>JAUIMM010000375.1:5583000-6227250 GCA_031769625.1 Taudactylus pleione | reverse complement strand
CGCGGGGAAAAGCTATTAAATTAAATAGCCTTTTTCCCGCGCCGTAAAATTGGGACTCGTGCGCGGATACACACTGATTCCGCGTAAACTGCGGAATCAATGTGCTTTTTTCCTCGTGCGAGGCTGATTTGGTCGTTTTGACACTGATTTTACCTCGCACCTAAATGAGGCGTGAGGTAAAGTCAGACTGCGGGGACTCCCGCGCGAGGAATCCCCGCTAATTGAATGGGTCCAGCGCTAATCCCGTGGCTAATTGAATCTGCCCCATAAAGGAGTGACGTAGATTCCAGCATCACATTAAAGTATAGTTATCACCAACACGCAGCCATTTTGGGGTTTTTATTTAAAATACAGCAATCGATTCATAAAGTACCTCAGTGATGTCACTGGCCCTTAGTGTGATGATAGGCTGCATTCTCAGTGATGTCACTGGTTCCTAGTGATTGGATAGACTGTACTCTCATTAGGGTATGGACTAATGTAACTGATTACTAACAATAGCAACTGTGCAAGTCCAAGATGGCTGCTTCAACTTATACAAATATGCAAAGTGCTTTGAATCTTATTGGGAAAAAGGTACTATATACACATATAATGTTACTACAGATTTCTTACACACTGATCAGCCATGACATTAAAACCACCTGCCTAATATTGTGTATGTCCCCCTCATGCCACCAAAAAGGCTTTGATCTGTGGAGGAATGGACTACACAAGACCTGTGAAGGAGTCCTGTGGTATCTGGCACTGAGTTGGCAGCAGATCCTTTAAGCCCTGTACTTTGGGAGGTTGGGCCTCCTTGGCTCAGACTTGTTTTTCCAGCGCGTTCCACAGATCTCAGACTGAGATCTGGGAAATTTAGAGGCCAAGTCAACACCTTCAACTGTTTTTCTATGTTCCTCAAACTGCCCCTGAATGATGTTGCAGTGTGGACGGGCCCATTATCCTGCTGTACTGCCACTGCCAACCCTCACATGAATGCCAGAACCCCAGGCTTCCCAGCAGCACACTGCCCAAAGCATAACACAGCGGCCTGACTCAGAGATGAACGCTATACCGATGTTTACGCAGTTGAGCGATTATCGGTGCTTTGCGCATGCGTCACAGCCAAATTGCACAAGTTCTGTGAATTAATCGCGATCACGCTCGTTGTGGGGAATCACTCGCAACTGATTGATAGGAAGATAGTTTTGTGATCGCGCACGCAGAGAACTATGCTCCAGCGTCTCATATACCGCGCTCAGTTACACTGACCATAGACTCACTGGAGGTGTTTGAGGATCTGCATGTTTGAGGCTCTGCATCCAATGCTGTCTGTGTAAGCTGTTGCGGGCAGGTGCGAGGGCTCCGGTGGGCTTCTCAATACAAACTCTGCCGTCTGATGCATTAATATATTTTAGCAATTGCTAAGTGTCAAAATTCACAAATGCGTTTGAGTTACCGTATAACTCTGACTCAGGCCCTGCCTCTGCTGCCTTGCTTTTCTCCCATAGTGCATCCTGGTGCCATCTCTTCCCCAGGTAACCCGCACACACACCTGACTGTCCACATTATGTAACAGAAAATAAGATTCATCAGACCAGGCCACTTTACTCCATTGCTCCATGGTCCAGTTCTGGCGCTTGCTCATTGTAGAAGCGTTCGGCAGTGGACAGAGGTCAGTATGGGCACTCTGATTGGTCTACGGCTACTCCGGTCCATACACAACAAGATGTGTGTTCTGACACCATTCTATCATAGCCAACATTTTTTTTTTTGAGCAATTTGCGCTACAGTAGCTGTACTGTGGGATCAGACCAGATTGGCTAGCCTTTGCTCCCTATGAGCATCAATGAGCCATGGGGGCCATAACCCAGTCAACAGTTTACCAATAGTCCGTCCTTGAACAAATTTTGGTAGAAACAAACCACTGCATACCAGGAACACCCCCAAAGACCTGCTGTTTTGGAGATGCTCTGACCAGTAACAATCACAATTTGGCCCTTGTCAAAGTCATTCCATTTTTTTTCTTCTTCCAACACATTAACATGAAGAACTCCGGGCCTGATTCAGAGCCGCTCGCTCTGAATCAGGGCCGGACTTTTTTTTTTTTTGGAGCGGCCTCCTGGCTGCTCGCATAGCTGTGGGTGACCACCCACAGCTTAGCGAGCGGCCATGATGATGGTCGCGATGGTCAAGACCATCGCGACCATCGGGCTTGCGACGAGACCCTACCACAAGCCCCAGAGAGCTTTCGGCTCTAACAGAACCGGAAGCTCTCCACTGACATCACTTGTGATGTCAGTGGGGCCGCCGTTTGGGCAGCCAACCCCCGTCTCGCCCACCAAAAGGGGCTTGCTGTCACTCAACATCGACAGCTCGCCCCCTTTGGTGCGAGACCCGGAGCGACGGAGTGCATGTCACTAGCCGGGTCTCGAGCATGCGCACGACGGAGCCGGCTCTGTCGTGCGCATGCGCTGTGGGCCACCATCGACCCAGTTGTGAGCGCTCAGCGCTTGCGACCAGGTCTGAATCAGGCCCTAAGTGTTCACTAGATTCCTAATATATCCCACACATCATGCCAGGTGCCATTGTAATGAGATAATCAAAGTTATTCACTTCACCTATCAGTGGTTTTGATGTTATCGTTGACCAGTTTAAATAAAATATTAATGCAACCTCTTTTCATGTCCATCAGCACGAGCAAATTTATTTGTGACTTTTCTGATGTCACAATAGCTGGTTCTCACCTGTGTGACTTTCTCTCATGTGTAACAAGATGTGATTTGTGTGTAAAACGCTTTCCACACTCAGAGCATGGAAATGGCTTCTGAGCTGTGTGACTTCTCTGATGTATAACAAGATGTGATTTACGTGTAAAACATTTCCCACACTCAGTACATGGAAATGGCTTCTCACCTGTGTGAAGTCTATGATGTCTAACAAGATGGAATTTACGCGTAAAACATATCCCACACTCAGAACATGGAAATGGTTTTTCACCTGTGTGAGTTCTCTCATGTCTAACAAGAGATGGTTTGTGTGTAAAACATCTCCCACACTCAGAACATGAAAATATTTTTCCACCTGTGTGACTTCTCTCATGTCTAGCAAGAGATGGTTTCTGTGTAAAACATTTCCCACACTTACAGCATGTAAATGGTTTCGCACCTGTGTGACTTCTCTTATGTTTAGCAAGATACGATTTGCATGAAAAACATTTCCCACACTCAGAACATGGAAATGGCCTCTCACCTGTGTGTATTCTCTCATGTATAACAAGATCTGCTTTATGTGTAAAACATTTCCCACACTCAGAACATGGAAATGGCCTCTCACCTGTGTGTATTCTTTCATGTATAACAAGAACTGATTTCTGTGTAAAACATTTCCCACACTCAGAACATGGAAATGGTTTCTCACTTGTGTGAATTCTCTCATGTGTAACCAGATTTGATTTACGTGTAAAACATTTCCCATGTTCAGAAAAGGAAATTATTGCATCGCCGCTATGATCTGTACTATGTGCAGCAATATGTGAGCTACCAGAACATTCCTCGAGAGTAGAGGGATCAGATGATATATCTGCATTGGGAAGGGCTGGATCCATATTTAGGGTAATGTGGTTTTCTTCTGGACACACTCGTGTAATTTTTTTATCTTCTAATTTAAAATCTGGGGACCAAACGAGATGTCCTTCTGAGGCACTCCTTGCATTGTGTCCATCTGGTTGAAATAAAATAGATATCTAAGTATCCCACAGCAAAGGCATCATTAACAACTGTTCTATTCCCATTTGATTAGTACAACCTCAAGCAGAATGCTTTGGGCTGCTACCATTCACTTGTAAACATAATACTGGTGAAGAAAGGATACACTGGGTTTTTTTTGAGAGAGAGTATTAGGGAAGCACAGCAGATGGTGGTGTTTGTCTCCTACTTAGTACAACCTCAAGCAGAATACTTTAGGCTGCTATCGTTCATTCATAAACATAATACTGGCGAAGAAAATATAGGGAGTTTTCTGAGAGAGTATAAAGGAAACAGCAGATGGAGGTGTTCATCTCCAACTCATCCCCCCTGTGGATGTCGGATCTGGAGAGAACGTCAATGTTGGCAAAACGCAAGTTGTGTCCTTAGTGGTGCAATGGAAATCCTGAAACCAAAAAAAGATTCCAGCTCAGCCAATCAGTGCCTATTTCAAACATGGCATCCACAGTTTGAAATAGGAGGCACAGCCAGTAGACAGCTAATCTGGAGCAGATGTGGTGATCCATGATTGTCGAGAGAGCTCGGTCAAGCAACAGTGCTTCAATAAAGAAGAGCTTCTAGGAGGAAAAGTTCTGACAGCTGCATGAAAGGCCAGAAGAGGGCGAGATCAAAATTACATGACCAAATGGAGAGGACAATGGTACAAGCTGATGACCAGAGAGGCTGGTGGGAAGCAAGAGAGCCATACAATGTTCCCCACAGAAGCCTCTCACTCAAAACCAGGTAGGCACCCTTGGGACCTCTCTACTATGCCCGTGGTACACACTAAACTGTAGGTTTGGGTGCTGGGTCCAAGGTGCAAAATAATTTCAGGTGCGATACCCGTATCCCCTGAATATCTCCTGATATGCATGAGTTCCACATGTTTCTGTAGCCAAAACAAAGCCTATTTTCCCTCCAAAACGAAAATGTTTTTACAGCCAAAATAAAGTAAAGTAGCTTTTCCCTTCCAAAATAGGGCATAGGGTCATTCCATGCCAAATCATCACAAAAGTAACTTTTCAACCAGAGCGTCTCAGATTTTCATGAAATTTGGTAGGATGATAGACGACATAAAGCAACTTTCATATGTAAAATTTTAGCCATCAGTGATACACTGTGTTCATGCAACAGAGTTGCAAACATGACAAAACATTTCAAATTTATGCTTGCAAGGTCAACTAAAACTAATCATAACTTTGCTTCGAATTGCAGTAGAACTTTCATGTTGGTCTTGTTTTGAAGCTAAGGGTCTATAGTTTTCATAAATGGTTTCATATTTAAATATTGACTTTTACATTTCAAGGTCACATGATGTGAACTTCGACCTTGAATATCTAAAAAAAAAAAAAGTGTATGTTTAATTTTTTAGTAAATAAAGTATGTTATGCACTTAAACACAATCTCACTTTGGTATCATTTCTGGATGCCTTTGGGAACAGGAGTAAAGAAAATATTTAGTACCGTAGTTGAACCCTTCTTGCACTAACCATGCAACTGGCTAGTTCAGACTTGTCTTGTTGTGTTCTAGGGATGGCCATCGGTGGTTTTCCATTGATGGTCACCATCAGTGATAGCCATTGATGGTACAATAATAATCTATGGTGAACCATCGATGGTTTGCACCACTTGATGGCCACTGCTGTCAGGTGTTTTGCAAGCCGCCGGCTAATCACAAAACAAGGGACGGGGCTTCGGTGGCACCATCGATGGCAAAACAACATCGATGGCAAAACAATCGGCCATCGGTAGTAAACAATTGAGGTTTGTAAATTATTGATGGTTGATGGCCCTCCCTACTGTGTTCTTCTCAGTCTGGCTGCAGCTTCTACATTGAGATCTAGTAATAGAAGGGACTAAGGCCCTCATTCAGAGCCGCTCGCAATTAGCGCTCGCTCAGTCAGAAAAAGGGGGTGGCTATTGAAATGAACCGTTCGCTCCTTGAGGTCTGTTGACGCCTCCATGTCTGAACGAGCGAACAAAACATGCGCTCGTTTATTTGATAAAAACGCCCCCTGGCCGCTCGCATCATACGTCATGTCCGCTATTTATTAGATTAATCGAGTACATCGAACAGGGTATGAACTGCTCGCTAGTCCATTGGTTGGTTTTTCCTACCGCAATCTTGCGAGCAGTTTTGGCTAAAAGACACCCAACTGACGTGGTTGATGACGCTTCTGTTTTAATTATGCACACCCATAAAACGCCCGCTTTGACCTTTAAGCACGCCTGCGTTCGGATCTCCACTCCCCGTTTTCAAGCACCTTCCCCTGTTACCACCCACATTCGCCTCATTCTGTCACTCAAAATAGCAGGCACTCGCTATCTAGCGAACAAACAATTTTCCGCCGCAGACTGGTTCGCGCATGCGTATTACAATCCGTACGCATGCGCAGTTGTGCAAACATCGCTCGGAGCGAACGAGCAGCCGCTAACGAGCGGCTCTGAATCAGGCCCTAAGACACTTTACCTAATACAGGGCCTGATTCAGAGATATATGCTAACCTGATGGTTAGCGTATATCTCCAATGGTGGGAGTACTGCGTATCTGCAGCCCACGAGTTTGCTTGCAGAGCCTCCCAACCGCAGCCTGATTGACAGGTTGAGGCATTGCGGGGACAGTCCTGGGCGGCGTTCACAAAAATGGGGGCGTGTCGCCCTCGGTCTCCAAGAAGGACAAGGCCAGGGTCTACGTTGGTGGATGCAGACTTCCTGGACTCGCAAGCTACCAGGACCTGGTCAGGCTGCAGTAAGATTCAGCAGCTACAGCCTGGCCGAATTTCTACAGGTTTTCTTTTGCAATAGCTTTCTTTAATTCTTTTCCTCTTGATAGGTGATGCTCCCACACTGCTTAAACTTTCATTTAATGACTGCAAAGCTGATTCAGTCATGCTTGCTGCCACTTCTGTGTCACTTTCATCATCAATTGATGTGCTTGGTCCTTCCTCAGCAGTAAAAGAATCCCTTTTAATCTGTTTCCTACATTTATCACAAATCATTTGATCACTATTGACATATGGCTGGATTTTAATCATCCATAGTAGAACCTTCCTTAATAGTTTTCTACTGTTATGTCCTTTAATATCAAATGGGTTGCAGAATGAGTCCTAATGTACTTCTCCATTTCGCACGCTCTTGATAAAACTACAAACTGATGGGAGCCTCCAGAAAATCGGCTGGCGATCCCGACCCCCGGAAAAGCAGGTAAGGCTTGTGTCATAACGGCCCCGTCCCCTGCTTCACAATGCTGGTAATCTCTGCACTGTGTAGCGGTGGTGGTACCAAAATTATGTGGTCATGCCCCCCACTCCAATCCTAATGCCGGGTAATATCCCTAGCCACACACCCTATGCTCCGCCACGCCACCCAACTATGCCACCCTGGCTGCCCCCTCCCAGAGGCAAGTATGTCTTGTACAACTAGTTCTCAATGCAGAAGCTGCAACTAGACTGAGAGGTGCAAACCATCGATGGTTCACCATAGATTGTTACGGCGATCAGGTGACCAAGCCTCAGACGAAACGCGCGTCCTACTACCAGCTGCACAAGCAGCAGCAGCAGCTTTTATTTACACCACTCCAGAAGCCTTTTCTTACAACCACCTGTGGCTACAAGGTACTCTCCTTTCCCTCATAGCGCTCCCTCATCTGGGGGGATGCCAGTGACCTCTCCTGCAATGCCAGTGCGGTAATAGGGGAAAGACACGGCTGACGACCCAGAAAGCCGAAGCGCTGCTGTTGTTTATTCCAGGGTCAGCGGCTTCCTCTCTCTCATCCCCCGTTCGATGCCTTAGACAGGGGAAAGTAGAAGTGGATAGTTGCCCCTTTTGTCACCCTGGAACTTACTATTTTCACTGACTTGATACAGGTGTCCTGAGACATCCAATACCGTTTGCTGGTTGATATATCCAAATACCAATTTAGTTGCATCACCTATCTAGGATTATGTGACATTTAGTATCATTACAGCTATGTCTTGACCGAACAGAACAGGGACAAGTGATTCAATTATTTCCTGCTTCAATCAGGTTAGCTCAACAGAAGTTTCCAGTGCAGTCATGCTTATTGTATGTTTATTCATTTATGTGTTTCAGACGAGTCATGTCTAAATCGAGGACAGAATTAATGATTAGCATTTATTTGTGTTTATAAGAGCTGATCTGTCTACACAGGTATCTATATCTGTATAACCTGTAGCAATTTGTTTCTGCTTGAATTTACTGTGTACTTATATGTGTAACACAAGCACAAACCTTGAACATTTATAAATGACCAGTCTGGGACTTCTGACTAATAATTAATGGTTTAAGTGATTCATATAAAGACAATTGTAGTAAACTTGACTGAGGCAGAAATCAACCAACTATTATAATAAGAGAGTAAATACCTTGTATCAGTATACAGTACTCCAGTGATTATTATAATTTATTCTAATTATGTATTTGAGGCTCTATCATTATTATTTTTATGCTTAATTTGGAGTGGATGTATATCCATGAAGGCTAGTGATATCCTATACATTACTATTTATAAATGTATTGCTTTTGCCTCAGGGTTTATTATAGAGAAATTTTCACCTTGAACAGACATCTATGTATGTAAATTCAGAATGATCTGTGTGTTACATAAAATTGTTTTGTGATTTATATGTAAATTGATTTTGTATCTTGAGTGTATTAACCACTACTCTTTTAAGAGGGAATTTAATTAAAAGTTAAGTTTTATTTATCATTATATCATTCATAATTTTTCAATTAATTGTTTTCAAGAGTGCCCCAAAAAGATAGTTTTTGTCTTTTGTTGCCCTTTGCGATGGTTTTTGAATGTCCAGGGAAATTACCTGACAGCTGGCCAGATCCTTGCTAACACCAGTCATAAAAAGCCCTGTGTCCTCTTTAGGGCCGGAGTTCAAAGAATTGTTGTTTATACCCACAGACAGTTAGGCTACAGAGGTGTATGTTTAATTACCTAATCCGTGTGCACGTTTATTGACCTAAGCCCACTTCTCAAACTTCAGAAAGGGCTGAAAGGTAATTAAGAAACCCTGCCCAAATGACAGAGACCCTGGAGCCCCAGCTACAGTGACAATACCCTCTGAGCTGACAAGGGTTAAAATCACCCAGGGAGGAGGGTTTGGGTGGGAATGCTGGAGAGCAGGATAAAACTGTGATACACTTGTAGTGCAGTGTTCATTTCTGAGAGGCTATCGCGAGGTACAGATTGATCCGGAGTTCTCCATTGGGACTGCCTCGTCCAGAACTACCTAAGAAAAACTGTGTGGTTGTTTCTTCCCTTTTATTTCATTTCTTGGAATTGTGAGTCATTTGTGTGAACCCTTTATTTAATATTATTATAATCTTGTAACTAAGCTTTGAAGATATTCTTGAATGAAAACATTAATTCTAGTTCTGGAACTGTGTTTTTATGACCCAAGGCCTCATTTGGCCCATGTTACCTATTTTTACTAAGTGTGCATAATCATATAGCAGGTAAGAGCAAAGGCTTACCCTGTATTTAATACTAAAGCTCCTCTTTGCTGGTGGCAGTTGTTCGGTTTATTTAACCATGCGTGCTCAGATAACCGGTATAAGTCATGGGCGGCAATTCTCAGATTGGCGTATCTGGAGAGATCGTCCGACAGTCCGTGACAGTGACCATCGATGGAAACCCACCAATGGCCATCCCTATAACACAGAGAGAGACACTACAAGACAAGTCTGAACTTGCCAGTTGCATGGTTAGTGCAAGAAGGGTTCAACTGCAATATTTAATATTTTTTTTTACTCCTGTTCCCTAAAGACTACCCAAAATGAAACTTATACCTAAGAGATTGTATTTAAGTGTATATGTATAACATACTTTATGTACAAAAAAAATTAAACATACTTTTTTAGATATTCAAGGTCAAAGTTCACATCATGTGACCATGAAATGTAAAAGTCAATATTTAAATATGAAACTATTTTTTATGAAAACTATAGACCCTTAGCTTCAAAACAAGACCAACATGAAAGTTCTACCACAATTAGAAGCAAAGTTAGGAATCATTTTAGTTGACCTTGCAAGCAAAAATTTGTCATGCTTGCAACTCTGTTGCATGAACACCGAGTATCACTGAGGGCTAAAATTTTACATATGAAAGTTTCTTTAAGTCGTCTATTATCCTAACAAATTTCATGAAAATCTTAGACGGTCAGGTTGGACGCTGTGATGATTTGGCATGGAATGACCCAATAGGTCTAAATAAAGCAGTCCCTCTAGAGCTCTAGGCTCTTCACTAGCCTAGGAGCCGGCCAGTCCTAGATAAAACCCAAGAGGAACTTTAGCCTGGTTCCCAAGATATAGGCAAAGGGAGATAGGCATAAGTTCTATCACTCACCTCAGCATTTAGGCTGGACTTCCTTAGGAGGTTGTAATATTTTTTCCATCTCCCCATAAGATAGAGGTTGTGTGCTTACTTCTATCATTTGTCCTTTCATTTGTTGCTGTTTCTGTTCTCAACTGCATAGCATAATTAATATTAGGTAATCCTATCTATTAGAAGGTTGTGTTAGTGCACTACACCCAAGGTTACGCCAGGTTATTGTTTGCACACTAGGACTGCTGAGAGTTAGCATTCCATGTAACTAGTTAGGCACCTGGATGGGTGGCACAATAGTTTAGGATTAGAGAGCTACGTGGGTGGGTATTATCTGTTTCTTCAGAGGGCTCTGTGGCAGACTACAACGTCACAAGGTTAGCTGTGATTAGTATCCATCTGTCTGTGCGTTCATCTCCCCTTTCCTTCCTGAGCACAGTGGGCCTTGCACCTCAAAGTGTAAGGTTAGTTTTCCATCTTGGTGCACAAGCATCTATAGGTGAAAACTGTGGTCTGACGCCAAAAGTAGCAATGATAACCATTCACTCAACCCTGTGAGGGACATCCAATTTGCAGCTGGAGTGTAAGTGATCCACTGTTGGTAAGATGCAGAATAGAGGTACTGAATTTACCTGCTTTATACTTCTTTTCAGACAACTCATCCTAAATGACTCGGAGGGTGCCAATATAGAGGGAGTACAGACAAAGGATCCCTTCTTCCTGAGGTGAGCACCCCATGTGGTATAGTTAGCAGGATCATGTCTACACAGAACCCCAGCAGATCTAGTGGCTTCGACTCTATGGCCAGTCACACAGCAAGTAATGCAGGACCTGCTCAGAGTAATATCACATGGTTTGAGATGTAACCTGGGAAAGAATCTCCAGGTTGTATGAAAGTTGGGACTGGCCTTGAATGCTTTACAAGGAACAAGACAATTATACTTGCTGCATTGGATTTTATTTGTAACTAATTTAGTTCGAGAAAAGCACCCCAGTCTACACAAGAATACATATATTCTTCACCACATATAGTATATGAGACAGAGAGGTAATTAAAAAGGTTTAATGTACATGAATGGAATTATTTGATGACATTGGGGCTAATTCATAATGGGGATTATGAAGGTAATAATTGTAAAAGGGATTAATTATATTAATTATAATTAGGTTGTTACGATGATGCTAAAATAGCTAATAGTTTGAGAGTAGGGGTTAATTACTTATGATGGAATTATAAAAATGATCAAAAATACTTTCTGTATTATATGTTGGTCACAACTAATCTATATTGTATGACGTTCACTGATCTCTACTATGGTGTTTACTGATGCTTTCTGTATTGTATGGTGGTCACAGATGCTATCTGTGTTGGATGGCATTCACTGATGCTTTCTGTATATCATGGCTGATGCACTCTGTTTTATATAGCGGTCACTGATGCTCTCTGTATTATATGGCGGTCTCTGATGCTCTGGATTATATAGTGGTCAATGGTGCTCTCTGCATTATATGATGATTGTAACAAAACAGGAGTGTGGTAAAACTGTAGTTGTTATGGTATCTTGTTCCCTCCAGGTACCCCCAGGACTTAAACTTAAGATAGTAGGAGCTTATGTAAGACACTAGGTGACCGCAGATAGTGCAGCTAGAGTAATGGATGGCAAAAAGGTAACCTGGGTCATGAAATAGTGCAGAAAGGTCTGGATACCAGTAGTAATTGCAGGTCTGTATAACTGAGGCAATGCAGGAAGGTCTGGATACCAGTAGTAATTGCAGGTCTGTATAACTGAGGCAATGCAGGAAGGTCAGGATACCAGTAGTAATTGCAGGGCAGGTCTGAATAACTGAGACAATGTAGGAAGATCAAGATACCAGTAGCAATGGCGGCTATATCTGTACAATTGAGACAGTGCAGCAATCCGGATGTCATGAGCAAAAGCAGGTAGATCTACGGAGCAGGTCAGCATCAGAGGCAGGCAAGGACGCTATAACTGGCAAGTAGGCTAAGTCCTTCTTGCCTTTTTACTGTACAGCAGCCAATCAACAGTCCCCTAATTATCACTGACACTTGAGTGTCATTATGCCGTAGCCGTCAAACTAAGAGCAGCAGAAGTTGGTGGGAGAAAGCATAACAGCCGGGACCAGCAGCCAGTATGGCCGATGAGGTGCAACATCAAACGGTGAGCCGGTCGCATGGCAATGGCCGGGAGGAGCATGTGTGAGTCATCGTGCCCCACGCGGCGGCGGCTCATAACACTTAGGTATTGTTATCCGATTACTATATCAACACAGGCTTTACATGACAACAGGGAGAGACTAATTACTAGGTCAATTTGTAAATCGAAGGAGAATTGAGAACTAAATGTAATCATTATAGCCAGGAAATTGTGAATTGTATCCTGGAACATCTGGGATGCTCTGAGATAGGGGAAGCTGAACATGCCCCAGGCCTAAGACTATTCTGAGCATATGGCAAGGGGCTACCTGCTAGTAATGAAATGTTATTTACTGGCCTTGGCTAAGAGGTGATGTTCTGCCAAGAGATCTTTGTGGGACACATTGCATTGGAATTATTTGGACTTTGAACAGTCTTACTTATCTTGGACCTTGCCTCTGCTAAGGACTTCAGCTAGAACCCTGTAACATTGGAGTGTCGTCAGTGTGCGTCTAGCCATGGGACTTTGTTGGACTCGATACTTCATTTGTTGGATTTTATTATTGCCAAGTGTGCCGTGCTGTGTTTAACTCTGCTCTACAGAATAAAACATTGTACTGTACTCATCTATTGCGGTGTCTGAGTGATCTGTGAATCCCACATCCTCAACATTTGGTGGTAAGCAGTGGGATTACACAGTTACAAGCACAGAACGGAAAAGTCACAGCACAATGGATGGCAGCTGGGAAATGTACGAGATTTGCCCGTGGCTAAGAGGACCGATCCTGAGAGCAAGACAAGCTGTGTCCTGAATGGCAGTGTATTAAGAAACATCAGTTGATAGTGGGGAGGGGTACTACTAGCCTGATGCATCAGAGGTGGAGAAAGTAGTCTACCAGAGAGAAAGGGGTAGCGGCAATCAGTAAGGCTAACCCTGTAAACATGAAGGGACACCTGCAACCCAGCAAAGTTTATGGCCAGGAACTGCAGGGGCTCCAGGATTCTAAGGCCTCTATTACCCTGATACAGCCCAGTTTAGTTCCACATGGCTAAAGAAATGGAAAATAAAAATTTCAATGGCAGGCAGCCAAATTATGGTTATCACCATGGCATGGGTTCATTTGGATCGGGGCCTGGGGTTGGGGGGAGATGAATGTGGGCTTACTGGACGGACTGTCAACTTCTGTGATTTTGAGAAATGATTAGGATCAAGGGCTGACTAGTTATTTTGTGAGAGCCATAATACACAGCCAAACCCGGGCCACACAAGCAGGGCCCTCCAACACACCTGAACCAGTCCCAGGTAGATCAGCAACAGTGCCTGAACCATCGCCAGTATTACTAAATCTGAACTGACTGACAGCACTGTAAACTTGGGGGAGGTTGATAGGTCACACTTCAGACAAATCCAACATACAGACCCTTCACTAAAATTTGGTGGAGTTTGGGAATCACCAGCCAAGGTGATGGCTCCAAAAAGTGGACCAATTTTTAGGGTAGGTGGTATCACTTTCAGCAAGAGTCTATTTGGGGATGACAGCTCCTGACTCCCTCACTGGGCAGATACAATTTAATCATTAGTTGGCAATGAGGAGAGTATAGGATAAGAGATTGTTCTAGTGACAGAGCAAGGAGAATATGTGACTCTTTTCTGTATTAAGTGATTATTACTCACCTGTGCCGATCTCTTTAGGAATGTCTTCCTCCTTACAATGCTCATCACCCCTCACATACGTTTCTTCTTCTCCCTCTATATATTCTGCATTATTATCAGTCACATACATCTCTTCTTCTCCATCCATATCTTCTGTCTTTATATTAGTCGCATATGTCTCTTCGTCTCCCTCTATATCTTCTGTCTTTATATCAGTCACATACATTTCTTCGTCTCTCTTTATATCTTCAGCCTTGATATCAGTCACATAAGTCTCTTCTCTCTCTATATCTTCTGCCTTGATATCAGTCGCAAATGTCTCTTCTCCCTCTATATCTTCGACCTTAATATTATTCAAGTGGTCTTCAACCTATATAATCCAGTAATAAAAGAAGATCATAATTATGGATTTCAGTAAGAGATTAAACAATACAAATAATGGGACGCACTCAGCTTTTCACACATCATATAGTGAAAGTCACTTCGGTATGCGGTGAGTTGCTCACTGACTTACACCCTTGATTGCTCGGTTCCACAAGACTGATGACCATAGGTCAAGCAGTGGAAATGTGCAGGTCAAGAACTGCACATCAAGAAGCCGCCTGAAAGGGTTTACCTACCTTCCCCTGAGCTAGTCTCACTGTATCCTTACCAGCAGAGGTCAGCACCTATCACTGACTGGACTGTTCTAATAGAACTATCCTCATTCCATAACTGCCATCCCGGAAAAAGGCTGTCTCTACTCAATAAATGGTTTGCATGACTGTATCCACCTTTTATTTCCCTACACACCCACATCTTACACACCACCTGTCGGAGTTACGCTATGCTCTCCACTACATATATTCTATAGTACAGACAAGCACAACACTTACATACGTCTCGCCCACCACATTCTCTACAGCCTATCACCAGCTCACACTCTACTGATAAATCACATGTTCTAATCCCTCTCTTCCATTTCTATTTCCCCACCCCCTTTTCCTCTCACCACCACACTAGCTCCACACACTCTTTAGCCCACACCACACTTCCCCCACATCATCTCTGCACCCACTCCACAAGAGGGCGCACCTACATCCTCTTTATATAACGTGAGGGAGGGAAACAAGGCGTGGATCAAACCAATGATGAGGTCAGCTGCCAATTGCCATAGTCAGAATAATACATTCAGGTCCAATAGGAAAAGGCCAATATAGTGTAAGGAATGAACTATCTACTTATGTGACAGCAGCTAAAGGGCCCTGATATACGAGAGATATATTCACTATAGGAGGATACAAAGGGGAAAAGCTGAGGACCTTTGTAGCGGGTAAGTTCAGACAACCAATGGGAGACTGAGGTGTTGAAAACAAGTAAGCTTTTTATTCCAGAGTTGAAAAGGCATAGCCAGTGTAATGGCTTCTTACAAAAGGCAAACAGTTCAGGAACAATAAATCAGCTTACATGAGACAGCAGTTCAACTGAACAGAGTATTCACAGCACAGTCATGGTTCAGATTGTCCAGCATAGAGAGAGCTGCTGAAGGTGCAACCTCCGTCACATTTTCACTGTCTAACGGTGGGTACACACACCTGAACGATATCGGCCCGATTTGGCCTATTTAGTCAAATCGGACATATACAGTGTTTATGCCCGATTTGCCCATTCCCGCGGTCGCATGCGATATCGTGTGATTGGCTGTGCTGCACAGTCAACCACACGATATCACATGTAAGGCTGTACATATTAATGAAGGACGGAACAATCGCCCTGAACAGCGGCCGGTTGTTTAGATGTTGTCGAAGCTGGATTAGTGGTTGAGACGGAATCAGCGTAAAAATTAGCGTGCGCGACGCCATCTTGCGAAACAACAATCTGCAAGACGCCATTTTGCGACCAGTGCCATTTTAAGTTACAACTCAGGAGCTAAGTACAGATGGCAATGTTTTTGATAATCTACCAAGGGCAACTGGAAGAACAGCCTCCTGAGAAAAAGTAAATAGAATAGACAATGCACCAGAATACTGTGAGTGTTTTACATACAAATTGGGAATCCCTGTATGTAGACAAGTATAGTTGTGGCAATTGTAATATAACCCAGACATTGATCTACACAATTGACTTTGTCTGAATCCTAAACAGGTTTTAGTCCCACACCCAGACAGAATGGCCCCGGCTTCACAGCTGGGGGTAACACATTTGCATTATAGTTTGAAACTGTAAATAAGGAATGAGATGTGTGTGTGTGTGTATATATATATATATATATATATATATATATATAGCATCTCATGCATAAACACCACACATTACGCACAGAGCTGCTAACATGATGCTCAGTAGCGAGTGCACAATATCCTGAATGCGAACGCTGTTTATTAGCTGCATGCGTGCACATCTGCCCAAAATCAGATAAACCTAACTAGCGTCTTTTCCCATATCCCTAATACTTACATAATGCACACTTACATAAAAGGTTCCATAGCTATAAAGTAAAAGATTCAAGTTTTATTCATTTATTACAAATGCTGTGAAATAAAGACTATTTTGGTATCTAAGGTTTAATACATGATAAGTAAGCCGTGTTTGATATTATACTGATCCACACTTTATCCATAGCTTCCCGGTATCAACGGTGTGAAGATCGGAACATGCGTTCGCAACTTATGGAGCGTAAAGACATAAAGAACCAAAATGTATTTTTGTGCATGCAGGGGAAATAGAGGAGGCAACAAGCTGTTAGAGGCTGTTCTGTGTCCATTTGAACCAACCTGTTAAATGCTCTGTAACAGATGCGTCCCCCTTGGGAACCAATGGCATCAGCAACAAGCCTTTCTATTGTGTGGTCTATTTCTGGGGGGGTATAAATATGTGTGCTCTGACCCTGGGTTTCTAGTCTTCTTGCTGATTGACGGAGGTTATCTTGCTGATGCCGGGATCTGGTCCAGAGCGCCTGCATATGTATAACTGTATTTGGGTCTGTATAATTTCTTTGCGCTAAATTGTACTTAGATCATAGCGTGTAACTGACTGTACTTTTACTTGAAGAATACTTTGTGCTTTGGAACCACAGGTTCCAGGTCTGGAGTCTTTATTTAATGTATGACTGCGTACGCATATTGCGTCAACCTTAGAGGTTTATAGGCAGGATATTAGAAGGTATAGGCAGGAGTGTATAGAGGTTAGAATCTAGAATCCTTAATGTGTACCCACCATAACTCAACTTACCACGTTTTTATACCTTAGCTGGTATTAATTGAAGTAAGGGTGTGGTATCTCCCTGGCTGTAAAAGGTTATACCTTAGCTAGTATTAATTGAAGTAAGGGTGTGGTATCTCCCCGGCTGTAAAAGGTTCAATGTATGTCCAATGAAAGAGGGTGGTGAACTTCAACAGCCTTTAGATGACAATGCCGGAGGTTCATATAGCAGGATGTTATTATATCCCCAGAGAGCTTCTTCCATCAGCAGTCTGTGAGAGGAAAAAGGAGGTCTCCGCCTATGCATCCTGCCATCTACTCCAAACAGCAAGAGTGGCTCACTTCCTGACCAAGCACCAGCAGGTTACATGTTCAGGCTCTAGGAAGCAGCAGCAATGCAAGCCCCAGTCCCAGGCAGCAAGCTCCGCCATACACAGGCATCCAGGAGTCGCCACACGTGGAGATCACAGCACGGGTAAGCCGATGGCAGAGCCGTAACTAGACATTTTGGTGCCCTGTGCCAGAAAGGGCATTGATGCCCCCTCCCACCCATATTGTAACCAGGGACAGTGCGCGTCACAGGCATACGGCCGAAAAAAAGGCGTGGTCTTGTAGGAAAAGGGTTTGGCCACACTATAATACCAATTCGCAATTCGACACACAGTAGTGCTCCTTATTCACAATACTCTACAAAGTGCTGTCCCTTATACACATTACGCTACACATTAGTAATGCCCATCACAGTAGTAATGCCAATTACACATATGCCCACTGTGGTAATGCCCCTTATAGATTAAGCCCTACAGTAATAATGACCCTTACATTATGACCACACAGTAGTAATGCCCCTTACAGATTACGCCACACAGTAGTAATGTCCCTTACACATTATGACCACAGTAGTAATTTTTCCTTATACATTATGACCACAGTGGTGAAGCTCCTTACACATTATGCCCACGGTTGTATTGTTTAATACACATTATGCCACATAGTGCAAATCTCCTCCCCCTACTTACACATTATGCCACACAGTACAGATCCCCCTCCCCCTGGTCTCTTTCCAAAAAGCAGCACTTAGTTACCTTCAGTACAAAGTTTCTCAGCAGGTGGGAGCAGTGTGGGGGGGAGCTGCAGTATCTGTATCCGGCAGGAGCAGGCACGAGAGAAATAGCAGCACCGCAGCTCCTCGGCACAGGGGATTGTGGGACTGGGAGAGACGTCATGAAGTCTCTCCCAGTCCCTCCCTGAGACAGTGACACTAGTGAAACAGGGAGGGGGCGAACCACAGGGGTAGGGAGCTTCAGGGGTGCCCGGCCTGCTGTAATGTGTATTATTAGCGGTGCGCCCAGCAGATAAAAAGCCAGTCACACCGCTACTGCCAGTCACACCGCTAGTATTATACATTGTAGCGGACTTTAGAAGAGGCAGTGGCCGCGATCGCAGGTGGAGGCGCTCTGTGTGTGCGCACCGGCCGCACCACCCAAGTTACGTCCCTGACTGATGGCGGCAGAGAAGGGCGTCCGATACCAGGGATCCGTCAGCGGAGCAGGTAGAACAACCCCAGAAGCAGCCTCCACCTCAAAGGATCAGGTAAGCAACAACCAGATGGGGGGAGTGGAGGGAGGACAGAGCGTATCCCGGGACCACACCGACCTGAGCCACAGGAGACACCAGTCTCACTTGTCCACAATGTCTGGCCAGGGGAATGCAGGAGGACAGCCTGATGAAGTAGGTATGGATACAAATGTTCTCCCAGGAAGGGAGGCCAACCACAGGAAACTGCCATTGACAGATTCACACCATGGGGATCCTGGCGGTCATGAATGTCATCCATGCTGATCGCTGGACTCAGGAGGAAATATTGTTCTCTGAGAGAGCAAGTAGCTGTACCCAAATATACCCCACACCAAGGCCAACTTACTGAGGTAAGAAGTAGCTTTGTTTTCAAGGTAGACGAGGAGGATGGAGGCAGATTCTGCAATGTAGCTCAGATTCTTGCTAAATGGCGACCATACTAGATGCCGCACCCAATGGGAGTCCACAGTACTTACATAATAGACCGGAGTAAAGATGGAAAAGGTAACTAATACATTTTTCTGTGCGCGCATGCTCTCGAAAAGGGTGAATGGTTTTGGAATGCAGTCTTGCCCCTTACACATTATGCCCCACAGAAATGCCCCTTACACATTACGCCACCTTATTACCCCTCACACATTGTGCCATAGCAATGCCTCTTACACATTTATGTCAACCAAAAACCCCCACGACCCCCGAAGCCCACCCCAAACTGGCAGGCAGCAGCCCGCAGCCTTTAAGAAACACAGAGGCGCCACCGTCATTCTCATGTGGCACCAGTCACAGGCCAATCAGAGCTTGCGGATCAGCAGCCACTGCTGAATGACTACTGGTCTGCAAGCTCTGACTGACTCGCGACCAGCGCCCGGGGCATATGCCCCCCTGGTTGGGACCTTGTCCATCCTGTTACAGATGCTCCACAGATCAGAAAGGGGTCTATGTACTGAGCCTTGTAGAAAAATAAAGTACCAACCAATCAGCTCCTGTCATTTTTTAAACACAACCTGTAAAGTGACAGTTAGAAGCTGATTGGTTGATACTTTATCTCCAAGACTTAGTACATAGACCCCATAGTGATAAGTCACTTTGGTGAGACCCTAAACCCCACCTACCTGATCGTCCGGTGGGATCCTGTGATTCTCCTCTGCACAATCCTGGGAATAAAGACGACGGGGGAATCTCTCTGGGGTATTTCTGTTACAGGGTCCATCTGTAGGAGACACAGTGACTGAGTACATGTATACATGTGATTATCAGGTGATGTGTGTATATAGGTATTCAGAGAACCTGCTCCCCATTAGTCTCCTCTTACCCAGTGATGCGAGTGGCTGGTGATTCTCCATCATCACGTCCTTGTATAAATCCTTATGTGTTTCTATATACTCCCCCTCCTGCAATGAGACATAGACAGTGACATCCTGACACCTTATAGGAACCTGACATACACAATGATACAGTCATCACCCAGACACAGCCCCTGGTGTTACTGTAGAAGGTAACATTAAACGTCCATCTAGTTTGTGTTTTAGGGGTTAAATGTGTAAAATACACAAGATGGGCCAATTTTACAATCTGATCCCCCATCCTTACCTCACCTGTAGGTCCTGACCTCATTGTCGGGCCCCCACTCTGTGTCCTCTGGCTACAGCCTTAGATGTCCATGCAGTGGGGGCTGGTCATAGACAATCTTATACTGGCCGGCCCATGGGAGATGGTAGGAGATTTAAGCGCTATGTACATGGTACTAGGCACTGCATATAGACCACAGTCACAGGTAGGACAGGGGCTGCATGTATACAATGAGACATTCTTGTCTAAACTGCATCATTAATAAAGTCCACAAAAGTGGAAACCATCTTCTTGTTGTAAAACTTAATTACATATAAGAATACATTAGTGCTCACTCAAGGAGCAGGGTGCTGATCAGTGGGGAGGGTATATTTACATTTTGAAGGACATAGCGATGTATCATGTATAAAATGTTGCCCTTTAAAATTAAAATATGCCCTCCTCACTGGTCAGCGCCCTGCGCCTAGAGTGATCACTAATACAGTAATAGCTGTAAGCAGCAAAGTCTCAGGTATGTATCAGAGATAGAGAACACAACATACCGTGAGCAATGTAATATATCCCATCCTAATGTCACTATAATAACACATTGTGTATAGTGAGGACACAGATCTGTATACATGGCACCAAATGTGACTACATACAGACACATGGGCGCTATAACACCTACATGATGGTATAAATTGTATATATTACATACAGACACACAAAATGAGACAGATGCTATAACACTGTAATAAAATGGTTGCATAGAGGAAGTCACAGAAGGTAAAAGCTACTAATAGTATTACCAGCTACATCCTACAGTGTACACCCTGCTGATATACTGTACATTATAAGTTTAGGGCTCTGGCCCCTACACACTAGATGATATCTTGAGAGATTTGGCCGATTCCGACGCATCGGAACGACAAATCATTCATATCGTCCAGTGTGTACACTATCATGATGCCGATGCGCGTTCCCGCGGGTCGTTGGTCGTATCTTCAGATTTGTACATGCAAAAAGATCTGTCAATCTCGGTAACAATTCCCCTCTTATTGTATAGTAAGTATGCACTACCGAGCGAGAAATATATCATTCTGACCTGGACGATGTGGCCATCACTTGATTGGCATTCCCTGGACACTCCTCTCCCATACCCCGCCCCCAGGCCAGAGGCACCTCTGTTTCATAGCAAGCCAAAGGCCGAAGGAGGATAAAAGAGAGAAGAAAGTCTGGAACACACAAGAATCACATTCTCACACAGAAGGAGACGGAAAACCGTTGACCGAGCGAAGCCCAACTGAAGCACTGGTGCGACAGGGAGGGTGCCCTGTGGACCCTATGGACTTCGTAGAAAGAGAGGTAACAAAGGTAAGTTCTTACCATAATCTCTCATTTTCTACTTCAGGGTCCATAGGCGTCCACAGGGTGACAATGGGGATGTCCCAAAGCAGTACCCTCAAGGGTGGGGACGCTCCTGTGCAGAGAGGAGAATCCACCACTCAAAGGATGCATCCTGAGAGGCAAAGGTATCAAATGCATAATCTCAGCAAGGTATGGACAGAAGACGGCGAGCTGTCCATGAAGGACCCACAGACCGAGTAGAACAGAGTAACAGAGGGCGGCACTGGAAGGCCCTCATGAGCGTAATCCTCAGAGATCGCCATGTGAAGCCACCTAGCCAAAGTTTGTTTATTGGCTGGCCATACCTTCTTGTGGAATCCATAGAGTACAAACAAGGAGTCTGACTTCCAAAGGAACTGGTCCACATAAATCCTAAGGGCACGTATCACATCCAATGAGGCCTCACCTGCCGAGAGGTCTGGGGAATTGAAGGCCGGCACAATAATTTTCTTTATTAATGTGGAAACTAGAGATCACCTTAGGAAGGAAACCAGGGCAAGTCCGAAGCACCGCCCTGTCCTTGTGAAAAAACAGAAATGGGGGAACGACAAGAGAGAGCCCCCAAATCAGACACTCTTCTGGCAGAAGCAATAGCCAGAAGAAAACTGTCTAAGCAGTAAGCCATTTGAGATCCACTGAGTCCAGGGGTTCAAATGGAGGGCCCTAAGGACAACAGCCAAATCCGAAGGTGCCACAGGACAAAGGGAGGCTGAATGCAAAGGACCCTTTGAAGGAAAGTGCGGATATCAGAAAGAGGAGCGATCCTTTGCTGGAACCACACTGAAAGGGCAGAGACATGCACCTTCAGTGAAGCAAGGCGGAGACCAAGGTCCAAACCCGCTTGCAGGAAAGCCAAAACTCTGGATACCCTAAACACTTGGGGGTCGTAACGTAACCTCTTGGATTACACCAAAGTAGGTATGCTACACCCTGTGTTGAATCCTGGCAGAGGCAGGCTTCCGTGCTCTGAGCATGGTGTTAACCACAGAGCCGGAAAAACCTTTGGACCTTAGGAGGGATGTCTCAAGAGCCACGCCGTCAAAGACAGACGACCTAGGTCCAGGTAAAGGCAAGGACTTTGAGACAAACGGTCCGGACGTTGAGGCAACAGCAATGAAGTCGATGGAGAGACTATGAAGGCCTGAGTACGCGGCCATTTTTATTGTTTCATTGTTGTGTGGCTTTACCTAGTGTCTAATAAATGTATCAGAGTTACACTATGGTTGTTTTTTCCGTTATAATTCTTTGTTGAGGATTTGATGATTCGGTTAAAAGATTCGTATGTCCACCGGTGAAGTTTACATTACTCTTAAGGGAAATCCAAGGAGGAGGGAGTCCATATCACCCAGGAGGAGACTGACTACCCAATCCTACATGTAAGTAGGAGAGAGAAATTTGATTATATATACAAAATCACTTTTCCAACAATATATTATTTTCTTTTATTTGAGGAATTATTGGAACAAGGAGCATATCAGAAGAAAGAAAAGTCCCTGTATAAGACGGACTTTGAACTATATCCATACATATATCACATGTATGCTTCACTATATACCCAGTAAGCCACAGGCTACAGGCCTGTTGCAAGGCTGCATAGGTTTTTATTTCAAAGTGGGTTTTTTTGTAAGTGGTATTATATGCACAGCATAATTTAAAGAGTTAGACAAGAAACCTTACTAGCTTTATCCTCTGTGGTCAGCGAGGGATGATGATCTGACTGATTTTCCCCTTCTCTTCTCTATAATCTATTGGAACCAGTCATCTGACATAGAACTAGCACTACTGTATGATTATACTGATTTCATACCTAATCCTATTGGGACCAGTCATCTGACATAGAACTAGCAGTACTGTATGATTATACTGATTTCATACCTAATCCTATTGGGACCAGTCATCTGACATAGAACTAGCAGTGCTGTATGATTATACTGATTTCATAGGTAATCTATTGGGACCAGTCATCTGACATAGAACTAGCACTACTGTATGATTATACTGATTTCATAGGTAATCTATTGGGACCAGTCATCTGACATAGAACTAGCAGTGCTGTATGATTATACTGATTTCATACCTAATCCTATTGGGACCAGTCATCTGACATAGAACTAGCAGTGCTGTATGATTATACTGATTTCATAGGTAATCCTATTGGGACCAGTCATCTGACATAAAACTAGCAGTACTGTACGATTATACTGATTTCATAGGTAATCCTATTGGGACCAGTCATCTGACATAGAACTAGCAGTACTGTATGATTATACTGATTTCATAGGTAATCCTATTGGGACCAGTCATCTGACATAAAACTAGCAGTGCTGTACGATTATACTGATTTCATAGGTAATCCTATTGGGACCAGTCATCTGACATAGAACTAGCAGTGCTGTATGATTATACTGATTTCATAGGTAATCCTATTGGGACCAGTCATCTGACATAGAACTAGCAGTGCTGTATGATTATACTGATTTCATAGGTAATCTATTGGGACCAGTCATCTGACATAGAACTAGCACTACTGTATGATTATACTGATTTCATAGGTAATCCTATTGGGACCAGTCATCTGACATAGAACTAGCAGTGCTGTATGATTATACTGATTTCATAGGTAATCTATTGGGACCAGTCATCTGACATAAAACTAGCAGTGCTGTATGATTATACTGATTTCATAGGTAATCTATTGGGACCAGTCATCTGACATAAAACTAGCAGTGCTGTATGATTATACTGATTTCATAGGTAATCTATTGGGACCAGTCATCTGACATAAAACTAGCAGTGCTGTATGATTATACTGATTTCATAGGTAATCTATTGGGACCAGTCATCTGACATAGAACTAGCAGTGCTGTATGATTATACTGATTTCATAGGTAATCTATTGGGACCAGTCATCTGACATAAAACTAGCAGTGCTGTATGATTATACTGATTTCATAGGTACTTTGTTATTATTATCTGCAAAAACCAGTGACTTAAGGTCTTGAAATTTAACTATTTATTAACTCCTAGATACATGGGATGCTGTTTTGGGTCTGTCTGTTTGTATTAGAATTTTATGACTTGTATCTGGTGTGGGTGAGGTAATTGGGGGTTGGGGTGTAATCAGTGACTACACATGTATGCTTCACTATATACCCAGTAAGCCACAGGCTGCAGGCCTGTTACAAGGCTGGATAGGTTTTTATTTCAAAGTGGGTTTTTTTCTAAGTGGTATTACATGCACAGCATCATTTAAAGAGTAAAGCTGCATACACACAACAACGATTTTGTTACTAACGATTTTATGAACGATTTTAAGTCCGATTTTTTTAAAGGGTAATGAACGATTTTTGTAACTTCCCTTAATGAAAATCGTTCAGTTGGTCAGTCAGAATGAACTACAAACGGGAACGCGCATGAACGATAATCGTTCGTTATAACTCAAAAACTGAACGATTTTTTCAACGATTGAACGATAACGACATCGTTATAGTTAAATCGTTCAAAAAATCGTTATGTGTGTATGCACCTTTAGACAAGATTTAAACAGAAGGAAGACAGGAGGACAACATTTAAAAAATAACTCTTTACAACTTGAAAACAATTGAAAAGGATCTTCTGAGCTTCTGGATACCCTGCAACTCAGCCACCAGCTTTCATTGTAACCTGAACACACCTTTTGCTAACAGCCTGCTTCAGCATTGCAAGCAACTACCAGGTGGATTGCTGCATTTTTATTTTTGAATGTATGTTTTTTTTTTTTCACCCTACAGTTTATATTATTCCTTTACCACTGTCAATTTATCTCTACACCACTGTAGTATCTACCATTTGTATACACCTTCTCATCTATAAGAATGCTTTATCCTTAATTTAAAATCCTGCAACTTTAACAGCTCTAAACTCATTTTGTTTATTATATACTCTTGTAGTTGTGCCTTTACATCTACTAACACTGTTCTTCCTTTTATCTGTGTCTGCACGCGGCACCTAAAAGGAAATAAATAGACTTCAAGCAAACCTCCACCTTCCTATCTGTAGTATCCTTCAGGGACGACATGGAAGGCATAGGGAGAGTTGAGCTTTTAACCAAGCGCGTTAAATGGGAATCCACCGCCGGTGAATTTTCCCATTTAGTAAAATAGTCCTCAGTAAAATGATTAGCATAGGCCAGATGCTTATGCGGCTGGTACCTCTTTCCCCTTGTTTTCCATGCTACCTCTAGATGGTCCAACAGCTGGTCGGACAAGGGAAATATAGCAGCAGTCACTTTTACGTCCTTGAAATATGCATGTTTGAATTTAGGAGCTGAAGGTTCGTCCTCCTCAATGACCAGGGCTACTCTGACAGCTTGTAACAGAACTAGAATATATATTTTTAATGGACTCCACCTCACGTGTAGAGGACTCGGAGTCAGATTCATCCGGGAGCACCCCATCATTAGATGAGATCTCGTCATCCTCATATAGAGTAGATTGAGACTACGGCAAAAATCTTTTAGCCAGTCTACTTTGGGGTGCCTCCCCCTGCCGCACCACAGCCACATTCTGCAACGCAGTGGGAATTGTATTAACCCACGGGGGGGGATAACACCTCCATGGGTGCAGACGGCTGACGCAGGCTTTGAGAGGGCATAAGCTGTTGCTGTGTGAACCCCAGTGAGGAAAACACTGGAAAGACAGCTAATCGTCGTGCAATGGCCGTGCTCGCGCAAAGCACACCCAAGGGGGCTCCAGAGACCGTAGAGGGACCTGGAGGAGCATAACACCTCAAACATAATCCCTCAAGGACCATGTCTCCCACCCCCAATTCCGCTGTACACTTTTTACATGACAACTGGACGGGAGACAAATTTGGCATACCACTCTCACTGCCAGACATGGTGAAGAAGATACCAATATATTGTATGAGACCTACCACACAGAAATGAACAGACTATGAGGCTGCACCCTGACAACACCTGTGTTTAGGGCTCGGTGACAAAAAACAGGCACAGGGAAAGTAAAATGGCTGACAGATTTAGAAAGTAAAACTCAGACAGACAGCGCTAGCATACAGTCACATACAATGCAGAATAATAACACCTGCACTTAATGGCACTACTTAATCAACTACCCAGACTTAGTGTCTGGTAGGATATAGCGCTACATACACTGAGCACGTTCAGGAGGAGAGGTATGTAGGGGTACCCGGGCTCCGTTCCGCCTGCTGTGATCTGCGACTTTCAGCCAAAAGAAAATGGCCACTGACCTCTGAGGGAGCAGATCCGGAGGAGGAGAGCTGCCACAGCCTTGCCAGTCCGCAGTGGAAAGGCGCGCTATGCAGCGGGGAGGAGCTGGCTGTTAGACAGGGAAGGCTGCCTCCCCTGGCCAGCATTTAACTCCCGGGAAGCTGGAGCGTTCCACATAACTCCAGCCCCGATGGTCTAGTGGAAGCACAGGACTCAGTGCCCAGCTCCACATGCTGCCGTCCCCAGGGAGTCCCCAGCCCTGGGGAAGAACGGTTTCTCAGCGGGTCCCCACCATGATTTGTGGTGCTTCCTGTGCTATTTATCACGTATTACCGTCACTGATATTCCTGTACCTTAACCCACCTGGGAGCAGTGTACACTATACACATGTGTGAGGCTGGTAGTGCTGTACACGGTGTAATATGATTTGTGGTGCTTCCTGTGCTATTAATGAAGGTGGGTTTCTTTTACAAGGCTGAAGTTGGCTTCTTATTCATTTTACAGCTTCTTATTCAGAAAATGTTATATTAAAACATTTAAATAACTTGATAACCATTTCATACACACCCCCATGACCACCAAACTCATCACATTTAACGTTAAAGGTTGAACAGCCCACATCGTCGATCCACCTTGTTCCATACTCTTCGCCAACTCCAAGGCGACGTTATTTTTCTACAGGAGACCCATTTTGCTGGCGCTCGACACCCCGAATTGAAATCCAAATACTTTCCCTTAACTTATCATGCTTGTGACCCTTCCCGTAAAAAGAAGGGTGTTGCTATACTATTCTCTCGACGGGTTACCTTTACTCCCTCCTTGGTTGTTCGGTATCCAGAGGGGCGCTACCTTCTGCTGGTTGGAGAACTGGAAGGTACCCTTTTCACGTTTGTTAATATATATGCCCCCAACTCTGCACAACCACGTTTTTTTCGTACCTTGAGTTTGCTGCTGTCCCAACATAGAAGAGGTAGAGTGGTCGTGGCAGGTGACTTTAATACTACCTTAGATTCCCGGCTTGATAGATCTAAACCTCCCCCACGATCGTCGGCTAGCTCGGTTCGTGCTAATTCTGACGCATTACAACAGTTTCTTTCCCAACACCTCCTATTTGACGCTTGGCGTGTGAAAGAACCTACTGCTAAAGACTTTACCTTTTATTCACCTGTCCATGATGTTCATACAAGGCTGGATATGATTTTTCTTGGAATTGACCCTGCACAACTAATTCTAGATGCCAGCATTCACCCCAGCACCTGGTCAGACCACTCCCCATTCTCAGTAGATATTGAATCTCCCTTTCCTCGTAATAATTCTCATATTTGGCGCCTTAATGATAGGCTCCTTATGAATCCTACCCTGCGATCACAACTAGCCTCTGAGATTACAGAATATTTCTCTCTAAATTCTAATCCTACAATCTCTCCCCAGCTTCTCTGGGATGCCCACAAAGCAGTGATCCGAGGGTCTTTGATTAAGTCTGCGGCTTTTGCCAAGAAGGCCAGAAACAAGAGGCTTCTTGAGCTTATGGATCTTGTTGCTCATCTAGACAAAATTCACAAAACATCAGGACTGGCGGATGACTATCGTGATCTTGTTGCCGCCAGAGGTGAACTTGGTCTCCTTCTCACAGCAAAAGCTGAGACTTCTCTTAAATGGCTTAATCAAACATTTTACGAAAAGGGGGATAAAGCTGATAGAATACTGGCGTCTAGACTACGATCCACACTCTCCCAGAATAATGTTCTGACAATTAAATCTAGCTCAGGTGTTCCTATTAGAGATCCCTTACATATTACTGAGTTAACTGTAAATTTTATACTAATTTGTATAATTTCTCGTCTTCTTCAGGCAGTTCATTGCCTGCTGTGGACTCAGTAAAAAACTTTTTAGCCAGCTGTCATTTACCTAAATTATCCTCTTCAGTCATTGAATCTTTAAACGTTGCAATTGAGACGCATGAGATCTCAGAGGTGATTGGGAACCTTAAAGCAAATAAGGCCCCTGGCCCTGATGGCTTTACAGCTACCTACTATAAATCCTTTGCCCTCCTGCTTTCCCCCCATCTTGCCACGGTGTTCAATGGTGTGATGTCTGGTGGTTCTTTCTCCAAAGAGGCCCTTGAGGCCAGGATTATTGTTATCCCCAAAGAAGGTAAAGACCACTCCAATTGTGCCCATTACAGACCCATCTCGCTGTTGAACACCGATGTCAAGATCTATGCAAAGATACTTGCCAACCGCCTGAATTCAGTGCTGCCTGACTTGGTCCATAACGATCAGGTTGGCTTTATGCTAGGGAGGCAAGCAAGAGACAACACTAGGCGAGTTGTTAGTCTCATTCACTCTATCAAGTCTACTCGAACCCCAGCCCTGGTGCTCTCCCTGGACGCTGAGAAGGCCTTTGACCAGATCTGTTGGCCCATCATGTTTCTAACCTTGAGGGCCTTCGGCTTGGGCGGTAATTTTCTCCAGGGCATCCTGGCCCTATACTCTACCCCTTCAGCTAGGGTCTCCGTCAATGGTCTTCTCTCGTCCCCTTTTCGTATAACTAATTGTACTAGACAGGGGTGCCCTTTGTCGCCTTTGATCTTTGCCCTTGCCATTGAACCCCTTGCAGCGCAAATACGCCTTGACTCGGATATTACGGGTGCGTCACTTGGAAAGTCTGAATACAAAATATCTCTTTCCGCTAATGACGTACTCCAAACTCTAACCTCTCCTCATACATCTCTCCCGAAACTTTTTCAAGTTTTGACTGACTACGGCTCACTTTCGGGTTATAAGGTCAACTTTTCTAAAACTGAGTCTCTTGCACTTAATATGACACATAGGGCCCTGGATCTCCTGCGTCGCAATTATAACTTCTCCTGGCACCCCTCTAAAATTAAATATTTAGGAGTCTACATAACAAACAGTTACGACACTTTATACTCTGCAAATTTCCCCCCTATGCTTAAAAAAATTCAACTGGACCTTCTTCGATGGCGTGATCTAATAATTTCCTGGTTAGGCAGGATAGCGGCAATCAAAATAAACCTTGTGCCTAGATTACTCTACCTTTTCCAGACCCTTCCTGTTGCAATTCCCAAATCAACTTTATTGCAAATACACAGGTAGTTTGTCCAATTCGTATGGAAATCCAAACCTCCCCGCATTGGTTTCCTGACTCTTTGTCGTCCCACCACTAATGGGGGAAATGGATTTCCCGATATTAACCTTTATTATTATGCTACCCATTTAAGTCAGGCAATAGCATGGTTTACATTATCTCAAATACCCCGTTGGGTGGAAATTGAAACTAAGTTGTGTAATGTTTCCTCCATATCCACAATCATAGGCTTGGCTTCACCTGATAGACCCCAATCTGCTCGCTCACATCCGGTTATCTCCTTTACATGCTCTATATGGGATTACTGTAAATCACATTTTAACACTACCACCTACCCATCCCCCATTACCCCTATTTGGTCGAACCCAGCATTCTCCCCAGGCTTCAACCTTGCCCGTTTTTCTCCATGGATTAAAGGTGGGATCAGGGTGGTGTCTGATCTCCCTGAGTCGGATGGGTGCGCCCCTCTGGATTCCCTACAGAATAAATTTAATATATCTTCTGTTAATACTTTTACTTATATTCAAATACGTCACTTTATTAACTCTTTTCCCATCAATTCAATTGTTAGATCTTTAACACCTTGTGAGTCTTTATGTCTCCGTAATCCTTTTATGAAAGGCATTATATCTGTCATCTATAATCTTTTTTGACTGTTAATATATCAGATGCACCTGGCCATGAACTTCAATGGGAAAAGGATTTGGGGAGTCCACCTGATGAGGACACGTGGTCTGTGGTGCGAGAGAGGGTATCCAAATCTTCCATCTCCACCTTAATAAAGGAAAATGCCTACAAGATATACTACAGATGGTACCTGGTACAGATGGTACATAGAATGTATCACCTAGCATCTGATCGTTGCTGGAGAGATTGCGGCGAGGCAGGCACCTACATTCACATATGGTGGTCATGTCCTAAAATAGCCAAATTTTGGGATGAGGTTGCTGTCCTCCTCTCGGAAATACTAAAATCACCACTGACTAAATCTCCCTGGTCTTTTCTCCTTGGCTGTCCACTTGAGGGCCTCAACCCACATGCTGACAAGCTTTCTTCACATATCTTAAATGCAGCTCGATGTTTAGTTGCAAGGCACTGGAAAGATATCAACCCTCCTCCTCACCAACAACTTATAAATAAAATCTGGCATGTGGCGGCCATGGAGAAAATTTCAGCTTACCTCCATAACACTTCCCATAAGTTTCTTATAGTTTGGGATGACTGGTTTCTTTACAACAACACATCACATCACATAGATCCCCACCCTCAGGCTTTTCGAACCTTCTACTTTAATGATCATAATCCACCTATTTATCTGTTGAAGTATGGACTCGGTCTCCTCTCTAACTCCCATGTCCCGCTCAACATTTTTTTCCCTTCTTTTCTCTTCTTTCCTTCTCTTTCTTTTTCATCTCTCTACCCCCTACGTAGTTCTGCTTTCCATGTATATTTTCCAATATTTTGTTTTGCTCTATATGATCTATTCTAATTAGTTTGGATTGTTGATGTATGTGCTAACACGATATCATATTGTTTTGACGATCTGAATATTTCATATACCTCTTTATTGGATTATGTATAGTTGTATTATTAAATTTCTGTAAAATCTACAAATAAACTTGTTAAAAAAAATATTTAAATAAAGTTAGATCACAAAGTTAACACTACGTAAACAAAGAATGATGTCCCTTACAGAGTTCAATTGTATTTTACCTGGCACAATAAGGTTTTGGGCATAAATAGGGCAGTAAAGCGGGCACAGACACCAGATTTTGTCATTTTGAATAAGAAGCTGGAACCCACAGAGGGTGGTCAGGTACATATGACCCACTTGCCATTTGCCTTGACTAACAAGGTTTTTGCATGAATAGGGCAATAAAGCGGGCACAGGCACCACATTTTGTCCTTTTGAATAAGAAGTTGTAGTTGTGCAAGGGTTAACTAGCCTCGGTCAACATATTTTACACTAGGAACCCACAAAGGGTGGTCACATACCTGGTGGTCTACGGAGGGGTTAATGATGGTAAGGCGTCATAGAGGTACTACCTGTCCGGTGGAAGAGGCTGCAGTGAGGAGCTTGATTCGCTCTTTAACTTCAACCCACTGCAGCACTTTCCGGTCCTCAGCTGCATTTTTCTGCCGCTGGCCCGTTCTGGCCAGCAGCGGCGCCGCCGAAGCTCTTCTTTATTAAGCCTGGTGGCTTCTGCAGCTGCTGGAGCTCTTCTCTTTTGAGCCCGGTGTCTTCTGGACTCTGCCATGGCCACTGGAGCTCTTCACCCATTTCCACCAAACTGACGCTTCCACCCAGAGACGTCTGACGCCACGGGCGTAGCCAGCCATGACACGGCTTACAACGATTGGCTCACTGTGGCCGCTTTCTATTGGCTGCTGGTCCGCTCGCCGTAATTGGCTCAGATTGTCAAAATTGTCACCGCTGTGATTGGCTCAAATTCAAATAATCACCCCTCTTCAGTGGCCAGCGGTCCACGAGCTGCACTCAACTAGCAGCCGGCCCCACATATCAGCCACCGTGGGTCCTGCACCGGACTGCAGGACTAAGGCGCTGGGATCAAACACTTGGTCACAGCAGTGGACATCGCCCTGGCCGTCAGCTCCCACCTCTGCCGGGTCTGTCCGATGGTGCCCAGGGCAAGGTGCCCCACACGCACCCCCCTCATTACGCCACTGCTGGTGTACCAGCTTTCCAAGAGATTCCAGAACTGTGGTGAATAGTTTGGGGCTGGTTAATGTGATGGCATTAACCAGCCCCAAATACGCTAAGTGTGTGTCCCTGCTATAGTGTTACCCCCTTCCTCCCTATAACCAGCCTAGTGCTGGTTATCGGAATAAAAGGTGAACCCCACACCAAATTTTATTCCTGTATTCCAATACCAGACCAAGCTCAGAGGTGTGTTGCTTTTACTAATTTGGGGAGTACCCCAAGTGTAAAACTTGTTGACCGAGGCTAGTTAGCCCCTGCACAACTACACGTGCTTATTCAAAATGACAAAATCTGGTACCTGTGCCCGCTTTACTGCCCTATTTCATGCTAAAATCCTTGTTGGTCAAGGCAAATGGCAAAGTGGGTCATATGTATGTTACCACCCTCTGTGGGTTCCAAGTGTAAAATTTGTTGACCGAGGCTATGTAACCCCTGCACAACTACAGCTTATTAGTCAAAATGACAAAATGTGGTGCCTGTGCCCGCTTTACTGTCCTATTCATGCCAACATCCTTATTGTGCCAGGAAAATAACAATTGAAAACTCTGTAAGGGACACAATTCTTTGTTTACATAGTGTTAGTTTAGTGATCTAACTTTATTTAAAATGTTTTAATATAACATTTTCTGAATAAGAAGCTGGAAGGCCCCCATACATCAGCAATCTGAAAAGCACAATTGAACAATTTGAAGATTTATTGCCCGATCTTCAGGATTTCCCAATCTAGCAATCTGCGCCCATACATTACAGATCTTTTTCAGTGATTTGCAGATCGATTGCAGCAAACACAGATCTGCCAATCTTGTAAGGCCCATCGTTTTACTAGTAACGGTCTGCAAATCTGCTGATCATGTCCATACACTAGCAATCTACAGCCCCAATCCATCTGTGATATCCAACATGTTGGACAATCTTATTTAACAATTCCAATCACTTTTAGGTTGCAATCTGCGATCTGTGAAGCCCATACATTGCAGATTTTTATATACAATCGATTGCTGATGTATGGGGGCCTTAAGTCTGGACAACTGTTTTATAATATGGCACCAGAGTCTGCTCCAACTGTGCTATAATAGCAGGACACCAGTCTGCTCCCCCCAAATCATAGACTGAGAATGAACCACCTGTATTATAGCAGGGCAACAGTCTACTCCACCACTATTATACTAACACCACACTAGGGTCTGCTCCAGCTGTAATATAACAACATCACTAGCGTCTGCGCCATCTGTAAAATATACACAGCCTGCTCCCCTTGTATAATAATAATAAACATCATTACCCGCTGCCAGACACAGCAGTGGCCGCTCCTCGCTTTGTTTCACAGTTCACGCTGCACAGAGCGATTATATGATACCGGGAGTATGCTAGAAGAGAACACGTCACCTCTGGTCTGTGGACCGGAAGAGGCGGGGTGAGGTAAAATGCACAGGCAGCTAGCAACAACCCGGGCCCGATGTCAGGTGGAACGCACAGGTCCGATGTCGGGTGGAACGCACAGGCCCGATGTCAGGTGGAACGCACAGGCCCGATGTCGGGTGGAACGCTCAGGCCGGAAGTGTGGTGTGTAATATTCCAGAAGTGGATAGATCTCCTTCAGTATTTGTACCCTGACGTCATCACCTAATACCGGAGCATGCGTTCCATCAGACTTCCGGACTTTGCGTTCCACCAGACTTCTCTGCTGCATTAGGTGTACAGATCCTGCTTCCTTCTAAGCTCCGCCCCTTGGAGGGACATCTTCCGGGTGATTTCTATGTAGCCAACGGAATCGCTGTGTCTGGCAGCTAGTAATGGTATTTATATTTATCATATTCATAACACAGCAGGAGTAGGCCCTATTTTCCTAATGTCATTGTTGTACAGGGGAGCAGTCTCTAGTGCCTTGTGATTATTATATGACTTGTGTCCTATTTTAATAATATTGAAGCAAACATTTGTGTCTTGTTATTATAACACAGGTGGTGCACACTCCTGTTATTATAATATAAGGAAGCAGACCCTGGTATCCTGTTACATCACAGTCTGCACCATCAGTATTGTATTGTTGTACAGGTAGCACATGTTATAGCAGTTGCTGTAAACAAATGTTAAAAATATATAGTACCCGCTTGTTTTCCTTTACCCATGTTTGTACCACTTCTGCTCTCCTGTGTACTCTCCCCTCCCACCCCTCTGCCCCCTGTTCCCCTCTCCCTATGTCTGTACCTTTTCCGCCCTCCTTTGTCCTCTCCAGGACCGTAGCTAGGGTGGTGCGGTCGGTGCCTCCAACAGAGCGCAACATTGCAGAGGGCGGAACACCGACCACCCACCATCTCATATATAATAGTATTCTGTCTGTTCAATGTTCTTTAATCTAGCGCCGGGCGGCCGCTGCTGCGTGTCCGCGGCATCCAACACAGAGGAGGCAGACAGCCGCAGCCTCCCCGCCTCCTTCTGACATCCCGAGTCCCGGCTCCCGGCAACCTATTGGGACAGGAGGGACGGAGACGTCATGACGTCTCCCCGCCCAAGGCTCACAGACTTCAGTGAGGAGCTGCAGGCTGCTGTGTGGTGGGGCTGGCAGGCAGGGAGGGAGTCACGCGGTGGACACAGGACTGGATCTGGATGACACAGGACCGAGGGCCTGCCAGTGCCAGGTGAGGTCTGACTGGTCCAGACAGAGACTGGGGCGGCAGTATCAAAAGTAGTGGCCAGCCCAGCAGCCTGCCCCAGACCCCATCCATTACAACTCCTGTGCTGCTGAATTTATTAATAAAGCAAATAAATAAATGTGTATATATATATATATATATGTAGTGGGCGGCACCAATGAACTTTCTCGCACAGGGCACCAAAATGTCTAGCTACGGTTCTGGTCCTCTCCCCTCCCACCCCTGTTCCCCTCTCCCCATGTCTGTACCTCTTCCGCCCTCGTGTGTCCTCTCCCATCCCACCCCTGTTCGCTTCTCCCCATGTCTGTACCCCTTCTGCTCTCCTGTATACTCGCCTCTCCCACCCCTATGTCCCCTGTTCTCCTCTCCCCATGTCTGTACCCCTTCTGCCCTCCTGTGTACTCTTCCCTCTCGCCGCTGTGCCCAATGTTCTCCTTTAGTGAGCGCATAGAGACCCCACACAGCTCCCGGACACCTGATTTTAGGATAAGATTCCCTACACACTATTTACACCAGTGCATCATGATACAGGATCCCATATCTATCATCTATCTAGCACTTTGCAGTAGGATTGTTTATCAGAGCACAGTGTAGCTGTCCTTACAATACTATACGAATGTTACTTATGCCAATCCCTGTCTAATGTATGTGATGGAGATGGTAGCACTGCTGTACCATTACGTATAAAATTTTGCCCTTGCCCGTATGATTTCAGGCTGTAAACACTGGTCAGTGTCCATCCGTTATATTAGGCTGTAAACACTGGTCAGTGTTTATCCGGTATATCAGGCTGTATATACTTGTCAGTGTGTATTCGGTATGACAAAAGGAAAAAAAAAAAAAGGGGCGCTATGCAGCTAAAGGAGTAATAATGAATAAAAATACTATTAGTGAAAAATTGGGTGTGGAATAATTTAGAAAGACACCTTAAAACGGGCCTCAGATAATTGCTGCTACCAGTAGAGGAGCTGACCCTCGTAGAATATCAACAGATACAACACAAATATGGAACGCTATCTCTAAAGGCCTAATTATTACACTTAAATACAGGTAATAGAAAATGATTTCATATTCCACCAGCGGATCAGACAGAGACAAGATACAATAAAAACATGAAAATAATCCATATGGACTATTATATGAAGACCCAGAAAAACACAAAGATTAAAAAATAAATATAAAAAAAGCAATGTTATACATACAATAAAATATAATAAATGCAATTGAATATGTGTGATTAAAAATAACAAACCACTTGATACATTGTCATAAAATCGAACCTGTATACCCTTAATTGTTGGATCTGTAGTAATGTGCAACACTGCTGCCAGTTCGTGTCAATAGTGTCCTGAATTGGATATACTACAGGAATTGAAAATCCTCCAGTCATGCATTTATATTACTGAACAACAGCAACCGAACGAGTTAAATTTATGCAGATATAGTCCCAGCAAATGATAAAGAGAGTCTTAGCAGGTCTCAGTCCTTATGCACAGAGTTATAATCTCTGTGTTTTTCTGGGTCTTCATATAATAGTCCATATGGATTATTTTCATGTTTTTATTGTATCTTGTCTCTGTCTGATCCGCTGGTGGAATATGAAATCATTTTCTATTACCTGTATTTAAGTGTAATAATTAGGCCTTTAGAGATAGCGCTCCGCATTTGTGTTGTATCTGTATCCGGTATGATATCGGGCTGTATGTACTGGTCAGTGTGTAGCCAGTATTATATATCGGGCTGAATATACTGGTCCGTGTGTATCCAGTATGAGATCAAGCTTTATATACTGGTCAGTGTGTAGCTGATATGTCAGGCTGTATATACTGGTCATCAGTAATCGCGCAGAAAGAAACCATTTGTGAGTCCCGGGGACCCCTCGCTTTACAAAATTGGGGTCATACTCCACTGTTTCTGGGTCCCATTACATATTATGGAGGGTGAGGGCAGGCAGCAGTTGGGACAGTGCTGGGGACAGGTAGCAGTTGGGGTAGAGCTTGTGGGTAAAGGCAGGTAGAGGCTGGCATAGAGAGGGCAAGGGTGAATAGCAACTGGGGCAGTACTAGGGGCATTCAGAGGTTAGGGGCAGGCAGTGCTGGTGGTAGGGAGGGAGCAAGTGGAGATGATAGCTGGGGTATTACTGGGGGGCAAAGAGTGGGTTAGGACAGGCAGTACTGGGTGTAGGGAGGGGGTATTGGTAATTAACATCTGGGGCAGCACTGGGTGGGACAAGGAGGATTTTAGGGGCAGGCAGTGCTGGGGCTGGGAAGGAGGTAGATTATCGAGAAGCTTAAAGTAGTAGAAGTAGCAGCTGCCCTCCTCCACCCATATTATTTGTGATCACTGCTGTTATATATTAGATGCTATTGCTACAGGCACCAGGTGTCATGAACTCTAAAATTAATTTGGTGCCACCCGACCTGGCTTTACACCTCCTCCCGGCACTCTTCACTGCAGAGCCAGCAGCCGCAGGTAGTTATCCTCTGCCCCTCTACCAGCAACAGCACCTGTCCTGTATGTACCGGGGCCTACCTCCCTTCCTGGTGCCGAGGCCGGCCTCCCGTCGGGGCTTACCTCCTGCCAAGTGCTGGGGCCATCCGGGTGCCTGTCCTGTCGCCGGGTGCCAGGGACGTCCTCCCACAGGATCCTGTCCTGCTCCTGTGGCCTACCTCCCGCCGGGGCCTGTCCTGTCGCCTGGGTGCCAGGGACGTCCTTCCGCTGGGGCCTGTCCTGGTGCCAGGGACGTCCGGGTGCCGGAGCCATCCTCCCGCCGGGGCCTGTTCTGCCAGGGCCATCCTACCACAGGGTGCCACAAACGTCCTCCCGCCGGGGACTTCCTGCTGTCGGGGCTACCCGGGTGCCGAGGCCATCCTGCCGCCGGGTGCCGGGGAAACTGCAGCATCAAGGGAAAACGCTACTGCTGAACTTAGGCTGGCTAGCTCCACCTTCGCTTTTTATAGTCTTCCCTGGTCGGGCCAGGGAGACATCAATAATTCAATTGGGGCTAGGGGATTGGCCACAGTGGAACGCGTCCCCGGGGACCCACCCATTTTGCAAAAGTGAGTCCCCGGTCCTCATATTCGAGTAAAATACACGCTATAGCGAATATTTGCAATCACTGGGTCAGTGTGTAGTATAATGGTCAGTGTGTAGCCGGTATAATATCAGGCTGTATATACTGGTCAGTGTGTGTAGTCGGTATGATATCGGGCTGTACGTACTGGTCAGTGTGTAGCCGGTGTGATATCAAGCTGTATATACTGGTCAGTGGGTAGCCGGTGTGATATCAAGCTGTTATATACTGGTCAGTGGGTAGCCGGTATGAGATCAGGCAGTATATACTGGTCAGTATGTAGCCGGTATGATATCAGGCTGTATATACTGGTCAGTGTGTAGCTGGTATGAGATCAGGCTGTATATACTGGTGAGTGTGTAACCGGTATGATATCAGGCTGTATATACTGGTCAGTGTGTGTGTAGCCGGTATGATATCAAGCTGCATATACTGCTCAGTGTGTAGCCGGTATGATATTGGACTGTACGTACTGGTCAGTGTGTAATCAGTGTGATGTCATACTGTATAAACTGGTCAGTGTGTATCCGGTATGATAGGCTGTATTTACTAGCGTTCCCACTAGGCTGTTTAAGCGGGATGCCGCACCACGCCCTGCCCTATTTCTAAAGGGCAAAAAGCACCCTCCCTTCCGGCGCGGGGCCCTGCTGAAACAGCCTTCGGGTGGCGTCCTCACCCGCGGGTCGCAGTGTTGCAGTGGGGTGTAGCGGTCACCGCCGGTGAATGGCGCCTGGCATCCATTTACACTGACGGCAGCACTTGGAGGTAGCCCGTCATCTCCGTAAGTGCCGGAAACGCCCCCAAGAGTGACGAAAAGGCGATGCATCTGAAAGATACGTCCCCTTTTCTGGTGTGCACACGCCTTCGGAGCGAAAATGTGCCCCTTCTCTAAAGCCGGCGCCCTACCCTGCGCCCAGACCTACAGTGGACACTAATAAACTGGCCAGTGTGTAACCGTTATGATATCAGGCTATATATACTGGTCAGTGTGTAGCCGGTATGATATAATGCTGTATATACTGGTCAGTGTGTAGCCGGTATGATATTGGGCTGTATATACTGGTCATCATGTAGCCGGTATGATATCAGGCTGTATATACTGGTCAGTGTGTAGCCGTTATGATAACAGGCTGTATATACTGGTCAGTGTGTAGCCGGTATGATATCAGGCTGTATATATTGGTCAGTGTGTAGCCGGTATGATATCAGGCTGTATATACTGGTCAGTGTGTAGCCGGTATGATATCAGGCTGTATATATTGGTCAGTGTGCATCGGGGTGATCACTGAGAAAAGCTCTGAGAAACACTGACCAGGACTCTATGACTTGGAGAAAAGAGGAGACTTACTGGTCTGTCAGTGTGTCTGACTGGGAAAGTGAGGGATGCTGGAAATGTCACAGTGACATCACTACTAATAATACAGCCCCCCCCCCCATGTTCTCTTGTCAGTGAGGCCTCCTGTGTGTTAGGTGTAGCCTTTGGAGAAGCCTCCTGCCCAGCGTGACAAGTAACATTTGATGGCATATATATTATAGCATAACCCTAACCTGTGATGTATATCAGTAAGTGTGTACATTAGGATGTTGCCGGGAATACTATGTGTAGTTGTAACATCCTCTATGGAACCATCTTATTAGTGTTATAGCATCTGTCTCATGTTGTTTCTCTGTGTAATATATAGAGTTTATACCATCATGTAGGTGTTACAGCGGCCATGTGTTTGTATGTAGTGACATTAGGTGCCATGTACACAGCTCTGTGTCTTCACTATACACAATGGGTCTCATTCAGACCCGGTCGCAAGCACCGATGTGCTCGCAACCGGGTCGATGGGTAGTCCTGCGCACGCGCAGCGGATGCACTGCGCGTGCTCAAGCCCGGAGCGAGAGAGAAACTCTCTCACTCCGGAGCTCGCTACAAAAGGGGCGGCTGTTGATGTTGATCGACAGCTCGCCCCGTTTTGTAGGCGGGCCAGGGGGTGGTTTCCTTAAGGAACGCCTACCTTTTTGTGGGCGGCTGCACTGACATCGTCAGTGGGGAGCTTCCTGCTCCATCAGAGCAGAAAGCTCCATGGAGCTTGCGGTTGCCGAGACCCAATCTTAGGGTCTCGTCGCAAGCCCCGATCAACCTGGTCGTTCGTTAAGCTGTGGGTGGTAACCCACAGCTTAACTAACGACCAGGAGGCCGCACTTCAAAAATGAAGCGGCCGCCCTCATTCAGAGAGAGCGATCGCTTATTGCGACCGCCTCTGAATGAGGGCCAATGTGTTCTTATAGTGACATTAGGATGGGAGATATTACATTGCTCACAGTATGTTGTGTTCTCTATCACTGATACATTCCTGAGACTTTGCTGCTTACAGCTATTACTGTATTTTTATATGTAATTAAGTTTTACAATAAGAAGATACTTTCCACTTTTGTGGAATTTTGTAATTGATGCAGATTAGACAAGAATGTCTCATTGTATACATACAGCCCCTGTCCTACCTGTGACTGTGGTCTATATGCAGTGCCTAGTACTGTGTACATAGCCCTTACCTCTCCTAACATCTCCCATGGGCCGGCCAGTATAAGATTGTATATGACCAGCCCCCACTGCATGGACATGATCACAGCTGATGATTCGTCCATGGAGGCCGGCTGTAGCCAGAGGACACAGAGTGGGGGCCCAACGATGAGGTCAGGACCTACAGGTGAGGTAAATGGATGGTGGATCAGATTGTAAAATTGGCCCATCTAGTGTATATTTTACACATTTAACGTCTAAAAAACAAACTAGATGGACATTTAATGTTACCTTCTACAGTAACATCAGGGGATGTGTCTGGGTGATGACTGTATCATTCTGTGTGTCAGGTTCCTATAAGGTGTCAGGATGTCACTGTCTATGTCTCATTGCAGGAGGGGGAGTATATAGAAACACATAAGGATTTGTACAAGGACGTGATGATGGAGAATCAACAACCACTCACATCATTGGGTAAGAGGAGACTAATGGGAAGCACGTTCTCTGATTACCTATATACACAACACCTGATAATCACAAATATACAATGTACTCAGTCACTGTGTGTCTCCTACAGATGGACCCAGTAACAGAAATACCCCAGAGAGATGTCCGCATTCTCTTTATTCACAGTATTGTACAGAGGAGAATCACAGGACCCCACAGGAAGATCAGGTAGGTGGGGTTTAGGGTCTCGCCAATATACCACAGTGACTTATCACTATGGGGTCTATGTACAAAGCCTTGGAGAGAGAAAGTGGACAGAGATAAAATACCTACCAATCAGCTCCTAAATGTCAGTTTACAGGCTGTGTTTAAAAAATGAAAGTTAAGAGCTGATTGGGTGGTATTTTAACTCCGTCCACTTTATCTCTCTCCAAGGCTCAGTACTTAGACCTCCTATGTGATCTGCGGAGCAGCTGTAATAAGATGGAGGTTTGGTTACATAATAGACCGGAGTAAAGATGGAAAAGGTTAGTACTGTGGACTTTCGGTGGGCTGGGCATCTAGTATGGCCACCTTTTAGTAAGACTCCTGAGAGACATTGCAGAATCTGCCTCCATCCTCCTCATCTTAAAAAAAAAAAAAGCTACTACTTACCTCAATAAGTTGGCCTTGGTGTGGGGAATATTTTGGTACGACTACTCTCTTAGAGAACAATATTTCCTCCGGAGTCCAGCGATCATCATCTTGTCGTGGGGTGCAGGGAAGATGGGGAAAGGGAAGTGTGGTGTGGCCTAAAGGGTGTGTGGGGGGTACTGGAGGTGGAGGGAGTGTGGTGGTGACGGGAGAAGGTGGTGGGGAAATTGAAATGGAAGAGAGGGATTAGAACATGTGATTTATCAGTAGAGAGTGTGAGCTGGTGATAGGCTGTAGAGAATGGTGTGGACGAGACGTGTGTGAGTGTTGTGCTTGTCTGTACTATAGAATATATATAGTGGAGAGTATTGCATAACTCAGACAGGCGGTGTGTAAGATGTGGGTGTGTAGGGAAATGAAAGGCAAACACAGTATGCAGGGCCCAACCATTTATTGAGGAAGACAGCGCTTCTGCGGGATTAGAACAGTGTCAGTGTTAGGTGCTGACTCCTGCTGGTAAGGATACAGTGAGACTAGTTAAGAGGGAGGTAGATAAACCCTTTCAGGGGACTTCTTGAAATGTGGTTCTTGACCTGCACATTTCCCTGGCTGGACCTATGGTCATCAGTCTTGTGGAACTGAGCAGTCAAGGGTGTAAGTCAATGAGCAACTCACCAAATACAAAAGTGACTTTCACTATATGATGTGTGACAAGCTGAGTGTGTTCCATTATTTGTATTGTTTATTCTCTTACTGAAATCAGTAATTATTAATGTCTTCCTTTATTGCTGGTTTATATAGGGTGAAGACCACTTGAATATTAAGGGTGAAGATATAGAGGGAGATGAGACGTTTGTGACTGATATCAAGGCTGAAGATATAAAGAGGGAAGAAGAGACTTATGTGACTGATAATAAGGCCGAACATATAGAGGGAGAAGAAGAGACGTATGTGACTGATATAAAGGCAGAAGATACAGAGGGAGAAGAAGAAACGTATGTGACTGATATAAAGGCAGAAGATACAGAGGGAGAAGAAGAGACGTATGTGACTGATAATAAGGCAGAAGATATAAAGAGAGAAGAAGAGACGTATGTGACTGATAATAAGGCAGAAGATATAAAGAGAGAAGAGGAGATGTATGTGAGTGATATAAAGACAGAAGATATGGAGGGAGAAGAAGAGACTTCTGTGAGGGGTGATCAGCAGTGTAAGGAGGAAGAAATCCCTAAAGAGATCGGCACAGGTGAGTAATAACCACTTAATACAGAAAAGAGTCACATATTTTCCTTGCTCTGTCACTAGAAAAATGTCTTATCCTACACCCTCCTCTATCGGTTCAAACACACAAAGATACAAAATAACTAGTCAGCCCTTGGTCCTAATCATTTTCTGAAATCACAGAAGTTGGAAATCTGTCCAGTAAGCCCATTCATGTACCCCAAACCCTGGCCCAAATCCAAATGAACCCATGCCATGGGGATAACTGTAATCTGGCCGCCTGCCATTGAAATTTAGATTTTCCTGTTATTTAGCCATTGGTTATGTGGAACTAAACTGGGCTATATCAGGGTAATAGAGGCCTTTGAATTCCGGAACCCTTACAGTTCTTGGCCATTAACTTTGACGGGTTGTACATGTCTTTTCATATTTACAGGGGTAGCCTTCCTGATTGCCGCTAACCCCTCCCCCTTGTAGATTATGTTGCTTAGTACCCCTCCCCACCATTAACGAATGTTTCTTGATACACTGCCACTCGGGACACAGCTTGTCTTGCAATCTCATACGTTTCCCGGCTGCCAACAAGTGTAGCATCTCCTAGGGTTGAGTAATGCTGGACTGTGAGGTCTGGGTGCACTAGGGTGTGCAGCTGGGGTATGTAGCGGCATGGGGCATGATGTAACCAGTGGTGTATCTTGATCTGATGAGGCCGTCCGCACATTTGCACTTGCTCCTCCGCTAGTTCCCCTCCCTTAGGGATGGTTAGTCAGAAATTAGGCAGCTAATGCTGCTGCTCTCTCTGGGTGGTGGGATTTCTGTACACCATCCATTTTTTATTTTATTTCTGGAGCCATTTTTTTCATCAACTGTTTCCATATAAAGATGTTTTTAATGTCCATTACGGTCGTGACTTGCTTCCCTTCTAGCCACTGATCGCAGTTTCTCCGCAATAAACTGCTAAATACCACATAAGAAGAGTCCCCACTTCTTCCCATGGAGCTGTCAGAACGCTTCCTCCTAGGAGCTCTTCTTTATTGAAGTGCTGCCACGTGACTGAGCTCTCTCCACAATCGTGGCTCCCCACAGCTGCTCCAGATTAGCTTTCTATTGGCTGTGCTTCTTGTTTCAAACTGTGGGTGCCATGTTTGAAATAGGCACTGATTGGCTGAACTTGAATCCCTTTGGTTTAAGGCTTGCCATTGCACCACTTAGGACACAACTTGCGTGTTGCCCACAATGACATTCTCTCCAGATCCGACATCCACAGGCGGGATGAGTAAGAGACGAACACCCCTCAATTCTCTGGACTTCCCTAATACTCTCTCGGAAAACTCCCCATATTTCCTTCTAAAGTATTATGTTTATGAGTGAACGGTACCATCCCAAAGTGTTCTGCTTGAGGTTGTACTAAGCACAATCCTATGGAAATAGGTGTGAGATAAAATATTGTGTAATGATGCTTTTGTTACGGGATACTTAGTTACCTATTTTATTTCTACCAGATGGACACAGTACAAGGAATACCTCAGAAGGACATGTCGTATGGTCCCCAGATTTTAAATTAGAAGATAAGAAAATCACACAAGGGTATCCAGTACAAAACTGCATAACCCTAAATATACATCCAGCCCTTCACAATGAAGATATATCATCTGATCCCTCTATTCTTGAGCAATGTTCTGGAAACTCACATATTGCTGCACATAGTACAGATCACGGTGGCGATCCAATAATTTCCTTTTCTGAACGTGGGAAATGTTTTACACATAAATCACATTCGGTTACACATCTAAAAATGTACACAGGTGAGAATTCATTAACATGTTCTGAGTGTGAGATATGTTTTACACAGAAATCAGATCTTGATATACATGAGAAAATACATACAGGTGATAAGCCATTTTCATGTTCTGAGTGTGAGAAATGTTTTACATGCAAATCACATCTTGTTAAACATCAGAGAAGTCACACAGGTGAGAAACTATTTCCATGTTCTGAGTGTGAGAAATGTTTTACATGCAAATCACATCTTGTTAAACATCAGAGAAGTCACACAGGTGAGAAACTATTTCCATGTTCTGAGTGTGGGAAATGTTTTAGACAGAAAACATCTTTAGTTAGACATGGGAGAAGTCACACAGATGAGAAACGATTTCCATGTTCTGAGTGTGGGAAATGTTTTACACAGAAACCATCTCTTGTTAGACATGAGAGACGTCACACAGGTGATAAACCATTTCCATGTTCTGAGTGTGGGAAATGTTTTACACAAAAAACATACCTTGTTAGACATGAGAGAAGTCACACAGGTGAGAAACCATTTCCATGTTCTGAGTGTGAGAAGTCTTTTACACACAATTCGGCTCTTGTTAGACATGAGAGAACTCATAAAGGTGAGATATCATTTCCATGTTCTGAGTGTGGGAAATGTTTTACACAGAAACCATCTCTTGTTAGACATGAGAGACGTCACACAGGTGATAAACCATTTCCATGTTCTGAGTGTGGGAAATGTTTTACACAAAAAACATACCTTGTTAGACATGAGAGAAGTCACACAGGTGAGAAACCATTTCCATGTTCTGAGTGTGAGAAGTCTTTTACACACAAATCGGCTCTTGTTAGACATGAGAGAACTCATAAAGGTGAGATATCATTTCCATGTTCTGAGTGCGGGAAATGTTTTACACAGAAACTATATCTTGTTAGACATGAGAGAAGTCACACAGGTGAGAAAGTATTTCCATGTTCTGAGTGTGGGAAATGTTTTATACAGAAAACAGATCTTGTTAGACATCAGAGAAGTCACACAGGTGAGAAGCCATTTCCATGTTCTGAGTGTGGGAAATTTTTTAGACAGAAATCAGCTCTTGTTAGACATCAGATAACTCATACAGATGAGGCACCATTTCTATGTTCTGAGTGTGGAAAATGTTTTACATGTAAATCACATCTTGTTATACATCAGAGAAGTCACACAGGTGAGAATTTATTTCCATGTTCTGAGTGTGGGAAATGTTTTACACAGAAAACATTCCTTGTTAGACATGAGAGAAGTCACACAGGTGAGAAACCATTTCTATGTTCTGAGTGTGGGAAATGTTTTACACAGAAAGCAGATCTTGTTACACATCAGAGAAGTCACACAGGTGAGAAGCCGTTTCTATGTTCTGAGTGTGGGAAATGTTTTACACGCAAATTACATCTTGTTAGACATCATAGACTTCACACAGGTGAGAAGCCATTTCCATGTTCTGAGTGTGGGAAATGTTTTACCTGTAAATCACATCTTGTTAGACATCAGAGATGTCACACAGGTCAGAAGCCATTTTCATGTTCTGAGTGTGAGAAATGTTTTAGACAGAAATCTCATCTTATTAAACATCAGAGAAGACACTCTGGTGAGAAGCCATAAGTGTGGGAAACGTTTTACACACAAATCACATCTTGTTACACATGAGAGAAGTCACACAGGTGAGAACCAGCTATTGTGACATCAGAAAGTCACAGATAAATTTCCTTGAGTTGAGAGACACGAAAAGAGGATGCAATAATATTTTATTTGAACTGGTCAACCATAACATTTATACCACTGATAGGTGAAGTGAATAATATTAATTATCTCATTACAATGGCACCTGTCAAGGTGTGGGATATATTAGGCAGCAAGTGAACACTTAGTTCTTTATGTTGATGTGTTGGAAGAAGAAAAATGGGCAAGTGTATGGATCTGAGCGACTTTGATAAGGGCCAAATTGTGATTATAGATGACTGGTCAGAGCATCTCCAAAACCAGCAGGTCTTTGGGGGTGTTCCTGGTATGCAGTGGTTAGTATCTACCAAAATTGGTCCAAGGAAGGACGATCGGTAAACTGTTGACTGGGTCATGGCCCCCATGGCTCATTGATGCTCATAGGGAGCAAAGGCTAGCCATTCTGGTCAGATCCCACAGTACAGCTACTGTAGCACAAATTGCTGAAAAAAGAATGTTGGCTATGATAGAATGGTGTCAGAACACAAATCTTGTTGTGTATGGACTTGAGTAGCCATAAACCAATCAGAGTGCCCATGCTGACCTCTGTCCACTGCTAAACGTATCTACAATGACCAAGCGCCAGAACTGGGCCATGGAGCAATAGGAGACGATGTCCTGGTCTGATGAATCTTATTTTCTGTTACATAATGTGGACGGTCAGGTGTGTGTGCAGGTTACCTGGGGAAGAGATGGCACCAGGATGCACTATAGGAAAAAAGCAAGGCAGCAGAGTCAGGGCCTGAGTCACAGTTATATGGTAACGCAAACATTGCAAATTTTGCTACTTGGCAACTGCTAAAAAATATTAATGCACCAGTCGGCAGAGTTTGTATTGAGATGCCCACCGGAGCCTTCGTAGTTTTCCACAGCATAGACAGCATTGGACGCAGATATGAGACGCTGGAGCTTTGTTTTCTGTGTGTGCAATCACAGGTGCTGCCTAGTACACGCCCAGGGAAACAACCCCGACACTCCCGTACCCACCCACAAAATGGTCTCTTTCTGTCAATTAATTGCAAGGGAATCCTCACAGCGAGCGCAATTCATTCACAGCACGCGCGCAATGCAATTGAATCATGCACAAAACACCAATAATTTCACAGCTGCATGAACATCAGTATAGCGTTCATCTCTGAGTCAGGCCGCAGTGTGATTCTCTGGGCAATGTGCTGCTGGGAGACCTGGGGTTTTGGCATTCATGTGAGTGTTGGCAGTGGCAGTACAGCAGGATAATGGGCCCGGCCACACTGCAACATCATTTAGGGGCAGTTTGAGGAACATAGAAAAACAGTTGAAGGTGTTGACTTGGCCTCTAAATTTCCCAGATCTCAGTCTGAGCATCTGAGGGACGAGCTGGAAAAACAAGTCTGAGCCAAGGAGGCCCAACCTCCCAAAGTACAGGGCTTAAAGGATCTGCTGCCAACTCAGTGCCAGATACCACAGGACTCCTTCACAGGTCTTGTGTAGTCCATTCCTCCACAGGTCAAAGCTTTTTTGGTGGCATGAGGGGGACATACACAATATTAGGCAGGTGGTTTTAATGTCATGGCTGATCAGTGTGTAAGAAATCTGTAGTAACATTATTTGTGTATACAGGTTGAGTCTCCCATATCCACAATGCTTGGGACCAGGGGTATTTTGGATAACGGAATATTCCGTATTTTGGAATAATTGCATATCATAATGAAATATCTTGGGAATGGGACCCCAATATACACACAGAATGCATTTATGTGTTATATACACCTTATACACATAGCCTGCGACTAATTTTTTACAATATTTTCAATAATTTTGTGGCTCAGGCAAAGTTAGTGTACATACATTAAATACATTTATGTTTCATTTACACCTTATACACACAGCCTGAAGGTCACTTTATACCATATTTTTAATAATTTGTGCCTTAGACAAAGTTTGTGTACATTGAACCATCAAAAATCAAAGGTTTTATTATCTCAGTCATGCCAAAATTATTCCGTATTTTGGAATATTTGGATATGGGAGACTCAACCTGTATAGTACCTTTTTCCCAATAGGATTCAAGCACTTTGCATATTTGTATAATAGAAGCAGCCATCTTGGACTTGCACAGTTGCTATTGTTAGTAATCAGTGACATCGGTCCATGTCCCATTGAGAGTACAGTCTATCCAATCACTAGGAACTAGTGACATCACTGAGAATGCAGCCTATCACCACACTAAGAGCCAGTGACATCATTGAGGTACTTTATTTATTAATCGATTGCTGTATTTTAAATAATGCCCCAAAATGGCTGCCTGCGCTGTGTGTTGGTGACAATTATGCTTTAATTGATTTGATGCTGGCATCTATGTCACAACTTACACATTAGATTATTTGTATTCTGTTGCTATAGTTTATGCATTTCCTATGCAAGTTACAGTGCATTACTTGACTATTGTATGTCTTATACTGACTCCTATATATTGTACTTTGCACAGTGTCTAATAAACTATAATTTAGGTCACCATTCTTATTTTCTATTTGTTATTATTAGATGGTAAATTAAATAACAGTACCTGGCATATATGTCACAAAAGAAAAAAGCATCCTGAAATTGGCACACTAAGTTATGCAATATTATTGGAAATTAAAATGTAACTTTTATTATATTTTCTTTATAAAAATGGACCAATGGGAACAATAATCTTAACATGACCAGCGAAATATGTTAAAATTACAAATAACAAATAAAGTGATGAAAATGGAAAGTGCTCAAAAAATAAATAAATATTTAATTGTGAAAATTAAATTTATTGTCATAATGTGTGTCCTTGTATTATTTATATTCATTAATTTGTATTCTGTTTGTTATTGAGTATTTTCTACATTTGTCCTAAGCCTATTTAGAACTTAGACTGTTTGATAGAATTGTTTCACTAACAAATAATCTATTCTACTGTTGCAATGTATATATGTATCAGTAAAGTATCTTTTTGCTGTTTAAAGAATCGTCATTTCTTAACAGCTAGACCTGGCAGTCCTGACTTTTATTATTTTTTGTTTAATTATGTTATTTTATAGTGGCTGTTATTAATCTAATTGTTTGCCTTAGCACCTCGTTGTGTGCCATAGTTCCCTTATTTGTAGTGCTTCCTATTATTCTCAAATTTGTCCATTCAATTTGTAGGACTTAAATAGGAAGACAGCTAAGTTTTCCGAGGTGTCTTATTCTTATGTGAAACTAATACTGATTTACAGCCACAGGTTACTTACCTTCATTATCCCTTATCTCAGATCACTCTGTAGACAGAGCCCTTGATCTGTTTGCGGCTTTTCGTAACATGTCAGGCTATGTACTATTAATCATACCACTTCAGTGTGTTATATGTGACAGAACTTTGATTCAAAGTGGTATAAACCAATAATTCTCATTAGAAGTAAGATGTTATGGATGATTTATTATTTCAATCATCAGTGGTTTATTCTTTCACCTGACTGAATCATCATAATTACCGCTTCTCTGAAATCATTTAATAAACGGAGCTAATGCTTCTGCTTCCGACTTATACAGCATATCAGGTTGTGCCACTTCAATATACCATCCATTTAAATGCTATTTGATATATATGTCTCTTCAACTGGAGGAACTAAGCACAAGTATTTAGTGGTTGGTTTCTCACAGCAGCTTATTAGCGCATAGGATAGAAATGTATTTAACAATATTTTTCTTATTCACACATGTGTGTCTTCAAATACCAGCCTCTACCTATTTGGAGACTTTGGGGGTCTAGTTACTAAGCAGTGTTATGAGACAGAGTGAAAATGATAAGTCTGTGATAAGGTACCAGCCAATCAGCTCCCAACTGCCATCTCACAGGCTGTGTTTGAAAAATGACAGTTGGGAGCTGATTGGCTGGCACCTTATCACAGACCTATCACTTTTCACTCTGTCTCCTAACACTGCTTAGTAACTAGACCCCTTTATTACAACCTTGTGTTTTGGCCAAACCTACTCTCTTAAAGGATACCAACAGTTTGTTGAGTTATTTGGCTGAATTGAATGACCTGCCATTAAATTGTTGGTTATGTTCTGTTGATGTTTGCAGCCTGTATCCCACATGAGGAAGGTATGCAGGCAACTAGAGTTTTGATATCAGGCAGTCTCCTGTATAAGTATACATTTGTTTATGAAATTGCTGGAATTAACTTTGACTTGCAACTACTTCATGTACAATGGGGCATATTTCATACAGCTATCCGGCGGCACGATGGGTCCAATGTGGCCCCATCTTATGCTAATGCCTATATGTTTATTATTGAACATGAAGTATTTTTGCTGATCCAGAAGTTGCTAGAAATGTGTTAGCATTCTATCGGTTTATAGATGATCTGTTTATCGTATGGGGGGCCAGTACACAGGCCACACAGATGTGATTGAGAATTACAACAAGTTGGATAAACCAGTGAACTTCACATATACCATCGACTTTGATAGGATAAATTGTTTTAGATGTGACAATTACAAAAAGAAATGGAATATTGGTACCATCATTGTACACCAAAGTTACAGATAGAAACAACATCTTATTAGCAGCGCACATCCTGCCCTTCTTAAAAATGCGCTTCCGTTCTCACAATTTTTGCGGGCACTTAGAATTGCCAAAGACCGGGAAGAGGGCATCAAACAACTTGATATAATGTGTGAGAAAGTTAGCCAGAGGGGCTATCAAATCGCTGATATAGAACGAGCAAAGAGTAAAGCATTGCCCATTCCTGTGGATAAGGTATTGTCTGGTATCTCCACTAAGTCTAAAACTAAAACCAGTTGGCATAACTGGGTGAACAAATTTAACCACATGAGTACTAATATCAATTAGCAAAATCCTTGTGGCATATCATTACCTCTGACAAGGACTTGAGGCCATTACATAAAACTGCCTTAATGCCCTGCTATCGCAGGGGTCAAAATCTTAGAGATTATTTAGTACATAATATAATGACATTTCTCAATTAGGTCAAAAGAAAAAAAATCTAAATTTTTGGGCAAACCCAAAATGGGGTGTTTTAGATGCCCTAATTGCTCTACAAACTGGTTCTATATTTTTCCATCCTTTTACAGGGGTTTAATACAATATAAGGCATTATTTAACTTGCACGTCCAGTTTTATTGTTTCTGCGATCACGTGTCCTTGTTCAAAAATGTACATTGGTAAGACCGAGTGTACACTAAGACTTCGTATGGCCCACCATTGCTCCGCGATTAGGGCAGCCATAGCCACTGGTATGAGTGAACAACCAATGGCTAGGCACTTTGCAGAGGCTAAACATAACATCGCAGCCCTAAGGTATAGAATCATCGATCACATACCCCCTCTGATGAGAGGAGGTGATCGAGCTAAAAGACTTCTTCATTGTGAGACTAATTGGATTATTAGATTAGACACTCTCCCCACGAGGGTTGAATGAATCATTGGGGCTCCATTGTTTTACATAATTTGAGTGAGGACATATAGTTGATAGTTGAACTATCATTCAAGGGAATGATAAAGTCTTGGAGTCTTTTTTGGAGTTGTCCATTTTAGTTACATTATCTTGAGCTAATATTTGTGTTCTCTCTAGAGATGTGGAACGTTCATGTTATATGGACATAGATACAGTCATACGATTTTGATATGTTTGAGTGATAGTACCCTCACTGTTTGATAAGGGGAACTGTTTGCATGAGTAAGAACTGCCATGCTAATTTGGTTGCATAGCAGCAAGGTATATTTCAGATTCTGCCGTTTGTTGTTTATTGCTGATATTTCAGTGATTTAGATCTAAATGTATGTGTATATGTAATTTTGTTTTCTTTAATTCTGTTTTTATTAGTATAATAAAACAAAGCAGTTTCCATTTAGTTTTGATAGAAAAACAATCTGTTTACACAACATATCAAGTCTCGACATATCGAAATATAATAACATTACTGTACATAACATTATGCAAGTGAAAAGACACTCAAAACAATATTCGCATCAAATTTCTGAACTAAAAAACAAAAAGCAAAAGAACCGAAGAAAAAATAAATGGGAAAGAAAAATAAAAAAGGAGGGGGTAATTGACCTGAAAGGACAACTTTATAAAAAATATATAGAGAAGCTGTGTGTCTCATTACATTCTAAGTCAGTTTGAGTTGGCCCATGTAGAAACATGGTTGGCATATGTACTCGTTAACTTATATTTAAACCAGGGAGACCAGGTTGACATAAAAACAGACCATTTATGTAATGAGGAAAGAAAGAGTTCCTCCATTAACATATAATACTCTAATCTAGTGAACCAAGTCTTGCGAGTAGGGGGGATAGACGATCTCCAAAGAATAGGTATCGACGCTTAAGCAGCGTTACCTAAACGGCGAAGCACTGATTTTTTGTATTGTGACAGTGGTATAGGAGAGTGATTTAGCAACCAAAAAGCTGGATCTGAGGGGATATGTATCGCAAGTATGTCACAGGAGGTTGCAATGACATCTTTCCAGAAGGGCTTTATAAGAGGACAGGACCACCAGATATGTAATAGAGATCCTACTGGGTCGAGGCATCTCCAACATTTAGCTGATACTGAGGGGTACATTGTGTGCAGTAGCAAAGGATGTCTGTACCACCGCATTAGTATCTTATATTGGGTCTCCCTTGTCTGAACGCAAACAGAGCTACTATGGGCCTTAAAAAATATGTTTTCCCACTCTTTTTCTGTTAATTTTAAATTAAGGTCTCTTTCCAAAGCTGAGGTGTAGTGGCGAAGGGTCTGGGAATCTAGATGTTGTAATAATTTGTATATAGTGGATATTGTATGCGTAGGATTTACAGGGGCCACGCAGGTCTTCTCAAATTGTGTCATCTCCCTAGAGGCCTGTGTAAGCCTAGACCCCGATTGGAGATAGTGTCTGATCTGTAAAACCTTACAGAAATCTTTTTGTGGGATATTCCATTTAGTCTTTATATCTGAGAACTGCTTCACACCTCTATAGAGGTCACCAGCTGGCCTACCCTAAAAAGCCCCTCAACCGCCCACTCCGAAAAATGTGAAAGAGTCATACCAGGGGAAAAGTCAGCATTGGCTAAAAATGAAGTTAGGGGACCAAATACTGAAGAGATATCGGGTATGCGGCGTAAAGTCCCCAAAACCGAAAGGGTTGGGGTGATGGTCGGGTGAGCAGAAGGAAGCTTCGGCAAGGTCGGAAGCCATGGGAAAATTTTCGGGATTTTGCTGTGTGTGTATTCCCTCCAACTCCACCCATTGCTTAACCTCCCGGCTTCTGGTCCAATCCAACACCCTATTTAAATGGATTGCATGATAATTTTTAATGTCAGGCAATTGAAACCCTCCTCTATGAGTGGATCGCGTCAAAATTGATAATTTAATCCTGGGTCTCTTACGGGACCAGATAAATTGTTGAATCAAAAGCTGTATAGAGCTGAACCAGGAACCCGGAACGCTTATTGGCAATGTCTGGAGAACGTACAATAATTTAGGGAGGGTATTCATTTTGACGACCCCCATCCTTCCCAGCCACGAAAGTTGTTTAAAATGCCATCTGCTAAAGTCTGCTCTTAATACTTTAAGGAGCGGGGTGTAGTTTAACAAGACTAATAAAGATAAATTCTGAGGGAGTTTGATACCTAAATAGGTGATATGTGAATTCTGCCACTGAAAGGGGAAAGAGCGTGTCAAACCTACCATGTGCAAGGGTGAAGTAGCACATTAAGGGCACACGATTTGGACATATTCATTTTAAAATCCGAAAGTGTACTATATAGGTCAAATTCTCGCATCAGATGGGGAAGGGAAGCCTCAGGATATGAGACCAAAGCCAAAATATCATCTGCGAACATAGCTAATTTGTACTCCACATCCCTCATCCATAGGCCGGATATTTGTTCATTGGCCCTGATTGCTCTGGCTAGCGCTTCTATGCAAAGAACAAAGATCAGTGGGGACAGTGGGCAGCCCTGTCTTGTCCCATTACTTATTGAAAAGGGGTTAGAAAGAGAGCCGTTTATACGAACCCTTGCAGTGCGCATACTGTATAGAGCCAAGATCCTGCTCAGCGCCTGAGAACCAAGCCCGATGTGCTCCAACACAGATCTCATGAAATGCCAGCTCACCCTATCAAATGCCTTCTCGGCGTCAGTGGAAAGCATAATAGTGGGAATCTGACTGTTGGAAGCTGAGTGGATTAAGTTAAGTACTTTAGTGGTGTTATCCTTCGCCTCTCGGCCAAGGACAAATCCCACTTGGTCACTATGTATCAGTGAGGGGAGCAGGCCGTTCAGTCTGTTTCCCATTATTTTTGCAAATAATTTCAGATCCACGTTTAAGAGTGAAATGGGTCTGTAGTTGGAGCACACCGAGGGATCCTTACCCTGCTTAGGAATCACAGTGATCTGAGCTTCTAAAGATTGGGGGGGAAAGTGTGTTTCTGCAGATATACAGTTAAATGCTTGCAGAAGTCTGGGAGCTAAAATATCTTTAAATGTTTTATAATAAATGATGGTGTATCCATCTGGACCAGGGCTCTTGCCCGATGGCATGGATGAAATAGCGTGCTCTAATTCTTGAAGAGTAAAAGGCCTTTCAAGTGTGTCGCGGTCAGAAAGTGAAAGAGTGGGGTATGTTACATTCGCCAGATATTCTTTAGCTTTTAATATACTGGAAGCAGGGTCAGCTGCATTAGGGGTTTTGTTTAGATTATATAAGGTTGTGTAATAGTTTTTAAAACAGGATGCTATTTCGGGAGTCTTAAAATGAAGAGAACCAGTTTCATCTTTCATAGAACTAATAAAAGAGTTTGCCCTCTGAGACCGGAGCGCCTGAGCGAGCAAGCGTCCCGGTTTGTTTCCCCATTGATAGTATCTGCGTTTGCATCTACGGAGTGAGATTTGGGCGTCGTCGGAGAGTAACCTCTTCAACTGAGATCTGGCCTCTATCAGCTCGGCAATTCTTTGGCCCGGACAGTGTGGATTTATGTGAGGATTCTAAGGAATGAATCAGCTGCAATAGACTCGCTATGTGTTGCATTTTTTGTTTTTTCACATGGGAGCCAAGCTGGATAATCTTCCCTCGCAAAACACACTTATGAGCTTCCCATAAGGTAATTTTAGATACATCTTCAGTATCGTTAGTAGAGAAGTAATCAATCAGGGTTTTGTTGATTTCATCTCTACAAGTAATATCCTGCAGCAAAGATTCATTCAAGCGCCAAGTCCATTGACCAGGAGATTGATGCCTAGCCGACAGGGTTATTGATATGTGGGCATGGTCCGACGAAGTGATTGGGCCAATCGAGGCATCTAAAAGGAGTGGAAGGTGTTTGTGACTGAGAAACAGATAATCTAGTCATGTATATGTCTTGTGGGGGTGAGAATAAAATGAATAATCCCGGCCTGCAGGGTGCGAGATCCTCCATGTATCAGCCAGTTGGAGGTCATGGAACAATTTCCTGACCCTACTATATTTCTGTTGGGAATATCTGGGGGCTTTAGTCGAGATATCAAGAGTTGGATCGAGAGTCCAATTGAGGTCTCTCCCCAAAACTACAATCCCAGAACATAGAGATTCAAGCTTCGGAAGGTGGGACTGGAAAAAAGAGGTTTGGTCCTGATTAGGGGCATAGACCACAATAAAAGTATAGGGTTGGTTATATATATTACAATTTAATAGGAGTACCCTACCTGGGACAGGTTTGTGGACCGAGGTAATAGAAATTTGCAAGTTTTTTTGAAAATAAGATCGCCACTCCCTTGGATTTGCTATCTGGGGTGTTGCAATAATATGCAAGTGGATATCGGTAATTAGTTAGGGATGGGCTATGAGCTGAAATTTTAAAATGGGTCTCCTGTATCAGTGCAACATCTACCCTGTCAGCCCATAATGATCTCAAGAGAGTAGATCTTTTCTTAGGTATGTTAAGGCCCCGGGCATTGATCGAGTATATTTTAATTGTACTTGGGGAGGTCATGTAATTTGTGACAGTACAAAGCACACATCAGTCCTCAAAATGGTCAAAAAAGGGAAAAGAAAATAAATAAAAACATTTACATCTGAAAAAGAACATAGGATAAAACCTAGAAAAGAAAGTCAATCAGGTAGCAGCTTCAGACAATGATGGTGACGAGGTATGTGGTCTCCTCCTAGAGCTATGAACTTCCTGCTAAGGAGGGTTATTCTCGGGTCTTTGAGGTAACTTCAGTTCAGGTAGATCAAATTCCCAGTTAGGGACATTAGGCTTTGGTATTCCGAGTCCAGAGCAAAATGAAGGCAGATCAGCATATGAGGTTAAAGAATGTGTTTTCCCAGCCGAAGATACTTGGAGGTTAAAGGAGAAGCCCCATCTGTATTTCAGTTGGCGCTTACGGAGCTCATCAGTGACTGGTTTAAGGGATTTACGTTGCTGAAGTGTATGCCAGGATAAATCCTGGAATATTTGGATCACTGTCCCGTTAAAGTCAATTCCGTCAAATTGTCGTGCTTTGCGCTTTAACTCTTCTTTCTGTGAGTCGTAGTGTAGACGACATATGACATCACGAGGACGATCAGCTTGGAGGCCTCTTGGTTTTAGGGCTCTATCAAAAGTAATAATCTCTTGCGGGTCGTTGCCCAGGATTTAGTTGAATATCTTGGTGAGTGCATCTATCAGACCAGATTGGGGGACTTCTTCTGGGAGACCTCTAATACGAACGTTGTTTCTCCGTCCCCTATTATCAAGATCTGTCATCCTCAGATTAATATCACAAATTTCTTTTGTTTGGGCAGAAATTACATCTTTCAAAGATTTCAGGTAGGCATCTGTGGATACTTGAAAGTCCTCTAAAGAAGTGACCCGATCCGAGATCTGCGATATGTCTTTCCGCATAATAGCAAGTTCTTGCCGAATTGTGTCTTGGAGATCTTGTTTTGTGGGTAAGGTCTTCATGAAAGACATAATGTCTTGGAGATCTGTGTCCCTCTCAGGGGATGTCTGAGGTTAGTCTACCTGAGAAAGGGACATTGTAGGGGTTAGGGAGTAGGAAGGGAAGGAGCTGGACGTTGCTGGATCTACCTTAATCCCGGTCGGTTTAGTATGAAGAAATGGTCTTAGATCTGCCTGAGAATGAGGCCCTTTAGGAAGAGGTGTGTTGCCTTTTAGAGATGGTTTTTTATTTTTGACCATAATGTAGCATGAGAAGAAGATCAGTAAATAGTAGCATAGGTCACACTAAGCGACATCAGGTTGCAAACATGCTATATAGGTGAGGATCCCGCACACAGTGACTCCCTGCGGACTGGCATCAGTGACATTAAGTCACATCGAGTAATAAATCAGGAAGCAGCCAGGTAACTTCTGATTGGGAACTTACAGAAATTCAATATATATACCTAATGCTTAAAGGTATGTTGATATAGATGGTTGCCCGTGAGGTCACTGGGGTACATTAATCTACAGACCAGTGCACAGATAATAGCAACATGTTAGATGGGAGGGCTGTAAAGCTGGATGGTAGAAATCGTAGTGACACGTATATCGTGTTTCGTAGGCTGCAGGGTGCCACCGGTTCTTGTGTAAGATCAGGACCAAGATGTGTGAAAAGACTAGGCTGCGTATCAGGACGGACACTAGTTCCCACACTGCCAGCGGCGCTGGCGCTAGATGTTTGGGAGAAGCTGCAACAATGGGTGACACTGCCAGGCGAGTGGGAACTCCAAACCTCCCCACCAGAGGAGCAGAGAAGGTGGAGGGAGGACGGGCAACAGGGAGCTGAGTACACCGCAGCCGCGGACGAAGCCGTGTCACCGTGTTCGGGTCGGGAGGTACCTGCGCCTCGCACTCTATCAGCGGCTGAATCGGGACTCCCCGTCAGGAGAGAAAAAAGGTCAGTGGGGTCCGGTGGTTGATCTGCCTGGTAGCTCCCGGGGCGGCAGCATCCAATGCTGGGAATCTTAAGAGGTAGGCCGCACTCCGTCCGGGTAACGGCCGCCACGTGGAGAAGCCACACAGTCGTGTAGAGCGCCACTTAGCCTTCTGAGTGTCCGGCCATCCTCCGGTCACAACAAGCCTCGATGGGGTTAGCTGTACAACCCCGTCCGCGACAGCAGCCGACGACCAGTCCTCCTCGGGCCGCGTCTCCAACTCGAGTCCCCGGCTTCAGTCGGGTAACTAGGCCGCAGACGCACTTAGAAGTGCGTCCCAGCTCCGCAGCCCGCACCCTGTCAGTATAGGGGGTCAGGTCTCTCTTTAGGGAGAAAGTATGAGCCTCTGACGGGCAAAAGGGGGTTAATAAAGGCCTGTTTGGTCCCTGAAATGCAGGAGCCTCAGAGAAACGTGGCTGCTCTCCTTGCCTGTCAGGACACGCCCCCATATATGTAATTTTGGGATGTGACATAGGGATGAGCATTAAGTATATTAAGTGCTGCACATGGTCACTTGTAACGTTTATAATTTAGCCCATTTGTAATGTAGGGCTATCATTACACTGTATATGTTTTTTCTAATCAGCTGTTTATGCATCACCATGGATACACCGGGTAGTGTGATGCAAATTCCGGTGCGACTGCCTTTGGCACGAGGAGTAGCGGATGCTAAACGAGAGGGGAGTTTCCTATTTAAGTCTGGTAAGTGATTGAATTTTGTAAAAGGCTTGACAAAAGTGCTAATAATGGCGCTGAAACGTTGCTTTGATATGAGCTATGGTGTTTGAGTGAAGTTCTTTCTCCAGTGCCGTTATTGGATCTATATATTACAGTGTTTCCTGGCTACAGTGTTTCATTGCGGAGGGAACCGGAACAGTAACCACCTTTATACCTGAGGAGTGCCAGAACTTGGGTGTGTGTATATATATATATATATATATATATATATAAATAGTGGAACTTTGGCGCCATGGCCGGGAAAGTATATTGTAGGTTACGCAAGGTCTGTTCTGGTGATTACACTATAATATCCTCTTCTAAAAGGTGGCAGCTCTGTCCCTTCAATAGGCCGTCTGGTATAACGGTGTGTGCTGAGAGTTAGAAAAAGAGAGAGGGGACAAGCGCCTGATAGTGTGGTATTGTCAGATAATACAATGAACAATTTTTTAGAAGTGAGTACCCGTACCATAAGTACACTTGTATATTAAGCGTAACAATAAATCCGTCTTTAGACAGGGATCCCTCACGTTCCACCTTTCTAATTGATCTCTTCACCCAACTCCAGTATGCCACCAATTTGGATATTCAATTAACCACTTTATAGCCTTAGTCTGTGAGAGGCAGGTGTGAAGGACCGCGCTCTACAATTGTTGGGTACGAAGTGTCCGGAGAACGGGCAGGAATCGATTGTTTCAGCTTCCCTCCAATAGATCACTGTGACGTAACCGATATGTCTTACTTGGACGCCCAAGAAGGCATCTTCCAAACCATGTGATCTACTGGATGAATAGTGAATACCGACTGAAAACACTGCCTGACCAGAGAAGCTCAATTTCTTTAGAGGCGTTGTAGAGAAACCACCATATAGTCACATGTAAGACATATCGGTGACATCACAGTTGTAGTGACAGATACAAAAGGAAACAGGATTATTTTGATAGTCCCACTATTGATATAGATGATGGGACCAATGAGACTCTTTTTAGATCTGTTTTCAAACTAGAAAACCTTTTGAAAACGGAAACCCGTCATTGGCTTGATATGTGTATGTTACAAAAATATATTAAGAATAAAATCATACCTAGGGGCCTGCGAGTTTTTAAAAGGTCTTCCTTTCAAGATGATACTGTATTTAGTAAAAAATGGGATGATATTCTAGATTTTTGTTCAGTCTCCTTGATGAAGCTGTTAGTAGATTACAGAGATATAAAAATCAAGGAGACAGCTATTGAAATAGAGGAATTAAGAACAACTTTAGAATCACAGAAAGATCATCCCCTCTTTCAAAAACGAGATGATTTAACTAACCAAAGGGTGGAAAAATTTGAAAAAGAGATAATTGACAGGAAAAATGCTAAATAAAGTAATCATAACAAGGATTGGTTGGACAATATTCCCTCTGGACAACTGCGAAGGATTCGTCGAAATTGTTCAACCAATAAGTCCTATGAGGAACAGGATGCTATTCTGGTGGAGGTATTTAAACAGAAGAACTATCCTGAAACAGTACTACAAAGTGCAATTAATTCAGTATCTAAACTAAATAGAACTGATTTATTAGACCCAGTAGGGAGAGAGAACAAAAAGGCTAGAGATGTTTTTGATAAGTCTAATATCTTTATCTCTAAATACAATTGTTGTGCACATAAAATAAAAAACATTGTGAAAAAGAACTGAATGATTCTACAAATGGATCCCCTTCTAAAATCAGAGGTGGAATCAGCTCCAATGGTTATATTTAAAAAAGTGAATAATCTAAAAAACATACCAGCTCTTTTTTTTTCAGGAATAAAAACAAAAATAAAGATAAGAATATGTATAAAACAGCTAATGTAAAACAACCCGATAGTCATAAGTCAAACAAATTATCTATAAAAACTATTGGGTGTTATAAGTGCCAAGCCTAGTATCCAAGCCTTTTTGCTGTTTCTTTTTTGCAGTGTTCCCTGTAGTCCAGAGTAAACCCCTCCCTTTACAAACACCTGTGAAAAACCATTAAGCTGATGTTGAGTAACCACTATTTCATATTACTGTTATATAGATAAAGCTCCTGTGTCCTATTAGCTCTTCTGTCATGCTATACAAATGGAGCAGGCTCTGGTATCCTGCTGTACAGATGGAGCAGGCTGTGGAAGATTGAGCAGGCTCTTGTGTCCTGTAATGCAGATAAAGCAGGCTCTTGTGTCCTATTATACAGATGGAGCAGGCTCTTGTGCCCTATTATACAGATGGAGCAGGCTCTGGTATACTGTTATACAGATGGAGCAGGCTCTGGTGTTCTGTCATACAGATGGAGGAGGCCAGTGCTTAAAGTGGTCCTAGAGACGTGGTGGAACTCTCTTCCCCCGAGCGTGCCCTCAATGCTTTTCAATATAGGGACAGCTTGCCGTACAAAGGTGCGTGCTCTCAAAAGAAAGGGATGTGGTCTCAAATTACACCACACAGCACAATGTTATTCACATTACACCACACATAGTGCCCCTGATTCACATAACACCACATAGCAGTATCCCTTATTCATGTTATGATACACATTAGTGCCCCTTATACACAATGCCCACAGTAGTAGTGCCCCTAATACACATAATACCCACCGTAGTAGTGCCCCTTATACAATTCCCACTGCCAGAGCCGTGACTAGACTTTTTGGTGCCCTTTGCCAGAAAACATTCACGTCCCCCCCCCATAAGATAGTGCACGTGCAAAAGGCTCATGGCCTCATGGGGAAGAGCCAGGGTAGAGATAGAGGAGGCAGGAGGCTGGGGATAAAATAAGAAGCCACAAGTGATAATGATAAAAAACAGGAAAATAGACAGGCCCAATCAGCGCCCCCTGCCTTGCGGTGCCCATGGCACAGGTCGCACCATCCTAGTTATGGGCCTGCCCACAGCAGTAGTGCCCCTTACACATAATGTCCACAGCAGTAGTGCAGGGTAATCACACAAAGTGGGGAGGGGGTGCAAGGTGGGCGGGCCATCTGGGTAGGCTTTGCCAGTAGTAGCTTGTGCAGCGCGGAGCCCATTCAGAGTGACAGCCGTAGACCGCAGCTGACAGTTTCTGAGGCCATGCAAGGTGGTCGGATGCCTCCAATTAGTAGTGACAGAACGCAGTTCTACCCCCCGTTATGGCCCATTTTAACCCCTGGAGCAGGCTCTTGTGTCCTGTCATGCAGATAAAGCAGACTCTGATGGATGGATTACGATATGATATCTTGTTATACAGATAGAACAGACCCTGGTGTCCTGTTATCCAGATGGAACAGGCTCTGGTGTCATGTCATACAGATGGAGCAGGTTATGGTGTTCTGTCATAAGGATGGAGCAGGCTCTTGTGTCCTGTTATACAGATAATGCAGGCCGTTGTGTCCTGTTATACAGATGGAGCTGGCTCTGGTGTAGTGACAAACAGATAGAGCATGCTCAGTTATCATGGTATATAGATGGAGCAGGCTCCCATGTCCTGTCATGTAGATGGAGCAGGGGCTCTTGTCCTGGTATACAGATGGAGCAGGCTCTTGTGTCCTGTTATACAGATGGAGCAGGCTCTGGTGTGTTTTAATATGAGTGGAGCAGACTATTGTCTTATTATAATACTAGGGTATTGATTCTGGAATCCTGTTGATGTAATACTGGTGGAGTTGACTCCTTGTCACATTGTTACAACACAGGTGGAGTCCTGCTAATATATACTGACTGCTGTGACATATAATAACACAAATGAGTGATTAGGGAGATGAATAGCAGGTAATACATATATAATGTTAAACAGACAGTCCTATGATTCTGCTCTAATAGTCTGATTTATGGCCACAACCACTTCTCCTACTATATCCTCCATCACATGCATCACTTCTGTGCTGCCAATTTATATTAGATATAAGGTCAGTAAGTGAAATAATGTTCTTGCTGGTCTCTCTGCCCCGGACAATCTGACTGTCCATGCTGCCTTGTTACCAGTCCTCATACTCTGCTTCCAGTGGCAAACGCAGGATTTCTAGAGGGGGGTTTCCAAATGCTTGGTTTAAGAGTGTGGCCAGTCCTTGAATAATAGCACTTAACCAAGTTTAATATGTGTCATGCAAAGTGTATTGTGTGTCATAATTCCAGCATATACAGCACCAGCGATCACAGTAAGCCATTAGATGCGGAAGTAGGGCCATCGAGCCTGAGCTGAATGTTTTTATTTCAGATGTGGACATCATTCCAAACCATAGGAGCAAGTCTCGGGGGTAAATTTACTAAAGTGCGGGTTTTTAGAAGTGGAGATGTTGCCCATAGCAACCAATCGGATTCTAGCTATTATCTTCTAGAAGGTGCTAGTTAAATGTTAAGTAGAATCCGATTGGTTGCTATGGGCAACATCTCACCATACTTGCTGACATTTCACTCCCTCCGTCCGGGAGAGAGCTGTCAGGCTTTCTCAGCGGGGACGGGTCGCAATAAAAAGGGGTGTGGCCTGGTAAATGACACATATTGAGGGGCGGAGCATGGGACATGACAAAGCGATTGCATCATCATGGCTCCGCCCCCTCTTCACAATGCCGTTATTAATGGCATTGTGATGCAGGGGGCGGGGCCACGATTCAACACGAAACCCGTCACCGGCCCCTCAGCAGCCAGGATTTATAGTTAAGTACGGGGGGGGACAGGACGGGTCACCGGGGCCTGGGAGGCTTGCCTGCCTTTCCGGGAGGCTGGGAGTGGCACCCGATATTCGGGAGGCACCCGGCCGAATTGGGAGGGTAGGCAAGTATGCATCTCACACTTTAATAAATATACCCCTGGGAGTCTGGGGGAGCAGCAGAAGAACCTAGCACTGCCATGGACATATATGTACATATTGGTCTCCTTGTGCACTGAATAGTGTATGATTATACAATATTAATAATTAACCCTATTGATGATCTATAGCAAATCGTGTAATATAGTCCTGCCCCTTCTCACGGACACGCATGGGGGTTTCTATAAAGGGGTGGAGCCTAATGACGTCTATCGTCTGCCCCCCCCCCTCCCCGAAGAGGAGAACAGCAGGTCCCCTCCAGCTGCTCCCGGAAAGCTGCCCAGGAATGTCAGTTAGTATGCCACAGGTGGTGCTAATTATTACATTTGTGAAACTGAGAAGACCATGCAGCACTAGTATAATACTATTATATTACTGTTTCTATTGTGGTTATGGTTTGGGCTGGGGAGGAGTGTTTCCAGGCAACCAGAAACCCCCCCCCTGCATTTGCGTATGGCTTCATATACACAACTCCACGTGTGACACTATCAGTTGCAGGCTGTGCCGGGTGGCAGGGTACCATCTGGCCCCTGGGCAGGTCCCTAAGTTGGCCCGCTGCCACGATCGGAGCTGAGCTCTGATCAGGCAGCTGTAGCAGGCCCGCGTTCCGCAAGCGGCCCACATCCCTGCCATGAGCGGAGCACAGCTCTGATCAGGCAGTACAGGCTGGCAACAGTGGTCTCTGAAGCGATCAGAAGCCTCTGATCGCTTCAGAGGCCAGCGTTCCCAGTGATGCAGTGTGCAGGTAATGTCATGACGTTGCCCGAAGCCTGCGCCTGCCGCTCTGGATCTAATTAGATCCAGTCAGTGGCAGTGTCTACGTGGAACAGCGTGGACTGGAGCGTTGCCCAGCTGCCATCATGAAGAAAGGTAAGTACTGCACAGACAGGTGAGTGGGGCGTAATCTGTACTGGGAGGGGGCACAGCATAAGGGGCATTACTGGGGGCACAAAATAAGGGGCATTACTGGGGGCTCTGCATAAAGGGACATTATTGGGGGCTCTGCATAAGGGGCATTACTGGGGGCGCTACTAAGGACATTACTGGGGGCTCTGCATAAGGAGCATTACTGGGGGCTCTGCATAAGGGGCACTACCAAGGACATTACTGGCAGAGCCGGATTTAGATCTCATGGGTCCCTAGGCAAGATACCAGTTTTGGGGCCCCCCCTCTCAAACATTCCATAGCACTATATTTTAATTTCTGATTCATTCCCCTGTACAGCACCCAAAGAAAAGGTCCGCTGAGGCCTTGAAACATTGGCTATGTATGTATGTATGGGTTGGGTAAGGGATGCCGGTGCTCAGGATCCAGATGCCAGCATCCCAAAAAGGTTAGGATACTGATACCTGCTGGTAAGTATCCTAATCCTACCCCTAACCCTCCCCGCAACCTAAACCTAACCCTTCCCCTCACATCACAGCCCCCCTCTTTCCTCACATCACTGACCCCTCAGCACAGAACCCCCCTCTTCCCCTCACAGCACAGACCTGCTCTTTCACTGACCCCCCTCCCCTCATGCAATGCCCTTGTACTAGTGCCCCTTATGCAATGCCCCCTGTAGTACTGCTCATTATGCAGTGCCCCCTGTAGGAGTGCCCATTAAGCAGGGCCCCTTATGCAATGCCACCTGTAGCAGTGCCCATGATGTACTGCCTCCTGCCCCTATGAGTAAGCCACTGGCGAAACGCGCGTCAGGGTAGGGAGGACACGCTGCTTGGCGTCTCCTCCGTTTTAAAAGACAAAACCTATGTTGTTTTCTCATTGTATAAGATACCGCTGAATATTGTTTATCATTGCCAATATATGTGGATCATGTACTACTATATAAAGTAGATTAAAATGAAAAACTCACACTATGCTGAAGGTTAAACTTGCACGATCTGTCATTAGCTAGAATTACCTGAGTACAATACAAGCGGCAATTATTTGCTATTATGCAATACCGCTAAGCGGAACAAGTGTGGAAACTATAGGACACTAGTTACTGTATTGGTGGTAGAGGTTATATGTAAAACGATATTCTCAGTATGTGGGGAGCACCCACGTGCATTGTTTCAGAATAAGATACACGTGGTGGAGTAAGCCGAATACGTGGTAATCAGCTCGCAATATGCAGTGCTGGAGATGATAGAACACATAGAAACTTGGAAACAGTGTATCTTAGACAAGAAACTCGTATTGTTTATTATTTTTTACTCTTACAATATGGCAGTTACCCCCAGACAATACTGCTGAGAAAGATAGACGCAATGATGAATGTTGAATCCTCAATGTATATCACCAGTATAATCATTCGTGTGAATAAAACAAATCATTTAGGGGAACTATCTGGTTAATAAGCAAGATATATATTGTGTTACAAATCAAGTCCGGACCATCTCCTACTCACTCCATTCATATGTTCTCAGTATATAGGAACTTCCAGTCCGATACGGAATGTACACAGCAATGATTATTTTATATACTGTATTAACAAAGCTATACATGATGAATAATTAAAGCATATGGCTGAGATATGGAAATGAAGGAGTGTTAATGATTTGTACATAAATAGAGCCAAGAACTATTTAGTAGTTCAACAGAATATTGGCGATCCATGGGTTACTGATCCATACAACTGATGAACTCCACTAATTAATTTCCAACATTATATTAGAATAATATTATAGGATATGTAAGTAGGATTCAATTCACCAGTTGTTTTCCATATTGGCATATGCATGGATAATAGGCTGATGATATTTAGTATTCCCAGCAAAGTATGCGGACAGTGTATGAATTAATAGAGAAACAAACAACAGTTTTTTTGTCAATATTTTTAATCACTTTATTTCCTTATATATTTATTTTTACATATTTCGCCTTAATAAAAGTTATGTTTTAATTTAAGAATCCAGACTTGCACTGTATTGCAAATATACATTCATTCAATATAATCTGTGTGTGCCCGGTATGAGAATATTTTTTTTATTTTTTTCTTTGTTTGGTTGAAATCATGTTATGTTTATTCTCTGGTGCACCTCCCCACAATAGTAAATTACATTCAAAGGTTAAGTGATAATTTAGGGGAATAGATTGTTGGAAACAATTAGCTCCTGTGCGGATATTTTTTTGCGCGTAATCGCAATGCCACCTGTAGCAGTGCCCATGATGTACTGCCTCCTGTAGCAGCACCTCTTATGCAGTAGTGCCCCTGTGTAGTTCCCCTGTAGTAGTGCCCCTGTGTAGTTCCCCTGCAGCAGTAGTGCCCCTGTGTAGCTCCCCTGTAGTAGTAGTAGTGCCGTCTGTAGTTCCCCTGTAGTAGTAGTGCCCCTGTGTAGTTCCCCTGTAGTAGTAGTAGTGCCATGTGTAGTTCCCCTGTAGTAGTAGTAGTAGTGCCCCTGTGTAGTTCCCCTGTAGTAGTGCCCCTGTGTAGTTCCCCTGTAGTAGTAGTAGTGCCCCTGTGTAGTTCCCCTGTAGTAGTAGTAGTAGTGCTGTGTGTAGTTCCCCTGTAGTAGTAGTAGTAGTGCCCCTGTGTAGTTCCCCTGTAGTAGTAGTAGTAGTGCCGTGTGTAGTTCCCCTGTAGTAGTAGTGCCCCTGTGTAGTTACCCTGTAGTAGTAGTGCCCCTGTGTAGTTCCCCTGTAGTAGTAGTAGTGCCCTGTGTAGTTCCCCTGTAGTAGTAGTAGTAGTGCCCTGTGTAGTTCCCCTGTAGTAGTAGTGCCCCTGTGTAGTTCCCCTGTAGTAGTAGTAGTAGTGCCCTGTGTAGTTCCCCTGTAGTAGTAGTGCCATGTGTAGTTCCCCTGTAGTAGTAGTAGTGCCGTGTGTAGTTCCCCTGTAGTAGTAGTAGTGCCCCTATAGTAGTAGTAGTAGTGCCGTGTGTAGTTCCCCTGTAGTAGTAGTAGTGCCGTGTAGTTCCCCTGTAGTAGTAGTGCCCCTATGTAGTTCCCCTGTAGTAGTAGTGCCCCTGTGTAGTTCCCCTGTAGTAGTAGTAGTGCCCCTGTGTAGTTCCCCTGTAGTAGTAGTGCCATGTGTAGTTCCCCTGTAGTAATAGTAGTGCCACTGTGTAGTTCCCCTGTAGTAGTGCCCCTGTGTAGTTCCCCTGTAGTAGTAGTAGTAGTGCCGTGTGTAGTTCCCCTGTAGTAGTAGTGCCGTGTGTAGTTCCCCTGTAGTAGTAGTGCCGTGTGTAGTTCCCCTGTAGTAGTAGTAGTGCCCGTGTAGTTCCCCTATAGTAGTAGTAGTGCCCCTGTGTAGTTCCCCTGTAGTAGTAGTAGTGCCCCTGTGTAGTTCCCCTGTAGTAGTAGTAGTGCCCCTGTGTAGTTCCCCTGTAGTAGTAGTAGTGTCCTGTGTAGTTCCCCTGTAGTAGTAGTACCCCTGTGTAGTTCCCCTGTAGTAGTAGTACTAGTAGTGCCCCTGTGTAGTTCCTCTGTAGTAGTAGTAGTGCCGTGTGCAGTTCACCTGTAGTAGTAGTGCCCCTGTGTAGTTCCCCTGTAGTAGTAGTGCCGTGTGTAGTTCCCCTGTAGTAGTAGTAGTGCCGTGTGTAGTTCCCCTGTAGTAGTAGTAGTGCCCCTGTGTAGTTCCCCTGTAGTAGTAGTGCCCCTGTGTAGTTCCCCTGTAGTAGTAGTAGTGCCGTGTGTAGTTCCCCTGTAGTAGTAGTAGTGCCGTGTGTAGTTCCCCTGTAGTAGTAGTAGTGCCCCTGTAGTAGTAGTGCCGTGTGTAGTTCCCCTGTAGTAGTAGTGCCCTGTGTAGTTCCCCTGTAGTAGTGCCGTGTGTAGTTCCCCTGTAGTAGTAGTGCCCCTGTGTAGTTCTCCTGCAGTAGTAGTGCCCCTGTAGTAGTAGTATCCACCTCCTGCTCCCTACTTACCTGACTCCACGAGGCCGTCGACCAGGCTGCCGCTCCCGCTGCTGTACTGACTGGATCTGACTTGATCCAGCAGTCGTGGCCGCGCAGGCTCCTCACGTCGTGGGAGACGTCATGACGTCACCCGCACAGTGCATCACTGGGAACGCTGGCTCTGAAGTGATCGGAGGCTACCTTATCTTCCGATCACTTCAGAGGCCAGCGTTCCCTGGCCCTGTCCTGAAACTCCACCTCCGCCTTCCTCCACCTGGTAGGAGCAGGGCTCTGGACATGGTGCTGCTGCTGCTGGCACCGGCTGGCGAGAGGAGACACAGCAGCAGCACGTCCAGAGCCCTGCTCCTACCAGGACAGGGAAGGAGAAGGTGGAGTTAAAATGCAGACTCTCTCCAGGGCCGGATTCCGGGGGGGCCCGGCCACGGGCCCCTTGGAACCCGCCGGGCCCTAGGCATCCGACTAGGATGCATAGCAGTAAATCTGGCCCTGATTACTGGGGGCACAACATAAGGGGCACTACTAAGGACATTTCTGGGGGCTCTGCATAAGGGGCATTACTGGGGGCTCTACACAAAGGGACATTACTGGGGGCTCTGCATAAGGGGCATTACTGGGGGCTCTACATAAAGGGACATTACTGGGAGCTCTGCAAAGGGGCATTACTGGGGGCTCTGCATAAGGGGCATTACTAAGGACATTACTGGGGGTCTTCATACTGGGCACTACTAGGGCACTGCACTGGGTCTGGGGGAGTGGGGCTGAGAGACACACTGGGTTGGGGGAATGAGGCAGAGACATACTGGGGCTAGGGAATGTGTCTTACTACTGTTTGTTAGATACTTAAAGAGGTTATGGTCCTCTTTAAGTAAGTGTTAAAGGTATTCTGTTTCATTGTTAAATGGGGCCCTATATTGTCTCTGGTTCTGAGAAATATCCACCATTCTATTTTCCTCTTATAATGTTTATTTAAGTGTATGTATTGAAACTAACATCCCTATTTGAGCCATTGATTAGGACAAACCTCAAATTCCCTCCCCTCTTCCCTTATATCAGTAGTGCAATGTGAGAGTCTACAAATGAGCAAAGGGAAACACTCCTTGGTAAAATATCCGTAATATGAGAAAAAGAAAAATTGTGCTTACTAATGGCGTAAATGTGAAACCTCTCTACTGAAGAGCATACGGGTCACTTAGTGATGTCATTAATGTGAAATCTCTCTATATAGCTGCAGGGGCATATTTATTAAAACATCTATCTACGGACCCTCTTGAGGCTACTGCTACTTTCCAGCTGCTCACTAAAGAAATAGATACATCAATCCGCACTGGTATTACTTCTCTTACAGTCGGTGGTATACATGTATATCCAAAAAAAAACTTATATCGTATACCTTAATTAATTATCAGTAATTTAGAGACGGGGTGCTATCGTATGACAATAGATAAAGTAATCAATATGAAGAGAAGAAAGATATGTCGTTAAATGATGCACTAAAATTAACACATAACCTTTATTATATGCATGTAAAATACATCAGTATTAAATGTTAAAACAGTGACTATAAAAGACAGAATTGTGTAGATGAGACAGAGCTGGAAGCTCTCCCGATGACCTGATTTGTTATATTTGGATAATTAATACAGATCCATATTGTAACATAGAAGCGAAAAATAAACACAAATCCTTTTGTCACATACACATGTGGGAATTTATTATTACAGGATGTCCTGAATATGAAACATTTGTATGCATATTCCTCCATTCTGCATATAATAAAGGTTTTGTTTTAATTTTAGTGCATCATTTAACGACATATCTTTCTTCTCTTCATATTGATTACTTTCCAGCTGCGCAGTATGGCAAAAGCTGCAATTGCTTTGGGATGTCCTGCAGTCCACAGGAGAGGGATCACAAGATCCCCCCCAGCAGGGTAACCCCATAGCAGGTAATGGGCTTCACTTTGTGGATCTTGTTAAATTCCCTCCTCATAAAAAAAACTATGGGAACAGCTGCTGTGGGAGCCGACATACAGAAAACAGGAGATATCTCTAGTATCTCCTGGTTTCCTCTATGGTACATCTAAGGGATAGATTGGTTAATAAACATGCCCCCTAGTGAAGAGATATATCTAGACACATCTAGGCACCATAGTGAGAGCTACAAAACAATCGTTACTAAGTGCCCCTTACACATTTAGTATTCCCCCTAGGATGTTTTTTGGGCTGTGTGCTCATCACTGAGGGCACGTTTTGCTATATATCATCACGCCGGCACTTACTGGAACTGGCAGAATTACCTATACTGGGTATACACAAGTAATTTAATAGACGGCAGCACTCTGGAGAAATCAAGGGGACTCAGCACAGCATTTTCTGATGTATCAGCTCCCTTTATTCAGTGCATTAGTCAGGAATAGCAGTTTGCCATATTTATACATACACTACATACAGATATCTTTCTGCAGCACTGGGTCTCCTGTTTTGCCAGTAACTTTCATTTATTCTAAGTTCCGGAGTGGTGCCAAAAGATGGGTTTTTTTTGCATGTTACAGCATATGGTTCATGGTGGAAGGCACCCTGGTAAGTATAGCACTACCGTATAAGCATACCAAGTGCCGGACATTGTATATTTGTATCATTGTGTGTGAATGTAAGCTCTTAGGAGCAGGGCCATCTACCCTCTTGTGCTTCTCCCTACTTTAGTTTCATCTACTACTTACTCACCACTAGGGCACCTAACACTTGGTTGCTTATCTGGATGTTATGGTCGCTAATGTAGCAATATATATTATCCATGTCCTGGTCCTGTATTGTATTGTTCTGTAAGTCGCTTGTCTACAACTTGTTTATGTACTTTGTAAGGCGCTACGGAACATTTGTGGCGCCATATAAATAATAATAATAATCTATGTATACATTTTTATATATATATATATAAAATAATTGTGCAAGTCTGTCCAGTCTCCTCAATGCACAACGGGACAGCCTTAGGAGTGGAGGAGCAGTTGGGGAGGTAAGTATGGGAGCAGGGAGGTGGGGGCAGAGCTGTAATGTAGCACATAGTTACGTATATCTGGTGGTGCCAGGTAAACTGTCTGTGTTTGGCTTATGGAATTATCTGCACTACTCAATCAGCAAGACAGAAGGATCTTCATGCTAAGTGTGCAGTTAGAGCAGAGCTGTGATGGGGAAGGGGGGGGGGGGTCGGGTAGGAGCCAGAATGGGGGAACTGGGTACTGGACAGAACCATTGGGGAGGATGAGACAGAGCCGCAACATTGGGGGGATCGGGACGGATATATATATATATATATATATCACAAGAAACTATAATTAGAAAGATTTTCAGTCACAGTCAGTGGGACAATGAGCAGAATGAGCATACCTTCCTCCGGGCACTGCAGGACATGGACACCCCGTCCACGACCAGCAGCAGCCTGTCCCTGATCACAATAAGCCCTTCAGTAGCTGGCTAGCTGTCATTAATTCATTCACCTAGCTGCCTTCCCAGCATTAAGCTTATATGCTGCAGCCATTCTGCATGGTGGTAGGGGGCACTTGCATCATGCCAAAAGGCATGATGTCACGGCTCAGAGAAACTGTGCAGTGTAGGTAGGGCTTGTGCCGGCATTAGCAAATTTGTTATGCCCGCATTGCCTGGTACACTCAACCTCAGGCGGAAGATGGTGGAGGGAGGGGTTAGGGGTTGCAGTTTGAGTGGGTGGGGCCTTGGCAGCTGCTGCCAAACTGTAACAGGAGAAAATTTTTTTCCTGTTTCCAATGCAGCACAGGAGTTGCTCTGGGCCTATTGTGATAGGGGGCCTGGAGCTGCAGCTCCACCCGCCCCATTGTTAATCCGGCCCTGAATGTAGCATTTACAGTATGACAATAGCAGAATACACAGCACAAAGTAAATCCTGAAAAAGCTGGATCTTCATAGCGACATCCTATGCGCTCAGGAAAGAAAAGTAGAGAGAGCACTTTCTCTTTATAAACACATTATACACATGGGAAACCAGCAGGAGCTCCTGGACCCCCCACATCTAGGACAGTCCTTATTCCTCACTGGTGTTGTGTCCTGATGGTGTGATAGCAAAGGGCAACCCAAGCGCTCACTGTGGGGGTGGCCACAGATACATAGGGGGAGGTTCCGTACTATCCCTTGGTCAGGAAAAGAGGATTTTTGGTACTTACCGTTGAATTCTTTTCTCTGAGTCAGGCTGGGGGACACTGGACCTTGGGGTTGGCACTAATCTGAAATCTATAACTCCCCCCCCCCCCCCCTCCTTCTGCAACCCCTGACTTCAGTACAACTTCAAAAGTGCCTGGTAAGGAGAAGCAATACTCAATGACACTGTCACACCAAAAAATAATAACTCATACTCAATACGCCTGAGCATGAGGGAGGGAACGCAGTGTCCCCCAGCCTGACTCAGAGAAAAGGATTCAACGGTAAGTACCAAAAATCCTCTTTTCTCTTTCGTCTGGGCTGGGGGACACTGGACCATGGGATGTTAAAAAGCCGCCCCCAGGGGAGGGAACGCTCAGATTGCCTAACCGGAGAACTGTATGCCCAAAATGGGTGTCTCCGGAGGCAAACACATGAAACCTGTAAAACCTTGTTCAGCTGAAGTCCCGTGACACACTGCCCAGGAGGCCGCCACGGCCCTAGTGGAATGAGCCAACACCCTAGCTGGTGCCAGACACCCCGCCTCTGAGTAAACCCTTGAGATCACTGAGCAGAGCCATCTTGCAATGGTCTGCTTTGTGGCTGGCCAGCCCCGTTTGTGGGCGTCGTAGAGGACAAATAGAGAGCCCATCCTACAAAAGTTCGAAGTTCTGTCTAAGTAAATTCGCAGGGCCCGGATGACAGTGATAGATCTTCCTGGCCCCCTGAGGACTCTGAAGGTGAGAAAACAGGAAAAACAATCTCCTGGTTTAAGTGGAAAGATTAAACCACTTTCGGTTGAATAGAAGGAACTGTCCTGAGAACAGCCCTATCGTCATGGAAAACAAGAAAAGGTGGTTTGCAGGACAAGACCCCCAACTCAGAGACCCGCCGAGCCGAGGCAATGGCCATAAGAAAAAACACTTTCCACATTACGAACCAAAGGTCCACGGATTCCAAAAGCTCAAACGGAGCCTGCTTAAAAGCCGACAGAACCAGGGGCAAATCCCATGGTGCTAATGGCGGTTGAAACTGAGGCTGTATTCGCAAGACCCCTTGTAAAAAAATCCGCACTTCTGCAAGGAGAGCCAGACGTTGCTGAAAGTAAATGGAGAGACGAAATCTGTACCTTCAAAGATTGAAGCCGTAAGCCGGCTTCCAAACCGCCCTGCAGAAATGCTAAAAACCTTGTCAGGCAGAACTGGGCAGTATGTACTCCCCGCTGCTCACACCACACTATATAGGTTTTCCAACTGTGGTACTTCTGCGCGGAAACCTGCTTCCGCGCCCAGAGCATGGTCCTGATAACTGAAGGGGAAAAACCCTTAGCCTTCAAGAGCCCGATCTCAGCCACCAGGCCATTAAAGCCTACTGAGGTAGGGCCTCGTGACAGAATGGCCCCTGTAAAAGAAGATCTGGTCACAGAGGAAGACTCCAACCCAGACTTGCGGCTAGCCTGAGAACCGTGGCGAACCATGACCTGCGCGGCCAGTTTGGAGCCACTAGGATGACTTAAACCTGCTGCTCCCTGATTCAACTGAGTACTCTTGGTAACATGGGAATTGGAGGAAAATTGTAGGTCAGATGGAAGTTCCAGGGAACTGTCTTGGCATCCAGTGCGAATGCCAAAGGATGTCTAGACCTCGCACAAAATTGAGGGACCTTGCCATTGTGGTGAGACGCCATCAGGTCCACCTCCGGCAACCCCCATCTCTGGACCAGCTGCTGGAAAACCTCCGGTGGAGACCACTCCCGTGGCAGGAACGTAGTTGTGCTGAGATACTCTGCCTCCCAATTCTCCACCCCCCGGTATGAAGACCGCTGAAATTGCCGGGAGGATCGTCTCCGCTCAAGAGAGAATGAGACTTGCCTCTGCCATGGCAAGTGCGCTATTGGTTCCACTTTGTTGGTTTACATATGCCACCGCCGTGGCGTTGTCTGATTGGATCCTCACTGGCCGGTAAGTGCCATCGGGTTTCTGGACTAGTAACAGGTTGGAGAAAAACCTCTGTTCTAGTTGAGACTGTGGAACAGGAGCTATAACCCCTTCTGAACAGAGGGAACTGATAGCCTGGTTTAAGGCGAGTCTCTTCTCCGGCTCCCTGGTTAATGCTGTAGCGAAGAAACATGGTGGCCCCCTTAGGTCGATCACATAACCTCAGGAGACAATGCCCCTTACCCAGGCATCAACCCCCGAAGTTACTCACCTGTCTCGGAAAAGGAGACGGCCCCTACCTTCCCCGAGACTGGATGGGATGAGATCCTGTCAGGTACTCGGCTTCTCAGGTGCCCTAGCACCCGGGCACCTGAATATGCCGGAGAACCCCTACTGGGGAAAGAGCGTCCTCAGGCCGTCTGACCTCTAATCAGTACCCCTCCTTGAACGGAAGACCCGGAAACGTGAGCCCTTTTGCTTCTGGGGCATAACAGGCAGGAGAGCTCTTTCCACCTGTCGCCTGGGATTTGATAGTATCAAGCTCGGAGCCAAACAGATGCCTCCACAAAAAGGAAGATAGTCTAAAGCGCGTTTAGATTTGGCGTCCGCCTGCCAGGCGTGGAGCCAGAGAGCTCTGCATGCCGCAACTGCCGTGGCTGAGACTCCAGAGGAAATCTGCACCCCATCTTGTGCGGCCTCACAGACATGCGCCCGTGCTATGCACTCGCAAACGGGTCGATGGCCGGGCAGTGCGCACGCAGCGCGTGTGTAAGGCCCGGTGCGAGAAATTCTCTCGCTCTGGGGCTCACTACAAACGGGGTGGCTGTCGATGTTCATCGACAGCTTTCCCCCGTTTTGTAGGCAGGGAGGTGGTTGGCCAAATGGAGGCATTCCCGAAGGGACGCCTGCCATTTGGGGGTGGCCTTACTGACATCACGAGTGTTGTCAGTAGTGAGCTTCCGTCTCTTTCAGAGCTGGAAGCTCACTGGGGCTTGCGGCAGATGAGACCCTACCACAAGGGTCTCATCGCAAGCCCGATGGTCGCAACCATCACCTGGCCGCTCGCAAAAGCTGTGGTTGGTCACCCACAGCTTAGCGAGCGGCCAGAAGGCCGGTCTAAAAAAAAAAAAAAAAAAAATGCCCTTCAGACCTGCGAGCTGCCTCTGGCAGCGAGCGGGTCTGAATCAGGGCCATAGTCTGCTGCCGCAGTACCTGTAAGTCCTCTCTGGATGAGTCACCGGAAAGGCCTGCCACTAATTTGTCAGCCCACTTCTCCATGGCTCGAGAGACCCATGCAGATGCCAACAATGGGCGAATAACCACTCCAGCACCCATAAAACTACTCCTAAGGCATCCCTCCAATTTTTTGTCTAGCGGATCCTTAAAGGAGGTCGCCCCTTGGACCAGCAGAGCCGTGCGCTTTGCTAAACGAGCCACAGCCGCATCCAATCTCGGAGGCAGCTCCCACTTAGCGACCTGCTCCTGTGGAAAAGGGCTGCAAACTTACGAGGAGTAGCGTACTTCTTATCAGGGGTCTTCCAGGCTTCTATCAGATCCGAGAGATCTTGAGAAGCCGGGAAACAAACGACCCACTTACACCTCCACTTAAATGGTCCCTCTGCCCTAGCTGAGGCATCAAGGTTCAGACAGTCCAAAGACTGTCGTACTGCCATAATAAAGGTACTCCATGCCCTGACTTGATTCGGACTCTGAACCTTCCTCATCGGGCAGAACCTCCTCTTGGAGTTCCCCCTCTTCCTTCCCCTTGGGATCTGACTCAAACAAGACACTGGATGGAGGAAGACACTTATGTGTAGAGCATATCTTAGACTCCTCAAAGAAGCGTTCCATAAAGGCCGATACTTTCTTGACCCCTACCGCTGAGCGCTCCATGGTACGGACCCAAGGCAGTTCAGGACCCTGGTTACCACCCCCTGCAAGTGCGGGCGATGAGGGCAAAACAGGCCCTGGTGCTACTTGAGCTAATTCCTCTCTGGCGGAGAAACGTCACCAAGTCAGAGAGCGAACGGCTCATAGCCTGAGCCCATGCCGGCTCCTCCGTAACCAGAGTGGCTCCCCCAGCTGTGGGCCCCAGCTTACAATCCATGCACAATGCCCCAGCATCCAGTTGTCCACACGGCAATTTGGCCTGACACTGGGCACATGTAAAAAATTATAGCCATGGTGGGGTTCTGGCCCTTTGAGGACTTTTTGTCAATCATTAGAGCACCCCCTCCAAACAGGCACAAGAACAGATTACAGTAATACTGAAAACTACTTAGCTGCACCCTGCAGAGGGAAAGGAGCTTGCTCTGTCCTCCCTCCATACTGTTCAGGCTTGTGTCCTTAAAAAAAGCTGTGAGCAGACTTCCTGGGAGCCTGTATTCTGCCACTGGAGAGCGGGGGAAACCAGAACATGGCTACTCCCCCCGCCATACTGAAGTGTGCCTCACTGCTCCTTCTTTCAAATGTTACTCCCCTCTGTGGGGAAATCACTTGGACTAACCCCCTCTTATCGCGGGCGGCTTGTATTCGGCGCTCTCCCCACAGGAGCCGCTGACAGGAAGCCCGGCAAGATGGCGCCCGCCACCGAGGACCACGCTGTCTGCCTGTACCTCTACCAGGTACAGCAGCGCGCAATCCACGGGCCCAGGCGGTCTCACAGAGACCGGAGTGTGTAGAAGTTAGGAAGCGCTGGGCGCTATCCCCCCTTCAGGCAACAATTACAGCCGCATTACACTCCCGCTGTGCGCTGCTATTAACAGCGCACAACACCTATAAGTAAATATAAAAAGAAAACATGTTACTAATAAACAGAAAAAATCCTATACTAAAAACAAAAGGCTGCGGAGCAGCCCTAGAAAAAGTGTGCCTCTTTCCACAGGCACTAAACCTACACTGAAGTCAGGGGTTGCAGAGGGGGTAGGGGGGAAGTGTTATAGATTTCAGATTAGTGCCAACTCCACACCTTCTCACCTACAACCCCATGGTCCAGTGTCCCCCAGCCCAGACGAAAGAGAAATTAAGTATAAACAGCAATCTGCGTCTGAAACCCTAGGAGTAAGTGGTGAAATAAATGAATGTGTAGACTAGAAAGAGTAGTGCTAAGTAGCTGCTAAGGAGGTTATGCAAAATGTATTGGAATGCTAATGAATATACAAAAACAATGGTGGTGATGTACAAATCCCTTTATTAGAGTTACAATGCACCAAGGATTATAACATAGGGTAAAATATGGTGGCGCTGAATGGGAACGCCAGTACCTAGGGGAATGGGGTCGACTTCAAATAATGATCTGGGTCCTGGAGGGGGGACAGTTAGTTAGTGATAACAAGTCGATGGGGGACCTTCTTCCTCTGGCTTCTGTCCTCGGGCCGTATTCCGGTGATCGCTGGCTACGTGTCCACCGGCTTGGCCCCCGCAGTGCTTTCCGGGTAGCCGCGACTTACGGTGGATCTCGAGGCCTTGAGGAACATGAGTCCCGAGGCTCCTTCGCGCTCTTCTCTGCCAGGTTGCGAGCAAACTAGATGGTAGATACTTTGAAAGGCTGTGCAAGTTTGAGTGTAGACTCCTACACGTGTTGGCCGTTACAGCCTTTTTCAAGGAGTATGTGTCCTGATGGTGCCTGTCTTTTGATTAAATTAACATCCGCTATAACTAAATGGCTATTTAAGGCCTCACATTACTCTGGGCACCTGACTTCCTTGCTGCATATCAGAGGAAGAGGTTTATTGCAGAAACTTGTCTGCTTGTCCAGCTCAAGCCTTCATATAATGAAATTAAAATGTGATGAGAAATGTGAAAAAAAATTTTTTTCCACTTGCAAAGTATAACTTGTGTTTATGAGATTGAATAATCTATAGTTTATAAAGATATGATCGCTGTCATATCCCTCACTCAGAGCATGGACACGGCTTCTCACCCATGTGACGCCTCTCATGTCTGATAAGATGGGATTTCTGTGTAAAACATTTCCCACACTCAGAACATGGAAACGGCTTCTCACCTGTGTGATGTCTCTCATGTCTGACGAGATGAGATTTCTCTGCAAAACGTTTCCCACACTCAAAGCATGGAAATGGTTTCTCACCTGTATGACGTCTCTCATGTCTAATAAGAGCGGATTTCTGTGTAAAACATTTCCCACACTCAGAGCATGAAAATGGATTCTCACCTGTGTGACTTCTCTCATGTATAATAAGATGTGATTTATTTGTAAACCGTTTCCCACACTCAGAACATGGAAATGGTTTCTCACCTGTATGAAGTCTCTGATGTATAACAAGATAGGATTTGGTTGTAAAACATTTTCCACACTCTGAGCATAAAAATGGTTTAAAATTTGTGTGACTTTTCACATGGAAAACAAGTTGTGATTTCTGTATAATACATTTCCCGCAAAGGTTCTCACCTGTGTGCTGTGTAACAAGTTCTGATTTATTTAAAAAACATTTTCCACACTCAGAACATGGAAAAGTTTTTGTACCTGTATGGAGTCTCTCATGTCTAACAAGATGTGATTTGCGAGTAAAACATTTTCCACACTCAGAACATGGAAACGGCCTCTCGCCTGTGTGACTTCTTTCATGTGTAACAAGAGCTGATTTCTGTGTAAAGCATTTTCCACACTCAGAGCATGGAAATTGTTTCTCACCTGTCACAGATGGCTGATGGGTAATAAGATTTGTGTTCTGTGTAAAACATTTGTCATCTATAGAACAGGGAATTATTTTAACTGCTGTATGAGCTGTAATAGATGGACCAATCTCAGAGTTATCAGGAAAACACTGCTCATGGTTAGAGGAATCAGATAACGTCTCTACACTGTGACGTAGGGGATGTATAACTGGGGTAATAGGGTTTTCCCCTGTAGAATCTTGGGTGATGTCGTTCTCTTCTATTTTACAATCTGGAGCTAAAATTAGATGATCCCCTGAGACAATCCTGCGGTTACATCCATCTGAAGGGAATAAAATAAATATAAATGGAAACATTAATGTTCCGAGTCATACTAAGTTTCATTTTCCAATAAAGGCAACGGTGAAAAGCCCCAAATTGCCGTCAAATGGTTGAATTCAAGATACAATGGAACAATTAAAAAAATCATCGAATCTAATTTGTTACTTCAAGCTGTGCACTCTCTCTCTATATATGTATATAAAGGAAAGATGCATAGAACACAGAGCGCTTCAAAATAATTTCTTTAACTTGCAAGTAGTAGCTACATTTTTGATCAGGGCTGATGGTTGCTGATGTATGAGATATACCAGAGAGTGTGGGGAGGAGACAGGTCAGATCTCTGGACTGGTAACACACAGTGACATGATGTGAGGGGGAGAGCAGGAGTATAATAGGGGCTGATGGCTCCTGATGTATGAGATACATAATAGAGTGTGGGGAGGAGACTGGTTAGATCTCTGGGCTGGTAACACACAGTGATATGATGTGAGGATAGCAGGAGTCTAATAGGGGCTGATGGCTCCTGATGTATGAGATACACCAGAGAGTGTGGGGTGAAGACTGGTCAGATCTCTGGGCTGGTAACACACAGTGACATGATGTGAGGGGGAGAGCAGGAGTATATTAGGGGCTGATGGTAAATATGTATAATATACACCAGAGAGTGTGGGGAGGAAACTGGTCATATCTCTGGGCTGGTAACACACAGTGACATGATGTGAGGAGGAGAGCAGGAGTCTAATAGGGGCTGATGGCTCCTGATGTATGAGATACACCAGAGAGTGTGGGGAGAAGACTGGTCAGATCTCTGGGCTGGTAACACACAGTGACATGATGTGAGGAGGAGAGCAGGAGTCTAATAGGGACTAAAGGTTCCAGACTCCCCCACTGTCCTCATTAGTCTTTAATGACAGAGGAGGGTGTAGAATAAGAGGCTGCTGTAGTGACAGAACAAGGAGAATAAGTGACTCTGTTCTGTAATAAGTGATTATTACTCACCTGTGCTGATATCTGTAGGGATTTTCTCCTCCTTACACTGCTGATCATCCCTCACATATGTCTCTTCTTCTTCCTCTATATATTCTACCTTAACAACAGCCAGACCATCACCCTAATTAACCCATAAAACAATAAGATCACACATTAAACACATAAAATGTCTTATTTCAATAATGGGGATTAAAGAGAACAATATCAGGGTACAAGACCCACAAAACTTCTCTACACATCTGTCGAAGCCGGATAATTGGCTGAGACAGGATCGGTGTAAAATTAGATCGGGGCGACGCCATTTTGCGAATGGCAATGAGACGCCATTTTGCGACTGGCTGCTCAGCGCCATTTTAGTGAAACTCGCCATTATATGTACTTACGACGATGCTATTATTTAGCGTTGTGCGATTCCCACGCAATAGAAAGAAGTTAAAGGTCCTCACCATACAAATACAGACAGTCATTAAAACATATAAAATGATTATCCCTGCAAAACATGTACCATGGTGTACTCCACAAAACAAATAGTCGCACAACGCTAACTAGCGTCTTTTCCCAATTCCCCAATACTTACACACTGCACACTTACATAAAAGGTTCCCTAGCATTAAAGTGTAATATCCAAGGTTTATGCAGTAATTATTAATGTTGTGAAATAAAGGTTATTTGATATCTAAGGTTTAGTACATGGTAAGCAGACCGTGTTTGGTGTTGTACTGATCCACTGTGTCTCAACAGATTTCCGGTATCATCGGTGAGAAGATCGCAACATGCGTCTGCAAACTATGGACTATAGAGCGTTAAAACATTAAAATGTACTCTGTAATGTTAGCATCTTAGATTAGCATGCAGCGGGAAAAAGGACACAAAGGGTTGTTAGAGGTTGTTTGTGTCCATTCGAATTGACCTATGAACTATCCTGTAACAGAAGCACCTTTAAGAAGAACCAATGGAATCATGTCAAACTTGTCTATTGTATTGCCTATCCCTGTAAGAGTATATATGTGCGCTCTCTGACCCCAGTCTTGAGTCTTCTTGCTGTGCTGTTGACGGAGGTTTCTAATGCTGATGCCGGTATCTGGGCCCAGAGCACGTGCGTATATAACTGTACCTTGGGTCTGTATGATTTATTTCCGCTAATTGTCTTTAGATCACAGCGTGTAACCTTCTGTTTTTATACTGACTAATAACTTTTTGTGCTTTGGAACCACATTCAAAGTCTGAAAGCATATATTTACTGTGCGACTCATTACGCTAAATAGCGACAATTTTAGAAGGTATAGGCAGGATTTCAGAAGGTATAGACAGGATTGCATAGAGGTTTTAATTATGTATCCATACATCAAATAATGACAAGTCACTATGGTATTTTGACCATCAGCATCCTGTCTGCCGGGATGCTGACTACCTCCCATTTTAATCCCATCTACCTGATCATCCTGTGGGGTCCTGTGAGTCTCCTCTGTACAGTCCTGTGAATACAGAGGACGGGGCCATCGCTCTGGGGTATCTCTGTTACTGGCTCCATCTGTAGGAGACACATAGTGACTGAGTACATTGTATATATGTGATCATCAGATAATGTGTATGCGGGTGGTCTTTCGCTTTACAATACATGAAAGTCTCCTCTACGACATGCCCCTTCCCAACTTTAAATCTCTCTGCACTTTTTAAATCTTCCCCACCTACAGGCGAACTACTTTTGTTAAGGTGCAAATTACTCCTTTTTTAAAAAAGTCTCCTAACTGCAAATCAAGGCGTAGTGTGTGTATATAGGTGACCCACATAACGGCTCGCTACTACAGATGTTCCTCACTTAACAACCTACCTGTTTAACAACCGCTCGGACTTACGCCCAGCGCTCCGACCAGCTGGAACCCATAGTACAATGACTAAAATGTTACTCTGAATGTCTTTTTTTATAACTTTAATTGTGCTGTACAGTATGTAAGAGTTATGCAAAGAAAAACAGTTACAGGATTAAGTTTGAGTTTCCTTTTAACCTTTTCTTTATTCAGAATAACTAAGAACGATTACCTGTATTAAGTATATGCTACGCCTCATTTAGCGACCTAGTCGTAGGAATGGAACTTGGTCATTAAGTGAGGAGCATCTGTATACAATAAATGAAAGTCTCCTCTTACCCAGTGATGTGAGAGGCCAGTGATCTTCCTTCTTCACATCCTTGTACAGGCCTTTGTGTTCCTCTATATACTCCCCTTCCTGCATGGAGACATAGACAGTGACATCCTGACACCTTATAGGAACCTGACACACACAATGATACAGTCATCACCCAGACACATCCTCTGGTGTTACTGTATAATGTCCCATACCCAGCAGTCACCTCTCCAGTCATCACCCAGACACATCCCCTGGTGTTACTGTATAATGTTCCATTCCCAGCAGTCACCTCTCCAGTCAGCAGCTGAATGATCTTGTTGGTGAGTTCCAGGATCTTCTGGTCATTGTCTCTCTCATGTATCAGTGAGTGAGATGGAGGCACCATGATGAGGCTCTGGGTCCTGCTTAGTACTCCTGATACACAGGGGTGGCTACTGGGTGTCACAAGCTCACCAGATGTCTTCTTCACGACTATGTAATCCTGTGTATTGAGTGAGACATTGATAAAGAGATAAAATAAAAATACACCTACAGTCAGGTGCATAAATATTGGTACATTGACAGAATTTTCATATTTTGGCCTCTATTCACCACCACAATGGCTTTGAAATGAAACAAACAAGATGTGCTTTAACTGCAGACTTTCAGATTTAATTTGAGGGTAATTACATCCAAATCAGGTGAACGGTGTAGGAATTACAACGGTTTCTATATGTGCCTCCCACTTTTTAAGGGGCAAAAAGTAATGGGACCATCAACTCAAAAGCTATTTCATGGACAGGTGTGGTCTATTCCCTCGTTATTTCATTATCAATTAAGCAGGTAAAAGGTCTGGAGTTGATTCTAGGTGTGACATTTGCATTTGGAATCAGTTGCTGTCGACTCTCAATATGAGATCCAAAGAGCTGTCACTATTAGTGAAGCAAGCCATCATTAGGCTGAAAAATCAAAACAAACCCATCAGAGAGATAGCAAAACATTAGGTGTGGCCAAATCAACTGTTTGGAACATTCTTAAAAAGAAAGAACGCACCGGCGAGCTCAGCAACACCAAAAGACCCGGAAGACCACGGAAAACAACTGTGGTGGATGACAGAAGAATTATTTCTACTTCAGGGTCCATAGGGTATCCACAGGATACCTTGGGGTATAGGTGTGACGTCAGTCGCTGGGCACCATAGAGTTAAGCTTTTCAGCCTCCCAGGATGCACTAGGGTCCCCCTCCTATACCCCGCCCCCGAGCCAAGGCACCTCAGTTTAGTTTGGTGCCCGGCCGGCGTCGGGTGCACCTGTCGGAGTGGGGGCTAGAAGAGCCCCTGAAGCTTTCTTCAGTGCAGCTGTGGCTGCACATCTGGATGTACAGCATGGACAGTCAGTCCTGACGTCCATGCTGTCTTCCCTATACCCCCGCCGGTACCAGAACACCGGTACCGATCCGGGGATGCTGGTGAGCATCTGGGGTCACAGCTAGCGGTGACCCCAGATGTTCCGGACCATGGCCGGATCCAAGGGGGACAAAGGTAAGCAGCGGGGTCCCGCGGTGGGTCCCTGCTGGTCACATGGTCCTAAGTCCCCAGGCAGGGGGCTCCCTGGGGACTGGCTGCAGCGTGGAGCCAGGCGACCAACCTGCGCTTTCCACTACCCCCTGGGACAGCGGACCGCAGCAGAGCGGTAGCGCTGCGGCGTCCCAGGGGTTAAATGCATGCCAGGGGAGCGCGCCTTCCCTGTCTCACAGCCGGCGCCTCCCCCGCTGCACACAGCCCTCTCTGCATGCTGCCGACTGGTCCTGTGGCAGCGCTCCTCCCCAGGCCAGCCTCCTCTCTGCTCCTCGGCGGCCATCTTCTCCAGAACGCATGGTGAACGCTGCTGGAAGCGCTGGACGGAAGCATCGTGGTCTGGGTCCCCCCCCCATACCTCTCCTCCGCTGTGGCTCAGGTCTGTGTATGCAGCGCTGTGTCCTACCAGGCCCTGTGTCTGTGTAGTTGAGTGATCAGCGCTGTTAGTGCAGGAATTGTTATTTCTCTGCATTGTATGTGACTGTGCTAGCGCTGCCTGTAACTTTTCTTCTCTAAACTGTCAGCTTTATTACTGTCCCTGTTCTTTCTGCTAAAGCCCTTGCGGTGCGGTGCTGCAGGGTGGTTTCTCGCCTATTTAATACTTAATTGGTGAGAGAGGTCACATACGTGGTGCCATCATGTCTGAAAGTGATTTTCCCCTCCGGCTACAGTGTACCACGTGCAAAGTACCGTTAGCGGAGGGGGAGGGTAGCGCGGAGGGCCTTTGCCGGCAGTGTTTGTCCATGGCGCGGCCTATTACGGTTACAACTCCGGTACAGGAGCCGCCCTGGGCTTGTTTCGCTCAGGCGTTAACAGCTTTAGTGGGCCAGTTAGCTCCGCAGCCCGCGTTTACTCCGATGGGTTTGTCCCAGCAGTCTGTGGTGTCGTCACCCATGCAGGGGTTCCCACGACAATTGGTGGTACCCCACAGTCTCCCTATTTCCCCGCTCCCGGGTTCTCAGGAGCCAGCGTGGGTTAACTCCCTGACGAGTTCTGTACAGCACTTGTCGGATGTGTTGCAAGGGGAGTCTGTGATGCGGCCTCATAAAAGGCCGGTGGCGTCTCTGTCCGCTCCTTATGAGGATGACGAAGGGACGTCTGATGATGGGGAGATTCTGGATCCTTACGATCAGGAACCTCTCCATACTAAGGACGCTGATGCTAAGTCCAAAGTATATATTCCTGGACTTATTCGGGCGGTCCGCACAGCCTTGGTGATTGAGGACGAAGTTCCCCCAGCGGCTAAATCTAAATATGCCTTTTTCAAAGATGTGAAGGGCGATGCCACAGTCTTTCCTCTTTCGGGTCAGTTGGTGGACCATTTAGAGGAGGCGTGGAAACAACCTGGCAAAAGATACCAGCCGCAGAGACGCCTGGCGGTGGCTTATCCGTTCGCGGATAATTATTTTGCTAAGTGGGAATCCCCTCCACAGGTGGATTCTCACGTGACCCGTCTTGTCCGTAGTGCCACATTGCCGATGCCATCCATGTCCTCCCTTAAGGATGCTACGGACCGTAAGGTAGAAATCTGCCTGAAGTCCGCTTATTCCCTTGCAGGGGGGGCAGCACGGCCGGCTATGGCCATTTGCTGGGTTGCCAGAGCGATGGAGCGCTGGGCGGATTCATTAGAGGCTTCTTTTGAATCCGACTGTCCGGCCGAACAGGCGGAGTTGATTGGCAATCTCCGTGATTCGGCCACCTACATCAACGAGGCGGCTCTAGACATTAGTACTCTGGTGTCTAGAATTTCTTCAGCAGCGGTAGCTGCTCGTCGCACCTTGTGGCTGCGATCCTGGAAGGCGGACGCAGATTCCAAGAAAGGTCTGGAAGCGTTGCCGTTTACCGGAGAAGTTCTCTTCGGTCCGGATCTGGATAAGATTGTGGCCACGCTGGCGGCAGCCAAATCTGCTTGTCTCCCGTCGGCCGCTGCTCCATCTGGACCATCGCTCCATCTGGACCATCCGCTGGACCATCGTCCTTTCGGTCATCTAGGGCCCAGGGCAGGCCCAAACCACAGTCGTTTCCTCGACAGGCTGGCCCTAAGAAATCGGTCAAGCCCCGGAAGCAGGCATGGAGTACCAGACGTCCGGCCCCCAAGCCAGATGACAAGCCTGCGGCCTGACGGTCCGGGCCTCCCTTTGGGGGATCCCAGGGTGGGAGGCCGCCTGCTACAGTTCGCCCAGTGTTGGTCGACCACTACGACAGACACTTGGGTTCTGGAGGTGGTTTCCCACGGATACGCCCTCTCCTTCCGGCACAGACCCCCGGCTCGATTCTTCACCACGGGTCTACCATCAGACCGGAACAAGGCTACGGAGCTGCGGAAGGTATTGCACACTATGCTCCAGGCTGGAGTTATAGTGCCTGTTCCATTCTCCCAGAGGGGCCAGGGTTTCTATTCAAATCTATTTTTGGTACAGAAACCCAATGGATCATATCGTCCGATTCTCAACCTCAAAGCACTCAACAAGTCTTTGCGGGTCCCGAAGTTTCGGATGGAGACCCTACGGTCCATCATTCTAGCGCTGGAACCTGGGGACTACATGGTGTCATTGGACATACAGGACGCTTACCTGCATGTCCCTATTCTTTTGCGCCATCAACAGTTCCTCAGGTTTGCAATCCCCAGCGACCACTTCCAGTTTCGGGCGTTACCTTTTGGCCTGGCAACAGCACCACGTGTTTTCACCAAGGTGATGGCGGTCATGGCGGCTTCTCTGCGGCTGCAGGGAGTCCGCATGTTGCCGTATTTGGACGACCTGTTATTGGTGGCAGGATCTCCAGAGCTCCTGTTACGCCACTTGGACCTGACCATTGCACTGCTGCAACGGCACGGCTGGCTAATCAACTGGCAGAAGTCCACTCTAATCCCGTCTCGGAGGATTCTGCATCTTGGAGCCTTATTGGACTCGGGACAGCAAAGGATCTTCGTGACGGAGGACAAGATCTCTGCTTTACAGTCAAGGGTGCGCAGTTGTCTGCACAACCGCCGGGTGTCCTTACACTCGGCGATGAGGTTACTGGGCTCCATGGTATCGGTGTTCGACATGGTGGAATACGCCCAGTTTCACTCCAGACCTCTGCAGCACCTGATCCTGTCCAAGTGGAACGGGCTGCCTCAGTCTCTGAAGTCCCGGACGATTGTGCTCACCCCGGAGGTTCGCCTGTCCCTTGCGTGGTGGTTACAGACGACCCACCTCAACAAGAGACGTCCGTTCTGGGTTCCAAATTGGGTCCTGTTGACAACGGACGCCAGTCTTCGGGGCTGGGGAGCAGTTTCGGGTCCACACTTGTTCCAGGGCAGGTGGACGCCGACAGAAGCGGAGCTTCCAATAAATATCTTGGAACTCCGTGCGGTCTTCAATGCTCTCCAGCAGGCACAGCGGTTTCTCCAGGGTCGCCCGGTGCAGGTCCAGTCGGACAACGCTACCACCGTGGCCTACATAAACAGGCAAGGAGGAACTCGCAGTCGGGCGGCTCTCGTAGAGGTCTCTCGGATCCAGGTTTGGGCGGAGCGCAATCTTCCGGCCATATCAGCGGTCTTCATTCCGGGAGTGCTAAATTGGGAGGCGGACTTTCTAAGTCGCCAGGACGTTCATCCGGGGGAATGGTCCCTGCACCCGGACGTTTTTCAACTACTGGTGGACAGGTGGGGTCTTCCAGAAATCGACCTCATGGCGTCCCGGCACAACAACAAGTTGCCGGTGTACGGGTCTCGCACAAGAGACGAAGGGGCGTCTCTGGTGGATGCTCTGTCTGTCCGGTGGACATTCCGGTTCGCATACCTGTTCCCTCCGGTCTCCCTTCTTCCACGGGTAATCCGGAAATTCAAACAGGAAGGAGGGTCGCTCCTGTCGATAGCTCCCGCGTGGCCCAGACGGCACTGGTTCTCAGACCTTCAGGGTCTGTCCGTGGACAGTCCTCTGCGGTTGCCGCTACGACCGGACCTTCTGTCTCAGGGTCCTTGCCTTCACCCGGACCTGACTCGGCTGTCTTTGATGGCGTGGCTGTTGAGACGGCCATGCTGAGGTCCCGGGGGTTTTCCAGCTCTGTGGTGCGTACCATGTTATGAGCTCGGAAACCGTCTTCCGCGAGGATATACCATCGCGTGTGGCATACGTTCTTCCAGTGGTGTCGACCGAGAGGTTATGCACCGCGGGAGTTTCGTCTGTCTCGGATTCTCGCCTTCCTGCAAGCGGGACTAGATCATGGGCTTCGCCTTGCTTCTTTGAAGGTACAGGTTTCGGCCCTATCTGTCTGGTTTCACAGTAGGATTGCTACAATCCCGGATGTGCGCACCTTTATGCAGGGTGATCTCCGCATTCAGCCGCCCTTTGTTCCACCTGTGGCGCCTTGGGATTTGGCTGTGGTCCTGAGGGCTCTCCAAGGACCGCTGTTTGAACCACTGGGCTCAGTGGATCTTAAATGGCTAACAGCTAAGACTGTTTTCCTTCTGGCCATTGCTTCGGCCAGACGTGTTTCTGAGTTAGGGGCTCTTTCTTGTAGACCCCCTTTCTTGGTTTTTCATGGGAACAGGGCAGTGCTCCGCACTCGGCCCGAGTTTCTTCCCAAAGTTGTTTCCCAGTTTCATGTTAACGAGGAAATAGTTGTTCCGGCCTTTAACTCACCGGGTCTTTCCGTGGGTGAGGCCTCTTTGGATGTTGTGCGGGCCTTAAGGACTTATGTTGACCGCACTTCTTCGTTTAGGAAGTCGGACGCTTTGTTTGTCCTCTATGGCTTCCGTAAAAAGGGTTGGCCTGCTTCAAAGCAAACTTTGGCAGCCTGGATCCGTATGGCTATTTCTGAAGCTTATCTTCATGAAGGCCTACCGGTCCCTCCTTCTCTGAAGGCTCATTCCACTAGGTCTGTGGGTCCTTCGTGGGCAGCTCGACGTGGTGCCTCGGCAGTTCAGATCTGCAAGGCTGCTACGTGGTCCTCTGTCCATACCTTCGTGAGGTATTACAGGTTTGACACCTTCGCCTCTCAGGATGCTTCCTTCGGGCGGCGGATTCTCCTTTCTGCACAGGAGCGTCCCCACCCTTAAAGGATACTGCTTTGGGACATCTCCAAGGTATCCTGTGGATACCCTATGGACCCTGAAGTAGAAAATATGAGATATGGTAAGAACTTACCTTTGTTATCTCTATTTCTACGAAGTCCATAGGGTTCCACAGGACTCCCGCCCTGTCGCACCTGTGCTGCAGATGGGCTTTGCTCTGGTCACCGGTTTTCCGTCTCCCTCTGGTGAGAATGTGATTCTTGTATGTGTCCAGATCTTTTTTCTCTCTCTTCCTTCTCCTCCTCCGGCCTATGGCTTGATAACTAACTGAGGTGCCTTGGCTCGGGGGCGGGGTATAGGAGGGGGACCCTAGTGCATCCTGGGAGGCTGAAAAGCTTAACTCTATGGTGCCCAGCGACTGACGTCACACCTATACCCCAAGGTATCCTGTGGAACCCTATGGACTTCGTAGAAATAGAGATAACAAGGGTAAGTTCTTACCATATCTCATATTTTTCCTGGTGAAGATAAACCCCTTCACAACAGTTGGCCAAATCAAGAACACTCTACAGGAGGTAGGTGTTTATGTGTCAAAGTCAACAATCAAGAGAAGACTTCACAAGAGTGAATATAGAGGGTTCACCACAAGATGTAAACCATTGGTGAGCCTCAAAAACAGGAAGACCAGATTAGAGTTTGCCAAACAACATCTAAAAAAGCCATTACAGTTCTGGAACAACATCCTATGGACAGATAAGACAAAGATCAACTTGTACCAGAGTGATAGGAAGAGAAGAGTATGGAGAAGGAAAGGAACTGCTCATGATCCAAAACATACCACCTCATCAGTGAAGCATGGTGGTGGTAGTGTCATGGCGTGGGAATGTATGGCTGCCAATGGAACTGGTTCCCTTGTATTTATTGATGATGTGACTGCTGACAAAAGCAGCAGAATGAATTCTGAAGTGTTTCGGGCAATATTATATGCTCATATTCAGTCAAATGCTTCAGAAATCATTGGACGGCACTTCACAGTGCAGATGGACAATGACCCGAAGCATACTGCAAAAGCAACCAAAGAGTTTTTTAAGGCTAAGAAGTGGAATGTTATGCAATGGCCAAGTCAATCCCCTGACCTGAATCCGATTGAGCATGCATTTCACTTGATCAAGACAAAACTGAAGGGAAAATGTCTTCAGTTCCTGCTTGTTCTTGGGGCATTTGTAGTAGAGGCCTGGCAGAGCATCACCAGGGATGAAACCCAGCGTCTGGTGATGTCTATGCGTTCCAGACTTCAGGCTGTAATTGCCTGCAAAGGATTTGCAACAAAGTATTAAAAAGTGAAAGTTAGATTTAGGATTGTTTAGTTTGTCCCATTACTTTTGGCCCCTTAAAAAGTGGGAGGCACATATAGAAACCGTTGTAATTCCTACACCGTTCACCTGATTTGGATGTAATTACCCTCAAATTAAATCTGAAAGTCTGCAGTTAAAGCACATCTTGTTTGTTTCATTTCAAAGCCATTGTGGTGGTGAATAGAGGCCAAAATATGAAAATTCTGTCAATGTCCCAATATTTATGCACCTGACTGTATTTGTGTTATTTTTAAGGTCTAAATGTTCTAAAAATAATACAGGATTATAAATATATTGGAAGGGGAAGGGGGTGTTACACTGAGATCCTGGTAATTCACAGCGTGGTTATTTATTCCCACTGTGACACTTCCAGACTCCCTCACCTCCCCAGTCAGATCCCTGTGTTAGTAATAGAGATAATAGTGATGTCACTGTGATACTCCCAGACTCTCTCGCCTCCCCAGTCAGGTCCCTGTGTTAGTAATAGATAATAGTGATGTCACTGTGACACTCCCAGACTCCCTCACCTCCCCAGTCAGGTCCCTGTGTTAGTAATAGAGTTAATAGTGATGTCACTGTGACATTCCAAAACTACCTCACCTCCTCAGTCAGCAGGTAGATGATCTCCAGGCTGAGCTTTATTATACTTTCAGTCACGTGTCTCCTATATTTATCCATGCTCAGTGATTTATATAGGACTCTCACATGACGTCTAGTATAGACTCTCTGGGTCACCACAGCTCATTATCTAGGAATAAAATTAGTTACAATAAATATCACAAAGTACATTAAGGTATAAAAATACTGAGTGAACATTAAGGCTTCCTCTTTTCCCCGAGACACAGAGACCTGGGGCCTGATTCAGAGATGGTTGGTAATGCAGCCACGGTTGCAATGGCTCTCGCAATAGCGGTTACGTGAATATGCAAATGCTGATCTCAGTTTTCCTTTTGTGCGGGATGGTGCGATGGAGTGTTAGAGCGGTGAGACGCCCACTATCAGGCTGTGTATTTGTGATGGAGATGGCTAACACACCAACATCAGTCGCACCATCATCATTTGTGGCAGCCTAGGGTCTACTCTAATCCAACTACAGATGGCCTCTGAAGCATTGGATTTGCCATTGGGAATGCAGCAGCGTTCCCAGACACGCCCATGAGACGGCCCCTTTTAGCGATCACTTTAGGTCACCCCCCCTATCTCTACCCTGATACACCCAGGGATCTCAAACCCCTTCTCAAGTGTTAGTGATTACATACTCAATAGCGAATGGCATCTTTCACAGTGGTTTGTGCGTGCGCAGTGAGGGCACAGTAGAAAAATATCGCTCAACTGCATAAATAACGGCACTGCGTCCATCTATAAATCAAGCCCCTGGTCAGTGTTTCTCAGAGGTTCCTCTGATCCAGCTACATAAGGCTCCTCAGAGACCATAACACGCAGAGCCGTATTGCTGAAGGATAGACCACCACAACTGCTGGACAGGGGCTAAATTTACTAAGCGGCAGCTTATACAAGCTGACTATTCTCTGCAGTTTTGAGCCCAAGATATAAAATGGCAATAATACTAAAAGCAGAATACCCATGGGTTTGCATTTATTACATTGAAGTGAAGACCACTGGGAGTCAGCGGTTTGCAGAAGTGGCCGCTTAATAAATCCAGCCCCAGGAGCCTTGTCCATCACAGACACCAATTTTGTTCAACTTGCAATCTGCTACAAATGGACGGATTATGAATGTGAGTAATATTTAGCCTTTGTTATTATAATGTCATTACAGAAAATGATGGAGAATTTTTATGTTCAAAATGACATCAAACGTTTCAAGTTCCCTGACTCCCCGGGTTCTATACATTGGTATTCCTACCAGCCTAACATCCAATACTTTTCCAGCTCTGTGTTAGGAGCTTGCTGGTAGCTGGGAGGTCTGAACACCAGCATAAGTAGCCGCTTTGCATGCTGGTCCCGGTCATTACTAGGAGACTAGGACACCAGTGCATGTGATCAGAGGCTGCACAGGAAAGTCTGCAGCTGGTGTTTAATTGCTGAGATACTCATTAGTTGCTCTCCTATGTGCAGCATCACACCTGTAACTTATTTTCCTTGCAGGGGGTTGATCCTAATTGATGTTTGATTGGTCTGTATGTGTATTAAAGGGCAGCCAGGCTTTCACCTCTTTTAGGGGTATTCAATATGGGAGCGAAAACTCAGTTTTTGCGTTAATTTCGCACCTATGACGTCATTATCGCAGGTTTTAGTTTTGCACCGTATTCAATTTCAAAGACTTTTCGCAGGTTCGAAAAGTCTTTGAAAAAAAACGGGGATAACTTTTCACCACTGAATAGGTGTCGAAAAAAAGTGCAGAATTGGGGTTTAGGGGTGCAGGCTTAAAAAAAATAGCCTGCATCCCTGTGAATGACATATTAAAAATAACTGTGTAAAAAAAAAATGTAAAAAAAAAAAATAGGGACACTCCAAAAAATGTATTTAAAAATTGGGGTGAAAAAAAAAAAAAAAGGGAAAAAATTGTTTAACAATAGGGAAATAGGTTCAGGGCTATTCTGCAAGTATGCGGCAGGTGTTTTCTAGAATAGATTAATAGCGGCAGGTGCACAGTTGCAGAATTTAAAAAAAATTCCTTTAGGGACATCAAAATATGCTAGTACACATTTTCATGTACCCCAAATTTGATGGGACCACTTAAAAAAACGAAAAAAATAACCTAAGTGCTCTTCTGCATCACTTCTTCAATGTCGGGAAAAAAGCACCTGCCGCAGCTATTTAAATCCCTGACTTTCATTTGCTGGCTAAAACTGGGGTACCCATAGTAAACCACCATGTTTTTACAGCTTTAGGGGGGTCCTACAATATTTTTTAAGGAAAATTTTGTAATTTAACGCAAATCCCACTTCGCAGGCTCCAGTTTTCGTAGGTTTCATATTGAATACGGGGATAAGCGGGCGCGCGCCCGATACTTTATCCCAGGTAAAAGCTCCTATATAAAACATAAACTTCGACAGCGAATTTTACGTTTCATATTGAATACCCCTATTATTAGTCAGTTATAGCTTCATGCCTTGGTGTAAACTAGCTGATCTGAATACTTGGTATATAATCTCTACTGCTGGTATCCTGAATCCTTGTCCGCTAATCCAGTTTGATCTATGGTCTCCTGCTTCCTGCATCATCTACTGTTAAGTATCACCTTACTTAATATTGGAAAGTATAAATTGTTTACAGCTAATATGATCAAGTTACCTGTTGTTATACAGCTACTGCTCTTATTGTCAAAAAAAACATTAGTTTAATTATACAGTCTTATTGTACTCACATATTGTATTCTACTAATCCAGCATTAACCCTGTGATCACCCAATTACTGTATAGACCTCTACTATCCTGAGTTTAAGACCTGGCGGCATCTCAGTAAAGGTGAGTCTCTCTCTCTGTGGGAAAAGGGTGGTTATAGGCTGAAGACCTCTATAGGGTTGATCTAGAGCAGGGGTGGCCAGACTTTTGGACTCGGTGATCTACTTTTAAAACTTAAAACCTTTTGTGATCTACCGAGCCAAAAACTGGTATGCAAAAAAAGGGGGCGCGACCTCACAGCAAGGGACGTGGGGGTCCGTCCTGATAAAATCACACATAGTATCTCCAATTCAAATTACTCCACACAACAGCACAATTTTATTCACATTACACCACATAGTAGTGTCCCTTATTCATGTTATACACAATGCCCACAGTAGTGCCCCTTATAAAATGTCCGCTGTAGTAGTGCCCCATATGCAATGCCCCCAGTAGTAGTGCCCCTTATGCAATGCCCCCAGTAGTAGTGCCCCTTATGCAATGCCCCCAAGTAGTAGTGCCCCTTATGCAATGCCCCCAGTAGTAGTGCCCATTAAGCAGTTCCCCTGTAGTGGCCGTTATGCAGCGCCCTCAGTAGTGCCCTTTATGCAGTGCCCGAGGTAGTGCTCCTTATACAGTGACCCCAGTAATGCCATTTATACAGTGCCCCCTTTAGTGCCCTTAGTAGTGCCCTTTATGCAGTGCCCCCGGTTTTCCCTTATACAGTGCCCCCATTAGTGCCATATATGCAGTACCCCGTTGAGCCCTTTATGCAGTGCCCCCCGTTGAGCCCTTTATGCAGTTCCCCCAGTAATGCCCCTAATTCTGTTCCCCCAGTACTGGTGCCCCCTCCCCTGTGCATTACTTACCTGGCCAGCGCTCCCGCGTAGTCATCCGCTGCCTGCCGCTGGCTGTATCTAATTAGATCCAGCAGACGCGCAGGGTCTTCACATCGCAGGCGACGCGGGTGACGTCAAGACGTCACCCACACAATGCATCACTGGGAACACTGGCCTCTGATCTTTAGTCTCTGATCACTTCAGAAACCAACATTCCCAGGAACTGTAGTAGGTTGGTCGCGATCTACCAGCGGGAGCTCCGTGATCTACTGGTAGATCGCAATCGACCTTTTGGCCGGCCCTGATTCTAGAGGCTTTACGCAATTGTTCAGGTGTATCATAATACTCTATTGTTGCTATACACAGGTTACACTGCAATCACACACCCGACACAAGGGAAAAAATACCAGTAATTGGTATTGGACAGGCGCTTATAGGGATTGTTAGACCAAGCTGCTACTATATAATGCAGGGATTGCCAGTCCCCAAACAAAAACAAGAAACAACAAGGTAGTAGTGCTAATGTAATATTGGAAGTGGATTCTAAACAATCATATATACTTTGGATGGAATAAAATTTTATAAATTAAATAAATAAAATTTAATAATATGTGGTTTAAGAAAATACATAAAAATGTACACATCTTTATTGGGACAATACCTCACCCAGATAAAGTTCATCAGTGTGGAGAACTATTGTTCAATTCTCCCGTGGAAGCCTGTTCATAGTATTACCACCGGAGCCAATTGTTACGCGGTCAGTGAAATTAGACCTCCTGTCCACATGTAGCACTGTCTAAAAGACAAATATTTACCATGTGGTCCCGGCTTTTCTACCAGTGCACAGCAACGATAACATGGGCAGGACAAGAACATGTAGGCATGGTATTTCTAATGTGGGTGTGGTTTATAATTGTTATGCGACAGAGCTAGAATCTAATACAACAGAAAGTAGTGTAATGGGCGTTATATAAATACTAAAACAACAGCTAAAGTACGGTGACATAAAATAAGTCACATAAAATAAGTGAAATAAAAGTCCATACCCCAGATCTCATCCCCATTTTCTTTATTATACATCAGACCCAAGATCTGACACCCCCTCCTCTTCCCTAAATTAAAATCAGACCCCAGATCTGACGCCTCGTGTTTAAAATACACTTATAAACCCCCCACCTCTTTCTTACCTTCCTTCCATTATTCCATACTGTTCACATTAATATTTTCAATATCACAAATCACTTGTTGGACGTCTTTTTGCATATTATGATTGTCCTACGTGTGATTCATGCTGTGCTCCTACTGTAGCTGTAATGTCTGTTTGTCCTGTGTCCTATGTCTATACAGTCTATGTACCAGTAAGGGTAATTATGTGTACGTGACTCTCACCACATCCTGACCATCCGTACAAGTCTGTGTACACCTCTGTACTGATAGCCACATTCTATGTAACCCAATCACAGATTGCTGATTCTATTTTCCCCTCATATGGTAGGGTGCCCGGTGTGCCAGTGCCCAGCCTGTGCTATAAACACCAAGGCCCGTTACAGACTGGTAACCTCTCCTGGTACCACGCTGGTGTCCAGTCTCCATGTTTTCCTCCCATGGGAGTCGGGCAGCGTAGACACAGGGTTCCCCAGACTATCCTTTGTTATATACCTCTAAACTGAACTTTAAAACTATATTTTCCAAACTTCAGTTTTGCATGTTACTTTATCACGTGTTACCATCACTGATATTCCTGTACCTTACACCCACCTGGGAGCAGTGTACACTATACACATGTATGAGGTTGGTAGTGCTGTACACGGTGTAATATGATTTGTGGTGCTTCCTGTGCTATCTATTAAGGCAGATTTATTTATTTTTCCTCTGCACTTGCTGATGTCACCTCTTCAATAACAACGTAAAGCGGGGAAAAAAAAGAACCATCTAAAATCAGACCTGAGTCAGCTCTATTAAAGCGCACTGAGTTTCCTGTACTCTGATTGGCGGATAGCTCCAGGTCACATGACCAGGAATCATCTGTGTCCTTCACACTAGGGTTATGACTAGAATAGAGGGCTGCAGGGGACCTGTGACGTCACACCCATGTGACCCGGCATGAAAGGGGGAGGGGCGGGGATGCTAACGGGAGACCAAAAGTGCCCGCTTGCCACGCTTCGGGCATGGTGGCTCGCTACGCTCACCACAAATATTTATTTCCCCTCTATGCCCTCGTGGATGGTAACGCAGGAGCGGTCCAGCCCCCTGCAGCGGTCACGTGGTTGAAACGTCACAGAGGTCCTTTCTCCACATAGGATCTAGCATCAACCATCTGCTCCAACTGTGCTATAATAGCAGGACACCAATCTGCTCCCCCCGAATTATAATCACAGGACACCAGAGCAGCCTGTTACCAAGCAGAGACTGAGCCACCTGTATTATAGCAGGGCACCAGTCTGTTCCACCACTATTCTACTAACACAGCACTAGGGTCTGTTCCAGCCGTAATATAACACCGCACTAGAGGCTGCTCCAGCTGTAATATAACAACACAGCACTAGGGTCTGTTCCAGCTGTAATATAACACCGCACTAGAGGCTGCTCCATCTGTAATATAATATCACAACACAACACTAGAGGCTGAGCCACCATCCCATGATTACACAACAGTAATGTCTGCTCCGGCTGTAATATAACACAGCACTAAAGGCTGTTTCACCATAGTATGATAATGCAGCACCACAGTCTACCCCCCCTGTATAATAATAATAATAATAATAATAATAATAATAATAATAATAATAATAAACATCATTACCCACTGCCAGACACAGCAATGGCCGCGGAAACAGCTAGATCCCCTTCCGTAGTGTGACCCTGACTTCATCAGCCAATGTCCAATGGCCGCTCTTCGCTTTTTTCCACAGTTCACACACTACACGGATCGACAATACCGGAAGTTATTGGAGGAGAAACGGCATTTCCTGTCTGTGGACCGCAGGGGGTATGGTGAGGTGGAACGCACAGGCAGGCTGCGGTAAGTGTGAGACGGTGTCTTCCCTTCCTCCCCGCGGTTATTGGCAGTGGTATCTCCCTGCTGGAGTCAGTGCTGTGGAATATACCAGCTGCACAGTGCAGAGTTAGGAGGGGGGGGGGTTGTTGGTGAAGAGACCCCGGAGAAGCAGCAGCCGGTGTGCTGAGGAAAGTGTCTTGTTCCAGTGGTCTATGTGCAGTAAGTACAATACAGTGACAGTAATCTGCAGCTACCTCCAACCCTGTCACTTATTGTCCCTGAGGGCCAATGTCCCCTGTGCTGATCCTATACACCACATTTGTTATCAGCCAATTACGCATGTGGCTTCAATACTTTCCACTGTGATTATCCTGCTGTAATATCATGTATCATTATACACCTCATTTGTTATCAAGCCTATTACTCATGTGGCTGCAATACTTTCCTCTGTGCTTATCCTGCTGTAATATCATGTATCATTATACACCATGTGTTATCCAGCTTACTACTCATGTGGCTGCAATACTTTCCCCTGTGCCTTCTGCCTGCACTTACATTGTCAGCATCTTCTATAATGTGGACGCCAGCTTTGCTGTTACTCATACCCCTTTCAGACATACTGAGATTCCCGGGAATTCGGCCTGCCTCCGCCAAATTCCCGTGTATGTCTGAAAGGTGCCGACCCTCCAATTGACCAGGGAATTTCCCGGGAATTAAGTCCCGGGAAATTACTCTGTTCATATCTGAAAGGTGCTACCCAGGAATTTACTCCCGGGCTGTACCAAGCAGATTTTACATTGAGTGGGCAGCGCAGAGCGTGCCGCTCACCACCCCCCGCCGGTGGCTGTGGCGCTGTAGACCGAGTCAGTGACCTTGGCTGGGTCCTCCGGCACAGAGAACCCCAGACGGACGCCGGGTACACCCGCCGGCGCTGGAGACCGCACTCCCGCTGGACCAGGGCAAATAGGTAATGAAAAATAATTTAATAATAAAATAAAATGTCTGCCTGATGATCATATCATCAGTGGCAGCCGGAGAGGTGATAGGCTAGGTGGGGCAGAGGGCAGAGGAGAGGCGGGTAATCTGAAAAACCCGGCTTATGTCTGAAAGTGGTCTACCTGGGAATTTCCCTGGTAGAAGCTCTAGTGTGAAAGGGGGGTCTCGACCAAATACCCCAGGATTTTGCACAGGAGAAATTCCCGGGTCTGAGGAGGAAATTTCCAGGGTCAGATGTCTGAAAAGGGTATCAGAATTATGTAGTAGTTATATCACTAGACCTTACAGTGTTACTATGCTAGGTGTGATGAAAGCTTATATTACATCCTATGGACACACAGGCCCTGATTCAGAGCCGGACGCTCTGACAGAGCGCTCGCTCTGAATCAGGGCCGTCCTTCTTGATTTTTAGAGCGGCCTCCTGGCCGCTCGTATAGCTGTGGGTGACCACCCACAGCTATAGCGAGCGGCCAGGAAGATGGTCGCGATGGTTAAGACCATCGCAACCATCGGGCTTGCGACGAGACCCTTGTGGTAGGGTCTCATTGCCACAAGCCCTGGAGTGCTTTCGGCTCAAACAGAGAGGAAAGCTCTCCCACTGACATCACTTGTGATGTCAGTGGGGCCGGCCCCAGACGGTAGGCGTTCCCATGGGAACGCCTCCGTCTGGCCAGCCACGCCCCCGGCACGCCCACCAAAGGTGGCGTGCTGTCACTCAACATCGACAGCAAGCCCCCTTTGGTACGAGACCCGGAGCAACGGTTTGCCTGTCGCTATCCGGGTCTCGCGCATGCGCACTGGGCCACCATCGACCCGCTTGCGAGCGCTCAGCGCTCGCGAGCGGGTCTGAATCAGGCCCACAATCCATACCATTACTAGGTAAAAAAGACCAAAACAGACCATATAGACACTGTCTGTTTCTGGCTCTATGGACAATAGGGCATGCCTTCAAAAGTGGGGAATGCGTCTTAAAGACATGCCATGTCCCCTATTTGGGAGCACAATAAAGTGCCCTTTTTCGGTCCGACGCCACCGCGACGGAACTTCAGTGAACACTATAGGGCTATTCAATTAGGTCCCGGACTTTTCGCATGCCAGAGTTTCCGCCGTCATCGCTGGTTTTGCATTCGGAAAAGTATCACGCTCGTCCCCGCTTATCCCCGTATTGAATCCCAAAACTGTAAAAACGGAGCCCGGCGAAATCGAAACCAACGAAAAGTCCTGTCAGATTTGGGTAATTAGCCTGACACCCCCCAAAAGATTCACTGACATTGGGGATCATTATAGATGCCCCCGAATAGCCCCGCTGAAGGTATTTGGGGTACTTAAATGCTTACAATAGCTGCTAATTCGCGTCTTTGTAGAAGTGGTGAAGAATAGCATTTAGCAGGGGGGTTTTTTGCAGGAAATAAATAGTCCCAGCAAATTTGGAGTACACGAAAATGGGTGTAAGCATATTTTGAAGTTGCTAAAGTGAAGTTTTAAAAATCCACCTACCGCAAACACCTGCAATCTTAAAACACCTGGGGCATACTTGGAGACCCCCCCTGGAGTCTATTTCACTAGTTTTTAAGTTTGTCCCCCAACTTTGTACTTTTTTTGCCCCCTTTTTCAAAGTAATTTTTTGGTGTTTTCTTAAGGCTTTTTTTTTATCCATTTTTTTTCACACAGTTTACCTTTGGGGGACTGTCCCAAGAGTGCTGGGTGGTTCCCGCAAGTTTGCACCCCAATACCCCAATTCTGCATTTTTTTTTCCAACAGGTTTCATAGGCAAATCTTTTTTGCCTATTCCAATGCATTGACTTTCCATACCGGCGAAAAGTCTTCGGAATTGAATACGGGGATAAGTTTTCGCCTGTCGAAATTACGTCACCAGCGATATTTTTCTGCAGAAACTGACTTTTCGCACCTAATTGAATACTCCCTATACCACAAACCTGATATACACTTATTACCAGTGGTCAAAGTTGGAATTTTGAAGTAGGGGTACGGAGATAATTGTGTGTGCACGTCTTTGGCATGCATAAAAAATGGACGTGGCCACACCATGAGGGACGTATTGTGATATTATGAGCACAATAATATTGTGGCTGTGAACAGATCAGGTAGAGTATCTGAGATGTCATCAGTGCATACACCTACCGAAGAGTATAAAACCCTTTCAGTAGCCGTACCTGGAAGTGACACTTCGCTCGCCACAACAATATATTTCCCCTCTATGCCCGCTTGGATGGTAGGGAATGACGTTGGACACTGGCTGATGACGTCATCTTACAGAAACTGAAGGGGAGGGATCTATCTCATTCCGGACAGAGGATAGATCCCCTTCATTTTTTTGTACCCTAATGTCATCAGTTACTGACCAACGTCATTCCCTACTATCCATGTGGGCATAGAGGGGGACGTCCCCTACTGACAGAGAAGGAGAGGAGACAGAGTGGTACAGGTGGTCTCTGGGGAGGAATACAGGTCTATCCTGGTGCTTTACAGTTATTATTTCTGTATGAGGCAGTGTCTATGTGGTGGAGGGGTGTGGCGGTGTTACAGGTAACTCATCTGAGTATTACTGTAGCTTATTGTTATGTTTGTATGCCAGGCACTATGGGTATGGTGGGTGTATGCTGGGCACTATGGGTACAGGGGTCTATGCTGGGTACCATTTGTATAGTGTGTATGCCGGGCACTACGGTATGGTGAGTGTATGCTGGGCACTTTGGGTATAAGGGTGTATGCTGGGTGCCATGTGTATGCTGGGTACTATGGGTATGGTGGGTGTATGCTGGGCACTATGGGTATAGGGGTGTATGCTGGGTACCATGTGTGTAGTGTGTATATGCTGGGCACTACGGGTATGGTGGGTGTATGCTGGGCAGTATGGGTATAGGGGCATATGCTGGGTAATATGTATGGTGGGTGTATGCCGGGCACTATGGGTATAGGGGTGTATGCTGGGTACCATGTGTATAGTGTGTGTATGCCTGGCACTATGGGTATGGTGGGTGTATGCTGGGCACTATGGGTATAGGTGTGTATGCTGGGTACCATGTGTATAGTGTGTACATGCTGGACACTACGGGTATGGTGGGTGTATGCTGGGCTGTATGGGTATAGGGGCATACGCTGGGTAATAAGTATGGTGGGTGTATGCTGGGCACAATGGGTATATTGGTGTATGCTGAGTAATGTGTATGGGGGTATGTCAAGCTCTAAGGGTATAGAAGGTATGCTGGGCACTATGGGTAAGGGGGTGTATGCCGGGCGCTATGGGTATACGGCGTGCGTGCGCTGGACACTATTGGTATAGGCGGCTGTATACCGGACACTATGGGTATAGGGGTGTATGCTGGGTACCATGTATATGGGGTGTATATGCTGTATGCCGGGCACTATGTGTACGGAATGGGTATATCGAGCACCTTGGGTATGGGGGTGTATACCGGCCACTATGGGTATGGGGGCTTTACGCTAGGCACTATGGGTATAGAGTGTGCATAATCCGGACACTATGGATATGAGAGGTTGTATTACAGACACTGTGGGTCTGGGGGGGTGCTGGCAGTATGGCTACGGGAGGTGTATGCCAGGCACTATAAGTATGAAGAGTGTGTCCCGAGCACTGCGTGTGTATGAGTGGTATATGCCGGGCACTATGGGTGTGGGAATGGCATTTCTTCTTCAGGGTCCACAGGATCTACCTTGGGATATGTAGTTGGAGTGATCCATTGCACCAAACAGCTTACAGCTTTAAAGCTCCCAGCATGCATTGGTCCTCCTCCCTATATATCCCGCCCCCAGCCACATGCATTTCGTTTTTTTTGTTTGCTGCGCGGCAAGTATCCAGATGCACCTGTTTAATAGCGGGACTGGGACCTAGGCAGTTCCAGGCTTTTCTTTTGATTTACCTTAGTTTTTTGAACTTCTGAGTTTAGCGGTACTAAGTGCCGAATAGGACGTAGGTACTGCGACTCCTACTTCCGCCGATGCTGAAACCCCATATGCCCTGGGGATTTCGGCGGGCCTCAGCAAGGCTTAGCTAGCGGCATCGCTGGGGTCCGGACTGCGATCAGATTCACGGAGATGGCAGGTAAGCGATTCCTCGTGTCGTGGAATCGTGCGCGACGCAGTCCAGGCCTCCGGTGTAAGAGATGCATCTGAGGCGGCTGTGGGTGAAGGCCTCGCGTAATGTGTCCTCACTAAGACGGCCGGGGCCATTTCGTCCGTCGCTTGGTATGGGTAGTAGACGCGCTAAAGCACACTAGTTAGCGTCTACTACTGTGAGGCCATCGTACCCGTGCCGTCAAAATCGCAGCTGTTGGGAGATAGGCGCTGCCGCGGTAGCTCCTCCCCCAACTCAGACGCAAGTTCCGGTGACGGATTCCCGCATCTGGGTTGTTACTTCTGACCACCTCGTGTGTGAGACGCTCGCAGTTCGCATTTGTGTGTACTGCTGAAAGCTTGTGGTCTCAGAGGTTTGGTCTGTCTCCCTGTATACCTCTCCTCTGGGTCTGGTATCTATATCCTGCCAATACCCCTGCGGGGCTGGTCAATGGATTCAGAGTCCATTTGCATTAGCAATTGTATGTAGTTATGCATTGTATGTGACTTTAATGCTAGCTGTTGAATTTCTACTGTCGTTTGTTTTCCAAACTGTCAGTTATATCTATCACTTTGTTTCTCCTCATCCCTCTGAATAGGTGTGTGGGGTTTTTCATATGTGAAGAGGGTCACATTGCATTTATACTGTATACCTTATATTTGTCACACATTTGCCATGTCTGAAGGTAAAGGTGAGAAGGATTAGCCTCCTGTGCTGACGTCATGTAGATCCTGTTGGCAAGCCTGTCTGAACAGGTTTTTTTGCAGGATGGGTTGTGTAGTGCCTGTTGTAAACAGCCACCTTTTCTATCTTGTACACCTGCACCAACACAAGAACCATCTTCTCAGGTTTTGTCGCATTTGGTGGACAGGGCCGCAGCGTTGCATGCTCCTGCCACGATACTGCCTCCTGCTATGGGATACCCACAGCAGTTGCATCCTTCTATGTATATGTCCCCTATGAATCCCTGTTGGTTTGATTCTTCTGCTCCCTCTAGTCACAGTTTGCTGCTGTCTATAGCCCCTCAGCAGGTGGTACAGAAAATGGCGAATAGACCAGTGGCAGTAAAGCAGGGGCATAAGAGAGGTTCTCTTCAGACGTTGCCTCAGGATTCTGACTCAACCTCTTCATCACGCTCTGATACTCAGAGTTCTGGGTCTTACTCAGGGGAAGAAGACCATCAGTCCTCTGGATGTCCCCTCTCTGGTGAGAGTGGTTAGATCTGTCCTCAGTATAGAGGAAGAGGAGGCTCCACTGAAATCTAAGGCTCCGGTCTTTAGGCGTCAGTAGGTGGCTAAAGATTATTTTCCTCAGTCTGAGCAACTGACGAATCTCACGTCTGAAGCAATGGTCTACTCCAAATAAGCATTTCCATACCACAAGGCATTTAACCTCTCGATAACCATATGCTCTGGGTGATTGTAGCAATGGGAAGTCCTCCATCAGTAGATGCTCATGTGACTAGATTGATCAAGAGCTCTACTTTACCCATTCCTGCAGCATCCTCATTAAAGAGGTTACAGATAGAAAACTTGATAACTATTTAAAATCCATGTTTTCATTATCTGCAGTTATTACCAGGCCAGCTATTGCTGTAACCTGGGTAGCCAAGGCTATGGAAGAATGGACAAAGCTGTTCTCTGGTAGCATTAGGCATGCTATCCTCGAGAGACTGTCTTCCATCTGTCAGATGCGAGAAGCAGCTGTGTATATGGGGGAAGCGGTCATTGATGCACTAACTTCAGTTGCAGCTCTAAGAACCCTTTGCTAAAAACCTGGAAGGCAGATACAGGTTCCAAGAAGGCCCTGGAGTCTTTGCCTTTAGTTGGGAAGGTACAACATCTAAATCTGCTGGTTTGCCATCTACGACTACCCCTAAATATAGGCAGTCGTCAGCTCGGTCCTTTCGCCCACAGAGTAGAGCAAAGGGACAGTTACTCTAGACAGGATAATTCCCACAGGAAACGGCAGAACAGGGAATCCTGGTCAACCAAGCGTCCTGCTTCCAAGAGGGACGGTAAGCCCACTGCCTGATGGGGAAGGCCTCGCCCTGGGGTGTCTCAGGGTTGGAGGCCGACTTCTATAGTTTTCTCAAGCCTGGCATCAGACCACGACAGATGCCTGGGTTCGAGAGGTGGTCTCTTAGGGTTACGCCATCACATTCCTGAGGCATCACCCTCAAAGGTTTGTTGGTACAACTCTGCCTGTAGACCCGGTCAGGTCTTTGGCCTTCTGGGAGTCTATTGGGGTGCCCCTGAGGTCAGGAGTGATAATCCCCGTTCCTGTGACGCAACAGGGAAGAGGTTATTATTCAAATTTGTTTTCACATCGCCCTATCTTGAATCTGAAGTCTCTCAACAGATTCATCCATGTGCCCAAATTCCGTATGGAAACCCTACGGTCAATTATGCTGGCAATGGAGCCTGGAGATTTCTCCAGATGTTACAATGTCATCTCTACAAGAGCACAGCTGGATAATAAATTGGAAAAAGTCGTCTCTTTCTCCAACTCTTCAGATGGTGCACTTGGGGGCGATGCTGGACTCACTGGGCCAGAGGATTCTTCTACCAGAGGACAAGATTGCGGCACTACAGTCTCGTGTGCACAGTCTATTCTGCAAGCAGAGTGTCAGTTCACCTGGCAGTGCGGGTGCTGGGCTCCATTGTATCCACATTCGATATAGTGGCTTATGCCCAGTTCCACTCCAGCTCCCTGCAGCAATGGATTCTGTCACATTGGGATGGTCAGTATCATCGGATAAAGTCTCAGATGATCCGCATCTCGCCTGAGGTCCGGTTCTCCCTCGCTTGGTGGCTGGAAATGACTCATTTAGACAAGGGTCGTCCAGATTGGGTACTCCTCACCACAGATGCAAGTCTGTGAGGATGGGGAGTGGTGACAGGGCATCACACCTTTCAGTGAAGGTGGAAGATTCAGGAAAGTCACCCACCGATAAATATCTTGGAGCTTTGTGCAGTGCACAGAGCGCTCATTCTGGCGCAGGACCTTCTTCACGGCAGGCCTGTCCAGATTCAGTACGACAACGCGACCACCTACATCAACCATCAGAGAGGCACACGAAGTTCGGCAGCCATGAGGAAAGTGGAGAACATTCTGCTGTGGGCAGAATACCATCTTCCAGCAATCTCCGGACTTCCTAAGTCATCAGGACATACATGCCGGAGAATGGGCCCTTCATCCGGACGTCTTTCAATTCCTGGTGGACAGGTGGGGACTCCCAGACGTAGAACTCATGGCATCACGCCACAACCACAAGGTCCCCATGTACAGTTTTCAAGGTCTCAAGTGTACTTGCTTTTCTGCAGGCTGGATTAGACTTAGGACTTCACCAGACTACCTTCAGAGTTCAGGTTTCTGCATTGTCAGTTTGGTTCCAGCGCAGAATTGCTCCCCTGGCAGATGTTAGAACATTTTTGTAGGGGGTTCTCCGACTGCAACCTCCATTTGTCCCTCCGGTAGCACCATGGGATTTATCATTGGTTCTCAGGGCACTGCAGGCTTTCCCCTGTGAACCCTTGCATAAGGTGGATTTAAGATGGTTGACAGCAAAGACCCTTTTTCTCCTTGCAATCTCCTCAGCTCGCAGAGTTTCTGACTTGGCAGCTCTGTCATGTCGCTCTCCATATTTGATTTTTCATCAAAATAGAGCTGTCCTTCGTACTAGGATGGGTTACCTTCCAAAGGTGGTATCCCGTTTCCATATGAATGAGGAAATTGTAGTCACGGCTTTTCAGGCTTCCAACCTTTCTATAGGTGAAGCTTCCCTGGATGTGGTGCGAGCCCTTCGTATCTACGTGGATCGTACCAACTCCATCAGGAAATCAGATTCGCTCTTTGTGTTTATAAGAGTTTCACAAACGAGGCTGGCCAGCAAACAAAGAGACTTGGGCTTGCCGGCTGCGTACGACTATTTCTCAGGTCTATACACAGGCTGACCTCCCTGTTCCTAACAATGTGACAGCACATTCTACTCAGTCTGTAGGACCATCGTGGGTGGTTAGACATGGCGCCTCGGCTGAACAGCTGTGCAAGGCAGCCACTTGGTCTTCCATCCATACCTTTATCAAATTCTATACATTTGATACTTTTGCCTCCCAGGAAGCTTCCTTTGGGCGGCGGATTCTCCTCTCTGTTTAGGAGCGTCCCCACCCTTAAGGGAAATGCTTTAGGACGTCCCCAATGTAGATCCTGTGGACCCTATGGACCCTGAAGAAGAAAATTAGAGTTATGGTACAACATACCTCCGTTAACTCTTTTTCTTCCACGTCCATAGGGTCCACAGGACACCCACTCTGACGCCCCTGGCCTCAGTTGGGATCTGTTCTTTGCCTTTTGTGTATCACTGATTCCCTCTTCGTATTTTTATTGTTTCCCGGGTACATTGTACTTCCTTCTCCACTTTCCGTCTCTTGCCGTTAGGCTTGTTTACAAACTGAATGCCTGTGGCTGGGGGCGGGGTATATAGGGAGTTGTACCAGTGCATTCTGGGAGCTTTAAAGCTGTAAGCTGTTTGGTGCAATGGATCACTCCAACTACAAACCCCAAGGTAGATCCTGTGGACTCTATGGACCTCGAAGAAAAAGAGTTAACTGAGGTATGTTATACCATAACTCTAATTATTTGGGGCATTATGGATATGGGGGCATTATGGGTATAGTGAGTGTATGCTGAGCATTATTTGTATGGGGGGGTGTATGCTGGGCCCTATAGCTAAAAGGGGTATATGTTTGGCACTATGTGTGAATGAGGTGGGTGTATGCTGATAAGTATGGGTATAGGGATGTATGCTGAGCACTATAGATATGGGGGTGTAAGCTGGGCACCATGGGTATGGGTGTGTGTATGCCTGGCACTGTGTGTGTGCGCATATGGGGGTATATTCTGGGCACTATGGGTATAGGGTGTGTGTATGTCTGTACGTATGCCAAGTACTATGCGAGTAGAAATATATGCTTGGCACCATGGGTATGGGGGGGGGCGCATGTTTAGCACTATGTGTGCATGAGATATGTGTATGCTGAGCACTATAGATATGGGGGTGTATGCTGGGCACCATGGGTATGGGGGATCGGTATGAATCCCGACGCCGGATTGAAGATCCCGAAAGGCAGCAGTGAAGATCCCGACAGGTAATTAAGGTAAGTATAACTAACCCTCTGCCAAGCCTGACCTGCCCCCCTAGTGCCAAACCCTAACCTCCCCGTAAGTGCATAAACCTAACCCCCCCCCCCGTCTCCGCAGCCTAAGCCTAACCTCCCCCCAGAGGTGCCTAACTCTAACCCCCCTTCCCCTAGCTAAACTCTATGCCCCCCCCCCCCCGGGAGCCCCTAACCTATCACCAAAACCACCACCCACCCCCCGCGGCTGTCCGCGCCCGCCGCCCGGTTTACCTTCGCTCGGTATGCCGTGCGTCGTGCTCCCAGCGTAGGGATAATGATAGGCGTCGGGATTTCGACGCCTATCATTAGTCCCCTGTCGGGATTGCACAGTCGGGAGGCCAGTGGTCGGCATTTCGACTGTCGGCTTCCTGACTGCATCCCGGGTATGGGTGTATGCTTGCCACTATGTTTGTATGGTGTGTATGCCAGGCACTAGGGGTATAGGAATTTATGCTGGGCGCACTGTGGGTGTGGGGGATGCTAGGCTTTTTGGGTATTGGGGTTGCATGCCAGATACTGGGGGTATGGGGATGTATGCTGGGCACTACACTATAGATATGGAGGGCATGTTGATTACTATGGGTTTGGGGGTGTATGCCAGGCATTATGAGTAGAGGGATGTGTATGCCGATCACTATTATAGGGTTGTGTATCTGCTAGGCGCTATTGGTATGGGGGGTGTATGCTGAGCGCTATATGTATAGGGAGTGTATGCCGGGCCCTATGAGTATCGAGGGTGCGTATGCCAGGCACTATGGGTATGGAGGGTGTATGTCGGGCACTATGGGTATGGGGGGGGGGAGGGGTGTCCTTAGCACTGTGTGTTTTTGAGTGGTGTATGCCGGGCACTATGGGTATGGGGTATAGGATGTATGTAAGCCGTGTACTATGGGTATGGGGGTTATATGCTTGGCACTATGGGTATAGAGTGTTGTGTATGGGTATAGGATATGTGTATGCTGGGCACTTTTTGTATGGGTGGGCACTATGGATATAGGGGGCATAGGTATGACGTGTGTATGCTGAGCACTATAAATATGGGGGTGTACGCTGGTCACCATGGGTATGGGGCTTGTATGCCAGGCATTATGGGTATGGAGTGCGTGTATGCTGGGCAATGCCCCATACTTACAGTATAGTGCCCGGGTATGTATGCAGGGCACTAACTGTGTATGCCGTGTACCCCCACATACTTATAGGGTCCGGGTGTGTATGCCAGGCACTATGGGTATGGGGTTGTATGCCGGGCACTATGGATTTGGGGGGTATATGCTGGGAACTATGGGTATCGAGGGTATATATGACAGGCACTATAGGAATCGGGGGTTGTGTATATTGGGCACTATGGCTATGGGAGGTGTTTGTGTTGGGCACTATGGGTATAGGTAGTGCATGGCACACACAACCCCCATACACACTATGTGTAAGGGGGGGTTGTATGCCGGTCACTGTGTGTGTATGGGTGGTGTATGCCGGCCACAGTGCGGGTATGAGGAGTGTATGCTGGGTAGAAGTTTGGGTATGGGGGTTGCTGGGCACTGTGTGTTTATGGGGGGTGTATGCTTGGCTTTTTATGGGTATTGGGTGTATAGTGGGCTCTGTAGTTATGGGGGGTGTATAACAAGCTCGGTGTGGGTTTCGAGGGGACGGGGCAGTGTGTATGCTGGGCACTGAGTGGGTGTGGGGGTGTACATATGCCAGACACTGTGTGTGTGTGGGTATGGAGGGTGTGTATAATGGGCACTGTGTAGGTATGAGGGTGTATGTATCTGTATTTGGAAATCCCTATAGGAGTTATAGATATATCGGCTATATAAGGACATGAATCCACAACAAGAAAGTAATTGATACATAACTGTTTATCCGCTAATACAGACGGAATCCTCATTATCCACTCATAGAGGTCACATAAAACGAGGTTACTACTGTGAGGTGCGGCTGCTGTTAGTAATCGCTCAATCTGAATAAATATCGGCATTGCGTACGTCTGTGAATCCGGCCACAGTTTTTTCCTCTATTAATTAAGATAGAAGAAGAAGACTCTGTGCTAGGGGCACGCCTTATGTTATTATGTAATGATGGCCACGTTTACAGTGTAACTTTTAATAGAATATCAACTAAATTAAGGTGGGAAGAAGAAGGAAAATATTTGTGTGCATACAAAACACACGAGGCTGTGCAAATACTAATATGTTCTCAATAAATATTCCTGGAGAAAAGTCCCATCTTGTATAATAAGTTACGGTGGATATTTATGAATGTAAATAGTATGTCACTTCAATTTTTCTTTATCACTTTCATTTTCTTTATGCTTTTAATACGCTCTGTCGGCCCTATTTAGGGTTTATTAGTTTATTTATATATACATTTATGTATTGGGCAAAACATCAATATTTAATGAGAATTAATGGTTTTGACATCTATTTTTAAATATATCTATCAAACTTTGGTTTTAAATAAAGCATGAAATACACAGTTTTTTTTCTTTTGTTATTAGGGACATCAGTTCACCCTTTGTGATCTGGCTTCTTGTTCTCCCCTTCTGTTTATCATTGTCTGTCAGGTTCCTATAAGGTGTCAGGAGGAGGAGGAGGAGGAGGAGGAGGGGGAGTATATAGAGGAACACAGGGATCTGTACAAGGACGTGATGATGGAGAATCACCGGCCCCTCACATCACTGGGTAAGATCAAACTTTACTTTATTGTACAGGGGTGGGCAAGTATGGGAGCCCCCTATATTCACACATAACCTGATAATGACATATATACAATGTACTCAGTCACTGTGTGTCTCCTACAGATGGAGCCAGTAACAGAGATACCCCGGAGAGATGTCCCCGTCCTCTGTATTCCCAGCATTGTACAGAGGAAAACCATAGGACCCCACAGGAAGACCAGGTAGATGGGATGTATGGTCTCAATAGATAGCAGTGTCTGTCATTATATGATATGTACAAAACCTTAAGGTGCGTACACACGGTACAATATCTATGAATGATATGAACGATAACGATATCATTCAACGATATATCGTAAATTTTTATGCAGCGAACGACCAGTGAACTACCAACAATGCGCGTTCCCGCATGGATTATAACGATATCTATTGCCGTACGTACATGCAGGCCAACTTGGACGATTTCATCACAATTTGCATGTTCAGAGATGTGGCAGGATGACTTCACTGAAAGATATCTATCATAGACATCTATCAGTGTGTACACCCAATATCTATCATAGATATCTATCAGTGTGTACACCTAATATCCATCATAGATATCTACCAGTGTGTACACCTAATTTCGTTTGTCCTGTGCTAAAGAAAAGTTCAAGGGAAATCGTTCAGCGATATCGTTGGTTGTGCAGGTCGTACCGTGTGTACCCAGCTTTAGTGTGTCCAATTATTTGTATTGTTTAATCTTTCACAGAAATCAGGAAATATTAATTTTGCAATACTAAATTAGTTCTAAGTGTAAGATGGTGCTGGTGTGAATATAATTAATACAGATAATATAAAGAGAATAATTAAATTCTCATGGTGTTTAGTCCACATCAGATTTTCAGTCACGGTACGTGACCATCACGATGACATTATGCGGAAAAGAAACAATAAACAAATACAAAACTAATTATACAAACATATGGATAATAAATCAAGTTTTAAGAAGTGCACTAAACACTTATCCTTGGTTGCAGTTAATTGTTGGTGAACCGCGCTCATGTAATGTGACTGATGGGGTGGGGATCTTGGGGGGTGGGGGGGGTTTTGGGGGGATCTCCTCGGGTGGCAGTTGTGGGAGGGGGGTTGTGGGAGGGTGGATGGGTGGGCGGGCATTGGTGATTACGGCGAATGGGGGGGTGGGTGCGAAAGGGGTAGGGTAGTGTGTGTGTATCTGAGATATGGGGGATGTATAGGGCGGTTGAGGGGGGGGGGGGGAGAGAGTGCTGCACCTGAGGTGGGAGTGCCGATTCCTACCTGAGAGAAGAGTTGTTTGAAGAATGGGTAAGGTGCGCTCTCTGGTGGTGCGGGGTGGGGAGGTGGTTGTGTATGCTCAGTGTAATGTGTATGCGTAAATGAGAGACTGACGATGAGGTGTTGGGTCAAATATTTTATTAAGTAGGCACAGTGCTGCTTAGGAATAAGACCCAAGGGGGTGGCGGGTGGAGTGGCTTGCTCGGGGGGAAGGTGGGTGGACCCTTTTAGGGGGCTCATTAACGTGCGGTTCTGGACCAGCACGTCTTCCCTGCTGGACCTTTGATCGACAGTCTTGGGAGCCCAGCAGTTGGGTGTTGGAAGTCTCTAGGGGTGTGGGTAGGAGAAGCAGCGTCCCGCACGTTTGCAACTTACCTACCGGTAGGGTGCCTCTGTTGTGGCGTTGCGATAAAGGGGTGTGGAGGCTGGCTGTGCAAAAGTCTCATTCAGGTAAGTTGGATGCCAGTTGCCTTGAAACGGTGGATGCTGCACGTTGTGGGTTGGTGCTCTTGAAAGAGTTGCTTGCGGCGGCTCCTGGTGTAGCGGTGACCGTGGGTGCAATGTCTCTTGTTGCGGCGCTTAGAAGTGCTGGGTCCAGACTGGTGATGTCTGGACCGATGGTGCTGCTGGACCCGTTCTTGGGGTATATTTCAGCCGTGCGGCTTGCTGCTGGTGCAATATTGTTAGCAGCGTATGGTGGGAGCGCGACACTCGTTGGTGGGAAGGTGGGACCACACTGGGTCTGGATGTGTGCAGTCCGGTGGGTGTGCTGCTGAGCGGCGGACGTGGAGGCATCGCGCCGGTGGTAAGAAAGTGGGTGATGCAGCGGGGATGGAAGTGGGGCTTGGATGGCCGGGAGTGCTGTGGTCCCGGGGCGGGGATGCCGCTAGCTGGTGGTGCTGGTGGCTCCCTGGACCAGTCAGGCTCCCGTGTGGCTGAGTCAGGGTGTGCGTGTGGACACACGGGCGGTGTGCTCCTGATCGGGGGTGGGTGAGTGGCTGATCCGGCTGTGAGTTAGGTAGGAGATGTGGGGCGATGGCTTGGTCTGTGGCTCTGTCTCCAAAGCGTTTCGGCTTTAACGGCCTTTTTAAAGGAGAAGCACTGTGCCTACTTAATAAAATATTTGACCCTACGCCTCATCGTCAGTCTCTCCTTTACGCATATACATTACACTGGACATACACAACCACCTCCCCACCCCGCACCACCAGAGAGCGCACCTTACCCATCCTTCAAAAAAACACTGATCCTTGTTAGTGGCTGTATAAATGGTGTACCCCACTCACAAATGTAGTCCACAGTGTCCAATACAGAATCCAGTAGTCCACGCGTGGTAATAAAATTTATTGATACTACCATATTACTAGTATTATACATATTTGCACTTGGTGTAGAAGGAGTGAATGAAGACTTACGCATGACAAAATATACCTTGATGTGCCTGATTTTCACCCACTACGATTGTGAGTGGGGAACCCCATTTATACAACCACTAACAGGAATCGGTGTTTAGTGCACTTCTTAAAACTTGAAGTAGAAAAAATGGAGAGCACTGAACAGAGTCACTTCCAAGAAGAAAAATATAAAGAATTTATAATACTATCATAAAAATGAATATGAAATTAATAAATCCAGGACCTATTGCATTAGTTATTACACGAATATTCGTTAAGAGGCACCTCAAATAGTCCAAAATGATCAGCAATAATTAAAAATAAAAACATATGAATGGCAGCTAGCGTAATAAGCGTGAGGTTAGTTGGGGTTAGCTGAAAAGCATCTCATGCACTCCACATGCAGCAAAAAGCGTTAGTAGATCTTTGCCATTAGGTATTTGGCCACAGCCTGCTTACGTAATTGAACTTCAACTGGTTAGTGAGTAATAATGTCTCAAGAATAATTAGTCAGGAGAGGCCAGGGAACCTGTATTGATAGTTTCACACCGGTACTCTTTTGTGTAGGGACCGACTTGTGACCTATAACATACAAAGCTGTCTGCCGGCGTCCCGGTCAGGGTCAGCTGGGTGGTGTCCATCCTGCCTCCCACGAACTGTGGTGGTATGGAAGCTCTCAACCGTTTAAAGGGGAGAGCCGAGCTGTATACTGTGGTCCTGGCAGTGTAAATTCATGACAATGAAGGCTTACGCATGACAATAGATACCTTGATGTGCCTGATGTCACCCACTACATTTGTGAGTGGGGTACGCCATTTATACAGCCACTAACAAGGATCAGTGCACTTCTTAAAACTTGATTTATTTTCTCCTTCATTCACTAGGGGACACTGGAGTCTCATAACAGTGGGGTATAGATGTGTGCTAACCGGGAGCTGGCACTTTAAATATAGAAAGTGTGACTAGCTCCTCCCCCTCTATACCCCTCTACAAGCCCAGGCTTAGGGAACTGTGCCCGAGGAGAGCTGGGAAGACCACCTGCAGAGGAGGAGGTGAAGCAAGTACACATAATGGCAAACCACACGTAACATGTGTAAAAATGTTTTAGAAAAAAAAATGAGTAGAACAAAGAAAAAACAACCAGTCATAACGTAGAATGACAACCAACCCTGGCAGGAAAGAACAGCGCCGGGTGGGCGTCCAGTGCCCCCTGTGGAATCTAAGAAAGGGATTTAGCGGCAAGTACCAAAATCCTGTTTTCTCCTTCATCCTGTTCTCTTACTTCCTATGGGAAGTCTCTTACTTCCTATGGGAAGCATGCATTAAAGGACATGGCCCCTGGTACTGTCTTTTTGGACTGTCAAAACACTGAGGGATCTACTGAGGTAGGAGGAAACAATTCGACGGGATACCTCAGGCAGTAGTCAGGTAGAATCCAGCTGCTTAGATGCTGGAAAGGAGGCAGCCTGTCTTTTCTTTTTACTAAAAAGAGAGACAGACGACGTTTTCCACGTTTAATACCCAACAAATTTTTCTATCCCCTGGGATAGAGGTTTCGACCTTTCATGAACCTGTTCGTCCCTAAATCATGAAACTTGTCAACATACCTTTTGTTACATTTTATCGATTTGACACTTTTGCGGCCTCTGCCTCGCAGTATGGCCATGTTGTTCTGCGGGGTTCTCAGCACTCTCTCGCCCGGAATGGGAGCTCTAGGATGTCCCCACTGTTATGAGACTCCAGTGTCCCCTAGTGGATGAGGGAGAAAACAGGATTTTGGTACTTGCCGCTAAATCCCTTTATCAGATTCCACAGGGGGCACTGGACGCCCACCCGGCGCTGTTCTTTCCTGCCAGGGTTGGTTGTCATTCTACGTTATGACTGGTTGTTTTTTCTTTGTTCTACTCATTTTTTTTTTTTCTAAAACCTTTTTACACATGTTATGTGTGGTTTGCCATTATGTGTACTTGCATCACCTCCTCCTCTGCAGTTGGTCATTCCAGCTCTCCTCGGGCACAGTTTCCTAAGACTGGACTTGTAGTGGGGTATAGAGGGGGAGGAGCTAGTCAAAATTCTAAATTTAAAGTGCCAGCTCCCGGTTAGCACACATCTATACCCCACTATTGTAAGACTCCAGTGTCCCCTGTGGAATCGGAGAAAGGGATTTATCGGTAAGTACCATAATCTTGTTATCTATATGTGTGTATACTTCGTTTTTTATTTGTTTATTGTTTCTTTTCCGCATAATGAGGGTCATGTACAGTGACTGAAAATCTGATGTGGACTAAACACCATGAGAATTTAATTATTCTATTTATATTTGTATTCATTATATTCACCCCAGCGCCATCTTACACTTAGAACTAATTTTTTATTGCAAAGTTTGTTTTCCATAGGGGATAGTGATACTCCTTTTTTGTTCTGTGTAGTGAGTAGACAGCAGACTAAGCGCATTGACCAGATACCCACTTTTTTGTTATAGGAAATATTAATGTTTACTTTTATTGCTGGTTTATATAGGGTGTAGACCACTTGAATAATAATAAAGTTGAAGATTTAAAAGGAGAAGAAGAGACGTATGTGACCGATATAAAGGCAGAAGATACACTGGAAGAAGAAGAGATGTATGTGACTGATATAAAGGCAGAAGATATAGAGACAGGAGAAGAGACGGTTGTGACTGATATAAAGGCAGAAGATATAGAGGGAGAAGAAGAAACGTTTGTGACTGATATAAAGGTAGAAGACATGAAGGAAGAAGAAGAGATGTATGTGAGGGGTGACCAGCAGTGTAAGGAGGAGGAAATCCCTACAGATATCAGCACAGGTGAGTAACATACACTTATTACAGAAGAGGGTCACATATTCTCCCAGGGCACCATGATGACACTGTGTTTAGCATTGCTGTCTCACTTTGCTGATTTTGATTCTGACCAGGGCATTAAGTTTGTAGAGTTTGTATGTTTTTATACTACACCCTCTTCAGTGTATATTAGACTCCTGCTCTTCTCCTCACATCATGTCACTGTGTGTTACCAGCCCGGAGATCTGACCAGTCTCCTCCCCACACTCTCTGGTGTATCTCATACATCATTTATCAGTGGGATGAGACGGTTGATACCCCATGTGACATTGAATCTATCTACTGTATGCATTACCCCATGTGACATTACCATTATCTTCCTGATGTAATAATACCTGATTATTTGGTTATTTACTGCAATAGTAAAGCAAACTAGTAGGTGCTTCCCCTCACCCTACATTCACACTCAGCATCATCACACATAGGTCATTGCCTCACTCACAGCTCTGTAACCACACACCTGTCATTGTGCAATAGCTCCTCTCCAGTCTTTTGTATTTGGGTCTCTTAGCAGATATTTCCGCCCCTTGTTATTGGTAAACTGCACACGCGTCTAAAGCTCCATACACACGGAGCGAACAGATAAGACAACGATAAAGATATCGTTGTCTGATCATCCTGCATCATAACATCATAACAACCTTGGACTTCATGGCAGCCCTGAGTCAGTTGACACTTCAGGTCTGGATGAGTATATTCTGCGGTTAATTTTCCGGTTCCATCTTACTGCACCCTAAACCTGTGGACTCTGACTTCCCCCCTCCCCTAGGGATGTTCTTTTGAAACTTCTCTCCTTCAGGACAAAGGACAGGAACTCTCCTTATGTCTTTTTTTTTTTTTTTATAAAGTTTTCCAAGATTTGGCCCCATCAGCTATTGCTAAGCATCATGATCTTCTGGATGTTACTAGGGCTCTCGAAGAAAATGGCTACCAGTATCACTGGGGCTTTCCTTTTCGTTTACTTGTGGATTTCGGTGGCTGCTAGGTTACAGTCCATTATCCCAGAGAAGGTAGAGATTTGCTCAAGAAACTTAGGGCTGTATTCAATTCGTTTTGCATCCGCAGAAAAGTTTCGCCTGTCAGACTGTTCGCCAACATCTCGTGTTTTGGACACGGAAACTTATCGTGCGCGTCCCCCGTTATTCGCCGTATTCAATACAAACCACGCAAAAATGCCAAGCGGCGACTTCAAAACAGGCAGAAAGTGCTGTCAGAATTGCGGAAATCAGCCTGAACCCACCAAAAAGATGCACTAACATTGGGGATCAATGTAGATGTGTCCGAATAGCCCTAATAAATCGGTTTGGGGGTACTTAAGTTGTTTCAATAGCTTCTTATCAGCATCTTTGCACAAGTGGTGAAGAATTGCATTAAGCAGTTTTTTTTAGAGAAATTAAGTAGTCTCTAAAGTGAAGTTTTAAAATACGTGAAAAACGCACCAGTTGCAAGCACCTGAAAACCATAAAAACACCTGACCCATACTTGCAGACCCTTAAAGTCGATTTCACAATCTTTTTTATGCTTGTCCCCCCGCTTTTTACTTTTTTGCCCCTAAAATGAAAGTAGTTTTTTGGGGTAAGTTTTTTTTCCCGTTTTTTTTTTTTTTTGACAGTGTCCCAGGGGTTAATTGCCTTCCCTGTTTAGCTTCTCCTCAGCTCTGCGCACCTTTCCGCCAAGGTCTGGCTTTGCTGAGCTGCTCTCCTCCTACGGCCATGCCCCCCCTTGGTCTCCGGCGGCCATTTTCTCTGGTGCATCGCAGGTCTCTCTGGAAGCGTACGGACCTGTACCCCTGTATACCTCTTCTATGGAGTTAATGTATACAGCACTATAGCCTTCCCAGACACTGAATCTGGGCGGTTGATTGTAGTGCCAAGTTGCAGTAGGTGATTTCTATCTGCATTGTATGTGACTAATGCTAGCGCTGACTGTCTGTGTCTTTTTTCCGATTCTGTTAGTCTATATCTATCCCTTTCCTTCTCCTACAGCCTTAACAGGTGTATATGGGGTGGTTCTTTGATCTCACATATATAGGCTCAAGTATTTGTGAGGTCTGTCACATACGGTTGTGTTCTGCACGGTGCCATATTGTTGGACCAGTGATTTGCATATATTGTGGGTGCCCAGTTTTTGCACTTCCTATATACTATATTTTTTTTTTTTCTCAGACGTGTCTGACAAGGAGGTCGAGCGCACTGCTGCACCCACTCTGCTCTCCTGCAGGTGTAGGAAAGGAGCATTTATCTCAGGATGGGTTATGTGTGAGGTGCTATCAGTTGCCTGGTCCTTCAAACCCCGCAACAATGGGACAGGATCCCCCTTGGGCATTTTATCTCAGGTGCTGGGGCCTCCATTGCAGATCGCCTGATGGTCCCGGACGGTTTGGCCCATGTGGGTTACCCCAACAAGCCATCCTTCCCTGTCAGGGTATCCCGCAATTCTTGTAGTCTACTTCTGGGCCACAGACTGTTACTCCCTACCAAGGGTTACTGCTCTATATGCAATCCCCTTCAGTACCACATCCGTCTGTCATTCCCTTCCAGGGATTTTCGCAAGCTGTACAACCACCCTGGGTGGATGTTTTATCTAGTTTAGCTCAGAGTTTGGCAGCTTCATATGCGGCCTTTCAGACCATGTTGCGGAATGAAAGACCTCAGAAGGCATCTAAACGTCCTGTATTGTCATCCCAGTCTACGCAACTATCGGACACAGACTTCTGAGGTGTCTGATTCTGATCCCCTTCCACAGGAGGTGGAGCCTAAATCAAGTATTAATGTTCCAGTGTTGGTAAGGGTGGTCCGATTCATACTAGATATAAAAGATGACGTTCCGGCCTCTAAATCCAAATACCCTGAGTTTAAACAGGCAAAGGTGAGTTCGACAGTTTTCCCTTTCTCTGACCAGCTGGCAGACCACATGGCGGAGGCCTGGCTATCGTCTGGTAAGAGGTATCTACTGCAAAAGCGTTTGGCCTCATGTTATCCGTTCCCTGAGGGTCATTGCAATAAGTGGGAATCACCGCCTGCGGTAGATTCTCATGTTACTCGCGTGATTAAGAGTGCTACGCTACCAATGCCTTCCATTTCTTACCCTGAAGGATTCTACAGACAGGAAGGTGGAGACGTGCCTGAAGTCAATTTACTCTCTCTCGGGAGCTGTGGCGCGTCTGTCCATGGCTATCTCTTGGGTGGCCAAGGCCATTGAGAGCTGGACAAATGTGCTGGAGGGTACCTTCCCCGAGGAGGCCCCTGAGGCTCAAAGGTTTTTAGTGGGCCACATGAGGGATGCAGCCGCATATATTGGTGAGGCTGCTTTGGATGCCAGTCTACTGACCTCCAGAGTCTCGGCTGCAGCCGTGTCTGCTCGCCGCTCCCTGTGGTTATGCTCTTGGAGGGCAGATGCTGATTCCAAAAAAGGCCTAGAGGCCTTGCTCTTCAATGGGGAGATATTGTTTGGCCCAGATCTGGACAAAATTGTAGACACACTGGCAAAATGTAAGTCAGCTTTTCTGCCATCCGCATCTGCGCCTTCAAAGGCTAAAACTTCTTCCTTTCAGTCCTTCCGTTCTCAAGGAAAGCCCAAAGGACAGTATTTTCCTAGACAATCAGTGACCAAATCGACCTCTTCTTCAGTTCTACTGGTGTCACACCACCAAGGACGCTTGGGTAAAAGAAGTGGTCTCTCAGGAGTACGCCCTGTCATTTGGTCGAAGACGTCCACACCACTGCACAAGCCTTCCTCTGGACAAGAACAAGGCCTTGCAGATCAAGGAGGCCATACAGTCCTTGCTGAAAGCAGGGGTGATTGTACCAGTTCCACTATCTCAATGCGGGACTGGTTTCTACTCTACTCTGTTTCTTGTTCAAAAACCAAATGGGCCTCATCGGCCTATCCTAAACCTCAAATCTCTGAACAAGTTCCTCAGGGTGCCCTGGTTCAAGATGGAAACTTTACGATCCATCATACTAGCTATGGAACCTGGGGATTACATGGTATCTCTGGACATTCAGGATGCATACCTACATGTCCCCATAACGCCTTCCCACCAGCGTTATCTGTGGTTTGCTTAACTGCAACAACACTTCCAGTTTCGGGCGCTGCCCTTTGGTCTCTTCACAGCTCCAAGGGTATTTACCAAAATTATGGCTGTCATGGCAGCCCACCTTCAGAGTCAGGGTATACGACTCCTCCTGTACCTCGACAACCTGCTTTTGTTGGCGGGCTCTCCAGAGCACACGGGTGGCTGATCAATTTGAAAAAAGTCCTCCCTAACTCCCTCACAGAGGTTGGTTCCTTTTAACTCCAGAATAGATCTCTCTGCAACTGCGGGTACGCCATTGTCTGCGCAGTCGCCGGATGTTGGTACACTCGGCGATGCAGGTTCTAGGTTCCATGGTGTCCACTTTCGACATGGTGGAATATGCCCAGTTCCATTCAAGGCCCCTGCAGGGGCTGATACTATCCCAAGTGGAACGGATTACACCACCAGATCAGGACTCAGACGTTGGTACTTTCTCCGAAGGTGCGCCTGTCTCTGTCTTGGTGGCTACAAACAGCTCATCTTACCAAGAGTCGCCCCTTTTGGATCCCAGACTGAGTACTTCTGTCAACGGACGCCAGTCTCCGGGGTTGGGGCGCGGTGACTGGCCCGCACTCTTTTCAGGGCCATTGGACAGCGGACAAAGCAATTCTTCCAATCAACATTTTGGAACGTCAGGCTGTGTAAAGGACCCTCATGATGACAAGACACGTCCTTCATGGAAAAGCCATGCAGGTTCAGTCCGACAACACCACCACAGTGGCATACATCAACCATCAAGGAGGCACTTGAAGTCGGGCAGCAATGAGAGAGGTGTCACGCATCCTGACTTGGGCAGAGTGTCACCTCCCGGCCATCTCGGCAGTGTTAATACCGGGAGTTCTCAATTGGGAAGCGGACTTCCTCAGCCATCACGACGTACATCCAGGGGAATGGTCTCTTCACCAAGAGGTGTTTCAACTCCTAGTGGACAAATGGGGCTTCCCAGAGGTGGACCTCATGGCCTCCCTTCACAATCACAAGTTGCCAGTGTACGGGTCCAGAACAAGAGATGCCGAAGCAAGCTTAGTGGATGTTCTGTCAGTGAAGTGGACCTTCCAGTTTGAAGAAGTCATTTGACGAAACGCGTTGGAGTAGCAGCCTCTGAGCCCTTGAACTTTGACTCCTTTTATTCAGATAAGCTGATATCCTCCTTTTTTATCCATCAATTGTCTTTTTACTTTTATAAAATTTATTTACTCATTTCTATAACCTTTTTACCTCATTATTTTACTATGTATATTAAGTGTTTTTTATTGTTATAGATTAAATATACTTTTCTACTTCAGGGTCCATAGGGTATCCACAGGATACCTTGGGGTATAGGTGTGACGTCAGTCGCAGGGCACCAAAGAGTTAAGCTTTCAGCCTCCCAGGATGCACTAGGTCCCCCTCCTATACCCCGCCCCCGGGCCAAGGCACCTCAGTTTAGTTTGGTGCCCGGCCGGAGTCGGGTGCACCTGTTGGAGTGGGGGCTAGAAGAGCCCCTGAAGCTTTTTCTTCATGCAGCTGTGGCTGCACATCTGGATGAACAGCATGGACAGTCAGTCCTGACGTCCATGCTGTCTTCCCTACACCCCGCCGGTACCAGAACGCCGGTACTGATCCGGGGATGCTGGTGGGCGTCTGGGGTCACAGCTAGCGGTGACCCCAGATGTTCCGGACCATGGCCGGATTCAAGGGGGACAGAGGTAAGCAGCGGGGTTCCGCGGTGGGTCCCCGCTGATCACATGGTCCTAAGTCCCCAGGCAGGGGGCTCCCTGGGGACTGGCTGCAGCGTGGAGCCAGGCGACCAACCTGCGCTTCCACTACCCCCTGGGACAGCGGACCGCAGCAGAGCGGTAGCGCTGCGGCGTCCCAGGGGTTAAATGCATGCCAGGGGAGCGCGCCTTCCCTGTCTCACAGCCGGCGCCTCCCCCGCTGCACACAGCCCTCTCTGCATTGTGCTGACTGGTCCTGTGTCAGCGCTCCTCCCCCAGGCCAGCTTCTCTCTGCTCCTCGGCGGCCATCTTCTCTGCAACGCATGGTGAACGCTGCTGGAAGTCTGGAAGGAAGCATCGTGGTCTGGGTCCCCCCGCATACCTCTCCTCCGCTGTGGCTCAGGTCTGTGTATGCAGCGCTGTGTCCTACCAGGCCCTGTGTCTGTGTAGTTGAGTGATCAGCGCTGTTAGTGCAGGAATTGTTATTTCTCTGCATTGTATGTGACTGTGCTAGCGCTGCCTGTAACTTTTCTTCTCTAAACTGTCAGCTTTATTACTGTCCCTGTTCTTTCTGCTAAAGCCCTTGCGGTGCGGTGCTGCAGGGTGGTCTCTCGCCTATTTAATACTTAATTGGTGAGAGAGGTCACATACGTGGTGCCATCATGTCTGAAAGTGATTTTCCCCTCCGGCTACAGTGTACCACGTGCAAAGTACCGTTAGCGGAGGGGGAGGGTAGCGCGGAGGGCCTTTGCCGGCAGTGTTTGTCCATGGCGCGGCCTATTACGGTTACAGCACCGGTACAGGAGCCGCCCTGGGCTTGTTTCGCTCAGGCGTTAACAGCTTTAGTGGGCCAGTTAGCTCCGCAGCCCGCGTTTACTCCGATGGGTTTGTCCCAGCAGTCTGTGGTGTCGTCACCCATGCAGGGGTTCCCACGACAATTGGTGGTACCCCACAGTCTCCCTATTTCCCCGCTCCCGGGTTCTCAGGAGCCAGCGTGGGTTAACTCCCTGACGAGTTCTGTACAGCACTTGTCGGATGTGTTGCAAGGGGAGTCTGTGATGCGGCCTCATAAAAGGCCGGTGGCGTCTCTGTCCGCTCCTTATGAGGATGACGAAGGGACGTCTGATGATGGGGAGATTCTGGATCCTTACGATCAGGAACCTTTCCATACTAAGGACGCTGATGCTAAGTCCAAAGTATATATTCCTGGACTTATTCGGGCGGTCCGCACAGCCTTGGTGATTGAGGACGAAGTTCCCCCAGCGGCTAAATCTAAGTATGCCTTTTTCAAAGATGTGAAGGGCGATGCCACAGTCTTTCCTCTTTCGGGTCAGTTGGTGGACCATTTAGAGGAGGCGTGGAAACAACCTGGCAAAAGATACCAGCCGCAGAGACGCCTGGCGGTGGCTTATCCGTTCGCGGATAATTATTTTGCTAAGTGTGAATCCCCTCCACAGGTGGATTCTCACGTGACCCGTCTTGTCCGTAGTGCCACATTGCCGATGCCATCCATGTCCTCCCTTAAGGATGCTACGGACCGCAAGGTAGAAATCTGCCTGAAGTCTGCTTATTCCCTTGCAGGGGGGGCAGCACGGCCGGCTATGGCCATTTGCTGGGTTGCCAGAGCGATGGAGCGCTGGGCGGATTCATTAGAGGCTTCTTTTGAATCCGACTGTCCGGCCGAACAGGCGGAGTTGATTGGCAATCTCCGTGATTCGGCCACCTACATCAACGAGGCGGCTCTAGACATTAGTACTCTGGTGTCTAGAATTTCTTCAGCAGCGGTAGCTGCTCGTCGCACCTTGTGGCTGCGATCCTGGAAGGCGGACGCAGATCCAAGAAAGGTCTGGAAGCGTTGCCGTTTACCGGAGAAGTTCTCTTCGGTCCGGATCTGGATAAGATTGTGGCCACGCTGGCGGCAGCCAAATCTGCTTGTCTCCCGTCGGCCGCTGCTCCTTCTGGTTCTGGACCATCGTCCTTTCGGTCATCTAGGGCCCAGGGCAGGCCCAAACCACAGTCGTTTCCTCGACAGGCTGGCCCTAAGAAATCGGTCAAGCCCCGTAAACAGGCATGGAGTACCAGACGTCCGGCCCCCAAGCCAGATGACAAGCCTGCGGCCTGACGGTCCGGGTCTCCCCTTGGGGGATCCCAGGGTGGGAGGCCGCCTGCTGCAGTTCTCCCGGTGTTGGTCGTTCACTACGACAGACACTTGGGTTCTGGAGGTGGTCTCTCATGGGTACGCCCTCTCCTTCCGGCACAGACCCCCGGCTCGATTCTTCACCACGGGTCTACCATCAGACCGGAACAAGGCTACGGAGCTGCGGAAGGTATTGCACACTATGCTCCAGGCTGGAGTTATAGTGCCTGTTCCATTCTCCCAGAGGGGCCAGGGTTTCTATTCAAATCTTTTTTTGGTACAGAAACCCAATGGGTCATATCGTCCGATTCTCAACCTCAAAGCACTCAACAAGTCTTTGCGGGTCCCGAAGTTTCGGATGGAGACCCTACGGTCCATCATTCTGGCGCTGGAACCTGGGGACTACATGGTGTCATTGAACTTACAGGACGCTATGGCGGTCATGGCGGCTTCTCTGCGGCTGCAAGGAGTCCGCATGTTGCCGTACTTGGACGACCTGTTATTGGTGGCAGGATCTCCAGAGCTCCTGTTACACCACTTGGACCTGACCATTGCACTGCTGCAATGGCACGGCTGGCTAATCAACTGGCAGAAGTCCACTCTAATCCCGTCTCGGAGGATTCTGCATCTTGGAGCCTTATTGGACTCGGGACAGCAAAGGATCTTCGTGACGGAGGACAAGATCTCTGCTTTACAGTCAAGGGTGCGCAGTTGTCTGCACAGCCGCCGGGTGTCCTTACACTCGGCGATGAGGTTACTGGGCTCCATGGTGTCGGTGTTCGACATGGTGGAATACGCCCAGTTTCACTCCAGACCTCTGCAGCACCTGATCCTGTCCAAGTGGAACGGGCTGCCTCAGTCTCTGAAGTTCCAGACGATTGTGCTCACCCCGGAGGTTCGCCTGTCCCTTGCGTGGTGGTTAAAGACGACCCACCTCAACAAGGGACGTCCGTTCTGGGTTCCAAATTGGGTCCTGTTGACAACGGACGCCAGTCTTCGGGGCTGGGGAGCAGTTTCGGGTCCACACTTGTTCCAGGGCAGGTGGACACCGACAGAAGCGGAGCTTCCAATAAATATCTTGGAACTCCGTGCGGTCTTCAATGCTCTCCTGCAGGCACAGCGGTTTCTCCAGGGTCACCCGGTGCAGGTCCAGTCGGACAATGCTACCACCGTGGCCTACATAAACAGGCAAGGAGGAACTCGCAGTCGGGCGGCTCTCGTAGAGGTCTCTCGGATCCTGATTTGGGCGGAGCGCAATCTTCCGGCCATATCAGCGGTCTTCATCCCGGGAGTGCTAAATTGGGAGGCAGACTTTCTAAGTCGCCAGGACGTTCATCCAGGGGAATGGTCCCTGCACCCGGACGTTTTTCAACTACTGGTGGACAGGTGGGGTCTTCCAGAAATCGACCTCATGGCGTCCCGGCACAACAACAAGTTGCCGGTGTACGGGTCTCGCACAAGAGACGAAGGGGCGTCTCTGGTGGATGCTCTGTCCGTCCGGTGGACGTTCAGGTTCGCATACCTGTTCCCTCCGGTCTCCCTTCTTCCACGGGTAATCCGGAAATTCAAACAGGAAGGAGGGACGCTCCTGTTGATAGCTCCCGCGTGGCCCAGACGGCACTGGTTCTCAGACCTTCAGGGTCTGTCCGTGGACAGTCCTCTGCGGTTGCCGCTACGACCGGACCTTCTGTCTCAGGGTCCTTGTCTTCACCCGGACCTGACTCGGCTGTCTTTGGCGGCGTGGCTGTTGAGACGGCCATGCTGAGGTCCTGGGGGTATTCCAGCTCTGTGGTGCGTACCATGTTACGAGCTCGGAAACCGTCTTCCGCGAGGATATACCATCGCGTGTGGCATATGTTCTTCCAGTGGTGTCGACCGAGAGGTTATGCACCGCGGGAGTTTCGTCTGTCTCGGATTCTCGCCTTCCTGCAAGCGGGACTAGATCATGGGCTTCGCCTTGCTTCTTTGAAGGTACAGGTTTCGGCCCTATCTGTCTGGTTTCACCGTAGGATTGCTACAATCCCGGATGTGCGCACCTTTATGCAAGGTGTTCTCCGTATTCAGCCGCCCTTTGTTCCACCTGTGGCGCCTTGGGATTTGGCTGTGGTCCTGAGGGCTCTCCAAGGACCGCCGTTTGAACCACTGGGCTCAGTGGATATTAAATGGCTAACAGCTAAGACTGTTTTCCTTCTGGCCGTTGCTTCAGCCAGACGTGTTTCTGAGTTAGGGGCTCTTTCTTGTAGACCCCCTTTCTTGGTTTTTCATGGGAACAGGGCAGTGCTCCGCACTCGGCCCAAGTTTCTTCCCAAAGTTGTTTCCCAGTTTCATGTTAACGAGGAAATAGTTGTTCCGGCCTTTAACTCACCGGGTCTTTCCGTGGGTGAGGCCTCTTTGGATGTTGTGCGGGCCTTAAGGACTTATGTTGACCGCACTTCTTTGTTTAGGAAGTCGGACGCTTTGTTGTCCTCTATGGCTTCTGTAAAAAGGGTTGGCCTGCTTCAAAGCAAACTTTGGCAGCCTGGATCCGTATGGCTATTTCTGAAGCTTATCTTCATGAAGGCCTACCGGTCCCTCCTTCTCTGAAGGCTCATTCCACTAGGTCTGTGGGTCCTTCGTGGGCAGCTCGACGTGGTGCCTCGGCAGTTCAGATCTGCAAGGCTGCTACGTGGTCTTCTGTCCATACCTTCGTGAGGTATTACTGGTTTGACACCTTCGCCTCTCAGGATGCTTCCTTCGGGCGGCGGATTCTCCTTTCTGCACAGGAGCGTCCCCACCCTTAAAGGATACTGCTTTGGGACATCCCCAAGGTATCCTGTGGATACCCTATGGACCCTGAAGTAGAAAATATGAGATATGGTAAGAACTTACCCTTGTTATCTCTATTTCTACGAAGTCCATAGGGTTCCACAGGACTCCCGCCCTGTCGCACCTGTGCTGCAGATGGGCTTTGCTCTGGTCACCGGTTTTCCGTCTCCCTCTGGTGAGAATGTGATTCTTGTATGTGTCCAGATCTTTGTTCTCTCTCTTCCTTCTCCTCCTCCGGCCTATGGCTTGGTAACTAACTGAGGTGCCTTGGCCCGGGGGCGGGGTATAGGAGGGGGACCTAGTGCATCCTGGGAGGCTGAAAGCTTAACTCTTTGGTGCCCTGCGACTGACGTCACACCTATACCCCAAGGTATCCTGTGGAACCCTATGGACTTCGTAGAAATAGAGATAACAAGGGTAAGTTCTTACCATATCTCATATTTTAATTTTTACTACTATTGCACTTTATTTATATACACTCTTGGAAATCACATTGCTTTGAATTCTATATGCACTAGCACTTTATAGCAAACTAGTCGCCTACCTGTCAATCACTTTATTTTGTCAATTTTATGGTAACTAAACACTTTTGCTCACGTTATTGACTTAAGGCTGACACCCATTATTCTTTGGGCAAGAGTTGCTTAAAAACGTATGGTATAGGATTGATTTACTGAGCTCAATCATCGTGTAATTTGGCGCCGTATCCACATATTTTTTCAACTTCCAGTTTGCGTGCCTGTTTCCTCCAGTCTCCCTTCTTCCTCGAGTTCTTCGGAAGTTCAAACAAGATGGAGGCACGGTCCTGCTGGTGGCTCCAGCTTGGCCCAGACATCATTGGTACTCAGATCTTCGGAGTCTCTCCATCGACACTCTGTTCCTGCTGCCTCAATATCTGGACCTGTTGTCTCAGGGTCCTTGCCTTTACCCGGACCTGGGTCGTCTGCTTTGACGGCGTGGCTCTTGAGACATCCATCTTAAGGTCCAAGGGATTCTCTAGCTCGGTTATTGGCACTATGCTTCGAGCACGTAAACTTGCCTCACCCAAGATCTACCACAGGGTGTGGCATACATACTTTCAGTGGTGCCGCTCAAGGGATTACGACCCTCAGGTTTTTCATATTTCCAGAGTATTAACATTCCTAAAAACTGGTTTGGACCTCGCCCTACGCCTGGCCTCGTTGAAGGTGCATGTCCCTGCACTGTCTGTGTGGTTCCAACGAAGGATAGCTCCGCTCCCGGATATCCACACCTTTTTCCAGGGTGTTCTCCGGATTCAATCTCCCTTTTTCCCTCCGGTGGCTCCTTGGGATTTGGCGGTAGTTCTTCGGGCCTTCCAGGGTCCTCCATTTGAACCACTGGATTCAGTGGAAATGAAGTGGTTAACGGCTAAGACTTTGTTTCTTTTGGCAATTGCATCTGCCCGAAGGGTGTCAGAATTGGGGGCACTTTCCTTTCGTCCTCCTTTTCTGATATTTCACCAGGATAGGGCTGTGCTTCGCACTCGCCCTGAGTTTCTTCCTAAGGTGGTTTCTAATTTCCACATTAATCAGGATAGTACCGGCCTTTCAGTCACCTGACCTCTCGGCGGGTGAGGTCTCCTTGGATGTGGTCCGTGCTCTCAGGATTTATGTGGACCGGATCAGTTCCCTTCGGAAATCTGATTCCTTATTTGTACTCTTTGGATTTCACAAGAAGGGATGGCCAGCCAACAAACAAACATTGGCTTGATGGCTTTGTATGACTATCTCAGAGGCTTACACACAGCACGGCCTTCCTGTTCCGGCTTCTGTTAAAGCTCATTCTACTCTGTCTGTAGGCCCCTCGTGGGCAGCTCGCTGTGGTGCCTCGGCTATTCAGCTTTGTAAGGCAGCCACGTGGTCTTTCATCCAGACCTTTCTGAGGTTCTATGCGTTTGACACCTTCTCCTCTCAGGATGCTTCTTTTGGGCATCGGATTCTCCTCTCCCCACCCTTAAAAGGACTGCTTTGGGACATCCCCATTGTCTCCCTGTGGAGCCTATGGACCCTGAAAAAGAAAATGAGAGTTTTGGTAAGAACTTACCTTTGTTAACGCTCTTTCTTCGAAGTCCATAGGGTCCACAGGGCACCCGCCCTGACGCATCTGGCTTCATATGGGCTCTCGTACTTGTCACCGGTTTTCCGTCTCCTTCTCTGTGAGTGTGATTCTCGGGTGTTCTAGTCTTCCTTCTCTCTTTTCCTCCGATGACCTTTGGCTACTTACGAACTGAGGTGCCACTGGCTCGGGGGCGGGGTATAGAGGAGGATGGTTCCAGTGCATCATGGGAGCAAAGCTTTTTTAACTGCGTGGTGCGCGCTAGTTTTAGTTTTTGGTTCATATTTTTATGTTTTGTATCAATTGGTGTCACGTATGTCTTTACTTACAGTTTAGTTTTGCTGATGGTTATTTTTGTGCCTTCACCGCTCTCGTTTTTACTCTGGGCCCACTGTTTTATTGGTCCCCCCATTTTTCTAATTTTTCTCTTGCCTGGCTTGTTCTGGTTTAAGGTAATGTTTGGCGAAACTGACCTGCAACAGTCTTTGTTATATTTGTTTTACTTATTTGGAATTCTGGCCTTTACTGTTTTCTGGTTGAGTGAGCGTTCTGTTGGTCTTACTCCATGCCCTCCCCTAACACAGTGTACACCATGTTTGGGGATATCGTTATCTCCATTACCTTGCAGTTCATTTCATTAGCATTCTGTTGTTGCAGTTTCCTACGCTTGGGCTCTATTCTTTCAGTCAGTAGCTTTATACCCCTCTTCCTGTGTGCTCATTTAGAGTAATCACTCCCCACCTTTCTGGTGCCCACTGACCCTCTCTTACCCTACTTCTCTTACCCTATCTCTTCCAGCCACTGTTGTACATTCTTTTCTGTCTCTGGTGTTTTTTTTTCTTTTTACTTTTCCTTCTGTCCTTGTACCCATTCACCTAGATGTCCGTTAAACGTGTCTATTAATGCTAAGGCCTTAATACCTTTTAGAAAAGGTCTTTGTTATGTGCTACCATAACAATATTGGGTGGTGATTTTGTTTTTGTTCAAGAGAACCATTTTAAAAGTAGTGGCTTCCCCTCCCTGTCCTCCTGCAAGTTTCATGTCGGTAGAGTATGCCTCCCAGATGTCTAAAAAGAATGGAGGAGCTATTAAGATTTGCAATACAGTAACATTTTCAACATTTTTATTCCAAAATTCATATTGAAGTGAGAGATCTCATCCTGTTCGGTAAGATTGCTCAGCAAGCCATCACTTTAGCAAATACCTACATCTTTAATACTCGACAAACTCTCCTTTTAATGTTTTTTTGTATGGAATTAAGTAAATTGCAGAAGGGTCTTCTATTGGTAGAAAGCGAGTTTAATAAGATTCTCTCAGCAGACCTGAATGAAACTTATCCTAAAGGGTCCTTTTTGCCCCTGTCGAGCACTCAATCCCTTCTGAAGCACATGGCCAGTTCTGGTCTGTTTGATTCTACGTAGGCAGTCCATCCCAATACTAGAATTTATACTTTATTTTACTATCCTCTCTCAGATTGATAAATTCCCAGAATTATATGTTACCAGACTGTAGTCAATTGTTCTGGTTCCTCTCCCGGGCTCATGTGAAGCATTGAGCCAGAGACGCTCCGTGAGTAAAATCCCTTGTTTGGGGCTCTGTTCATTAAGCTAAAAGTGGGTCCTTATTATCCAAACAGGTGCTATCCCGATCTCCTTTTTTCCTGTAACATTTGCGGGCCAGGACTGTTCAATTACATGATTTACTTATTTCATCAAGTGCTGGATTTCCTTCCCTGTCACAGTTATAAATCCGTGTGTAGCCATTTTTTACACTTGGGACATTGCCACTTTATTATCTTTATTGGATATTTCTATGGTACACATCATTAGTGTCAATATATTAGCCTCCACAGATTAGGCATTTTAAGGTTCATTATTGTCATTGTATAGTGTTATATGTATGTATTTGTGTCTTTTTTTAATAAAATTATGTGTGATCAATATTGACCAATCGATTGAGATTTAATGACCGACACACCAGCGCAGTATTTTTCTTTTAATTTTCCTGTGTTTTAGAGGTTTGGCATTCCTCTTTTACTGCTGCAGGGTGTCTCCAATTTAACAGATCCACACAGTTCCAGTAATTTTATCGCTATCATTAATTATGCCTCATTCCGCAAACGGCAACAGATGTTTTTCTTTTCCCTATCTGAGCAATTTCAGCAGCTTGTGCAATCCCAGCAGTGCCCCCATTCCCTGAAGGTTTATAAGCAACTTCTGGTGATCACAGGTGACATTCATACAATCGGTTATATGAAAAGAGTGACAAAGACACAATGTTGATAGACTGAAAGCTAAGCAGGTATTCCGCGCTGTTGTGACACACAGGGATAGATGACTTTGTCTTTTCTATATTATCCCTATATAACCTTCAGTCTCCTCCATTGCTCACTCCAGCCTTCTCATCACTACTACAAACTTATTTGAAGAAGTGTAAAAAAGACCGTTCTTCCATCCTTACCCTTAGCAAAGTTTTCAGAGGAAATAATTGTGGCTCTCAAATCCCAGGAGTCATCTCAGGCCCCTGATGGTTTCTCCATGCACTAAACTAAAACGTTCTTCTCCGATTTGGTTCCTCGCCTAACACCGTTATTTAAAACTCTTCTACATAGTGAGCGTTTCCATGATGACACTACCAAGTCCAATATTATTGTTATTCCCAATCCCTGTAAGAACCCAACTCTTTGTGCCGGTTGTAGGCTCCTTTCTCTGCTAAATATGGACATAAAACTTTTTGCTAGCGTCCTAGCTAATAGGCTTAATTACTATATGACCTATTTATTTGATCTATATTAGGGAGGCTTTGTGCCCATGACCCAGGCATTAAGACAACACAAGGCGTACTGTGGATTTGATATGTTATGTAAATCACCTGAAATTGACTTTGGTGGTTTTGGTGCTGTGCACCAAGATAACATATAATATACTCTATTGGGCCTTTATGCTCAGTATGTCATATACTTATGGTATCTGTGGTGAGTTTGAGTTCCTTACAAGCATCATATCATGCACCTATGGCCTCTGAGTTAACCAATGGCATTAGTTTGTCAGTAGTTTGCTAGAGAAATGGTTCTAGAGGGGGCTGACTTCTATCTCCATTGTTATATAACTTATGCAGTAAACTATGGCTGCCAGGATTTGAGTGAATTTGGATAGTAAAGGGATCAGTTTTGGCTCTTCCCAATATGTGCACTCCCTTCTGTCACTTTCACATTGTCAATATTAAATAGGTTGAACAAATAGCTAAATCTGTCCACATTCCCCTCACCATCTACCCATGGCTCTGGATTGGAGTTACAAAGATTTCTGCACATCATGGGGAAGTTTGCCCAACTTCATTTATCAATTTCCAGGATAAATGTCACCTCCCTCATCTCTCTATTTTTCTTACATTCAGATTAAGGGATTTATCCATCTCACTAACTCATTTGCTCTATGTGCTAATATAATATGTAGAGTGGGAGATAGATATCTGAAGACCTATTGGTCTAGGATAGCTTATATATTATTTCAATTGTGAGCTAATTCTATCTCGATATCCGCCCTCTACATATTCTATAAAAGGAAACACACCAAGTATAGTTTTGAACAATTTATTAAAGGATAAGATTTATGGAGCAAAGTCATCCAAGTCTTGAAATCACATTATATCATTCTGCAAACACTAATATTCTCTCGCACTACTGTATTACCAAGCTTTCTCTGATCTTTCAATTAAAAAGTGTTTTAATATACAAATGAGTTATTTTAATGTGTCTTTTCTGGATGTGGTCAGAATCCTGACCGCTGGGATTACGGCAATCATAATGATGACACCGGAATCCCGACACTTATCAAAATACAGGTGCCGGCATGCCGACCGCTGGGATCCTGAAGGTAAGTACTGGGATCCCCGAGAATGTTCCTTCCATCAGGTTACATTCGTCAAACCATGTGATATGACTGAGCAGGTCCTGCATTACTTGCAGTGTGACTGGCCATAGAGTCTATTCCACTAGAGCTGCTGGGGTTCTCCTGTGTAGACATGATCCTGCCAACTACACCACACATGATTGTTAAATCAGAAGAAGGGATCCTTTATAGGTATTCCCTCTAGATTGGTACCCTCTGAGTCACTTAGGATGAGTTGTCTTAAAAGAAGGATAGAGAAGGTCAATTCAGTCTCTCGATTATGCCTATCAACAGTGAATCACCTACACCCCACCCGCAAATGGAAAATCCCTCACCTGGTGGAGGGGCTACTCTTCACTGGCACTTTTGGCCTCAGACCACAGTTTTTGCCTATATATGCTTGTGCTCCAGGTGGAAAACTAACATTACACTGTGAGGTCCCACTGCACTCAGAAAAGAAAGTGGAGAAGAAAGCAAATTCAGGTTGTGGATATTCACAACAGCCAACTTTGTGACGCACACATTGCTCTATAATCCTAAACTAGTGTGCCACCCAACAAGGTGTCTAATTAGCAACACTGAATGCTAACTCACAGCAGTCCTAGTGTGCAAATAATAACCAGGACCTAACACTGGATGTAGTGCACTAACACAACCTTCTAATAGATAAGAGTTAATATTATCAATGTTATGCAGTTGAGAACAGAAAAACAGCAACACATCAGAGGACAAGGATAGCAAAAGCAAGCACAACCTAAAGAAATTACAGCCACCTTTGTGTGTGCCACTGGCCTAGCTCCCAATTTAGTGCATTCCATTGGCCTTGCAGTCATACTCCCTGGTGGTCTAGGGCAGTGATTCCCAACCTCGGTCCTCAAGGCACACCAACAGTCCTGGTTTTAGCGATATCCATGCTTAAGCACAGATGGTTAAATCAAAATAACTGAGGTACTAATTAAGCACGTGTGCTCAAGTATGGCTATCCTTAAAACCTGGACTGTTCGTGTGCCTTGAGGATCGTGGTTGGGAACCCCTGATCTTAGGGGGTTATAGATAGGTAGAGAGATCCCAAGGACACCTACCTGGTCTAGATGGAGAAACTGGTCTAGTGGGGAGCAATGTATTGCTCTCTTGCTTCCCACCACTGTGGAAGCCTGTGGTTCTCAGCTTCTTGACTTTCACTGCCAGTGGCTGTCCTCAATTCTTAGCTACTGCTCAGTCTTCACACAATCTTGCTTGATCTCACTCTCTTCTGGCCTCTTGTGTGCCGTCAGAACTTTTCCTCCCACTAGCTCTTCTTTCTTGAAGTGCTGCTGCTGGACTGAGCTCTTTCCACAATCACGGCTCACCATGGCTGCTCTGGATTAGTTTTTTACAGACCGTGCCAACTATTCCAAAGTGTGGATGCCATGTTTGAAATAAAAGGCACTGATTGGTTGAGTTTGATTCCCTGCTTTTAAGCTTGCCATTGCACCACAAAGGACACAAATTGCATGCCTCATACAATGATAATTTCTTCAGATCCAATATCTGCATGAGGGATGATTAGGAGATGAACACCTCCATCTTCTCGGCTACCCGGCCGCTCTGTTGGGGACTCTGCCACACTCAAAAAAACTCCCCATTTTTTTCTTCTCCAGTATTATGTTTATGAATATGAAAGGTAGCACATCCAAGGTATTCTGCATAAGGTTGTATTAAGCACAAACCTATGTGAATAGGGGTGAGATCTAAAATGTATTAATGATGCCTTTGCTGTGGGATACTTGGTTACTTATTTTATTTCTACCAGATGGATGCAATACAAGGAAAACCTTGAACGGACATCTCATATGGTCTTCAGATTTTAAATTAGAAGATAACATCACACAAGGATCTCCAGAAGAAAACCGCTTTACTCTAAATAGACATCCAGCACTTCACAGTGCAGCTATATCATCTGATTCCTCTATTCTCGTGGAATGTTCTCGTTGTAACTCACATACTGCTGCTCATAGTACAGATCATAGTGGTGATACAATTGTGTCCTCTTCTGAATGTGGGGAATGTTTTACACAAAAATTAGCTCTTGTTAGACATGGGAGAAGTCACACAGAGAAGCCATTTCCATGCTCTGAGTGTGGGAAATGTTTTACACATAAATGTCATCTTGTTTTACATGAGAGAAGTCACACAGGTGAGAAACCATTTTCATGTACTGTGTGCGGGAAATGTTTTACACAGAAATCATCTCTTGTTAGACATCAGCGACATCATACAGGCGAGACTCCATTTACGTGTTCGGAGTGTGGGAAAGGTTTTACACAGAAATCATATCTTACTGTACATGAGAGAAGTCACACAGGTGAGAAACCATTTCCATGTTCTGAGTGTGTAAAATGTTTTGCACGGAAATCACATCTTGTTAGACATCAGAGATGTCATAGAAGAGAGAAACCATTTCTGTGTTCTGCGTGTGAGAAATGTTTTACAAAGGAATCTGATCTTGTTAGACATGAGAAACGTCACAAGGTTGAGAAACCATTTCCATGTTCTCAATGTGGGAAATGTTTTACACGTAAATCAGATCTTGCTATACATGAGAAACGTCACACAGGTGAGAAACCATTTCCATGCTCTGAGTGTGGGAAATGTTTTACACGTAAAGCAGATCTTGTTATGCATGAGAGAAGTCATACAGGAGAGAAACCGTTTCCATGTTCTGAATGTGGAATATATTTTACACGGAAATCACATCTTGTAAGACATCAAAAATGTCACAGAGGAGAGAAACCATTTCCATGTTCTACATGTGGGAAATGTTTTAGACTTAAATCACATTTTGTTAGACATCAAAGACATCACACAGGTGAGGAACCACTTACATGTTCTGAGTGTGGGAAATATTTTACACGGAAATCACATCTTGTAAGACATCAAAAATGTCATAGAGGAGAAAAACCATTTATATGTTCTACATGTGGGAAATGTTTTAGACTTAAATCAGAACTTGCTAGACATCAAAAAAGTCATATAGGTGATAACCAGTTTGTCACGGCTACAGACACTTGAGACTCCTGGGAAGAGTCAGGCTTACTAGGTAGTATGAACTGAGGTGGTTTTAGGAATGACCTTTTCATGAAATATCACTAGCACAAAATAAAAGTAAATAGAATTTAGTCAAGAACAAAAACTGTATGGCAAAGTTCCACATTAAATCTCAATAACACTAAGTTCATAACATGCACTAACAGGTGCAGGGGTATGCCCCTGTGAGAAACAAATTTCGAAGTACACACTGAACTGGTGTGGGGCGAAACCCCGAGTCCGACACAAGGCTAGGGCCTCAGGATAGAATGGAGGTCAATAACAGGGTTGAGCCCTGTAGCGTGATGGAGGTCCGGAACAGGGCTGAGCCCTGAGACCTAATGAAATTCCCGAACAGAGTTGAGCCCTGAGATGTGATGAGGGTCCGGAACTGGGTCGAGCCCTGAGACGTGATGAGGGTCCGGAACTGGGTTGAGCCCTGAGACGTGATGAGGGTCTGGAACAGTGTTGAGCCCTGAGACGTGATGAGGGTCCGGAACGGGGTTGAGCCCTGAGACGTGATGAGGGTTCGGAACGGTGTTGAGCCCTGCGATGTGACGAAGGTCCGGAGCAGGTTTGAGCCCTGCGATGTGACGAAGGTCCGGAGCAGGGTTGAACCCTGCGTTGTGACGAAGGTCCGGAGCAGGATTGAGCCCTGCGATGTGACGAAGGTCCGGAGCAGGGTTGAGCCCTGCGGCGTAATGAAAGTCCGGAGCAGGGTTGAGCCCTGCGATGTGATGAAGGTCCGGAGCAGGGTTGAGCCCTGCAGCGTAATGGGGTTCCGGTAAAGATAGACTGTAACGGTGCAGTTGACATCTGTAGAAGAAAAAACCCCAGTGTCCGTATGAGTCTATAATAACAAGTAAACCAAATAGTGTAGTGTAGAATGGAGTAGTAGTAATAGAGCAGGATAATAACGGAAAGACAATGGCAATGCTGAGCTCTGTAGTGCAGCTGATAACCTGTATCAGAACTTGAACCGGAACACGAGCAGGAATGTAGCAAGGTCCACAGCATACACCAGGCACAGCGGGGATCTGGCAGGAGTCCAAGGAAGACCTAAAAGTAATGTTGCACAGACAATGAGACATAGTAACAGGCTTTATACTAGAGGTCTGTGATCCATAGGAAGTTCAGAACATGTGACCCAAATAGAATCAGGTTTGGCATAATAAGCTATCAAGGAATCCAACCACCTTACAACACCTAAGAAACAGATGATCACTTTAATTCTCTGTACACTGGATGTGATGAACGCCAGCAACCAGGATAGATCATCCAACGACCACAATGGAACTTCGGCAAGTGTAGTTTATCTTTATGTACTGAAATAGTCAAAGTCCTGACACAGTTATTATAAGACATCAGAAAGTCATAGTGGAATTTTCCTGAGTTGGTAGACATGAAAAAGGGTTGTAATACTATTTTACATATAAGAAAATTATTACCATTATTTGTTTCTATATCCTATTTTTCCTGAAAGGATTCAAGACACTTTGCATATTTGTATAAGGTGAAGCAGCCATCTTGGTTGTGTGCAGTTGCTATTCTAAGTAATCTGTCACATCGGTCCATGCCCTATTGGAGCTTACAATACAAACATCTGTTTTCCCATTTAAAAATCCAATGGATGATTCTGTCCTGTAGGTGTCCTAATGGAAATGACCATTAAGTAATGCTAATAGATTGCCGTGACTTCATATAATATAGCCATGACACAATCAGAGTATAGTGCTGCTAAAAGTTATCATCACTGAGTAATTCCTCCAGCACCCAACAGACATACATCCCAAACTCTATGGTCATGCGTTACTTAGCCGAGCTGCGTGCAAAGACGCAGCATCGGATAATCTGTGATCCCATCAGCTGGCTGAGTGACTCATGGGGTCGCCGCAGATTCAACAGAGGTCAGGAAATCTCTGTCAGCCGACAGAGATCCTGTCCTCTTCCCTCCCCACTATAGGCGGTGACACGCCTCAGTTTCAGAAACAGAGGCCATCGCAGCCCCCAAACAGCAGCACACTGTCAATCACTGACAGTCTGCTGGCGAACACGCAGGACCCTGTACTGCACATGCGCAGTACGGGTCCGGCACCTGTGAAGATTCCCGACCATCAGAATCTGCGTTTAGCTGTGCACTGCTGAATAAGACCCTATGTGTCCATGTCTAATTGTGCTGTAATGTACTCGGACTATGCACAAGCAGTATATATACATACGTATCTTATCTAAGGCGTCAATCCGCGAGGGTGTCAGTTACCATGGTGTCCAAACGCTGGCAACTGCACCTAATCTGGCACTCCTTGCGGCTGGCTCCAAGCCTGTATGCGCACAATTTTGGGGCTGCAATCACTTGTGCGAGTTCAGGCTGCCATAAAGTGCAGCTATTGCCGCGATCACTCGCACCCGCAAGTCTGAATAAGACACACAGAATATAAACAGGTCACATATACTGCACATATTTAGCTCAGCATATGACAATGATACAGAAATGATTTTCTCTTTGGTCTCCTCAATGGGCTTAAACAGGTCCCTTCATGGTGCTACATATAACTCCGGGCTCATGATCTTTACCCATCATGGTACATGTCTTCCCTGTGATAAGTATAAAGGTATTACAGCATACACTCACTGACGTTATGACAAGAATTGCTGATGTGTGATTATACCATGTGTCATGTAAGTATTGTACAGTGATGGCAGACATTGTGTGACTGACCCAATATCAGAATGGTGTGGCCATCCAGGAAGAACGCAAAATAAAAAACTCAATCCTCATCTGCCAGGGGTCCCAATCAACCTCCCAATAGAGCCTTAAAGTCTGCAGCCCACCACTACCATATTCATGCAACCACAAGGGTACAGTTGGGATATGCGCTGCGGGGGAGGGGGATTTCAGCAGTGTTCGGACAAGAGATAAAAAAGGTACTGCCTATACACTGCGCACAGAGAGCATGACGGTACTGCAGATATCTATACCTTGTACTATTGGGAAGTTGACAATCTAATCTAGGATGAGCAAGATATATTAGAGGTCTATCTAGAATAATTGGCCCACATCCACTACCTCATGAGCTAACCAAAGAGCCTTCCTCCAAACTGGAAACCGTTATTACCCCACAAGGGTTAGCAGGGGTCAGTCCCAGGACTACACAGAAGTACCTATACCTGGGTTGAAGTTTAACTCATGTATCATCCACTGCCCCCTGGCACATGTTGTGCAGCAGCCATCTCCATACCACACTGGAGGGACCTGTACTCTATATTATTTGGCAATGTTTGCATACAAATGCCTATGATCATCATGTAACACCAAAGTAAAGCAGTACATTCCTCTGAGATACTAGAGTCTGTACACATATACTCACCGCATTCTGATTTGTCAGGCTCTATGTTACAAGCACCAGGATTATAGGAAGGTGCATCTTCATTTCTGACCCCTATCATCTGATCTGTGCTAAATGTACTTATGTGTCAGTGACCTTACTGTTTGCTCTGACAAACCTCTGTAACCTTAGTAGTCGCTGTTGAGTAACCATGCTGCTTCCAGGATACCACATGCGGTTCCCATGCTTGGCTGCATATACAGGCCTACAGTAACTTAGCAAGATGTCTGCCAGAGGCAACTCACAGGCCTTACACTGGCATATACACCCATTCATTACGGCTGATCCCACCTGGAATGGTTTTTGCAAACGGGAAGATGAAAAGACTCTAAAACACAGAGATATACCCAAAACCACAATAGGTGTTTTATTGACCAACTTAAATTTGAAGAGAGAAACAATGACTGAGCAACCATCTTAACTACAGCAGTGACTGCGACCAATCTGCAAGTGTCCATAATCCATGAAGGAGCTTAGAGACATCAATAGTATACACCTACAGTGGCCATTGTCTATGGAAGCATTAGGAACCTATTCTACTCTGGCCCCTCAGCAGAGTCTACACATACATTACTACAAGACCCCATCTTATAGCCAATCACCTAGTACTGTAGACATGGCTCCCGATGCATGTGGTCATGCAGGTAACAGAGTGCTCATATAAACAGACCCCTATTCTATTCTGTTACCTCACCAGAGACTACACATACATTGGCTATAAGATGGCATCTTGTAGTAATCACCTAGTATTGTAGACATGGCTCCCGATGCATGTGTTATGCAGGTAACAGAGTCCTCATATAAACAGGCCCTAATTCACAACACAATTCAATGTGATAATTTACAGACACCTGGAGGCTGTACAGAATAATATCTGCTTATATATGTTATTGTTAGTGATTACATTGCTAGAAGTCACACCTCTGGGTTTCTTTGTGGTATATTTAATTATTCACAAACCATTGAAGACACTTCCCAGCCACTTTATATTATGAGTGGGACAAGAGTGTGTGGGGTAACGTGGCGAGCAGCTCCGGCCTCAGATTGGTGAATGCAGCACCTGGCGCCATCACAATCCTATACACCTGTGACGTTTACCTTCTCTATTTTCTGAGACAGAAATAAAATATGAAAGAAAACTGCTAAACAAAATATTAACACACCCTAAACTGATGTTATATTATTACTGTGATATTCTATGTATTTTACTGAGAATATTTTATTTTGTTACCAAATGTAAATCTGAGATTGTAATTTCTTTTTTTTATGGTGTTTCAATAAAAAAATAAATTTGAAAAAAAAAAACCTAAACCAGACTTTCCCTTATGAGGTGGTTTTGTCTCATTACATTCTGATCCTTTCCTGTAGTGTTACCACAGACCATCACACAGGCTGCCCCCTTCTGGAACACGGTATTGGGGGCCCCAGATGGCAACAAGACCCCTGACCAAGGTTACAATCTAAAATAAGTGACTGGTCAGTAACAGCCTGGATCCAGGACAAGTTGTATTTATGTAAAATGACAGAACAGGCTGGGCCATCACATGCACATTATAAGCCATGGAGAGGAGGAGAACAAAGCATTGTTCCGTGGACCACTGACTGGGGACCAGAGCCTGAGGAAGGGCTTTGTCAGTGTCTCCTCATTATAACACTCTTGAGCTGGGCTTCCATCATCCTCCCCTGTATCTGTATCCTTGGTGTTAGTGAAATGACAGATCTTCTGTTTTCCTCTTTATACATTTCCATCACACGAGGCCCATAGAGGAGGAAAGGGAAAGGTCGGTGTAAGCTCAGGGTGGTTATTCTCAGCTCATCTGTTATCCAGCAGTAACTTCCACCGTATTCATATAGCTTACCAGTGACATGGGGGTTATATTTGGGATACTTCGTGTAACGACGCAAGAGATTCACCTTCAAAAGATCCTCACAGGTATTCACCATGGCACCCCAGAAACTTACATATACCAGTGTGGAGAGGAAAGTCATATAAGCATGACATAGGACTGATGACGTTCACCTTTCCTTCTCCAGACAAGCATTTTTCCAGATGCCCCAAACAAAGGGGATTCATCAGAGAAAATAACTTTACCCCAGTCCTCAGCAGTCCTATTCCTGTACCTTTTGCAGAATATCAATCTGTCCCTGATGTTTTTCCTGGAGAGAATTAGATTCTTTGCTGCCCTCCTTGACACCAGGCAATCCTCCAAAAGTCTTTGTCCTGTGTCATGCCAACAGTAAAGCATTCTGAGATCATTCATGTGTGGGATTGCTTCTCAGCCGAGGGAGTGGAATCGCTCACAATTTTTCCTAAGAACACAGCCATGAATAAATAATGGTACCAAAACATCCTCCAAGAGCAACTTCTCCCAACCATCCAAGAACAGTTTGGTGATGAACAATGCCTTTTCCAGCATGATAGAGCACCTTGCCATAAGGCAAAAGTGATAACTAAGTGGCTCGGGGAACAAAACATCAAAATTTCTGGTCCATGGCCAGGACACTCCCCAGACCTTAATCCCATTGAGAACTTGTGGTCAATCCTCGAGAGGCGGGTGGAAAAACAATAACATACAAACACTGACAAACTCCAAGCATTGATTAGGCAAGAATGGGCGTCCATCATTCAGTATGTAGCTCAGAAGTTGTCAGGGCGAATTGCAGAGGTCTTGAAAAAGAAGGGTCAACACTACAAATATTGACTCTTTGCATAAACTGTAATTGTCAATAAAAGCCTTTGACACTTATTAAATGCTTGTAATTTTACTTCAGTATACCATAGTAACATCTGACAAAAAGGTCTAAAAACACTGAAGCAGCAAACTTTGCGAAAACCAATACTTGTGTCATTCTCAAAACTTTTGGCCACGGCTGTATACAAATGGCAGAGAATTAAACAACAGTTCTATTACATTATATACTGTTGTAAACTAAACATGATACATTGGTAAATACAGAATGTCAGGAATATCTATAGAGGGAGAATAGATATATTACAGATTAATACTCCACGATGCTAAATATTACTGTATAAGAAGCAGCTCAGAGACAAGTTCTCACTAAAACCATACAGAAAATGTATATTTTCCATAATGCAGGATAGCATTGCTGGGTGATCGTCAGACAATAACCAGTAGGGGGACACATCATTTGGAAGAAGGGACCCCCTCTTTCAAATGTGGGTGTCCCTGATTTTTTGGATGCCAGGTTGATGGGGGGGACCTTCCACCTATCCCTTTACTCCATGATTTTCCTTCAATGTAGCGACTTTTATGGGGCAATGGTGCCCACTCTCCCGAATCTTGTGCGAGACACCCGATTCCCGGTGTCCCGCTGCCCGGGAAAGTTCAAGAAATCCCACAGATTCCCCACTGCCAGGGGTCAAGTAGCCGGACTACGCAGGGGTACCGACATATTAATTGACCGGAGAGGGAGAGGAGAGGTTGAACATCTCCAGGGACACTGGTAGTGGGTAGAGTGAGTGGCCGGGATAATGCTGAATCCTGCTATGGGAGGATGCTGGAGAACACAGGAGGTGCTGTGCTTGGTGACAGAGGGGGAGCTGTGTTGGATGACAGGAGAGCTGTGCTGGATGACAGGAGAGCTATGCTGGGTGACGGGGGCTGTGCTGGGCGAAGGAGGCAGAGCTCTGCTGGATGACAGAGTGGGAGCTGTGCTGAGGACACGGGGTGCTGTGCTGGGTGACAGAGGGGGTGCTATGCCAGGAGACGTGGAGCTGTGCTAGGGGGACAGAGGGAGCTGTGCTGGGGGGGACGGGGAGCTGTACTGGGTAACGGTGTTGTACTGGGTGACACAGGGGGTGCTGTGCTGGGTGACACAGATGGGGTGCTATACTGGATGCTGTGGCAGGTGGAACAGTGCTGGATGACACAGAGCTAACATGCTGAGTGGCATAGAATGGATTCTGACTAATTATGGCTAGCATTTTGGGTATTTTTCAGGAAATGGTACTAAAGCAGGATGCGGTCAATATCCCAACCGCTGGGATTTCAGTGGGCAGAATGCCAGCACCGGAATCCAGACACCTGTCAGAATCCTGGCGCTGGCATTCCTACTGCTGGAGGTAAGTAGTGGGCTTAGGGGGAGGGTTAGCATTATGGGTAAGGGTTAGACACTTAGGGGGAGGGTTAGGTTTAGGGTACGAGGAGGGGGAGGTTAGGTTTAGGCACTAGGGGGAAAGGGTAGGTTCAGGCACTGGGGAGGTAATGTTAAGGATAGAGTGGGGAGAGGGGGTGGGTTAGGATACCTACTGACAGGTGTCAACATTGGGATTCTGACTGCCAGGATAGCGAGCACTGGCATCCCATACCCATCCCATTAAAGCTGTAGTGTGTGCCATAGCGGTGTACATGATTTTGTGAGATGATTGTCAAAAGTTTTAAAACAGGACCCATAGGCACTGCACACAATTTATAGGCAGGAGGCCGTGGTGCTGACATGTAAATATTGCTGCAAAAGATGATGGCTGAGGCTGAACTGTCATAATGTACGAAGCAGCAGCAGGGCCTGTCCCGGTCACACACTGACAGCATGGGACTTGGAAAACAGGCAAGAGCTGGACAAGGGGGGAGGCAAAGACGTATGGAGAGTGGGGACTCCGGGGTGGATGACACTGTTATGCGGGGGACAGAGACCTGGAGAGTGGGTAAGAGAGAAATTACACTGCAGGAAACACCCATGAATGACAATAGATACACCCATAGGTTGAGCTAGACACACTCTTTGGGCAGAGCACAACATGCCCCCTCACATTCTATTACTAAATATAATCTCCCTGAAATCAGTTTTCAAAAGTAGGCAAGTATGTTATGGGGGGTCATTTATTTTGAAATAGGGGTTGTTGCCTTTTTCAAACAAGGGATCCCCCATCTTTGTAGCTGCCATGGTTGGGGAGATAGAGGGACCCTCCCCTTATACCTTCATTCATTTAAAAAAATGTTTTACCAAACTGAAGACACACATGCGCTCCAACATCGGTGCCCGGATCCCAGCTAGGGGACAATCCAAAAGCGATCCCGGTGACAGATTATTATTTTGTGGCAGCGGCATCATTCCAGGCAGGTGATGAGTGGAATTCGTCATCTGCAGTTTATGTGAATATGCAGAAAGTGTTGGACTGGGGCATTAAGGGCCCATCAAGTAAATGCAGGGGCATTTGGTAGGTGTGGTCATCAATGGGAGGGGTGTGACCATCCTACAAAGGACACAACATATTATGCATTCTCAGATTCCCAGACACAGCACTGTACCCAGTTTAATCTAATACATTTAATCTGTGCCCCCGTTAGGGTAATAATAATACTCAGTGGCAGCAGTAGTAGAATTATCATAATTGGTGCCATCTTTAGTCTAATGATATGTACCCTCTGTGCCTCTCAGTCACTGACACGTTGTGCCTCTTACACACATTCTGTGCCTCACACACACTGACGCACATTATGTGCCTCTCAGCCACTGACACGTGCCTCTTACACACATTCTGTGCCTCTCAGTCACTGACACACATTATGTGCCTCTCAGTCACTGACACGTGCCTCTTACACACATTCTGTGCCTCACACACTGACACACATTATGTGCCCCTCAGTCACTGACACGTTGTACCTCTTACATACATTCTGTGCCTCTCAAACAGTGATGCACTTGTGTGTCAGAGTTTTAAAATACTCAGCATCACGGTGACACGGGAGAGTTTTGTCAGTTGAAATACTGAAATTTACCAAGAATCGTGTTTTGCAAAATTGTGTTTTCTGTTGGTGTATGAGACCATATTTACTCCCCGAGTTCCGTGTCTGACCGCAGCCAAACACACACGTACATGCAGCCTGCACAGATCAATGAGATCCGTGCAGGCTTGTGTGTGTATAGTGTAATATAAAAAAAAGTGGCGTGGGGTCCCCTCTTCCAAGCAGAACAAGCACTGGGCTTTTAATGATGGTCCTGGTTCAGGAAACACGGGGAAACAACATGGGGCCCCTTGTATTTCAATGACCCATCACCGGGCTCCTGAGCCGATCCTGGTTGAGGAAATACAGGGGAAATAAATTAGTAGGGTTCCCCTTATTTCCCTCAACCAGCACTGGGCTCTTTCTAGTGGGAGGGTAATGCCACAGCCAGGGGACACGCTTTACAGGGTCCCCTGGCCAAAACATTCTCCCCCCAACTTATCAGGCCAGGGATTCCAGGGGAGTTGGGACCCCCCGATAAAGGGGTCCCCCCTCTCCAGGTAACCACATGCTAGGGCTGAAGCCAGGGGCTATCTCCCACTTTCCTGAATGGTTGGTGCAGGGTTTATAGTGGTAATACATTTCAAGTGATATTGTCTTTTACATGGGGACCAGCAAGCTTCCCCAACATGCATGTATTTGGAGACCACAAGTACCAGCATGCAGGGATTTAAGGGTCCGCTGGTGCCTAGAGTCCCCCTGGAAAAATTTAGAGTTATGGTGGGACTTACCTAGATAACTCCTTTTCTTCAAGGTCCACATGGATATTATGGTTGGAAGACGAGGCACCAATCCGATAAAACTTCAGCTCCCAGCATGCCTTGGGTCCTCCTCCATATATACCCTGCCCTAGCCATAGGACTTCAGTTTAGTTAACAAGCTTCAAGGCAGGAGAAGGAAAGAGGAGAAGGAAGAACAATTGTACACCAGAAACACTATTACACAAGAGGAAGGAATCTGTGACAGAAAGAAAAATAACCCAATAAAGCCAGATGCGTCAGGGTGGGTGCCCTGTGGATCCTATGGACTAAACTTCAGAGATATCACTCTACTGTAGGTTCCCCTCTGACTCCTTCACCTAATCAGACTCTCTACCAGTCTCAGCATTGCAACAGCACAGCGAGACTAATATATTCAGATTATTAACTGTTTTACACTGAGAACATCAGCTAGGGTACACCTCTTTAATTCATTTATGTACTACTTTACTATTATTTTTTTGCTGGTTTTAAATAGATGCTAACAAATACTGCATTTAAAATTGATTTAATAGTTCCATTTTAATACATCTGCAAATTCACTCCTAAATATAGAATTACTTTTCTAAGTGAACATTCAATACATTATTACCATTCTTCTTCTAAGCTTTAAATATGCATTTATGTATGCACTTTTATCAAAGGTTACTTGCTCTCCCCATAACTTAATACTGTTCTGAGCAGGCCGGTCAAGAGCCGCGGCGGGCACGGTTAAAAAGGGGGCATGGCCTAATTGTGGGCAGCGTGGCCATGCCCCTTAGAGGAAAACAAGGTTTGCGGCACTGCCCGCTGGCGAGGGGGTGCTGTGAGCCCGGCACAAAGCCAGGGGGCGCCATCAGTGTGATCGCTCCCCCCCACAGGCATACTGTAGGAGACTGCTGTGGCTGCTGGGAAGAGGGGGGTGGTGCCGGGCTCCTCAGGATGCCCGGGTAAATAGTACCCACCCACCCCTCTCAGCGCCCCTGGTTCTGGGAAATATATCCCCCTAACTGTTTACCCCTTCCCCTTAGTACATAAGCTGTCATGTGCAGGGCCCTACTCCCTCCTGTTTCCCATTGCATTATTTAGTGACTGACACTGCTGGCCCATATGCTGGGCACAGGGTAATTAAATACAGTATAGAATCTCACTAACAATGCACTCCAACATGCTCCTGCTAGCTTCTGCAAGATGATTGCATCACCGAGTTGGTTACAGGATGCCGGCGCTCAGGATCCTGACAGGGTTAGGATATCAACACCTGTTGGTTGATATCATAACCCTCTGTCCCCGCAGCCTACACCTAACCCTCCAACCCCACAGCCTAAACCAAACCTCCCCCCTAGTGCCTACACCTAACCCTCCATCCCCACAGCCTAAACCTAACCTTCCCCCCAGTGCCTAAGCCTAACGCCCCTTCCTCGCAGCCTAAACCAAACCTCCCCCCTAGTGCCTACACCTAAACCTCCATCCCCACAGCCTAAACCAAACCTCCCCCCTAGTGCCTACACCTAAACCTCCATCCCCACAGCCTAAACCTAACCTTCCCCTAATGCCTACACCTAACTCCCCCCCCCCCACAGCCTAACTCCACGCCCCCCCGCCTAACCCTCCCCCTAGTGCCTAACCCGAGTACTTACCTTTGGTATGCCGGCGCCGGTATTCTGACAAGTGTTGGGATTACAGCGTCGGCATTCTGAATGCCGAAATCCCCACTGTTGGGATTATTGCCGCATCGATTGTTTTGAAATTACGCTCTCAGAGGATTCACTTACAAAGTGAGTGACAGGTAGTCGGCGTTTGTGGGAACGGGGCGGTGGTTAAGGAAACGCAGGCCTGACCTTTTAAAAACGCCATTTCATGGGCGTGCATACTGTAAATTAGCCATCGTGGTCCCCTTCACCGCATGAGAGCTCTCAACATGTCAGGAGAGACGCTGTGTCTGAGACAGGTCAGAACTGCCACAGGAACTGCATGCATTGATGTTCCTGATATATATGCATTTCCCCCTCCCCCAGCTATTTACTAAGGCTAGTATTTTAGGGAAGTCTATCCAGCTCAATGACTGGTAGTACAAATGTCTGCAATCAATACTAGTGTTATTTTTCACACTTGCACTCCTGTGCTACTAATGTACAGTAGCTATGTATGTGCAGAGCTTGGAGTCTACTCTCTGATCAGCATTAGTATTCATACCACCGCCTTTATGGAACTGAAGATTTCTCTGCCGGGGCTCTGCTGCCATCACTATCTCAGCTGCCGATTAAAGAGCATATGGTGAGGCTTCAATACACTAACAGATTAACCCCAGCCTTGTCCGACAGTAGCCCACCTCCTTCCTATAGCTGCAACCTCTCATGTTTGGTTCTACCACTCAGCTGCAGTTATGGGCCGTGACTCCAGCCCCTCACAGCCTCTGCTCACCGCCGATCCCACCGTGCAGCTCCCCCATCGGGACTACTGCTGTAGCTCCATCCCCATGACCTCGGCCTCTGACCCGGCTCCTGGGACCAACACTACCGGTCACTCCACCAAAGTGCCGCACGGTGAGCTGCTTACTGGGACGCCACTGTCAACCTGCTTCCCCAGTGCTGGCTGGACTCCCTATCCAAATCCACTCCCCTGTGCCCAGGAGCAGGGGCTGGCTGGCAACTTTTAGCCTGGGGGGCAAATGCATGCAGGCAGCCCTGGCAGAGGAGTAGCATGTAGCCAGGGTGCCCGGAGCACGTGCGTGCTATGGAGCCCCCCCCTCAAGTGTTCCAGGGAGGAGGCGGGTCCATATGGGATTAATGTAAAGTAAAAATAAAGATTAGGGGCAGCCCCCTGTAGTGGTGCCCATATGCAGTGCCCCCTGTGCCCCAGGACAGGACCCCCTTATGCAGGCCTCCAGTAGTTCCCTCAGTAGTGATCCCCCCTATGCAGTGCCCCTTATACAGTGCCCCCAGTAGTGGTCCCCCCTGTGCAGTGCTCCTTGTGCCCCAGTAGTAAGCCCCTTATATAGTGCCCCCAGTAGTGGTACCCCCTTTGCAGTGCCCCAGTAGTGGTACCCCCTATGCAGTGCCCCTTATATAGTGCCCCCAGTAGCAGTCCACTCCCCATGCAGTGCCCCCAATAGTGGTAACCCTTATGCAGTGCCCCTTAAATAGTGGCCCCAGTTGTAGTCCCCCCCTATGCAGTACCCCAGTATTGCCCTTTATATAGAGCCCCCAGTCGTGGTCCCCCGATGCAGTGCCCCCAGTGGTTGTCCCCTCCCCCCTATGCAGTGCCCCTAGTGATAGTCCCCTCCCCCCTATGCAGTGCCACTAGTAGTAGTCCCCTCCCTCCTATGCAGTGCCCCTAGTAGTAGTCCCCTCCCCTTGTAGTGCCCCTAGCAGTAGTGTCCCTTTGTAGTGCCCCTAGTAGTTGTCCCCCCTTTTAGTGCCTCCAGTAGTCCCCCCCTTGTAGTGCCCCCAGTTGTAGCCCCCCCTTGTAGTGCCCCCAGTAGTAGTCCCCCCCTTGAAGTGACTGCCCCCAGTAGTAGTCCCCCTCTTGTAGTGCCCCCAGTAGTGGTCTCCCCCTTGCAGTGCCCCCAGTAGTGGTCTCCCCCTTGTAGTGCTACCAGTAGTGGTCTCCCCCTTGTAGTGCTACCAGTAGTGGTCTCCCCCTTGTAGTGCCCCCAGTAGTGGTCTCCCCCTTGTAGTGCCCCCAGTAGTGGTCTCCCCCTTGCAGTGCCCCCAGTAGTGGTCTCCCCCTTGTAGTGCTACCAGTAGACACACGTAATAAAAAAAACACCTGACTCCCCGCTCCTGCCGCCGCCATCCGCTCCTCCGTCCGTCCTCCCAGGCCGGCCCGCTCTGTATTATGGGAGAGACGTTATGATGTCTTTCCCATTACCCACTGCAGGAGCCGGAAGATGGAGCGGCTCCGGCAGTGGGTGCAGCAGCATCCAATGAGAGTCTGACAGACTCTCATTGGCTGCTAATCAAAACAAAACACACAGCTGCTGGCACCGGCGGCTGTGTGTTTGTCACCGTGTAGTGCTGACCAAACTCCATCCGGTCAGCGCTACACGCGCAGTGCAGCCTGTGTCAGAGACACAGACTGCTCACGGCCCGCATGGCGCTGCGGCCCGGGGGGCACATGGCACCCTGCCCCAGCCCGTCTCTGCCCAGGAGCATATCTACTACTCAGCTGCCACCTGGGACACAGGGGGGTGAGAACTCCAGCTCTCTCAGTCTGCTGGCAGCTCCTCCTATCTGTCTCTGTCCCTGTCCTTCTTTTTCTGACAGGAACCAAACCACACCCAGCTAAATCACTCCGCCGTGTGTGTGTATCCCATACAATGATACACATCCCCACCAAAGAAATAAGTACCATATAAACTTACATGTAACTACATGAAATAGATATACTGTACCTGTATACATAAATTATAGAAGGGCCATGTACATGAATACAATAAATACATCTATATACATATACTTTACCTCACAAATTGTACATTTATAAATATTACAATCATTTATGAGTACAGTACCTATTTTAACCCTTAACCAGGGTTACAAATAAAAAAATAATTTTATGTATTATGAATTTATTAAGGTATTTTACATTGTCCCACATGGAAGAGTACAGAATGTATTGCCATTGATTATTCCCAGAGTAACTCCTGTAAGGCAGACAGCTCAGCACAGTCCAGATGATGGGATCAGTATGTTAGGGTGACGATGACCAGGTAAACATGAGAAGGTCAGCATGGTTACACTGTCAGCAAAGGGTTTTCTGGTAAGTCTAACCTCAACATTGACATTATAACCATGTTGACATAATAAATGTCGACCTTTTATTGTGGACAAGTTGACTGCATCCTCCAATGAAACCATCATTTATAATGGTTACATTCCATGACTGACTCTGAGGAACATTTTGACACTTGGGTGGGGGTGGGGGGGCATAGCAGTACTTATCCTGCTGCTATAGCCCTTCCTGCTTCGTGAAACAGGTGGCAATAGCGTTGAGATGTATTAACAACTTAGACATCGGAGTGGAGGAGAGAAAATTAAGAGTTGTGGTAGACTTACCTTTGTTAACTCTATTTCTTCAAAGTCCATAGGATATACTGGGATACCATGGGGTGTGTGTGTGGCTGGAGAGATCCAGGCACCAAACTGTTAAAGCTTTAGGTCCCAGGATGCCCCGGACCTCCTCCACATACACCCCGCCTCACAGCCACAGGCAGACAGTTTTGTAAACAAGCCCAAGGCAAGAGCAGGAAAGAGGAGAATGAAGAACACCACACTCAAGAAACACTCTCCCAGAAGATGAAGGAAACAGTGATCAAGAGAGAAAATACCCAATGAAGCCAGGTGCATCAGGGTGGGCACCCTGTGGACCTCAAAGAAAAAGTGAACAAAGGTAAGTCTACCATAACTCTTATTTTCTTCTTCAGGGTCCATAGGGACCCACAAAGATACCATGGGGAGGTCCCAAAGCAATTTCCCCTAAGGGTGGGGACGCTTCTGAGCAGAAAGCTTGTGAAAGCCATACAACATAAAAAGATTTGTATGATCCACGTAGATCTGAAGAGCACAAACCATGAACAAGGAGGCTTTACGTGCAGAAACATCCGAGGACTAGGAGGCTGGAACCACAATCTCTTCATTCATATGGAAACGGGATACCACTTTAGGGAGGTAATCAGCCCTGGTACGGAGGACAGCTCTGTCTGGATAAAAGATCAAGAATGGGGAGCGACAGGAGAGCGCTGCCAAATCAGATACCCTGCAGGCTGAGGAGATAGCGAGGAGAAAGAGCGTTTTCGCTGTTAGCCACTTGATGTCTACTGATTCCAGAGGTTCAAACTGAGGAGCCTGTAGAGCCTAGAGAACCAAGGACAAAAATGCCACGGAGCCACTGGTGGGATAAAGGGAGGTTGAAGGCAGAGAACACCCTGAAAGAATGTTCTAACATCAGGCAGGAGAGCAATCCTTAACTGGAACCAGATTGACAGAGCAGAAACCTGAACTCTAAGGGAGGCCAGGCGGAGGTAGAGATCTACCCAGCCTGGAGAAAGGCAAGCATCCAGGAGACCCTAAAAATTGTAGGGTCATACATTGAAAGTAAAGGTGCCAAACTCTGTAATAGATGCGTGCAGGGGAATGCTTACGTGCCCTGAGCATTGTCTGGACCACAGAGCGAGATAAACCTTTGGCTCTTAAGAGGGATGATTCAAGAGCCACACCATCAAAGACAGACGAGGTAGGTCCAGGTACAGGCAAGGACCATGTGATAGTAGATCCTGCCGTAGAGGAAGTGGAAAAGGAGTGTTTATGGAGGGACTCCATAGGTCGGTGAACCAATGTCGCCTGGGCCAGGCTGGGGCTATTAGTATCACCATGCCGACTTCTTGCTTGAACTTTTGAAGAACCCTTGGGAGGAGGGAGATCGGAGGAAAGAGGTATTCGAGACTGAAGTCCCACCTCACTGCCAGAGCGTCCACGAAGGCAGCTGAGGGGTCTCTGGCCCTGGACCCGTAACTGGGGATCTTGTGGTTGTGACCTGATGCCATGAGGTCTACGTCTGGCAAGCCCCATTTGTCCACCAGGAGTTGAACGACATCCAGGTGGAGAGCCCACTCTCTGATGTATATGTCCTGACTACTTAGGAAGTCCGCTTCTCAGTTGAGGACTCCAAGAATGAACACTGCCGATATTGCCAGGGTACATACAGTCCAGACCAGGATGTTTGCCACTACTTGTATGACTGCTCGACTTTGCGTGCCTCCCTGATAGTTGAGGTAGGCTGCCGAAGTCGCGTTGTCGGACTGGATTTGGACCAGCCTGTCCCAGAGAAGGTTTTGCGCCCAAGTGAGTACTTTGTAAACTGCTGGAAGCTACAGAATGTTTATGGGCAGGCGACTTTCCTTGGTTGTCCACTGTCCCTGAAAGGTATGATGACCGATTACCACACCCCATCCATGAAGTCTGGCATCTGTAGCCACCATGAGAGGAAAAGCCGAATCTCAGGGGATAGGAGAATCGTTTGGGACCAGATCAGATAATACTGTCTGTTCCACTGGGAGAGAATCAGTTGTTGAAGGGGTCTGGAGCGGAACTGGGCGTATTTCACCATATCGAAGTGGACCCCAGGACCTGCATTGCTGAGTGAATGTATACCATCCGATTGTGGAGCAAGTTGGCAACACGCAAGTGCAGTGCCAAAATTTTGTCCGCTGGCAGAAAGATCCTTTGTATTCAAGAATCCAGGAGTGACCCTAGATGTACCATCCGCTGTGTCGGAGATAGGGAGGACTTTTTCCAATTGATGAGCCAGTCGTGTGCTTGCAGGCAGTCCACAGTCAGCTACAGATGGCATTGTAACACAAACAGTGAATGTGCCAAGGTTAAGAGGTCATCTAGGTATGGCAGGGTTCTGACTCCCTGGCGCCTGAGGTAGGTCGCCATAACTGCAATTATTTTGGTAAAGACCCAAGTAACTGTTGACAGACCAAAGGGCAGCACTCAAAACTGGTAATGTTGCTGAAGGACAGCAAACTGTAGGAACCGTTGGTGGGTTGGAGTAATAGGCACATGAATTTATGCATCCTGAATGTCCAGAGAAACCATGAAATCCCCAGGCTCCAATGCCAGGACAATTGATTGCAGAGTTTCCATGCGGAACTTGGGCTCTCGGATAAATTTGCTGAGGGATTTGAGAATCAGAATAGGTCGATGAGACCCATTTGCTTTTGAATTAAAAAAAAAAAAGAGGAATAAAAACCAGTTCCTCGCTGAGCCGAAGGAACCGTTATTATCACACATGAACATAGGTGAATGGCTTCCTGGAGGGCCAGGGCCTTGATGGGATCTGATGGGGAAACTGTAAAAAAAAAAAATTGCTGGGGAAGACACCTCAAGAAGGCTAGGGCGTACCCCTGAGAGACCATTTCTCGGACCCGGGTGTCTGTTTGACGCCAAGAGTTGGAAAAAGTTGGTCTCCCACCCATGGATCCCCCAGGAGGAGGCCTGCCCCATCAGGTGGAGGGTTTGTCGTCAGACTTGGAAGCTGGACATCTGGCTGACCAAGACTGCTTTGATCATGGCTTGGTGGTCTTGTGAGAACTAGACTGCTTGGAAAGGACTGTCCTCTTGCCTTACCCTGGGGCGAAAGGACCGAGAAGAGGACAGCCTAGGCTTAGGGGTAGCTGCTGATTGCAGAAAGGCAGAAAAGCCAGCCTAGTGATAGCACCAGAAAGCGAGTAACTGACTTGAGACATGTTTCCAGTTTTCTATCCGTGGCATCCTTATGGGAGGATGTAGATGGTAAAGGCAGCGTAGAGCTTCTAAGCATGCAAAAATGCGAATCAACAGTAGGAGGGACTTCCCACTTAGTACACTCACTAGTAGGGAGAGGGTAAAAAGACACGTCGTTTTTGGGACCTGGAACCGTTTACCAGGAGTACCCCAAGCTTCCCCCATGAGCTCAGTGAGCTGGCCTGATTGAGGGAATTCAGCCTTAACCACCTTTTGACATTTAAACATCTGGGTTTTAGGCTTAGGGTCCGGTTCATCATCCTCTATATTCAGGATCGATTTAACCGCCCACACTAAAGGGATATCCACTGTTGAATGACGGTTCTCCTTGCCAGAGTGTAACCCTGAGTGATAACTTTGTGCATCATCTGCCTCCTCAGATGATGCATCAGAATCCAAAAGCTTGGTGGACTGAGAGAATGATACAGTCCGCCTATGTGCTTTGGTGGCTATTGGTCTGTCCGTCTGTACCGTTTGCTGATAGGCGGCAGATGTTTTAGCCATATTCTGAACTGAGTGGGCATAAGCATCCATCCAAGAGGATGCATAGGGAGTACCGACATAGTAGGTTGTAATAACTGTGGGTACTCCATGGTCGTAGGCAGCATAGGGGCTGATAGGCGGTCCACTAGCTGCGTCATAACCTGGTATAAGGAGGACACCCAAGGTGGCTCCTGGACAGGGGCTGGTACGGTGGAAAGGAGAGGTGGCACATAACAAATAGCACACAGACCATCTTGCACGAAATCATGAGGGGACAAGTCAGCTGAACAGGATCTGCAAGTAACCAGCACAGGGGCCTCAGGCTCCCGTTTACCCTTAGAAGACATATTAATAACCAGCCAGCAGCACACAATCAGTGTATAGCTGGTAATGCAGTGTGACACCCTTCAAAAATACAAGTAAATGTGAAGTAATACTGAACCCCTACACACCTGTAGTTGAGGGTTAAACAAGAGCAACAGGGATAGATATAACTTACAGTCATAAAGTTTTAAGACAGTATATCACAACAGCAGAGCTAGCACAAGTCACATACAATGCATATAAATTATACTAATAATGGTCTCTGAATCAGCTACTCAAGTTTCAAAGGGCTGGTAGAATTTGTACGCTGTATAACCTGGCCCCAGGAAGAGGTATACAGGGAGACTGGACACAAATCTCCTGAGACCTGTAGCTTTAGAAAAGCCCTGATTAATGGCTGCTGAGCATCTCATATAGGGAGGAGGGTGACGAGGAGCAGCTCAGAGGTGGGGAACCTCTTGTGCGAAATCACGCCTTGGGCTGGGGGAGGGCCCGTCGGGGGAGAGACTACCTCCCCACTGCTGCATCAACCGTTGGGTGCCACTGGCCTCTACATGGTCCCCGATGCCAGCTTTTAAACTACCCCAGTGGTCTACTAGGAGGAGGGGACGAACCAGTTGCCCCACTACAGCGTCCTCCAGCAGGTCTCCACCGCCGTAGGCAAGGACTGCATAAAACGTGATAACATCAAAGCTTGGGGTGTCTGAAACAGTCCCGCTGTCAAAAAAAAAAGGTGTGACCAGTCCTGCCGGCATAAAACGAAGAAGTGACTGCCTGTGGCTGGGAGCGGGTATATGTGGAGGAGGCCCGGGCATCATGGGAGCTAAAGCTTTAATAGTTTGGTGCCCGGATCTCTATAACACCCCCTGGCATCTCTGCCCTGTGGATCCCCTATGGACCCTGAAGAAGAAACGCCTCCCTATTGCGATCCGTGCACGTTCCAAAGCACAACAGCCTAGTGCTGATGTGTTACCTGCTGGCCGGTCCCACTGCGCATGCACAAGATCTTGCAAACGCCATGAGATCTCGTGCACAGCCTGAGATGCCCACAGAAGCCTCCAGGCCACTGCATGTTAGCACACAAACTGGCAGGTAATCCTACCGATGTGTGAAAAAATAAGCCACAAAAGTGCGCTTATCTTTTAAAATATATTCTGAATGATTTTCTGTCCCCATACAAGAGTATGGCAACTGCAAAGTCGTTAGATGTTTGAAGATAATAGAGATTATTTCTCTAAGTTATCGGCTTTCAAACCCTGACAGGGCTATAACTAGGGGTGTGTGACCTTGCTTCTCGCTAGCAGAGTACCTACAATGCATTGCTGCAGCAGCGCCACATGTAGCGTCCTTTGGATGCCCCAGGCAGGCATCTTTCCGTAATTACAGCTGCCCAGAGCATCTCCAAGTCTCTCCGGGCACTGCTGCAGTTTCGTGTGCCAACGGCACAGCCCCTAAGAGAGATGTCATGACATCACAGGGCGTTCAGAGCACTTGTTACAGCTCTGCATTCCGAGGCTTAATGTGTCAAATAGCGCTGCTTATAGCGCATTTGTCACTCTCCTTACATCTTCCTCATGGGTATTTGTTCTTACATGCACTGGATTTAGGATGTCAATAATGTACCCACTGATCTGGAGGAATGCGCTATCACAGGTACAGGAACTGGCAGATAAGCCCAAAGGGAAGCCCTGTGAATCAACAAAGGAATACACCTGCCTATGGTATGTAAGGAAGCTGGTCCATCTCTCTTGTAGACATTATATAGAAACAACAGGTCATTAATCCTCTGCCATACACAGATCTAAAAAGCTCAAAAAATGTCCACAGAACCATGACAGCCACCAGGGGCGTATCTATAATGGGTGCAGGGTGTACGGGGAACACGGGCCCCTGGGTCCAGGGAGGCCCCGCACACCCTGCACCCATAATATTACTTACCTCTCCGGAGTCCCACGTCGACGCGGGGCGGCCATTTTCCCGTCATTTGCGCATGCGCAGTACAGGGTAAATGGCCGCCGCGGCCATTTTCCCGGTGACCTGTGCATGCATTATAGACTCTGGGCACACTCTAATGCCCAGAGTCTATAACTCCGGCGCTGGCTGCGCACAGCTTAGTGCGCTGCCGGCCACCGGGCGGAGAGAGGAGGGTGTCCATGTCGGAGACTGCACGCGGGCCCCCTCCTCTCTAGAAATGCCCCTGACAGCCACCTATGCCCAGAGACATATCCCTGTCTAATGACATCATCTAAAGGTCTAAGGGGTCTCTTTTTCAAGCAGTGAAAAGTGTGGATATGTGGACCAGTGGAGAAGTTGCCCATAGCAACCAATCAGCTCCTACCTATTATTTTATAGACTGTACTTGATAAATGCTACTTCAAAGCTGACTGGTTGCTATGGGCAACTTCGCCACTGGTTCACTTCTCCACATATTTCACTGCTTGATAAATAGACCCCTAATTCAGCTAAAACAGAGAGACCACTTTTTGAAAAAGAAAAATGCCTGACTCTAGCACGGAACGGTCGCAATGAAAAATGAGGAAAGGAGACCAAGAAGACAGAGCCTGTTTCAGAGATGGACGGTATTGCACAGCCACAAGTAATCGGCTGTGCACCACCATCCAACTCTAATGCGGCAGGAGGGGTCTGTAGGAAATAGACATCTCCTGCTCCATCTGAGATCCAAGTGCAGCGTTCTCGGATCACCATCGCAACCATACGTCACAATGGCGTCGCTGAAGCTTACTTAGCCTGGCAGGTTCCTGGCTGCTTGCGAAGCCAAGAAATCTGCATCTACCAACACAGACCCTGGCATCGTCACTCCCAGCAAACGGTGGTGACACGCTCCCATTTCCAGGAATGCTGGCCAGGCACGCCCCAACTCCACGCCCCAAATGCCAAAGCAGGCCAATCATGCTGTGGCTTGGGAGATCTGCAAGCCAGATCGCAGGACCCGTTCTGCACCTGCGCAGACCCCAAAATATCCATGATGTACGCAAACCATCGGTTCTGTGTACATCTCTGAATCAGGTCCAGAGCCCCTAACTCCAAACCTTTCCTAGTTCCCGCTCATCGTTCCTCGCATCCTCTGATCTGCCGTGCTGTAGGGCAGAATAGCCAATCTGGAAGGCGATGGGAGACGATCGTGAGGGTTTTTTCCCTCATGACGAATCGTACGATTCATCGCACAACGTGTAATTTGATTGACAGCTTCCTGTGCATGCCCCATCGCCATCTTGTGCAGCATCGTGTATGGAGGATGATAGACGCACTTTGGGAGCCTGCACACTGGAAGTCTTGTTTTGTTGGAAGTTTGGTGAGTATTTGTACAGTTTAAATGCAACAACACTGACCACCAATATGTGCTCCCCCACTGCCCACTAATGTGTGCCCCCAGGTAATACATGCATGACCCAGCCACTGCCCGCCGTATTGAGGCGGGCGGTGGCTGGGTCATGCGTTACGCTCTCACTGCCCACCAATGTGTGCCCCCAGGTAATAAATGCATGACCCAGCCACCGCCCGCTGTATTGAGGTGGGTGGTGGTTGGGTCATGCATTAAGCTCCCACTGCCCACCAATGTGTGCCCCCAGGTATTAAAATGCATGACCCAGCCACCGCCCACCGTATGGAGGTGGGCGGTGGCTGGGTCATGCATTAAGCTCCCACTGCCCACCAATGTGTGCCCCCAGGTAATAAATGCATGACCCAGCCACCGCCTGCCGTATTGAGGCGGGTGGTGGCTGGGTCATACATTTAAGCTCCCACTGCCCACCAATGTGTGCCCCCTACCTAACCATGTCATGGGGCCACCTAATATTTAATTAGAAAACCAATCAATTTTTTTTTTTAAATTAATAGACAAAAATATTTAATCAAGATAAACAAATACATTCCAGGAAGATTATTCATATTGCAATAACATATTATATTAATAAAAAAACATGTTTAAAAATCAATTCAATACAGATAAAATAAAAATACATTTTAAGTAATATAACAAAAAAATAAATAAATAAACACATATTTAACAAAATAATCACCATACATTTAAAAACACACATTATTTAAAGCTGGGGTCTTCTACCTTTCGGTCTTCAGCTGTTGTGGAACTACAGATCCCAGGATGCCCTGCCACCCACCCTTGGGAAATGACAGCATGTTAAAACTGTTTTAGGGCATCCTGGGATCTGTAGTTCTACAACAGTAACAGGCCCAAAGGTGGAAGACCCATGCTGTCAAACAAAGAAAAACATTATATTACCAAGAAATGAACACAAGACATTCATGTAAAAGAAAACACGATTACAATACCATAACAAACCTTTAAAAACCTGTAACAAAGAAAATATTAAAACATTAAAAATATTAACTATAACATAAATTTTTTTAAAAACCTGTAAAAAAAAAGAAAATATTAAAACAACAAGAGATATGGTAAGAACTTACCTTTGTTATCTCTGTTTCTACGAAGTCCATAGGGTCCACAGGGTGACCTTGGGGTATAGCTGGATCCTGGATCCTCGGGCACCACGGAGTTAAAGCTTTTAGCTGCTCCCAGGATGCACTTGGGTCCAACCTCCCCTATACCCCGCCCCCGAGCCACAGGCACCTCAGTTGGTAAGCAGCCCAGGCCGGAGGAGGAGACGAAACAGAGAGAAGGAAGACTGGAACACACAAGAACCATACTCACAGAAATGGGAGACGGAAAACCGGTGACCAGTCACAGAGCCCATATGAAGCCAGGTGCGTCAGGGCGGGTGCCCTGTGGACCCTATGAACTTCGTAGAAACAGAGATAACAAAGGTAAGTTCTTACCATATCTCTTGTTTTCTACTTCAGGGTCCATAGGGGTCCACAGGGTGACCTTGGGGATGTCCCAAAGCAGTCCAACTAAGGGCGGGGACGCTCCTGTGCTGATAGGAGAACACGGCGCCCAAAGGATGCATCCTGAGAGGCAAAGGTGTCAAACGCATAGAACCTCAAAAAGGTCTGAATGGAAGACCAGGTGGCCGCCTTACAGAGCTGAACAGCAGAGGCGCCACGGCTAGCAGCCCAAGAAGGGCCCACGGACCGAGTGGAATGAGCCTTAACAGAGGCTGGAACAGGTAAACCCTCCTGCATATAAGCCTCAATAATAACAGAACGAAGCCAACGGGCTAGAGTCTGTTTGTTGGCAGGCCAACCCCTCTTGTGAAAACCAAAGAGGATAAACAAAGAATCCGACTTCCTCACAGAACTAGTCCGGTCCACATAAACCTGGAGTGCCCTTACAACGTCTAAGGAAGTCTCCCCAGCCGAAAGATCAGGTGACTGAAAGGCTGGTACAACAATTTCCTGATTAATGTGGAACCTGGAAACCACCTTAGGCAGGAAATCAGGACGAGTGCGAAGCACCGCTCTGTCCTGATGAAACATCAGAAAAGGGGGACGACAAGAAAGCGCCCCCAAATCTGAAACCCTCCTGGCAGAAGCAATTGCCAAGAGGAAAACAGTTTTAAAAGTTAGCCACTTGAGCTCCACTGACTCCAAGGGCTCAAAAGGAGGACCCTGTAAGGCCCTAAGAACCACCGCCAAATCCCACGGGGCCACAGGTGGCACAAAGGGAGGCTGGATTCTCAAAACACCCTGGAAAAAGGTGTGTACGTCCGGCATAGCAGCGATCCTGCGCTGGAACCACACCGACAGACCAGACACGTGTACCTTCAGTGAAGAAAGACGTAATCCTAAGTCCAAACCGGACTGAAGGAAAGCCAGAATACGCGAAACTCGGAACACCTGGGGATCATAGTTTCTGGCCTCGCACCACTGAAAGTAAGTGTGCCACACTCTGTGATAGATCCTCGCGGAAGCAGGCTTGCGCGCCCTCAGCATGGTGGTAATAACAGAGCTAGAAAAGCCCCGAGACCTCAGGACGGCTGTCTCAAGAGCCACGCCGTCAAAGATAGTCGACCCAGATCCGGGTGAAGACAGGGCCCCTGAGACAACAGGTCCCGCCGTTGAGGTAGGAGGTACGGAGCGTCGATGGACAGGCTCCGCAGATCGGAGTACCACGGCCTTCTGGGCCACGCTGGGGCCACCAGGATCAGTGTGCCTCCGTCCTGTTTGAACTTGCGCAGGACCCGAGGCAGCAGAGATATCGGAGGGAACAAGTAAGCCAGTTGAAACAGCCATTTCACCGACAGCGCGTCTATCAGACTTGCGCCTGCGTCCCTTGTCCTTGACCCGTACACAGGCAGCTTGTGATTGTAACGGGACGCCATCAGGTCCAGCTCTTGCAGCCCCCACTTGTCCACGAGTAGTTGGAATACCTCTGGATGAAGCGACCATTCCCCGGGATGCACATCGTAACGGCTGAGGAAGTCTGCCTCCCAATTGAGGACTCCTGGGATGAAAACTGCCGAGAGAGCTGGAAGATAGCGCTCCGCCCAAGCCAGGACGCGGGACACCTCCGACATCGCAGCTCGACTGCGAGTCCCTCCCTGGTGATTGATGTACGCCACCGTGGTGGCGTTGTCTGACTGCACCTGAACGGCCCTTCCGTGAAGAGCGGTGCCGGACGACTGCAGGGCTGTGTATACTGCCCGCAGTTCCAGGATGTTGATGGGAAGAATCGCTTCCTCCGCCGACCAACAACCCTGAAGTGACAAGGAGCCTGTCACCGCCCCCCAACCCCGGAGACTGGCATCTGTCGTGAGCAGAACCCATTCCGGGATCCAAAAGGGGCGCCCCTCCAGGAGATGCGCTGTCTGCAGCCACCAGGCTAGGGACAGACGCACCTCCGAGGACAACACCAGCATCTGAGAGCGGATCCTGTGTGGCAATCCGTTCCATTCTGAAAGAATCAGCCCCTGCAGGGGCCTGGAATGGAACTGGGCAAACTCCACCATGTCGAATGCCGACACCATGGACCCCAAAACTCTCATCGCTGAGTGCACCGACACTCTGCCACTGCTCAGACAACTGTGAATCCGCAGCTGTAAGGAGGAGACCTTCTCTGGAGTCAGAAAAATCCGTTGCTGACGAGAGTCCAGCAGGGCCCCCAAATGAACCATCCGTTGTGATGGGATGAGGGAGGATTTCTTCCAGTTGATCAACCAGCCGTGCGCCTGTAGACAAGCGACCGTCAGGTGGAGATGCTGGATCAGTACCTCCGGGGAGCTTGCCAGCAAGAGGAGGTCGTCTAGATACGGTAGCAACCGTATCCCCTGGCTCCGAAGGTGAGCCGCCATGACCGCCATCACCTTGGTAAATACCCTTGGTGCCGTGGAGAGACCAAAGGGTAGAGCCCTGAATTGGTAGTGGTTGTGGAGAATAGCAAACCGCAGAAACCGTTGGTGCGATGTTGCTATAGGCACATGGAGGTAGGCGTCCTGGATATCCAGGGAGACCATATAATCCCCCGGTTCCATCGCCACTATGATGGAACGCAAAGTTTCCATCCTGAATTTGGGAACCCTGAGAAACCTGTTCAGGGACTTCAAATTGAGGATGGGGCGATGAGAGCCATTGGGTTTCTGCACCAGAAACAGCGTAGAGTAATACCCCATCCCACGTTGAGACTGTGGTACGGGTATAATGACCCCCGCCGTCAGCAAGGCCTCTATGGCTTCCTGAACCTGCAAGGCCTTGGTTTTGTCCTGAGAAGGACTTGTGCAAAAAAAATGGCAAGGCGGCCTGTGCCGAAAAGACAGGGCGTACCCCTGGGAGATCACTTCTCGCACCCAGGCATCCGTGGTGGTATTGTGCCAGCACTGGGCGAATTGAAGAAGTCGGCCTCCCACTCTGGGGTCCCCCAGAGGGAGGCCCGTCCCATCACGCAGAAGGCTTATCTTCTGGCTTGGAAGAAGGGCGCCTAGCACTCCAGGCTTGCTTCTTTGGCTTTGAGTCGGTCTTGGGTGCGGACTGCCTCGGGAAGGACTGACCCTTTGCCTTGCCCTGAACCCGAAAGGAACGAAACGCCGAGCTCCGGACCTTAGCAGGTGTAGTAGCTGAAGGGAGGAAGGCTGACTTGGATTTTGCCAGGGTATCTACTATTTTGTCCAGGTCCGGACCAAATAGTAATTCCCCATTAAAAGGTAAAGCCTCCAAGCCTTTCTTTGAATCCGCGTCTGCTCTCCAAGACCGCAACCACAAGGATCTACGAGCAGACACTGCTGCCGCCGAAACCCTAGAGGTCAACAGGCTAGCATCCAAAGATGCTTCTCCAATGTAGGAGGCGGCATCTCTCATCTGTCCTAACAACTCCCCCTGGACGTCCGGAGATTCATCCGTAAACGTGTCCTCCAAGGCGTTGGCCCACCCCTCAATGGCCTTGGCCACCCAGGAGATGGCCATGGACGGCCGGGCTACAGCCCCTGAGAGAGAATAAATAGACTTTAGACAAGTCTCCACCTTCCTGTCCGTAGGATCCTTCAGCGAGGATATAGACGGCAATGGCAAAGTAGCACTCCTGATGAGGCGTGTTACATGGGAATCGACTGCAGGCGGAGTTTCCCATTTCTTACAATGCGCTTCCGGGAATGGATAATTGGACGCCAAGCGTTTCTGTGGCAGGAAACGCTTACTGGGCGTCTGCCAGGCCACCGCCATGTGATCAGTCAACTGATCAGACAAGGGGAACGCTGTAGAAGTAACCTTAGCTTTTTTAAAACTAGGATACCTTGACTTGGGAGCGGGTGCCTCATCCTCAATCAGAAGAATAGCCCGCACCGCCTTAACCAGAGCCCGCACATTGATGGAAGACTTAGTGTCTACCTCCTGGACTGAGGCATCTGAGGCTGAGTCATCCTGTACCTCACCATAATCCGAGAACCCCTCAGAATCCGAAAGATGCGCAGCCTGTGCCATGACTGAGCGTTTAGACGCCCTGGAGGGCACGTCACTGCGCAACATCGACTGAAAAGCCGAAGATGCTGCCGCCAAATCTTGGACAGTGTGGGAAAGCGCATCCACCCAGGGTGGAGGAGCTGTCACAGGAGCCTGAAACGGCACCACAGCCGGCTGTGCCACAGGGGTGGACTGAATATACATTGGCAACCCCGCATAGGGACCAACAGGCTGAGACCCCGGGGGAGTCTGCAATAATTGTGGGACACCCGGGGAATGGGGGATGGCAGGCTGGGGCAACGCCCTAGTAGGGGCGGCAGTCGGGACCGACAGACGGTCCGCGATGGACACCAGCACCTGGGAAAACATCGCCCACGGTGGCTCCTGTGAAATGGGAGGTTTAGACGTACCAGGGACCGCCTGGCACCGTCCGCACAGGCCGTCCTGTGACAAATCCTCCCTATCCACTCCTGCAGAACAGCGCCTGCAGGAGAACAATGCTGGAGCCCCGGAGTGCTTAATCTCCTCCTCAGACATGACTTAGGAAGAAAACGTGCGCACTCACCAGTGTGCTGAACAACAGCCCACAATATGGCACCGTGTAGCACACAACTGTATGTGACGGACCTCACAAATACGTGATCTATATAGGTGAGGTCAGTAGAAACACCCTTCCCCCGCACACCTGTAGGGCTTGTAGGAGAAGGAAAGGGATAGGTACAGGCTGACAGTAAGTAGAAAAAAGACACAGACAGGCAGCACTAGCAAAAGTCACATACCATGCAGGAAGATATACTCACTGCACCTTTCCACTACAATCAACCTCCCAGATTCAGTGTCTGGGAGGGCTATAGCGCTGTGTACACTGTCCTTCTGCAGGGGAGAGGTACACAGGGGGACCGGTCCGCGTGCTCCCTGAGAGTATCCACGCTGCCACAGAGAAAATGGCCGCTGGAGACCTCAGAGGAGGAGTGGCCGAGTATCTGCAGCTCAGCGACGCCAGACTCCGAGCTGAAAGGCGCGCTGAGCTGAGGGGAGGAGCCGCTAGACAGGGAAGGCTTCCTCCCCTGGCTAGCATATTAACCCCCGGGTTGCCGGCATCCCGCTTGCCGCGATATTAACCCTGGTGGTCTAGTGGTCTGGCGGGGTATGCCTCCGCTGGAGGGGGGGGGCCGCCGCCACCGCTAGCGCCCCCGGTCTGTCCCCTAGACCGGGGGCATGGGACTGCATTTGAAAGGAACCCGCGCACCGCCGCTAATCAGCGGTGCGCGGCTTACCTGATCTCCCCGGCGTCTTCCGGCAGCAGTCCCGGGGGAAACCAGAGTCCGGCTAGTACAGACTCTGGCTTCCCCCGCCGCGATCCCCAGTTCAGTGCTGGCGTCGCGGCGCCAGCAGGGAGAAGGAGCGGCAGCGTGGGCGTCTGTACAGACAGCCCATCGCTGCCGCTCTGGAGAAAAAACTTATAGTAAAAAATAAATAAATTTAACTAAGTTAAATAAAAAATTAAAAGCTTTAGGGGGCTGCTCCTGCAGCCCACCCCGCAGGGTGACCCGACTCCGGCCGGGCACCATCTAAAACTGAGGTGCCTGTGGCTCGGGGGCGGTTGGACCCAAGTGCATCCTGGGAGCAGCTAAAAGCTTTAACTCCGTGGTGCCCGAGGATCCAGGATCCAGCTATACCCCAAGGTCACCCTGTGGACCCCTATGGACCCTGAAGTAGAAATTAAAAATATTAACTATAACAACATTAAATTTAACAAAACTATATACACAAATATTTAAATGTCCTTTTTTTTTCCTTCTTCATAGATAATGTCCATGGATAGTGAACGTGAATTTGTTACAAGATTCATTGAAATCCTGCACTCGAAAGAGTGTCTGTGGAAGATCAGTTCTTGGAAGTACCACAACAAGTCGCACAAGTTGGCCGCACTAGAGGTACTTTTGGAGTATACGAAAAAGTAAATTTCTGATGCAGACCTGAAAACTGTACGGCAGAAGATTCAAAATCTCAGGACAGTGTACATCAAAGAAAAAAAGAAGGTGGATGACTCGAAAATATCAGGAGCGGGCACAAATGAAATATATATTCCTGCGCTCTGGTACTACCATATGATGTCATTCATCAGTGATCAAGAGCCTCAAAGGGAATCTATCGTCTTGATGGCTGAGCGTGAGGGAGAAGAGGAGGTTGCAGAAGTCTCGGTAAGTAGTGACACAGTTTAAACCCAAATCCTTAATGTTTTTGTTGTTAAATCCCAAATGTCCAATTTAGTCAGTAGTTCACAGACAGTCCTCCTTCCATGGTACAGCACCTGGTCCATTAAAATAGGTAATGTACTCCTCCCTCACTTCTTTGGCACGTGCGGTGGATGTTGTTGTAATTGGTGGTGCAGACACAGATGTCAGATGTTCAATGTCCTCCAGGGGTCCTACATCTTCTGGTCTAGCTGGGACTGGTCCTCGTTGAGTAGATTTTCTTAGCAGAAAGTTGTGCAGCACACAGCACGCCATCACGACCCAGTCTATCTTCTCCACACGTAGATTGATGGTGGTGTGGAAAATGCGGAAGCGGTTGCTCATTATTCCAAAAGCATTTTCCACAATTCGCCGTGCCCAGAATAGACGGTAGTTGTAGATCCTCTTCTCTCTGGTCAGGCCCTCTGTTGAAATGGCTTCATCACATATTCATGTAATGCAAAAGCCTCGTCTGCGACGAAAACGTAATTTAGGCCGTGCTTTGTCTGGTCCAGTGAGGGCAAGTTGAGGGTTTTGTTGGCAAGTCTCTGGTAGAAAGCAGTCTTTTTGAAGTACCCACCATCCGAAGCACGGCCATTCTTGCCGACATCCACAAACAAAAATTCGTAGTTGGCATTCACCACTGCCATGAGAACGATGCTGAAGAATCCTTTGTAGTTGTAGTAATATGATCCGGTGTTGGCAGGTGGGTTGATGCAGATGTGTTTCCCATCGATGGCTCCTCCGCAGTTAGGGAAATTCCAACGTTGTTCAAAATCTTCCGCGATGCTGGTCCACTCCTCCATGGTGTTAGGAAACTGTAAAAATAGGAAAAAAGATGTTAAAACATGACTATAATATATTTTTTTATTTTTTTCCTATATAGACTCCCACCCAAGACCCTGATTTACCATCCACACCGGACCTCAGTCTGCTCAGTGGTGACAGTGAGCCGGAGAATACCACACAAGTGGAAACTCCACTTCCACCTGGACCCTCATCTTCTTCACAACAACCCCAAAAATAGAAAAAAAAACAAGGGAGAAAGGAGAATCTTACTGAACGTGAGGACAATTTTTTTCTAAATGCAGAACAGCTGCTGCAGAAACCCCCAGATGCAATAGATGATTTCACAGCTCATGTGAACAGCACATTGAGAAATATTGATAAAGATATCCAAAGAAATTTTCTCAGGTTAAACTACGACCCGTTGAGTCGCTGTATGAGCAAAAATATCTACAATTCTACATACATAGCAGACCCAATGCTATTTTCCCCTGCCCCAAAAAGGTATGTCCACCCCCCTGCCCAGTTAGATATTACTCCCCCACCAAGCACCAGCACCACCTTGTATAATGCTCTGCTGGATGCAGCGGATGAGTCGCCCCAATATACAGAGATGTAAATTTTTTCTTGCTTTTAAGATCACCAAATTTTCTGAATTCTAATAGGTGCTTGCTGCATGGGATAGGGTGGTGATGACGCCATTTGGACAAGGTCACTACGCACATGGCACAAGTACACATTGCTGGAAGCCGGGGCCACAATGTATACTTGTGCCATGTTTGTATTGGCCTGTTCAAACTGGCGTCTGACCCACCCCATCACATACAAGTTCAGTGTTTGACTCCTCCGCAACCCACAAGCATGCAGCACACAAGCCCACAGATATGGCACCGTGTAGCACACAACTGTATGTGACTGACCTCACCAATACGTGAATTTATATAAGTGAGGTCCAAGAAAAGCCCTTCCCCCACACAACTGCCAGGGCCATAGGAGAAGGAAAGGGATAGGTATAGACTGACAGTAAGTAGAAAAAAAAGCACAGACAGTCAGCACTAGCAAAAGTCACATACAATGCAGAAAGATAATACTCACTGCACCTTGTCATTACAATCAACCTGCCCAGATTCAGTGTCTGGGAGGGCTATAGTGTACGCTGTCCTGCAGGGAAGAGGTACACAGGGGGACCGACCGCACGCTGCCTGTGAGATCTGCACTGCCACTGGAGAGAAGATGACCACCGGAGACCTCAGAGGAGGAGTGGCCGCAGGAGGAAGCAGCTTAGCGTCGCCAGACCCGAGCGGAAAGGCGCAATGAGCTGAGGGGAAGAGCCACTAAACAGGGAAGGCTGCCTCCCCTGGCTTGCAATTAACCCCAGGAACGCGGTGACCCAAGGCTTACCTGTTCCCCGGCAGCAGTCGTGGGAGTCCACAGAGCCCGGCTAGTACAGACTCTGGGGTCCCGCCGCGATCCCCAGATCTGTACTGGCGTCGCGGCGCCAGTGGGGTGTAGGAGAGGTAGCTTGGACGTCTAATGGACAGTCTGATGCTGCCGCTCTGAAGAGTTCAATGAAAAAAAAAAAAACTCTAAAAAAATAAGCAGCCCCCCCTGCGCTAAGGGTGACCCGACTCCGGCCGGGCACCAACTAAAACTGAGATGCCTGTGGCTCGGGGAATGAGGTATAGAGGAGGATGGACCTGGGAGCAGCAAAAGCTTTAACTGCGTGGTGCCCGTGGATCCAGATCCAGCTATACTCCAAGGTCAACCCTGTGGACCCCCTATGGACCCTGAAGTAGAAAAAATAAATTGATGTACTGATGTACTTACGGTATGCTGACTGTCCGGGTCCCCCTCAGGACAGACGTCTTCCTTGTCTGGTGCCAGTGAGCTCCTAGACCGCTTCTCCGGCTCTTTCTCCAGGATAAAGGTGAGTAGTTCATAATACCATAAAGATGGTTTCTGTACTTCATCGGCCCCTTCTTCTTCGGAACGATTGGCATCTGTATATTTGTGGTGCACCTGCAGGAACACTCTCCGGAATTTCTTTACTTTTACCCAGCACATGTACCCTTTTCTTTAGGGTCCTGCAATACATCACCAATTTCTCATATGCCTTATTTTTAAGATCCCGATCCAAGTATTCTTTACTCTTGACCTTCCATAGGCACTCATTGGCTTTTCTCAAGGAACCCTGTCCAGAATTCTCTGTTGCCAACATATTAGCAAAAACATTTACAACCGTTTTATTGAGAGCAGTATTAATGATGCCGTTAAATAAGGGCCAATATTGAAGTAAATTTAGGATAATGTCATGAAAAAATTCCAGCACATTTACAGGCGCACTATTACTGTGGCCATAAAGTGGCACATTTATTAGAATGCACATTTTGTAGATAAATTGATGTTTTAAAAAAAAAAAAAATAGACATCACCCCTTATGCTGTGCCCCCTGTAGCGCTCCCCCTATGCAATGCCCCTTATACAGTACCCCTTGTAATGGTCCCCCTTAGGCAATGCCCCTTGCAGCACTCCCCCTATGCAATGCCACTTATACAGTGGCCCTTGTAAAGGTCCCCTGTATGCAATGCCCCCTGCAGTGCCCCTTATACAGTACCCCTTGTAATGGTCCCCCTTATGCAACTCCCCCCTATGCAATGCCCCTTATACAGTGTCCCTTGTAAAGGTCCCCTGTATGCAATGCCCCCTGCAGTGCCCCTTGTAAAGATCCCCCGTATGCAATACCCCTTGTAGCGCTTCTCCTTAAGCAATGCCCTTTGTAGTGGTCCCCCGTATGCAATGCCCCTTGTAGCGCTGCCCCCTATGCAATGCCCCTTATACAGTGCCCCTTGTAGTGGTCCCCATATGCAATGCTCCTTATACAGTGCCCCTTGTAGTGGTCCGCCATATGCAATGCCACTTCATACAGAGCCCCTTGTAGTGGTCCCTCGTATGCAATGCCCCTTATACAGAGCATCTTGTAGTGGTACCTCATATGCAATGCCCCTTATACAGTGCCCCTTGTAGTAGTCCCCATATGCAATGCCCCATATACAGTGCCTTGTAGTGGTCCCCCATATGCAATGCCCCTTATACAGTGCCCTTTGTAGTGGTCCCCCATATGCAATGCCCCTTATACAGTGCCCCTTGTAGTGGTCCCCCGTATGCAATGCCCCCTGCAATGACCCTTATACATTGCCCCTAGTAGCGCTCCACCTATGCAGTGCCCCTTATACAGATCCCCTTGTAATGGCCCCGTGAATACAATGCCCCTTATACAGTGCCCCTTGTAGTGGTCCCCCGTATGCAATGCCCTCTGTAGTGGCCCCCCAAATGCAATGCCCCATATACAGTGCCCCTTGTAGTGGTCACCCGTATGCAATGCCCCTTATACAATGCCCCTTGTAGTGGTCCCCTGTATGCAATGCCCCCTATACAGTGCCCCTTGTAGTGGTCCCCCATATGCAATGCCCCTTATACAGTGCCGCTTGTAATGGTCCCCCGTATGCAGTGCCCTTGTAGTGGTGCCCCATATGCAATGCCCCCTGCAATGACCCTTATACAGTGCCCCTTGTAGCGCTTCCCCCTATGCAATGCCCCCCGCAGTGTCCCTTATACACTTCCCCTTGTAATGGCCCCCCAAATGCACTGCCCCTTCTACAGTGCTGCTTGTAGTGGTCCCCCGTATGCAATGCCCCCTGCAATGCCTCTTATACAGTGCCCCTTGTAGCGCTCCCCCCTATGCAGTGCGCCCTTGTAATGGTCCCCCACTATGCAATGCCCCTTGTAGTGGTCCCCCGTATGCAATTCCCCTTATAGTGCCCCTTGTAATGGTCCCCCGTATGGAATGCCCCCTGCAATGACTCTTATACAGTGCCCCTTGTAGTGGTCCCCCGTATGCAATGCCCCTTATAAAGTGCCCTTTGTAGTGGTCCCCCGTATGCAATGCCCCTTATACAGTGCCCCTTGTAGCGCTCCCCCCTATGCAGTGCCCCTTATACAGTTCCCCTTGTAATGGCCCCGCAAATACAAAGCCCCTTATACAGTGCCCCTTGTAGTGGTCCTGTGTATGCAATGACTCTTATACAGTGCCCCTTGTAGCGCTCCCCCCATGCAGTGCCCCTTATACAGTTCCCCACTGTATGCAATGCCCCCTGTAGTTCCCCTTGTAATGGCCCCCCAAATGCAATGCCCCTTATACAGTGCCCCTTGTAGTGGTCACCCGTATGCAATGCCCCTTATACAGTGCCCCTTGTAGTGGTCACCCACATGCAATGACCCTTATACAGTGCCCCTTGTAGCGCTTCCCCCTATGCAGTGCCCCACTGTATGCAATGCCCCCTGCAGTGTCCCTTATACACTTCCCCTTGTAATGGCCCCCCAAATGCACTGCCCCTTGTAGTAGTCCCCCATATGCAGTGCTGCTCGGAGTGGTCCCCTGTATGCAATGCCCCCTGCAATGCCTCTTATACAGTGTCCCTTGTAGCGCTCCCCCCTATGCAGTGCCCCTTGTAATGGTCCCCCGTATGCAATGACTCTTATACAGTGTCCCTTGTAATGGTCCCCCATATGCAATGCCCCTTATACAGTGCCCCACCATATCCAATGCCCCTTATACAGTGCCCCACCATATCCAATGCCCCTTATACAGTGCCCCTTGTAGTGGTCCCCCGTATGCAATGCCCCTTGTAGCGCTCCCCCCTATGCAGTGCCCCTTATACAGTTCCCCTTGCAATGGCCCCACAAATACAAAGCCCCTTATACAGTGCCCCTTGTAGTGGTCCCCCGTATGCAATGACTCATACAGTGCCCCTTATACAGTTCCCCACTGTATGCAATGCCCCATGTAGTTCCCCTTGTAATGGCCCCCCAAATGCAATGCCCCTTATACAGTGCCCCTTGTAGTGGTCACCCATATGCAATGCCCCTTATACAGTGCCCCTTGTAGTGGTCACCCGTATGCAATGCCCCTTGTAGTGGTCCCCCGTATGCAATGCCCCTTATACAGTGCCCCTTGTAGTGGTCCCCCTTATGCAATGCCCCCTGCAATGACCCTTATACAGTGCTCTCTTCTCCCCAGGCTGTTTTCTGCGGGCGCATCACAGCCTGCCGCCCGGCACTTTTCCCCGCCGACCCCCGCTGTGGAACGCTGGCCTCTGAAGTGACCGGAAGCCTCCGATCGCTTCAGAGGCCAGCGTTCCCAATGATGCACTGCGTGGGTAATGTCATGACGCGAGGAGCCTGCCCTGCGCGCCTGCTGGATCTAGTTAGATCCAGTCAGCGTGAGGGAGCGGCCAGCAAGTAAAGGTAAGTGCTGGGCTGGGGCCAGGACTAGCCTGGGGGCACTATTTAAGTCTGGAGGCACTGCATAAGGGACGCTATTAAACCTGGGGGCACTGCATAAGGGACACTATTAAACCTGGGGGCACTGCATAAGGGACACTATTAAACCTGGGGGCACTGCATAAGGGCAAACAAAAAAATGGCAGCTGCTCGATCTAGTAGTACTTTTTTCAGATGCATGAAAGGGAGGAGTCTTACCAAGTAGAAAAGAGAGGGGGGTTTAACCCCATATTGTTCCTCATCACACTGAATTATACTAGCAACAATATATGAACAAAAAAAAATTACATGAATAATAAAACATAAATAAATGCACGATAAAGGCACATACAGTACATAAATGCATCTGAATTGAGAGCCAGCTTACCTGGGAGTCACTCCTGGGAACTCCAACTAGCACTACTAGAACCAGCATGTCCTGCTAATGCTGGCTCATTCATGCATCTCATGATCACAAACAAATAAATGGCAGCTGCTCAATCATTTATGTATGTGCCTTTATCATGAGGCCTTACATTTACCAGAAAATATATATGTGCCTTTATTATGAGGCTTTAATTGGCATACATTACATTTGGGGTGAGCGTTTGGGCGTAGGGCCCCCGAGGCTGCTCTGGCTGGGCCTCCTCAGGGCATCACCACTTAATACACACAGTTACTTTTCATAGCACCTTTTTATGTTTGTTTATTATTCATGTAAATTTTTCACATATATTTAACTCCTTAACACTTAAAGGGGGCATCCACTAGACGATTTTATCCCTGTCCAACCTCGATTTTCCCTTGAAATTTGATCTTCCACTCTGAACGATCTAACGATAAACGATGTCGTTTCAATCTGATTGACAGATGGGCAGATAATATTTTAGAGGAGTGGGCGTGGCTATAATGAGGGAATAGGTGGCGGCCATTTTACTCATTGCATTTATGCTCTGTGGCTAGTTTGGTTTGGTTTGGTTTATACCTGCTGAACGCTGTTGCATTGCTAATTTGCTGTGGTTTGTTTTTGGCTTGTCTTTAAACAAACTGTACTTACGTCTCTTCCTCACGGATCCTTCTTATCGCTATCGTGTGATGACAGCATATGCTGGAGTCGTGCTTTTAGCTGATAGGGAGAGGTCTGAGAGACGGAGAAGGGTGCACTCATGCTGGACCAGGGAGTGGTTGCTGCAGAGGGATACTCTGTAGCACATGCCACTGCTGATGGGACTTAGTGAGAACAACCCTGATGACTTCCGAATCTATCTGAGGATGGATGACGTCACCTTTCGGGAGTTATTGAGTTTGGTGACGCCCTATATCGAGAGGCAGGATTCGAGGATGCGAAGGGTCATACCCCCTGAGGAGAGTCTGATTGCTACCCTACGGTTCCTGGCAACTGGCAGATCCCTTGCTGACTTAAAGTTTGGCACCATCATCTCTGCGCAAACTTTAGGTCGCATAATTCCGGAGACGTGTCGAGCCATATTTATGGTTTTGAAGGCTATTTTAAGGTAATCACATTTTATACTGTTCATTTATTAAGTGATCCAAGAACCCATTACCCCCCCCCTCTCCCCTAAGAAATGTTTGTAGGTGCAGGACTCCTAGTAAACACTTGCAGGTCCCCACAGTCTGCCCTAATCTCTCACACATCATGTGCTGCCCCTCTACTATATGCTGCAGGACCCCACTATTCCCCCAAAAGCAGTATCAGCGCATGTTATGTGCGCTGATACCGCTTCTCCCCGATGTATGATCGGGGTCTGGACGGTAAATGACAGGGGCGCTATGCTCCCCCTCTCCGTCCGATGAGATGTTCTTACAACTCATCGGTAGTGCTTCCTGCTTCGCCTCGGAAAAGAGGTGAAGCAGGAAGCGGTATAGGGGCATGGTAAGTGCCGCTATCATACATCATATCAAAGTGTTTAAATGTCTTCTTGCGTTTTTAAAAAAAAATTTTTTTATATTATTTGGTTTTAGTTTCCATCTACCGTGGAGGAATGGCAAACAATTGCTCAGGAATTTGAAGATAAGTGGAACTTTCCAAATTGTGGTGGGGCAATTGATGGTAAACATGTGCGCATTGTCCCACCAGCTCATAGTGGCTCACTCTACTATAACTATAAAGGTTATTTTAGCCTTGTGTTGATGGCCATTGTCAACGCCAACTATGAGTTTATTTTTATAGATGTGGGTAAAAATGGCCGTTCATCTGACGGTGGATCATTTAAGGACACTGAATTTTACCATCGTCTGATCTCTGGAGCCCTCAATTTACCGCCTGTCTCACAATGCAAGCATCAATTGAACTATGTGTTTGTAGCTGATGCGGCCTTTGCCTTAAAGGAGAATGTAATGAAACCCTATCCCCAAAGGGGTTTAACCAAAGAGCTGCGTATCTTTAACTATCGCCTTTCAAGGGCTAGGCGTACTGTTGAAAATTTGTTTGGTTTCTTGTGCAGCAGGTTTAGAATTTTCTATACTGCAATTAATATTGTAATTACAAAAATTGAATGGGTGGTAATGGCCTGCTGTGCTCTACACAACTTGTTACAGCGTAAAGCAACATTGCAAACACACTTACCTACCTCTGTTTTGGAGCGGCCCGAACAAATGGTGAACAATGAACTCTTGCCATCAGTATCCCGATCCAGAGACCCTCTGGTTGCGTCAGGGCGTGCAAAAGCAATCAGGGGGGAATATCTCCATTTCTTCAATGGTGTGGGTGCCGTGGAATGGCAAGAAAATTACATCTAATTGTTTATTATACCCATGCTCAATATTTTAAAAATGAAAATAAAAGTTTTTACATGCACTGAGTTTTGGATGCTTATTTGAATTAAATTTACTAAAATATCATTAGATTATTTACAAAATTAATTTTTAATTATTTTTTTTTTTTTAGGTAAATATAAAGTGTTTGTTGTTTTAAAAGTGTTTTTTTATGGGTTTTTTTTTGTTTTACACCAACATCTGGATATAATCTGGGTATTAAGTTATGATTAGGAGTGAAAATTGTGGGCCTGATTCAGAGACGGTCGCTCTGACAGCGCGCTCGCTCTGAATCATGGAGTCCTTTTTTTTAATTTTTTTTAAATTGAGCGGCCTCCTGGCCGCTCACATAGCTGTGGGTGACCACTCACAGCTATTGCGAGAGGCCAAGATGATGGTTGTGATGGTCAAGACCATCAAGACTATCCGGCTTGCAACGAGACCCTTGTGGTAGGGTCTCGCCCATCGCAATCCTCCGGAGAGCTTTCGGCACTAACAGAGCCGGAAGCTCTCCACTGACATCACTTGTGATGTTAGTGGGGCCGCCCCCAAACAGGGCGAGCTGTCACTCACCATCGACAGATCGCCCCCTCTGGTGTGAGACCCGGAGCGACGAAGCACCCGGAGCTAGCCGGGTCTCGCGCATGCACACGCCCAGTGGTCAACCATCGACCCGGTTGCGAGCGCTCAGCACTTGCGACCGGGTCTGAATCAGGCCCTGAGTTCACAAATGATTCAGGTTCAGTATATATAGGATGGAGGGCACGTGATTTCTTCCTAATCACTTTGCACTCCATGCAGTCCTAGCTGGGGTCCCCACAGACTCCTTACGCTCACCTCAAACTTCTGTACTCTAAGAATTATATATATATATATATATACACATACACACATACATATACACATACAAATACATACACACACTATACAGCTCATGGTGATGACAGGCAGCCCCAGAGGGAGGTCTGTCCTCATCCTAGGACTGCCAGTCCGGGCAGAGATCAGTAGCGTTCCTGCTAGGTTGTTTTAGCGGAGAAATATGCCCTGCCCTCCATAAGCGCTGGTGACATACATTGCTTAATGAAAATCACTCACACAACCCACCGTTTATTCTACATGAAAGCACCATCAATAAAGAAAAACACAAGACCAGAGTATTGAACTTTGTAAAATTTATAAGTATCAAAAAATAAAATCTGGACCGGATTAATTGAATATTACCAGACCAATGAGTGCCTCCTCAGTAGGGACTACCCAAAAATGAGAAGCTTCAGGCACTGAAATAATCATAATATACAGTCGGGAGCTAAACAGTGATGTCAACATAAGCAGGGTGAAGACCAAGAAATAGGGTTCAAAAACAGTATCCATGGGAGCACAAGAAGTATGCAGATTTCAAAACGTCCGGAAAACAGGTGCAAATGAAGTACATTGGCCAAAGTTAAGGCACTATGTACATGCTCAAATTCAGCCTTGACAAAGAACCAAAGAAAAAGTAGTGTCAAATTTTTGAACCACCAAAAAAAAAAACGTACATTAAAAAAAACCTAATAATTATAATACTCTTCATCATCGGCCTCCAGCGTAGCATGTGCACTCATCCATGATGAGCGTACGTCACTGCTGGGAATGGGAACTGGTGTCTGTGGGGCGCCCGACGCATGATAGGTGAGGGGATGTGACGGAGGAAGAATTGGCATTAGTTGGGACGCGGGTCTATGAGATGGGATAGGGAAATTGTCAGAAGACAATGGGATGGGCTGCGGCATAATATATTACCCTATGTTACTATGTTCGTCCAATTTTCCTTCGTGAGCTAGTATCAAAGAGTTATATATTATTCGCTTGAAATGATGCAGCTGGTTTTGAGCCATGCTGTCCATTTCGTTGCCGATGTGAGCAGCAAAAGTTTGATTTGGACCGGGGGGTGTATGTAAAACCTCCTCCGCGTGACTCAAAAATCTGTCACTTCTTGACAGGCCAGAGGATGGAGTCCTGGAAGCCGACCTCCGCTTCTTGGCGGGTGTTGCCACTGCCGGCCTCTCTATTGTTGACTCCATATCCTCTGTGGTCTCGCTGGTTGAAGGGACAGAATTCACATCCAGGAATTCCTCCTTAGAAAAATGAAAAACAAAGATTAAAAGTATTTCGATTTTAACAAAATAAACATACATACAGTGGCTTACAAGTTGTTTTTTTAATTAAAAAAAGGACAGCATTTGGAGCATCACCATCCTGTCCATCCAAGAGAAAGATAATACACTATGTCCAGTTAAAAGATATAATAGTTTAATTGCATACCTGGTCCTGCCCCTCCACATTCTCCACGAGGGGCTCTGATATCTCGGGTACCAGCGAAGACCGCGCCCGTTTCTTTGGCTCTTGGTCAAGGACGAATTTGAGCAGGTCATAGTACCATAACCTTGGCTTTATGACTTCATCTGCACCTGCTCCCGAACGTTTTGATTCTTCATACTTCTTGTGCTCCTTCAGGAACACTGTTCTCAAACCCTGGATCTTGGTCTTCACCCAGTCTATGCCAACATCACTGTCGTACTCCCGACTGTATACCAACAATTTCTTCAGTGCCTGAAGTTTCACATCACGGTTGGAGTAGTCCCTATCTGAGTACTTCCAGAGGCACTCATTGGCCTGGTACATTTCAATGAACCCGGACACAAAAGCTCTGGATTGAGTTCCAGTGATGTCTGCAAGTGAGAAATTTTTTTAAAAAAATAATAATAAAAAAACAACAACAAAAAAACACAAAAACAGATACATTACCCCCCAAGTTTCCCTTATAGAACAACCCTAGTCCTCCTTCATGCAGCACCCCCACAGTATTGCCCTTATGTAGCACCCCCCGTATGCCCCTTATGTAGCACCCCCCGTATGCCCCTTATGCAGCACCCCCACAGAATGCCCTTTATGCAGCAACCCCCTGTAGCTCTTTTAAGCTGCCCCCCAAGTCCCTTGATGCAGCACCCTCCAAGTTCCACACCCCAATTGTGTGCCGCCTCTTGTACCCCTTCCCAGTGCAAGTCCCCAGGAAGTGCTACATTGGTGGTCAGTGGTTTACAACTAAATACTTATTACCGATGTTCAAAAGTGATCCGCGTTTTCCTCCAAATACTGCTGGATCTTCTCACACGCTCCGTCAGGGCAGAATCAACAAAATGGAGGTTTGGGAGTGTCAGGGAGTGGTTAATAGTTTGATCGTTCAGCGTGAACGATGTATAAGCGATGTGTAAGCGATGTGTAAGCGATCAAGTGAAATTGACCTGCATGTTCAGTCGATGGAGGAGACGATCAAACGAGCAGCAGGAGCGCGCATCGTTCATCGTTAGAAACAATTACTGCACGATTTGCAAACGATTTTTAAACGATTGAACGATATAGTTATCGTTCAATCGCCTGCACACTTCTATATTTTACACTGCACTGTCACTCTTTTTCCATTTTTCGTGTGATGCCCTGGGGGGGGGGTCCTGGGCTTGACGTTATTTTGGGGTGCTCTGCGCCTCGGACGTGAACCTATTAGTGTTAGGGACTGCTAGTGACAGAGAAGCCGTGACGAGGCCTAGCAGCTTCCCATGTATTTGCAAACGCATGCAACTAATATCTCTGATGTCTATTACCATATAGTGTTCATATGTTGTTGCTAGTATAATTCAGTGTGCTGAGGAACAATAGGGGGTTAAATACCCCTCTCTTTTCTACCTGGCATTGCATAAGGGGCCAGTCTGGGAGCACTACTTCAGCCAGGGGCAATGCATAAGGGCAAAGCTAAACTACAGGGGGCAATGCATAAAGGGGAAAACTACAGGGGGCACTGTATAAAGGGCACAAATACAGGGGGCAATGCCCCGTATGCAATGCCCCGTAATGGTCCCCCGTATGCAATGACCCTTATACAGTGCCCCTTGTAGCGCTCCCCCCTATGCAATGCTCCATGCAGCGCTCCCCCCTATGCAGTGCCCCTTATAGCACTCCCCCCCGATACAGGGCCCCACTGTATGCAATGCCCCTTATACAGTGCACCCGTATGCAATGCCCCTTGTAGCACTCCCCCTTATGCAATGCCCCTTGTAATGGTCCCCCATATGCAATGCCCCTTATACAGTGCCCCTTGTAGTGGCCCCCTCTATGCAATGCCCCTTGTAGTGGTCCCCCATATGCAATGCCCCTTTATACTTGTAATGGTCCCCCGTATGCAATTCCCCTTATACAGTGCCCCTTGTAGTGGTCCCCCGTTTCCAATGCCCTTTATGCAGTGCCCCTTATAGTGGTCCCCCATATGCAATGCCCCCTGCAACGTCCCTTGTAGTGGTCCCCTGTATGCAATGCCCCTTGTAGCGCTCCCACCTATGCAATTTCCCCTTGTAGTGGTCCCCCATATGCAATGCCCATTATACAATCCCCTTGTAGTGATCCCCCGTATGCAATGCCCCTTGTAGCGCTCCCCCTTTGCAATGCCCCAGCTGTGGCCCCCTATGCAGTGCCCCCCCCCTTGGGTTGAAACCACTGGTGGCCAGCGGTGGGTACTTACCTATTTTAGAGGAAAAAATACATAAATCAGGTGATCAAGGCGTCTCAGTCAGCACAAAATGGAGGCCGGGGAGTGTCAAAATACTACAATATCATTGATCGTAGATCATTCTTTGATACTGAACGATATGAACAATTTGGTCATCGATATCATACAAGTTGGCCTGCATGCATGGACGATCAAAGATATCTTGATCGTCCATGCGGGAACGTGCACCACATGGTCGTTGGTAGGTTGTTGGGTACATAAAAATGAACGATATTACCGATCTAACGAAGTACGATATCGTTATCGTTCATATCATTCATGAAAATCGTACCATGTGTATGCAGCATTAGGTATTATCCGATTACTATTTCAGCACAGGTTTTAAATGGCAACAGGGAGAGACTAGTATTACAAGGTCACTTTGTAAATCGGCCCCTTGTAGTGGTCACCCGTATGCAATGCCCCTTATACAGTGCCCCTTGTAGTTGTCCCTCCGTATGCAATGCCCCTTATACAGTGCACCTTGTAATGGTCCCCTGTATAAAATTCTCCTTATTACAGTGCCCCTTGTAGTGGTCCCCCATATGCAATGCCCCTTATACAGTGCCGCTTGTAATGGTCCCCCGTATGCAGTGCCCCTTGTAGTGGTGCCCCGTATGCAATGCCCCCTGCAATGAGCCTTATACACTTCCCCTTGTAATGGCCCTCCGAATGCACTGCCCCTTGTAGTGGTCCCCCATATGCAATACCCCTTATACAGTGCTGCTTGTAATGGTCCCCCATATGCAATGCCCCCTGCAATGACCCTTATACAGTTCCCCTTGTAATGGCCCCCTGAATGCAATGCCTCATATACAGTGCCCCTTATAGCGCTCCCTCCTATGCAATGCCCCTTGTAGCGCTCCCTCCTATGCAATGCCCTTTGTAGCACTCCCCCCTATGCAGTGCCTTTGGAATGGTCCCCCATATGCAATGCCCCTTATACAGTGCCCCTTGTAGCGCTCCCCCCTATGCAATGCTCCATGCAGCGCTCCCCCCTATGCAGTGCCCCTTATAGCACTCCCCCCGATACAGGGCCCCACTGTATGCAATGCCCCTTATACAGTGCACCCGTATGCAATGCCCCTTGTAGCACTCCCCTTTATGCAATGCCCCTTGTAATGGTCCCCCATATGCAATGCCCCTTATACAGTGCCCCTTGTAGTGGCCCCCTCTATGCAATGCCCCTTGTAGTGGTCCCCCATATGCAATGCCCCTTTATACTTGTAATGGTCCCCCGTATGCAATTCCCCTTATACAGTGCCCCTTGTAGTGGTCCCCCGTTTCCAATGCCCTTTATGCAGTGCCCCTTATAGTGGTCCCCCATATGCAATGCCCCCTGCAACGTCCCTTGTAGTGGTCCCCTGTATGCAATGCCCCTTGTAGCGCTCCCACCTATGCAATTTCCCCTTGTAGTGGTCCCCCATATGCAATGCCCATTATACAATCCCCTTGTAGTGATCCCCCGTATGCAATGCCCCTTGTAGCGCTCCCCCTTTGCAATGCCCCAGCTGTGGCCCCCTATGCAGTGCCCCCCCCCCTTGGGTTGAAACCACTGGTGGCCAGCGGTGGGTACTTACCTATTTTAGAGGAAAAAATACATAAATCAGGTGATCAAGGCGTCTCAGTCAGCGCAAAATGGAGGCCGGGGAGTGTCAAAATACTACAATATCATTGATCGTAGATCATTCTTTGATACTGAACGATATGAACAATTTGGTCATCGATATCATACAAGTTGGCCTGCATGCATGGACGATCAAAGATATCTTGATCGTCCATGCGGGAACGTGCACCACATGGTCGTTGGTAGGTTGTTGGGTACATAAAAATGAACGATATTACCGATCTAACGAAGTACGATATCGTTATCGTTCATATCATTCATGAAAATCGTACCATGTGTATGCAGCATTAGGTATTATCCGATTACTATTTCAGCACAGGTTTTAAATGGCAACAGGGAGAGACTAGTATTACAAGGTCACTTTGTAAATCGGCCCCTTGTAGTGGTCACCCGTATGCAATGCCCCTTATACAGTGCCCCTTGTAGTTGTCCCTCCGTATGCAATGCCCCTTATACAGTGCACCTTGTAATGGTCCCCTGTATAAAATTCTCCTTATTACAGTGCCCCTTGTAGTGGTCCCCCATATGCAATGCCCCTTATACAGTGCCGCTTGTAATGGTCCCCCGTATGCAGTGCCCCTTGTAGTGGTGCCCCGTATGCAATGCCCCCTGCAATGAGCCTTATACACTTCCCCTTGTAATGGCCCCCCGAATGCACTGCCCCTTGTAGTGGTCCCCCATATGCAATACCCCTTATACAGTGCTGCTTGTAATGGTCCCCCATATGCAATGCCCCCTGCAATGACCCTTATACAGTTCCCCTTGTAATGGCCCCCTGAATGCAATGCCCCTTATAGCGCTCCCTCCTATGCAATGCCCCTTGTAGCGCTCCCTCCTATGCAATGCCCTTTGTAGCACTCCCCCCTATGCAGTGCCCTTTGTAATGGTCCCCCACTATGCAATGCCCCACCGTATGCAATGCCCCTTGTAGTGGTCCCCCATATGCAATGACCCTTATACAGTGCCCCACTGTATGCAATGCCCCCTGCAGTGTCCCTTATACAATTCCCTTTGTAATGGCCTCCTGAATGCACTGCCCCTTATATAGTGCCCCTTGTAGTGGTCCCCCATATGCAATGCCCATTATACAGTGCTGCTTGTAATGGTCCCCCGTATGCAATGCCCCCTGCGATGACCCTTATACAGTTCCCCTTGTAATGGCCCCCCGAATGCAATGCCTCTTATACAGTGCCCCTTGTAGCACTCCCCCCTATGAAATGCCCTTGTAGCACTCCCCCCTATGCAGTGCCCCTTGTAATGGTCCCCCGTATGCAATGCCACCTGCAGTGCCCCGTATACAATTACCCTTGTAATGGCCCCCCGAATGTAATGCCCTTTATACAGTGCCCCTTGTAGTGGTCCCCCATATGCAATGCCCCCTGCAATGACCCTTATACAGTGCTCTCTTCTCCCCAGGCTGTTTTCTGCGGGCGCATCACAGCCTGACGCCCGGCACTTTTCCCCGCCGACCCCCGCTGTGGAACGCTGGCCTCTGAAGTGACCGGAAGCCTCCGATCGCTTCAGAGGCCAGCGTTACTAGTGATGCCCTGCGCAGGTTACGTCATGACGTGAGGAGCCAGCCCCACGCGCCTGCTGGATCTAATTAGATCCAGTCAGCGCAAGGCAGCGGAAGCGGCAGCAAGTAAAGGTAAGTGCTGGGCTGGGGCCAGGACTAGCCTGGGGGCACTGCATAAGGGACACTATTAAACCTGGGGGCACTGCATAAGGGACACTATTAAACCTGGGGGCACTGCATAGGGCAAACAAAAAAATGGCAGCTGCTCAATCTAGTAGTACTTTTTTCAGATGCATGAAAGGGAGGGGTCTTACCAAGTAGAAAAGAGAGGGGGGTTTAACCCCCTATTGTTCCTCATCACACTGAATAATACTAGCAACAATATATGAACTATACTACTATATTGTAATAAAATTTCAGAGATATTGGTTGCATGCATTTGCAAATACATGGGAAGCTGCTAGGCCTCGTCACGGCTTCTCTGTCACTAGCAGTCCCTAACACTAAAAGGTTCACGTCTGGGGCGCAGAGCACCCCAAAATAACATCAAGCCCAGGGACCCCTCCAGGGCATCACACGAAAATGGAAAGAGTGACAGTGCAGTGTCAAGTATAGAAGTGTGCAAGTAATTACTAAGTGTTAAGGGGTTAAAATATGTGAAAGATTACATGAATAATAAACAAACATAAAAAGGTGATGTGAAAAGTAACTATGTGTATTAAGTGGTGATGCCCTGAGGAGGCCCCTATGAAATCCCACCACCCAGATAGAGCAGCAGCGTTAGCTGCCAAATTTCTGACTAACCATCCCTGATGGAGGGGAACTAGCGGAGAATGGGCGACTGTCCGAATGGCTTCATCCGATCAAGATACACCTGTGGCTACATCATGCCCCCACATACCCCAGCTGCATGCCCTAGTGCGCCCAGACCTCACAGTCCAACATTACCGAACCCTAGGAGATGCTACACTTGTTGGCAGTCGGGAAACGTATGAGATTGCAAAACAAGCAGTGTCCTGAGTGGCACTGTATCAAGAAACATCATAATGGTGGGGAGGGGTACTACTATCCTGATGCGCCAGAGGTTGAGAGAGTAGTCTACCAAGGGGAGGGGGTAGCGCCAGTCAGGAATGCTACCCCTGTAAATATGAAAGGACACCTACAACCCGTCAAAGTTAATGGCCAGGAACTGTAGAGGTTCCGGGATTTGAAGGTCTCCATTACCCTGATACAGTCCAGTTTAGTTTCACATAACCAATGGCTAAAGAAAGGAAAATCAAAATTTCAATGGCAGGCAGCCAGATTGCAGTTATCCCCATGGCATGGGTTCATTTGGATTTGGGCCAGGGTTTGGAGAAGATGAATATGGGCTTACTGGACGTATTGCCAACTTCTGTGATTTCGGGAAATGATTAGGACCAAGGGCTGACTAGTTATTTTGTAATATTGTGTGTTTGCACTGATAGAGAAGGATAAGAAATTGTTCTAGTGACTGAGCAAGGATAATATGTGACTCTTTTCTGTATTAAGGGATTACTACTAACCTGTGCTGATATCTTTAGGAATTTCCTCCTTCTTACACTGCTGATCAGCGCTCACATACATCTCTTCTCCCTCTATATCTTCTGCCTTTATATCAGTCACATATGTCTCTTCTCCCTCTAGATCTTCTGTCTTTATATCAGTCACATAGGTCTCTTCTCCCTCTATATCTTCTGCCTTTATATCAGTCACATATGTCTCTTCTCCCTCTAGATCTTCTGTCTTTATATCAGTCACATAGGTCTCTTCTTCTCCCTCTGTATCTTCAACCTTAATATTATTCAAGTGGTCTTCACCCTATATAAACCAGCAATAAAGGAAGGCATTAATAATTATGGATTTCAATAAGAGATTAAACAATACAAATAATGGGACACACTCAGCTTGTCCCACATCATATGGTGAAAGTCACTTTGATATTCAGCGAGTTGCTCATTGACTTACACCCTTGACTGCTCAGTTTCACAAGACGGATGACCATAGGTCCAGCAGGGGAAATGTGCGGGTCAAGAACCACACATCAAGGAGCCCCCTGAAAGGGTTTATCTACCTCCCCCCGAGCTAGTCTCACTGTATCCTTACCAGCTGGAGTCAGCACCTAATACTGACCGGACTGTTCTAATAGAGGTAACCTCATACCATCGCTGCCATCCCAGAGAAGCGCTGAGTCTCCTCAATAAAAGGTTTGGCCCTACACACTGTCTGACTTTCATTTCCCTACACACCCACATCTTACACACTGCCTGTCTAAGCTGCCCAATACTCTCCACTACATATATTCTATAGTGCAGACAAGCACAACACTTACACACGTCTCACCCACACCATTCTCTATAACCTATCACCGGCTAACACTCTGCACTGCTAATACACCACATGTTCTAATCCCTCTCTTACATTTCTATTTTCCCATCCCCTTTTCCCCTCACCACCACACTACCTCCACCTTTGGCAGACCTCCACACACTCGTTAGGCCACAGCACACTTCCCTTCCTTATCTTCCCTGCACCCACACCACCACAAGAGGGCGCACCTACATTCCCTTTATATAACGTGAGGGAGGGAAACAAGGCACAGGTCAAACCAATGATGAGGTCATCTGAGAGAGTAGTCTACCAAGGGGAGGGGGTAGCGCCAGTCAGAATAATACATTTAGGTCCAATAGGAAAAGGCCAATATAGTGTAAGGAAATAACTATCTACTTATGTGACAGCACCTAAAGGATCCCGATATACGAGGGATATATTCACAATACAAGGATACAAAGGGGAAAAGCTGGGGACCATAAAGAACGCCATGGAGTGTTGTGCATCACAAGACAATGATAACTTGTTAAACTAGTGCAGAACAAGAAGACTGTCACAAAACCAGTTGTTACGTTCTAGATCTTGGGGCTTATATAATAGGTTGCGAGCTGCAGCTGCTGTGGGAACTCCTGTGAGTCCAAGCTGGTTTTGCCTTTAAAATGATTGCAGCTTTAAAAATACTGGAAGACTCGCAGGAGTTCCAGGAGTGGCTGCAGCTCGCAACCTATTACAAAAGCCCCTTATCTTTGTCCCCGGCCTTCAAAAATTGTACTATCGCAGGCCAAGGACTCAACACTCAGGTCACCAGAGCATGAGCAAACGTTGACTCATCTCACAGTATGCACAGATGGGAGAAGCTCATTCATGTGTGCAAAATGGCTGAGAACAAATAGTCTGATCATGGAGAGTGTCAGATCTAGCTACAGTTGTAGTGTTACAATTAGTTGGGAGCTCCAGTGAGGTAAGAACAGCATGTATTGTCTGCTCAGTGTCTCCACCCATCTATTTATATGTGACAGAACCTGAGCACAGGGCGCCACCAGCTCAACAACAGGGAAAGAGGAGACACTGAACATACTTAGGCTTAGCTAATTGGAAACAAATGCAGATTACAGAACACAACATATAAATCAAAGCTGCAATTGCTTAATGGTTCCTTATATTATCAGTAATTTCCTAAGTATAATATGTTTACTTAGCAAACTGGTAACAATGAAAGAAAAATATGAGATATGGTAAGAACTGACCTTTGTTATCTCTATTTCTACGAAGTCCATAGGGTTCCACAGGATACCTTGGGGTATAGGTGATGACGTCAGGCATCGGGCACCATAGAGTTAAGTTTTCACCCTCCCAGGATGCACTAGGGTCCCCCTCCTAGACCTCGCCCCCGAGCCAAGGCATCGTTACGTACCAAGCCATAGGCCGGAGGAGGAGAAGGAAGAGAGAGAAAAAAGATCTGGACACACACAAGAATCACATTCTCACCAGAGGGAGACGGAAAAACCGGTGACCAGAGTAAAGCCCATCTGCAGCACAGGTGCGACAGGGTGGGAGTCCTGTGGAACCCTATGGGTTTCGTAGAAATAGAGATAACAAAGGTAAGTTCTTACCATATCATATTTTCTACATCAGGGTTCATAGGGTATCCACAGGATACCTTGGGGATGTCCCAAGGCAGTATCCTTTAAGGGTGGGGACGCTCCTGTGCTGAAAGGAGAATCCGCCGCCCGAAGGAAGCATCCTGAGAGGCAAAGGTGTCAAACGCATAATACCTCACAAAGGTATGGACAGAGGACCACGTGGCAGCCTTGCAGATCTGGACTGCAGAGGCACCACGTCGAGCTGCCCGCGAAGGACCCACAGACCTAGTGGAATGAGCCCTCACAGAGGATGGAACCGGAAGGCCTTCATGAAGATAAGCTTCAGAAATTGCCATACGAATCCAGCCTGCCAAAGTCTGCTTTGAAGCAGGCCAACCCTTTTTACGGAAGCCATAAAGGACAAACAAGGCTTCCGACTTCCTAAATGAGGAAGTGCGGTCAACATAAATTCGTAAGGCCCGCACCACGTCCAAAGTGGCCTCACCCACTGAAAGATCAGGTGAGTTGAAAGCCGGCAAAACGATTTCCTCGTTGATGTGGAAACTCGAAACAACTTTGGGAAGGAATCCGGGACGAGTGCGCAGCACCGCCCTGTTCCTATGAAAAACCAGAAAGGGGGTCTACAAGAGAGAGCCCCTAAGTCAGAAACACATCTGGCCGAAGCAATGGCCAGAAGGAAAATTGTTTTAGCCGTTAGCCATTTAAGGTCCACTGAGCCCAGTGGTTCAAACGGCGGTCCCTGGAGAGCCCTCAGGACCACAGCTAAATCCCAAGGCGCCACCGGTGGAACAAAAGGTGGCTGAATTCGGAGAACACCTTGCATAAAGGTGCGCACATCAGGGATTGCAGCAATCCTACGATGGAACCAGACGGACAGGGCAGACACCTGCACCTTCAGAGACGCAAGGCGAAGCCCATGGTCCAGTCCCGCCTGTAGGAAAGCTAACACTCTAGACAGACGGAACTCCCGAGGGGCATAACCACTGGAAGAAAGTATGCCACACACGATGGTATATCCTCGCAGAAGATGGTTTCCGAGCCCTTAGCATAGTCTGCACTACAGAGCTGGAAAACCCCCTGGAACTTAACATGTCCGTCTCAACAGCCACGCCGTCAAAGACAGCCGAGTCAGGTCCGGGTGAAGACAAGGACCCTGTGACAGTAGGTCCGGTCGTAACGGCAACCGCAGAGGAATGTCCACGGACAGCCCCTGGAGGTCTGAGAACCAGTGCCGCCGGGCCACACGGGAGCCATCAACAGGAGCGTCCCTCCTTCCGGTTTGAACTTCCGGATTACCCGTGGAAGAAGGGAAAACGGAGGAAAGAGATAAGCAAACCGGAACGTCCACTGGACGGACAGAGCATCTACCAGAGACGCCTTTTCGTCTCTTGTGTGAGACCTGTACACCGGCAACTTGTTGTCATGCCGTGACGCCATGAGGTCGATCTCTGGAAGACCCCACCTGTCCACCAGAAGTTGAAAGACGTCCTGGTGCAGAGACCATTCCCCCGGATGAACGTCCTGGCGACTGAGAAAGTCCGCCTCCCCGTTTAGGACTCCCGGGACGAATACTGCTGATATGGCCGGGAGATTGCGTTCCGCCCAAACCAGGATTCGGGACACCTCTACGAGAGCCGCCCAACTTCGGGTTCCTCCTTGACGATTTATGTACGCCACGGTGGTGGCGTTGTCCGACTGGACCTGCACGGGGTGACCTTGGAGAACCCGATGTGCCTGCTGGAGAGCACTGAAAACCGCACGGAGCTCCAAGATGTTTATTGGAAGCTCTGTTTCTGCCCGAGTCCACCTGCCCTGGAACAAGTGTGGACCCGTGAGCGCTTCCCAGCCCCGAAGACTGGCGTCCGTTGTCAACAGGACCCAATTCGCCACCCAGAACGGACGACCCTTGTTGAGGTGGGTCGTCTGCAACCACCAGGCTAGGGACAGGCGAACCTCCGGAGTGAGCACCATCGTCTGGGACTTTACGCTCTGAGGCAGTCCATTCCATTTGGACAGGATCAACTGCTGCAGAGGTCTGGAGTGAAACTGGGCATATTCCACCATGTCGAATACTGACACCATGGAGCCCAGTAACCTCATCGGCGAGTGCAGGGACACACGGCGATTCTGCAGACAACTGCGCATCCTCAACTGCAAGGCAGGGATCTTTTCGCCCGTCACAAAGATCCTTTGCTGTCTGGAGTCCAATAAGGCTCCGAGGTGTAAAATCCTCTGAGACGGGACCAGGGTGGACTTCTGCCAGTTTATTAACCAGCCGTGCCGTTGCAGTACCGCAATCGTCAGATCCAAATGGCGTAGAAGGAGCTCTGGAGATCCTGCTACCAACAGAAGGTCGTCCATGTATGGCAACATGCGGACTCCCTGCAGCCGCAGGGAAGCCGCCATGACCGCCTTAACCTTGGTGAAAACACGTGGTGCTGTCGCCAGGCCAAAAGGTAACGCCCGGAACCGGTAGTGATCGTTGCGGATTGCAAACCTGAGGAACTGTTGATGGCGTAAAAGAATAGGGACATGCTGGTAAGCATCCTGTATGTCCAACGACACCATGTAATCCCCAGGTTCCAGCGCCAGAATGATGGACCGTAGGGTCTCCATCCGAAACCTCGGCACCCGCAAGGACCTGTTGAGTGCTTTGAGGTTGAGGATCGGACGGTACGACCCATTGGGTTTCTGCACCAAAAACAGATTGGAATAGAAACCCTGGCCCCTCTGGGAGAATGGAACAGGCACTATAACTCCAGCCTGGAGCATAGTGTGCAAAACCTTCCGCAGTTCCGTGGCTTTGTCCCGGTCTGATGGAAGACCCGTAGTGAAGAATCAGGATGGGGGCCTGTGCCGAAAGGAGAGGGCATACCCGTGAGAAACCATCTCGTGAACCCAATTGTCTGTCGTAGTCACCGACCAACACTGGGCGAACTGCAGCAGGCGGCCTCCCACTCTGGGATCCCAGGCTTGTCATCCGACTTAGGGGCCGGACGTCTGGTACTCCAGGCCTGTTTCCGGGGCTTGGCCGATTTTTTGGGGCCAGCCTGTCGGGGAAAAGACTGTGCTTTAGGCCTACCCTGGGCCCTGTAAGGCCGAAAGGACGACGTACCTGACCTGGAAGGAACTGCAGCAGATGTGAGACAGGCAGATTTGGCTGCCGCCAGCGTGGCTACAATTTTGTCCAGATCCGGACCAAATAGGACTTTTCCATTAAAAGGCAAAGCTTCTAAGCCCTTCTTGGAATCAGCGTCCGCCTTCCAAGATCGCAACCATAAGGTGCGACGAGCAGCTACAGCTGCCGAAGAAATCCGAGAACTCAGGGTACTGATATCCAAGGACGCCTCACTGATGTAAGTGGCCGAATCCCGGAGATTGCCTACCAACTCAGTCTGTTCAGCCGAACAGTCGGAGTCCAAAGACGCCTCCAAACTATCCGCCCAGCACTCCATAGCTCTGGCTACCCAACAAATGGCCATAGCCGGCCTTTAGGCAGATCTCCACCTTACGATCCGTAGCATCCTTCAAGGAGGACATTGAGGGCATGAGCAACGTGGCACTTCGGACCAGGCGTGTCTCATGAGAATCCACCTGTGGAGGGGATTCCCACTTTGAAATATAATTGTCCGCAAACGGGTAAGCCACCGCCAAGCGTCTCTGAGGCTGATACCATTTACCGGGGTGTTTCCACACCTCCTCTAAATGGTCTACTAACTGACTCGAAAGAGGAAACACAGTGGCGTCACCCTTAATATCCTTAAAAAAGGCATATTTAGACTTGGACACCGGATGATATTCATGCTCAATCACTAAAGCTGTGCGGACAGCCCGAATAAGTCCAGGAATATAAACCTTGGACTTAGCGTCCGACTCTTTAGACGGAGAGGTTCTTGGTCAGAAAGATCCAGAATCTCCCCATCATCAGTCGTACCGTCGTCGTCCTCATAAGGAGCTGACAAAGACGCCACCGGCCGCTTATGTGGCCGCAACACAGACTCCCCTTGTAACACGTCCGACAAATGCTGTACAGAACTTGGCAGTGAATTAACCCACGCAGGCTCCTGAGAGACTGGGGAGGAGAAATAGGGAGACTGTGGGGTACCATCAATTGTCTTGGGAAACCCTGCATGGGTGACGACACCAATGACTGCTGGGACAACCCCATCTGTGAAAACACAGGCTGCGGAGCTAGCTGGCCCACTAGGGTTGTAAGCGCTTTGGCGAAACAAGCCCAGGGTGGTTCCTTTACCGGAGCCGTGACAGTAATTGGCCGCACCAATAAATAACACTGCCGACATAGCCCCTCCGCTTTACCCTCCCCCTCCGCTATAGGTACCTTGCACGTAGTACACATAAGCTGGAGAGGAAAGTCACTCTCAGACATGATGGTAAGTATGTGACCCCTCTCACTGATACTTGTTAGTATAGTGAGAGAACCACCCTGCAATCACCGCACCGCAAGGGCTTTAGCAGAAGAAGAACAGGGACAGTGAAATGGCTGACAGTAGAAAGTGAAAGTACAGGCAGCAGACGCTAGCAGAAGTCACATACAATGCAAAGAAATCAATTCCCTGCACTATCAGCGCTGATTCTCAACTACGCAGACACACAGCCTGGTAGGACACAGCGCTGTATACACAGACCTGAACCAACGGAGGACAGGTATGCCGGGGGACCCAGACCGCGATGCCACCGATCTTCAGCGTCCAGCAGCGCTCACCATGCTTCCAGCAAAAGATGGCCACCGAGGAGCAGAGAGGAGGCCGGCCTTGGGGAGGAGCGCTGCCACAGGGCCAGTCAGCAGAGCAGAGAGGGCTGTGTGCAGCGGGGGAGGCACCGGGTGCGCTCCCCTGGCATGCAATTAACCCCTGGGATGCCACAGCGCTACCGCTCAGCCGCGGTCCGCTGTCCAGGGGGGTAGTGGACGCGCAGGTTAGGTACCTGGCTCCACGCTGCAGCCAGTCCCCAGGGAGCCCCCTGCCTGGGGACTCTGGACCATGTTACAGCAGGGACCCACCGCGGGACCCCGCTGCCCCCTTGAATCTGGCCATGGTCCCAAACATCTGGGGTCACCGCTAGCTGTGACCCCAGATGCTTACCAGCATCCCCGCATCAATACCGGCGGGGGTGTAGGGAAGACAGCATGGACGTCAGCACTGACTGTCCATGCTGTACAGCCAGATGACCAGCCACAGCTGCTTGAAGAAAACTTCAGGGGATAATCTTAGCCCCCCTCTAAACAGGTGCATCCGACTCCGGCCGGGCACCAAACGAAACTGAGATGCCTTGGCTCGGGGGCGGGGTATAGGAGGGGGTGCATCCTGGGAGGCTGAAAACTTAACTCTATGGTGCCCGATGCCTGACGTCATCACCTATAGCCCAAGTTATCCTGTGGATACCCTATGGACCCTGATGTAGAAATAGGATGATAATAGAAAATCACTGTGTAGAAAGGTGACAGTCCCCACCAACCTCAGCAACACAAACCAGGAAACGACCATTGTATGTCCAATGAAAGAGGGTGGTGAACTTCAACAGCCTTTAAAGGAACAATGCAGGAGGTTCATAAAGCAGGAGGCTATTATATCCCCAGAGAGCTTCTTCCATCAGCAGTCTGTGAGGGGAAAGAGGGGGTCTCCGCCGATGCAGCCTTCCATCACACAGCACAGGTCCAGGAGAGAAGTAATCTATTCCAAACAGCAAGAGTGGCTCACTACCTGACCAAGCACCAGCAGGCTACATGTTCAGGCTCTAGGAAGCAGCAGCAAATGCATGACCCTGTCCCAGGCAGCAAGCTCCGACATACACAGGCATCCAGGAGTCACCACACGTGGAGCTCACAGCACAGGAACGCCGATGGCAGCAGAGAAGGGCGTCTAATACCAGGGATCAATCAGCAGAACCTCAAAAGCTGCCGCCACCTCAAAGGATCAGGCAGGTAAGCAGCAACCAGATGGGGGGTATGAAGGGAGGACACAGTGTATCCCGGGACCCCACCAACCTGAGTCACAGGGAACACCAATCTCACTCGCCCACGATATCTGGCCAGGGGACTGCAGGAGGACACCCCGATTAAGCAGGTTTGGATACAAATATTCTCCCAACAAGGGACGCCAACCACAGGAAACTGCCACCAACAGATTCACACCATGGGGTCCCAGCGTTATGAAGGCCATCCACGCTGATTGCAGGACGGGTGGAAATATCCTTCTCTGGGAGAGTAGTCATGCCAAAATATTCCCCACACCAAGGGCAACTTACTGAGGTAAGTAGCAGCTTTGTATTCAAGATGAGGAGGATGGAGACAGATTCTGCAATGTCTCTCAGGAGTCTTACTAAAAGGCTGCCATACTAGTTGCCATCCCACCGGAAGTCCATAGTGCATAACTTTTCCATCTATAGTCTACTATGAAACCAATTCACCATTGAATTACAGCTGCTCCACAGATCACATAGGGGTCTATGTACCAAGTCTTAGAGAGCGATAAAGTGGACGTAGATAAAGTAGCAACCAATCAGCTCCTATAATTTTTTAAACACCGCCTGTAGAGTGACAGTTAGGAGATGATTGGTTGGTACTTTATCTCTCTCCAAGGCTTAGTACATAGACCCCCATAGTGATAAATCACTTTGGTATTTGGCGAGACCCTAGACCACACCTACCTGATCCTCCTGTGGGGTCCTGTGATTCTCCTCTATACCATCCTGGGAATGAAGAGGACGGGAACATCTCTCTGGGGTATTTCTGTTACTGGGTCCATCTGTAGGAGACACACAGTGACTGAGTACATTGTATGTGTGTATATATATATATATATATATATATATATATTATTATTATCATTTATTTATATGGCGCCACAAGTGTTCCGCAGCGCCTTACAAAGTACAAAAACAAATTATATACAAGTGACTTACAGAACAATACAATACAGGACATGGATAATATATATTGCTACATTAGTGACCATATCACCCAGATAAGCAACAGAGCATAAGCAACCAAGTGTTAGGTGCCCTAGTGGTGAGTAAGAAGTAAATGACACTATAGTAAGGAGAAGCACAAGAGGGTAGATGGCCCTGCTCGTGAGAGCTTACATTCTAAAAATATATATATATATAATTATCAGGTGATGTGTATATAGGTAGTCAGAGAACCTGATCCCCATTAGTCTCCTCTTACCCAGTGATGTGAGGGGCCGGTGATTCTCCATCATCACGTCCTTGTATAAATCCTTATGTGCTTCTATATACTCCCCCTCCTGTAATGAGACATAGACAGTGACATCCTGACACCTTATAGGAACCTGACACACACAATGATACAGTCATCACCCAGACACATCCGCTGGTGTTACTGTATAATGCCCCATTCCCAGCAGTCACCTCTCCAGTCATCACCCAGACACAGCCCCTGATGTTACTGTATAATGTCCCATTCCCAGCAGTCACCTCTCTAGTCATCACCCAGACACATCCCCTGATGTTACTGTATAATGTCCCATTTCCAGCAGTCACCTCCCCAGTCAGTCATCACCAGACACAGCCCCTGATGTTACTGTATAATGTCCCATTCCCAGCAGTCACCTCTCTAGTCATCACCCAGACACATCCCCTGATGTTACTGTATAATGCCCCATTCCCAGCAGTCACCTCTCCAGTCATCACCCAGACACAGCCCCTGATGTTACTGTATAATGTCCCATTCCCAGCAGTCACCTCCCCAGTCAGTCATCACCAGACACATCCCCTGATGTTACTGTATAATGTCCCATTCCCAGCAGTCACCCAGACACAGCCCCTGATGTTACTGTATAATGTCCCATTCCCAGCAGTCACCTCTCCAGTCATCACCCAGACACAGCCCCTGATGTTACTGTATAATGTCCCATTCCCAGCAGTCACCTCTCCAGTCATCACCCAGACACAGCCTCTGGTGTTACTGCAGAAGGTAACATTAAACGTCCATCTAGTTAGGACTATGTACATGGTACTAGGCACTGCGTATAGACCACAGTCACAGGTAGGACAGGGGCTGTATGTATACAATGAGCCATTCTTGTCTAATCTGCATTAATCAAAAAATTCCACAAAAGTGGAAAGTATCTTCTTATTGTAAAACAAAGGGGTCTATGTACCAAGCAGTGATAAGAGACAGAGTGAAAAGTGATAAGGTGCCAGCCAATCAGCTTCCAACTGCCATCTCACAGGCTGTGTTTGAAAAAGCTGATTGGCTGGCACCTTATCACAGACTTATCACTTTTCACTCTGTCTCTGATCACTGCTTAGTACATAACCAGTTAATTACATATAAAAATACAGTAATAGCTGTAAGCAGCTAAGTCTCAGGAATGTATCAGTAATAGGAAAACACAACATACTGTGACCAATGTGATATATCCCATCCTAATGTCACCATAACATAGTGTTCCCGCTAGGTTGTTTTAGCGGCGCGCCGCGCCCCCTACTCAATTTATAAAGGGCAGAAAGCACCCTGCCCTCCGGCGCGGGGCACCTCTGAAACAGCCTGGGGGTTCTGTCCCCACCCGTGGGCCGCACTGTCCTGCGGGTGGGGAAAACGGCGGTGCAACGGTCACCGACGGTGAATGGATGCCGGGTGCAAGCCCCCGGTATTCATGCACAGTGAGCGCAGCACTTGGGGGCTGACCGGCATGTCCTTAAGTGCCGGGCACGCCCCCAAGAGTGACAAATAGGGGACATGTCAAAGACTCGCCCCCTTTTCGGTCAAGCACAGAAGTGTATAGATGGCACCTAATGTCACTACATACAGATACATGGCCACTGTAACACCTAAATGATGAGATAAACTGTATAGAATACAGAGACACAAAATATGACAGATGCTATAACGCTGTAATAATAAGATGGTCCCATAGAGGATGTGACAGAAGGTAACAGTAACACATAGTATTCCCGGCTACATCCTAATGTACACACTGTTGATATACATAATAGGTTAGGGTTATGCTATAATACGCCATCAGTGTTACCTGTCAGGCTGGACAAAGGTTACACCTGACACACAGGAGGCCTCACTGACAGGAGAACAGGGGGGTCCTGTATTATTAGTAGTGATGAGAGTGATGTCACCGACATTCCCAGCATTCCTCACTTCCCCAGTCAGACTGTCACAAGCCGCTGCACTGAGAACGCAGGGCGAGGCGAACGCCGGGCAATCGTTTGCTGAACTCCTCCCCATCACCTGTCCATCATCCTTGGTCTGTCCTGGATGGCTCCTGTGGCTATTTCCTGCTGGTGTAAAGGCTGCTCCGGTGCCGATGATAGCGTTTCAAGTGTTTCCGGTTTTGGTGTTGTCTCCTGTTATCCAGTGGAGTACCCAGTCCTCCTGTCAGCTCTTGTTACATGCCATTTGTGTCATCTAGGCAGCACGGTGCGCATATCTACTACCTGCCATTTGTGTCATCTAGGCGGCACGGTCCGCATGTCCACGCTCTGCCGTTTGTGTCATTCAGGCAACACAGACAGCACTAAGTGTCCAGAGTGCGCAGTTATGTGTCCAACTGCTTGTGTCAACCCGGCAGCACAGGCCGCAATCCAGCGTCCAAAGTACGCAATCAAGTGTACCACCGATTGTGTCAACCCTGCGACACAGGCCGCAACCCAGCGTACCACCGCCTTTGTCAACCTGGCGGAACACGTCCTCAGATCACCGCAGCCAAAGCTTACCAGCTGTCAAGGATGTTACACAGCCCAAAGGCCGCATCTTGTCCTACGGCCCGCAGGCCACAACAAGCCAAGGCTATCAGCCCTCAAGGCAGCTGCTCGGCCGAAAAGCCGCATCTTATCTCACTGCCCTCGGGCCACGACTAGTCTAAAGGTGGGTACACAACTGACATATATATGCAGATCACTCGATCTGCAGATATATCTATCTGCAGATGATGGTCGTTCATACACACTGAACGCCCATCATCTGCTTGTGCCCTCGGGTGCCGGGGGGCAGAACCCGGCGGCCGGGGGCGTGTCCCGTCCCCCTCCTCACGGCTGCCGCTGTGTGTGTACGGGCGGTCTGCAAACCGCCTGTACACACCTGCAGATGGACAGATATGTCTGCAGACATATCTTTCCATCGGCTGTGCAGCACAGCCAATGCGATATGTCGGTGAACGACGAGGTTCACTGACATCACGGGTACACACTGCCCGACGGGCGGCAGATACATTGGCCGATGAATTGTTCGGCCAATGTATCTGTCAGTGTGTACCCAGCTTAAGACTTACCAGTCCTCAAGACTGCTGCATAGCCCACAGGCTACATCAACTTCTCCAGGCCTCGGGCTACAACTAGTTAAAAGCCTACCAGCACTCAAAGCTGCTCCACAGCCGCAGCTAGCCAAGTGTTCCAGCCCTCAAGGCTGTTGCAGGACTATACCCTCAAAAGATAATACCCATTCCATAACACAGACACACTGACAGACCAGCAGTGATCGCAAATACGCGCTATAGCGCGCATTTTAGCCATAAATGAGGACTGGGGGGACGCGCTCCGCTGCCGGCCAATCTCCGGCTCCCGGTTACATGATTCATGTCTCCCCTGGCCCGGCTGCAGACCCACAGCTATAAGAGCGTCCAGGAGGACTCTCCATAATTATGGAGGTGGGCCCTGATTCAGAGCGAGCGCTCTGGTCAGAGCGTCCGGCTCTGAATCAGGGCCATAGTCTGATGTCATATCGGCTACACACTGCCTGATATCATCCAGGCTACACACTGACCAGCATATACAGCCTGATATCATACCAGCTACACACTGACCAATATAAAGTCATTCAATTCACATTATATGATGCATAGAGAGCTCCCCATAGAAGTAATATTCTGAACCTGTCGGGGGAAGACACCTCTGACATAGACTCTGTTTACCATTGGTACTGAACGGAGCAACGTGAGATTGAGACCCCCTAAGAGCAGAATGGAAGGAAGATATAAAGAGCACCTGCTTCTACTATCTCTGCGGTCCTCGGTTATCCCCTGTTGTGTATACACAGTGTTCTTCCCGGCTGTGGCATCAAAAAGTAGCCGGGTGGGGCCTTCGCAATCATGCGCGCGCCAGGAAAATGGGGTACCTCCCTTAAGGTGCCCACACACATACCGATGTCCTCACGATACGATTTTATGGCCAATTTCCTCATGAACTTTCACGGGAGCTCCCTTGCCATCGTGATCACGATTTGGAGTTAAAAATGTCCAATCTGACTAAAGATCCATCTTGCAGCCAATGCATTGTATCCCAGATTGGCTAATCTGCCCTACAGCACGGCAGATCAGAAGATGCGATGTACGACGAGCGGGGACGCGCATCGGCATCGTGCTCGTGAGAATAAACTCACGATTTGTACCTTTTTTACCCGATTCGTCGTCATCGGCCAAATCGTGTAAACTGTCGCTATGTGTGTGGGCACCTTTACCAATCCAGCCCAACAGGTCTCAGGTTGCTCCCCCACTGGCTCTCAGTCAAAAGTGCCCTTTATATAGTGCCCCCTGTAGTTTTCCCCTTCATGCATTGCCCCCTGTAGTTTAGCTTTGCCCTTATGCAGTGCCCCCAGGCTGAAGTAGTGCCCCCAGACTGGTCCCTTATGTAGTGCCCCCAGGCTTAAATAGTGCCCCCAGACTGGCCCCTTACGCAGTGCCCCCAGGTTTAAATAGTGTCCCTTATGCAATGCCCCCAGGCTGGCCCCTTACGCAGTGCCCCCCAGGTTTAAATAGTGTTCCTTATGCAGTGCCCACAGGCTTAAATAGTACCCCTTAGGCAGTGCCCCCAGACTGGTCCTGGCCCCGGTCCCAGCCCAGAACTTACCTTTACTTGCTGGACGCTCACGCTCCCACTCCCGTCGCTCTGACTGGATCAAACTAGATCCAGCGGGCACACGGGGCAGGCTCGTCACGTCGCGGGTGACGTCATGACGTCACCAGTGCAGTGCATCACTGGGAACGCTTGCCTCTGAAGCGATTGGAGGGTTCTTTAGCCTCCAGTCACTTCAGAGGCCAGCGTTCCACAGCAGGGGTCGGCAGGGAAAGTGTTGGGCGGTAGGCTGTTTCTGCCGGGCGATGCGCCCGCAGAAAACAGCCTGGGCAGAACACTGATACACATTGCAGGGTGGAAGTGCCAGTGTTCGGGAGATGAGAGAGCCGGCTGAAATACCTGGTGGTCTGGGAGAGCGGACACCGTGGGAGAGATGAGCAGGAAAGCAGTCCCGACCTGCAGTCTGTGGTGCTGTCGGATGCCGGGTCACGTGGGCGCCATACAGAGACCTTGGATACCGGCCCTAGTTGATGACACTCGTTTCACTTTGTTAAAGCTTGTTCACATCGGAGCCTTTAACACTGCGGTGGGGGAGCTTCTTTTATGGTATTAGTGGGCGGGCTTAGTTTTTTCAATTGACATAATTGAAGACTTGCCCATATTATTTTCAGACACAGTATATCTATGCATTGGTTATCAAAAGAATATAACAAAAGGAAAGAAAACAAAATTCTTAAAAAGAGTGCACCACCAAAAGAAAAATCCTGTCCTGCCGAGTCATCTGTTAAATGATTGAGCACTCTCTGCAAAAGTATCTGAGATGTCATCAGTGGATCTACCACATATGTATATATAACTGCGATGGTTGCTCTTTTATCCAGGCTACGCAAGCTGAAGCGTACAGCAGGCTGGCCAGGTCCTGGTCACTTACGAGGCCAGGAAATCTGTGTCCACCGATGCAGACCCTGGCCTCCTCGATCCTGGAAAAACAATGGCCAGCCACGCTCTCAAACGCCGCTGCTGCTTGGAGGGGTCCTAGCGTTCCCGCTAGCCTGTTTTAGCGGGGCGCGGTGCCCTGCCCTCCTTCTGGAGGGCAAAAAGCGCCCTGCCCTCACAGCCTGCAGGTGTCGTCTTCACCCGCGGGTTGCAGTGTCCCGCGGGTGGGGAAATGTGCGGTGACCCGGTCACCGCAGGAGAATAGACGCTGGGTGCATGCACCCGGCATCTATTCCCCCCGTCAGCAGCGTTTGGGGGCTGCCCGGCATGTCCGTAAGTGCAAGGCACGCCCTCAAGAGTTAAAAAAGGGGATGTGTCTTATAGACACGCCCCCTTTTCAATGGCCACGCCCCATTTTCGGGAGTGCCCTCTCTAGCCCTGCCTGCCACCGGAGCTAGAGTGAACACTAGGGTCCTGTATATGCGCATGTACAGAATGGGTCCTCCACATGCGCAGACTCCAAAATATCAGAGATGTGTGCTAACCATCCAGTTAGTGTTCATCTCTGAATAAAGTCCGTTATTATCAAGAACGCTCCTTAATTAAGACCTTGTGGAGAGAGCAAATTGAGACTAAAGACATCGGGAATGGTAATAGGGGGCACAGTGGTGGGAGAGGAGAGTACACAAGAAATGCAGAAGGGGTACAGACATGGGAAGAGGTGTTCAGGGGGCACGGGGGAGTACACAGGAGAGCAGAGGGGTACAGACATGGGAAGAGGTGTTCAGGGGGCACGGGGGAGTCCACAGGAGATCAGAATAGGTACAGACATGGGAAGAGGTGATCAGGGGGCGCGGGGGAGTACACAGGAGAGCGGAAGGGTACAGAAATGGGGAGAGGTGATCAGGGGGCAGGGAGGAGTACACAGGAGAGTAAAGGGGTACAGGACATGGGAAGAGGTGATCAGGGGGCACGGGGGAGTACACGGAGCGTGGAAGGGTACAGACATGGAGGAGAGGTGATCAGGGGGCACGGGGGAATACACAGAAGAGCGGAAGGGGTACAGACATGAGTGTACATATATTTAATATTTGTTTACAGCAACTGCTATAATTATCATGCGCTGTGTAATAAGACACCACAACCTGCTCCATCAGTATTATAACAACAGGATACCACGGTCTACTTCCTTATATTAAAATAACAGTACACCAGAGCCTGCTCCACTTGTATCATAATAAGACACGATAGTTTGCTCCACTTGTATAATAGGACACGTCAGTCTCCCCATATAATAATCACAGGGCACCAGAGGGCGCTGCACCTGTATAATAATAACAGAAATATACCTTTCCATGATGTAATACTTACCCTGCATGCACCACGCAGTGCAACCAGCAAAGTCGCAGGAAGATGAGGCCGCAGGTCGCGAAGATTAGAAGGAAGACCGGCGCTGCTGTGGACTAGAGAGGGGACGCCCCATTCCGGCCCCGTAAGCCACGCCTCATGGCCGACGTGACATCTGACGTAGGGGATCTTCGTCACTACCGTGAGAGCAGCAGAGACTCAAGACTCAAGAGAGCAGTCGGAAATAGACATAATTACTGTCCTCAGTGCCGGAGGGCGGCGGCCATGTTGCCGGAGTCCTGTGAGACAACTCTCTTTGAAACACTCCCCTTGGTGGCCTCCGGCAGCAGCTACAGCTAGACTCGGGTGCTCTTCACATAAAGAATATTGTGTAAGGCAAGCCCTACGTCTAAAGGTGTCCTGTCACCAGGGGGATATATTACGGCGCCATGTTCCTGTAGAACACTAACTGTTCTCAATTGCGGTCGACGGCCATTTTGTTGTGGTACCTTCGTTGTTTCCCCGTTCACCCCCCCCAGATTTGTGTTGGGTCTAGCACGAGTGACTATCTGTTCCGGAGTAGAGTGAGGTAAGAAACTGATGGAGCATGTCAGGGAGGCCCTGGGGCAATAAGTGATGGTGCATGTCAGGGAGACCCTGGGGCAATAAGTGATGGTGCATGTCAGGGAGACCCTGGGGGCAATTAAGGCACAAAGTGGGGAACACACTGCTAGGGTTGCTGACACTGGGGTCATTTGGGGCACATAGCGGTGTGTGGGGAATGCTGAGTTAGAGGGCATGTCACAGACATTTGGGGCATGTGGGGAACCTGCTGCTGGTGCAGCTGGCACGTGGGTGACAGCTGGTAGAGTCTGTTTCGCTGCTACACAACTGAACTATTTTAGTTTAAATTAGGGATGTGCAGGCTCGGATAGGTTCGAGTTTGCACGTGGAGTTCGGATTTTTCCCTCCAAAAAAACGGAACTCAGAACGAGGCAAAACGTCATCTTGCATGGACGAACATCATCATTCCTGGACAAAAGACCAGGAATGATGATGTTCGTCCATGCAAGATGACGTTTTGCCTCGTTCTGAGTTCCGTTTTTTTGGAGGGAAAAATCCGAACTCCACGTGCAAACTCGAACCTATCCGAGCCTGCACATCCCTAGTTTAAATCAGTGATTTTCAAACTTTTTTAACTCGCGGCACACCGAAAAAGATTTTAAAATTGCTGGGGCACACCATCAGTCGTCCCCAGGGAAAAAAAAGACACACATTGTCCCTCATGGGAAAAAACACACACATTGGCCCCGACGGGAAAAAAATACCCATATATTGGCCCCTCAGAAAAAAAGCACAGACATTGGCCCCCACAGAAACAGAAACACAAACACACACATTGCTACCCCTACAGCAAAAAATGGCCCCTGCAGTAATAAAGAATTGTCCCCCATAGTAATTAAACTCACGTTGGCCCCCATAGTACAGACATTACTTACACGTTGGCACCCACAGTACAGTAATTACACACACATTGGCACCCATAGTACAGTAATTACACACGCATTAGCCCCCACAGTACAGTAATCACACACATTGGGCCCCACAGTAATAAAACAAACACTTTGGCCCCCATAGCAATTACACCCACAATAAAAATGCACTGGCCACTACTTTGAAGGAGTTCTGTTCTCCTCTCCCTCCAGTGGCAGGAGTTTATGCAGAGGGAGTGTCAGAGAGCCCGTCTTTCTATGTTACGGAGCATTGGACCTGGAGCAGGAGCAGCTCTGGCCTGGGTGGGTGGGAAGGCAGGCGAGGAGCAGCACTGGGCTGGTGGTAAGGCGACGTGACATGCGTGACCTATGAGTCATAGGTTGTGGGTCACGTCGCGTCTGGGCGCCTGGTAAATCCCAGCACTGTTCAAGTCTGATATCGCGGTAATAATGATTGCAGCAGCACACTTGGGAACTTGGAATCTCATCATCGCGGCACACTTGGGAACCTACATCTACCTCCTGGAGAGTGTTCTTGATTTGGCCAACTGTTGTGATGGGTTTTTCTTCACCAGGGAAATAATTCTTGTTATCCACCACAGTTGTTTTCTGTGGAATAGCCCACACCTGTCCATGAAATAGCTTTTGCGTTGATAGTCCCATTACTTTTGGTCCCTTAAAAAGTGGGAGGCACATATAGAAACCATTGTAATTCCTACACCGTTCACCTGATTTGGATGTAATTACCCTCAAATTAAATCTGAAAGTCTGCAGTTAAAGCACATCTTGTTTGTTTCATTTCAAAGCCATTGTGGTGAATAGAGGCCAAAATATGAGAATTCTGTCAATGTCCCAATATTTATGCACCTGACTGTACATATATTACATGTACTCTGTGATGTTTATTTTAATATAAAATATTTATTTCTAGACAATTAAGCTGTAGGGAACACAAGTCTTTATTGGAAGTAACGTGAGGATGAGATGCGGCACTAATTCCAGGAGGATGGACAAGGACAGGAGTCACATGACTGAGGGGATAGTAAATCTCACCCTGGAGATCATCTACCTGCTGACAGGAGAGGTGAGGGGGTCTGGGATTGTCACAATTGAACCACTCTTATCTAATTATTAAAAAGGGAACTGACAGGAGAGGTGAGGGGTGCTGGGAAGTTCACGGTGGCATCACTGTTGCTGATATTATTAATTAGGGAACTGACAGGAGAGATGAAGGATTCTGAGACGCCGGGGCTTATGTAATAGGGTGCCATCTGCAGCCGCTACGGGAACTCATGGGAATTTTCCCGCATTTTTAAAGCGGCAATCATTTTAAAGGTAAAAACCAAGCTGGTTTTACCTTTAATATGATTGGCACTTTAAAAATACGGAAAGACTCGTAGAAGTTCCCGTAGCGGCTGCAGATCGCACCCTATTACATAAGACCCGCCATCTGAGACCTCTAGTTCTGGATGACTTCTGTGTTTCCAGACTCTGGTTACAGAGATGCCACACCCGCATGGACCTGGCTTTGTTGAAGTACTAGGACATATTCCTAAACTACTTGGTATATCAGGACTGTACAGTGGGTGCAGAAGTGCTCATCCTCCTATAAATAGGTTGGCCTGTGTAGGCAGAGCTCTTGCTATGTGTGGCTGGTGCACACTCACTGTAGTCTCAGCCACGACCTCCTGTAGCTCCTGCAAAGTGATAATTGGCCTCTCTGGGCTTCCCTTACAAGTCTCCCTGTTGCTCTGACACTGAGTTATGAGGGGCGACCATGTCCGGGCAGTGCCTGGGTGGTAGGATCCAGTGTTCATTTTGTTGACGAAAATTTTGAATAAAAGTAATCGTCGACAACATTTTTAAATTGTAACTATAACGAAAATATAAAAATTTTAACAACACAAATTATGAGGAAATCTGTGTTCAATTTTAAATAAGCGACTAAAGTTACCTACTCACTTTACAATTATTGGGCCTATTTGTGAATAATCGGGTGATCGGCCTGATTTATTGTTTAGTGTGTATGAAGGATCATTTCAGCGTTTCACCGATGAAACGTTAAGAAAACATCCACAAATGCATTCCTTCCATTATCTGATTGCCGGTCAAATCTCAAATTCCTCATATGGAGCAGTGTGTGTGGAATCTGTTTGATTTCCCTGCGGCCGCATGGCTGGGATGTCGAATCCCGGCAGCGGCAGGCCGACAAAACAGCAGAGCCCGGTAGCGGAAGCCCGACAGCGCTGGAAATCCCGATCATCCTAAGGTAAGTATCTACTAACCTAACCCCCCTAACCCTCCTTAGGGGTGCCTAACCCTAACCTCCCCCCCCCCCCCCCCTGTGCCTAACCCTAATCCCCCCTCTAAGTGCCTAACCCTAAGACCCCCCCCGGGAGCCCTAACCCTCCCTCCCCCGCGGCTGTCCGCTGGTGGCGCCCGGCATCCCTTCATTCAGGATGCCGGGCGCCGGTCTCCCGGCGTCTGAAAAATGACAGGCGTCTAGATTTAGACGCCTGTCATTTAACCCTCGCCGGAATAATGCAGTCGGGAAGCCGGCTGTCGGTCTTACGTCAGCCACCCCCCCCCCCCCGGCCCGCCCACCAAAGGGGGCGAGCTGTCACTCAACATCGACAGCTCGCCCCCTTTGTTGCGAGACCCGGAGCGACAGAGTGCCCGTCGCTAGCCGGGTCTCGCGCATGCGCACAACGGAGCCGGCTCCGTCGTGCGCATGCGCTGTGGGCCACCATCGACCCGGTTGCTAGCGCTCAGTGCTTGCGACCGGGTCTGAATCAGACCCTCAGTGTGGTGTGGTGAGAAATCGCTAGCTTCTATGGAAAACATTGCATAATGTGTAGCACAGATATTGGGGCAGGCAATTTGCTGAAAATTCTCCCCGTTTCTCGTCCTGATCAAAAAAATCTGACAGTGTGTAGCTGGCTTTAGACTAAACCTAATTTTAAAATCCTTGTCAAAATTAACACTGGTCCTAACAAACGTAAAGCTGGGTTCACACTGGACGATGTGTGTACCCAGCGTTATCATCAGTGAAGGGACTCGGCGGAGGTGCTGGCATCGGTAGTGCATACACATTTGCCAATGCCGACGAACAACGGCAGGGGTGGTAGGGCCATGCTGCATTCAGCAGCCTGGCATCATTAACGATATCCACAGATTGGACTGCAAGTACAGACGACTGGGGATATTGTTAACGATCCGCGGGAGCGCGCATTGTTCATCACATAGTGCGTACACACTGGACGATTTGAACGATATATCGTTCAAAGATGTCATTATCATTTTAAAAAAATCGGCCAGTGTGTTTGGAGCTTTAGCCATTAATTTGTATAACACATCAGCCTACTAAGCCTAGATTACTAAAAACATACTGTAGTTACAGGTTTGCGGACTTCAAATTCTCAAGGGAATTAATTCTACAGTAAATCTGTTACAGGATCAATAAACTGTTTAAAAAAAGCTTGACTAAATCATTGACTAAATTAGGCTAAATTGAAAACTGAGGTCCACTGACTAAAACAAAGCAAAAAAGTGACTAAAATGTGACTTTAAACCAACTACAATTTTAAATGAGTGACTGAGGGCCTCATTTATCAACCAGTTTTATCATTCACAACGAGTGATAAAACTTGTTGCGTATGATAATTGGTGCTCCAGCCAATCAGCTCCCAACTGTCATTTTTCAAACCGATGACAAGAGCTGATTGGCTGGAGCACCATTTATCATACACAGTGAGATTAATCACTCGTTGTGCACCACAAGTATCAGCATGCTGGGAATTAAGGGCCTGCTGGTACCTGTAGTTCACCTGCAAAATAAATATTAATACACACACACACACACACACCCCGTGACAGTATAATTTTATTAAAACATACATGAACACTCATATTTACGCATTCTCCCCTAGAATCTCTGTAGTCATTCACGTCCCCTGTAGATCCACAGTACCTGTAAAAAAAATTAAAACTAAAAAAACTAAGGCCCTGATTCAGACCCACTCGCGAGCGGCTGTCCGCTCGCAAGTGGGTCGATGTTCTGCACTGAGCATGCGCACGACGGAGGGAGCTCCGTCGTGCGCATGCGCCAGACGCGACGAGCGAAGGAAAGTCCTTCGCTCGTTGTGTCTGATCAAAGGGGGTGTGCTGTCGATGTTGATTGACAGCACGCCCCCTTTGGTGGGCGTGCCGGGGGCGTGCCTCCCTGACGGGGGCGTTCCCACGGGAACGCCTCCCGTCAGAAGCCGGCCCACTGACAGTGGGTGTGATTTTGGCTCTGATAGAGCCAAAATCACTCCGGAGCTTGCGGTTGAAAACCTCAACCGCAGGCTCCGGCTCACAGTTTCGATGGTCACGACCATCGCGGCCATCAAAATGCACGCTCGTATAGGCTGTGGGTGGTGACCCACAGCTATATGAGCGTCCAGGAGGACGCTCCATTTTTATGGAGGGCGGCCCTCATTCAGAGCGTGCGCTCTGCTCAGAGCGTACGGCTCTGAATGAGGGCCTAAGTCCATACTCACTTATTCCTATGCGTAGTTCACATCCTCTATGGTTCATGTATGCATCCACTTTCTTCCCATAGAAATGCCTGGGATGAGCGTTCATTGGCTGAGATAGGTGAACCTCCACCTCTCTCAACCAATGAGCTGTTCCCACCATTGACTGCAATGGTAAGAACCGCTAGGTTACTAAAGGGGGCGTGACTCGGAGAAAAGGGGGCATGTTTTTAAGACTCACCGCCTATTCATATGTCTTGGGGTGTTTCCGGCACTTACGAACATGTCGGGCTGCCCCCAAGTGCTCCGATCTCAGTGAATTGATGCCGGGCGCATGACAGTCACAGGCGGTGATCGCTGCAACGCTATTTTCCAATTTTCAGTGTCCCGCGGGTAGGGACAGCACCCAAGTTGTTTTAGCAGGGTGCCGCTAAGAGGGGCAGGGCACATTATGCCCTTTAGAAATTGGGGAGGATGCTGCGCCCCACTAAAACAGCCTAGCGGGAACGCTAGGGGCCTTAAAACTAAATTAAAAATCTTTGTCAAAATTAACACTGGTAGGATCCATCTTCCCTTTCCTCACAATTGATCCAACACTGCTCATTGGGATATCTCACACTTGGATACTATTTTGTAGCCTTTTCTAGTCTTGTACATGTCTATAACATTATCTTGAAATTTCTACAATCTCTTTGGTCTTCATTTTCACAGATTTCCTTCAGATTTACAGTATGACAAATCTTATTTTAATGAGGGGGTATTTTATCCATAAAAGCTGACTTTTTATACTTAGTTATAAACAGGTAGAGGCAATATAGCTTAGCTTGTAGCTTCCACAGCAAAGGAGTTGAATACTTATGCAAGCAGAATTTTTTTCATTTTTTTTTTTTTTTTTTTTTTTTTTTTTAAAACCTCTGTAGACAAATGATTTATGAGTTTAGTAAATATACCCCTTAATGTAAATTTTCAAAGTGAGTTTTTAAAAGTGGTTATGTTGCCCATAGTACCCAATCAGATTTTATTATCTTCTAGAAGGTGCTAGTTAAATGTTAAGTAGAATGCCTGAGTGCTTGTTTGACTTGCCCATATTGGCTGTGGGAAGTGTGTCAGAGGATGAGGACGAGGAGGCTTTGAGAAAATATTTGTCCATACCCCGTTGGCCAATAGGCCGAAACAGAGTAAAGCGCAGAGTAAACTGAGTGGTCGCCAATAATAAACCAATGGTAATATACTGTAGTACGTCACGTACAAGATATGTGGGTGACAGTGATGAAATTGAAACAATACCCCTAGAAGCACATTTAGGATTACATTCTAGCTAGTCTACAAACAGTAAGAGTGAAGATTATCCTGAGTCACCGCTGGATGATAATTTTGTACAGTAAATATTTTTATATATCTATTATTATTTTTGGTATAAGAATCTGGGTGCTGCAGTGGTAAAAAAAACTAGTGCAGCAATAGCTTTAAAATGGCTGCAAGTGAAATTATACTTTCCGCCTTAATTGACAAATGATAGTACAATACACTGGCTAAGTAATATGCAAAATATCACAGGAATTTACAACAATGTAACATGAAATATCACAGCCTAAATATTCTGAAAAATGTACTAACAGGTAATAGAAGTAAGAAACCCTTTGTATTAACTGGGATAATCCTATAGCCCCACTAGGTGGGGTGTGTTGTACAGAGAAAAACACAGCTTATGCATAAAGGTACATACACACACAACGATTTTGTTGCCAACGATTTTCTGAACGATTTTATGAACGATTATCTGTCAGATTTTTTTAAAGTGTAATGAACAATTTTTTTGAACTACAAATTATTTTTGCATTTTAACTTAATGAAAATCGTTGAGTTGGCCAGTCTGACTGAACTACAAACGTGAACGCGCATGAACAATAATCGTTCATCGTTTTCTCTCAGAAAGTGAACGATTTTTTTCAACGATTTAACGATAATCGTTCAAAAAATCGTTGTGTGTATGCAGCTTTAGACTTAAGCAGTTGGCTGTTACCAATAGACAGTAAATATAGAAGGGATTTAAACATTTAGTTGAGATCAAAAGACATGACTGTCCCTAGTATAATAGACGTCCAATCAGACAATGGTTAAACGAAGGGACAGTATTGTACAATGTAGTTGTAAAAGAAAAAAACACAGGTGTGGGAGTGCTAACAATATGTTATTAGAACATAAAATATGATGAAATGAGAATGAAATAATAAATACACATTTAATTATGCAGATACACAGATAGAAAACAGAATGGAATCTGTTCATGAACAGTAAAATAAAAAATAAACATGAAATATCATTTAAACGAATGTGACAAATAGTTAAAATAGAGGGCCTGATTCAGAGCCGCTCGTAAGCGGCCGCTCGTTCGCTCCGAGCGATGTTCGCACATCTGTGCATGCGTATGGGTCGTAATGCGCATGCGCCAACCAGTCAGTGCGGTCGGAAATATTGTGCTCGCAAAATAGCGAATGCCTGCTAATTTGATTGACAGGATGAGGCGTTTGTGGGTGGTAACAGGGGAAGGTGCTTGAAAACGGGGAGTGGAGATCTGAACGCAGGCGTGCCAAGCGGTCAAAACGGGCGTTTTAAGGGTGTGCATAATTAACAAAGCAGCGTCATCGACCACGTCACTTGGTTGTCTTTTAGCCTGAACTGCTCGCATGATTGCGGTAGGAAAATGCTACCATTAGAATAGCGAGCAGTTCAGACGCCTTTCGATGTACTCGATTAATCAAATAAATAGCAGAGATGACGTATGATGCAAGCGGCCAAGGGGCGTCTTTACAAAATAGCGAGCGCATGTTTCGGACGCTCGTTCAGACATAGAGGCGTCAACAGACCGCAAAGAGCGAGCGCTCAATTTAAATAGCCAGCCCCTTTTTCTGAACGAGCGAGCGCAAATAGCGTCCGGCTCTGAATGAGGCGCTGTACCTCCTCTCTGACAGGGCCACAAAAGTTCCACTGACCACTGCTACAACTAGTATTTTGAGGGATCTGCCTATCCCTTCAGTGGTGAGCTGCAATAATATTTGTAGTTCTCAGTTTTTCTTTTCTGCAGCGCCCGTTTTTTCCGTGTGTCTTATATATTTTGTACAATGTAGCCCCACTGAAAATAGCCTCAATTGTGGAAAAAAAAATTACTAAATGAAGCATCTGTCATTCATAGTTGTAGAGATATAATCAATTGAGGCAGTCTATTCCAAAATACTTAAAATAAACTTGATATTATAACCCAAAATACAATGCAAGTCAATATGGCTAATCCAAACAGGAATTGTGGTACCATTCAATAATGTAATGAACGGTCAGTACTTGAGGAAGAGGGTGTCTCACAAATCAGGATTCTGCGATGTGGGAGAAAATCCGGACTTATTGGTGGGTTAAGAAGAGGGTGCAGAGAGAGAAGGTAGGGTGGACAATAAACAAAGGATGGAAAGGGAGTATAAGGAGGGGACGGGTAACACATAAGGAGGGCAAGGAACTAATTCCCTCATTCAGAGCCGCTCGTTAGCGGCTGCTCGTTCGCTCCGAGCGATGTTTGCACAACTGCGCATGCGTACGGATTTTAATACGCATGCGCGAACCAGTCTGTGCGGCCGAAAATTGTTTGTTCGCTATATAGGGAATGCCTGCTATTTTGAGTGACAGAAGGAGGCGTATGTGGGTGGTAATAGGGGAAGGTGCTTGAAAACGGGGAGTGGAGATCCGAACGCAGGCGTGCTTAAAGGTCAAAAAGGGGTGTTTTAAGGGAGTGCATAATTAATACAGCAGCGTCATTGACCACGTCACTTGTTTTTTTTTTACTCAGAGCTGCTCGCAAAATAGCGGTTGAAAAAACCAACACAAGAATAGCGAGCAGTTCATACGCTGTTCGATGTACTCGATTAATCTATTAAATAGCGGACATGACGTATGGTGCGAGCGGCAAGGGGGCGTATTTTTCAAAATTACAACTGCAAGTTTTGCTCGCTCGTTCAGACTTAGAGGCGTGAACAGACCGCAATGAGTGAACGGTTCATTTGAATAGCCACCCCTTGTTTTAGAACGAACGACCGCAAATAGCGAGCGGCTCTGAATGAGGGCCTAAGTAAGGAAGAAGGAAGGATGTTAGGGGATGTTATGGAAAAGATTTCTGGACTGCACAACCTGACTATATATATAATGGGAGGTGCTACCTGATGAGACTAATTGCAGGCACAGAAACAGACAAATCTCAGGTGCACAACTCCAAATTATTAATAATATATTTAATTGCAATAAAATTTTGCAATCAATAGAGGTTTTTAGCATAATCACGGCCAAGGTTATGGGCCTACCCACCATATCCAGGTAACCTCTTTCGGGTAGGTCCCTAACATACTAGGGTTCAAATCCAGAGCGCAGGGCCCCCCAAAACCGTCCCAGCCAAGTTGCCCCAGGGCACCGCCATAGTAAGAAAAGTGCAGTGTAAAGAGATAGTTAGGAGCAGCTGCATATAAAGAATGAAAATAAAAAAGTGAAGTACATATATATTAAACACACAGTGAAGGGTTAAAATTTGTTATAAAGGAAAATGTGTTCTAATGCGGTGCCCTGAGACAGATCAGCCAATGCAATCCAGGGGGACCCACGCACCAAAAATGAACCAGGGGATGTTGTTATAAGGAAAGATTAACAAACAATGTTAGTACAGGGGAGGAGGCTGTCAAGCGATTGTCACCAGGATCCTCCAGATGCAGGGAGATTCAGCACACTGCAGGTCCCACTTCCGAACAGAGTGTAATGCAGAGCAGAGCCGGAGAAGCACCGGACACACCAGCCAGTCAGCTGCAGCATGGAACCGAGGATCACTGCCGACGGAGCAGAGGCAGTGTAAAAGGGCTGGAAGTTTAGGCAGGAGGAGATGCACGATCCAGGGGAGGACACCCAGCCAGGTGGGACGTCGGGCAGGGGCCGGAGCGATGCTCTACTCAGCAGGTAACAGTGATTGCGCAGGCGATGTTCTGTTCCGACCGCCGCAGTGAAGAACAAGCTGATCCAGCGGTAATCTCCGCGATCCTTGAAATAGGAATAACGGGATGTAGTGCATGTTAGACACTCACACTCGGGGAGATGACCTCACCAGTGCCGGGGTCAAGGAATCCTGAGAAGATACCTCCGAATTATCGGCCCCTCAGGATTCCTTGGCCCCGGCGCTGGTGAGGTCGTCTCCCCGAGTGTGAGTGTCTGAGGCGTTTGGAGATTACCCGGGTACTGCTGGTCTGACATGCAGGGATTTCAAGTAGCAGAATGTCGGTAACACGTCCAGCGGCCGGAGGGTTCCGTCAGACTAAATTAGAGGTAAGTCTCATGGGCTAGAGGCCGGATAAAGAGGGGTCTCGGTAGAACAAGTGCAGACAAGATAAAACGCAGGACAGGGATCACGAATATCCTGAGTTCAATTCCGGGGACCCGGCAGTATGTTGTCCAGTCAGGAGCAGCAAAAGTCCCCACAGCACTGGAACTCGGAGGACCGAGGGGGCCGACACTCTGTGGATTCCACAATAGACAGCTTGACTCTGGGAGCTCAAACTACTAATTGCCGGTGGTATATTGTTAGGTTAGTAGTGCCTGCCAAAAGAGGACTAGAGAAGGGGCAATAAGCCTCTACAAAAAAACCAGGAATATATATATGTGACAGCGCCAGCACCCGCAGCCTGTTTTGGCGCTAAACAAGTCTCGTGGCAATAAGTGCATCAAAAGATTCACCTCCACTAGGACTATACATTAAGCTAGATAAAAGTCTCTAATTAGGCCAGTTAGTGGAGGATTGAAGCCGATTATAGCAGTCTCAGCCAGGAGAATATCTAAAAGGCGGCCATTCCAGATGCCCCACCCACCGGAACGCTGAGCATCTTTTTGTGCAACTTTTTCCTTATAATACGTCTTATTCGCAAAGGGAACAGGGAACACTAGCGTTTAACAGGCAGATGTAACGGCAGCCGCACACAGTATTTAGGCATACCGTATATAATTTTAATCGGCAGAAGCAGCTTGTGCTACATATTCCTTGTTTTGCAAATAAGACGTATTTTAAGGGAAAAAGTTCCACGAAAAGGCGCTCCCTCCACGCTACCGAGTCGTGTCACGGCATGGCGCGACTAGCAGGGCTATTTAACGGTCAGTAAGGCTAGATTTGTGTGGACACATATGATCAGGGCCGGATTAAGGGAGGGGCGACAGGGGCGGTCATCCCTGGGCCCCCACACCCGGAGGGGCCCCCACTAGCAGTGGTGCGCTGTGTACACCCACCGCTAGTGACCCCTCCGCTAGTGTAGTGTAGACCGCGCAGTGAGCGCAGTCTACACTACACAGTGACATACACACAGCCGCCGCCGGCAGCTGTGTGTATGTTACAGCAGCCGATGAGAGTCAGACTCTCATTGGCTGCTGCACAACGGAGGGAGCCAGCCGGAGCTCACTCATGAGCTCCGACTTCCGGCTCCCCCCCCATCTGCTGATAATGGGATAGACGTCATGACGCTGACGTCTCTCCCATAGTGCAGTGGAAGAGCCGGGACTCGGAGCGGGCAGCGCCGACTGCGTCAGGAGCGGGAATTCAGGTAAGTGGTGATTTTTTTGTTTGTGTGTGCATAGGGGAGGGGGCAGCTACAGGGGACACTGCATAGGGGAGGGGGCAGCTACAGGGGACACTGCATAGGGGAGGGTGCCGCTACAGCGTTCACTGCATGAGGGGGGCAGCTACAGGGGACACTGCATAGGGGAGGGGGCCGCTACAGCGGTCACAGCATGGGGGGGGACAGCTACAGGGGACACTGCATAGGGGAGGGGGCCGCTACAGCGGTCACTGCATGGGGGGACAGCTACAGGGGACACTGCATAGGGGAGGGGACTGCTACAGAGGTCACTGCATAGGGGAAGGGGCCGCTATAGAGGTCACTGCATGGTGGGGGGGGCAGCTACAGGGGACACTGCATAGGGGAGGGGCCGCCACAGAGGTCACTGCATGGGGGGGGGGCAGCTACAGGGGACTGCATAGGGGAGGAGGCCACTACAGAGGGCACTGCATAGGGGGGCCGCTATAGGAGGCACTGTATAGGGGGCCGCTTCATGGGGGCACTGGGGGACGTTTTCTAGGGTCAATGCATAGTGGGGACAACTACTGGCCCCGCTGTATAAGGGGGGCTACTACTGAGGGCAATAGGGGGGGACCACTACTGTGTCTGGGGGCACTTTATAAGGGGCACTGTATAGGGGGACCACTACTGGGGGCATTATATAAGGGGTACTGCATAGGGGGACCACTTCTGGGGGAACTGCATTAGGGCATTACTACAATGGGCACTGCATATGGGGGACCATTACTTGGGGCACTGCAAAGGGGGGGACCACTACTGGGTCTGGGGGCACTACTGGGGGCATTATATAAGGTGCATTACTACAGTCTGCACTGCATAGGGGGGCCCATTACTGGGGGCACTGCATAAGGGGCACTGCTACTGGGGACATTGCATAAGGGGCCCCCACAAGTTTGTTGCCCAGGGGCCCCCACAGACCTTAATCCGGCCCTGCATATGATGCTCTCAAGTGGGGGATTCTGAGAAATGTATTTTACTGATAAGTAATAGTACAAAATCCTGTTTTCTCATAATATGTTCTTTAAACAGTAACATAGGAGAGGGGTCGTAAAATAATCACTTCTTGTATATTATGTATGATTAATTCTTAAACAGTTCCATATATAGATGGAGTTTCATTTAGCTGTTTAATGATGTCTTTCATTGCTCAGGGTTACACAGTAGTGAAGAAGACATCCGGTGAGTGTCAGACACCCAGTGCCCATCATGCCCATGAGTCATGGGCTCTGAGCAGGACCCGGAGCCCCATCACGGTGCCTCCACCTCACTCACTGATACATGAGAGAGACAATGACCAGAAGATCCTGGAACTCACAAACAAGATCATTCAGTTGCTGACTGGAGAGGTGACTGCTGGGAATAGGACATTATACAGTAACACCAAGGGATGTGTCTGGGTAATGACTGGAGAGGTGACTGCTGGGAATGGGACATTATACAGTAACACCAGGGGATGTGTCTGGGTGATGACTGGAGAGGTGACTGCTGGGAATGGGACATTATACAGTAACACCAGGGGATGTGTCTGGGTGATGACTGGAGAGGTGACTGCTGGGAATGGGACATTATACAGTAACACCAGGGGATGTGTCTGGGTGATGACTGGAGAGGTGACTGCTGGGAATGGGACATTATACAGTAACACCAGGGGATGTGTCTGGGTGATGACTGGAGAGGTGACTGCTGGGAATGGGACATTATACAGTAACACCAGGGGATGTGTCTGGGTGATGACTGGAGAGGTGACTGCTGGGAATGGGACATTATACAGTAACACCAGGGGCTGTGTCTGGGTGATGACTGGAGAGGTGACTGCTGGGAATGGGACATTATACAGTAACCCCAGGGGATGTGTCTGGGTGATGACTGGAGAGGTGACTGCTGGGAATGGGACATTATACAGTAACACCAGGGGATATGTCTGGGTGATGACTGTATCATTGTGTGTGTCAGGTTCCTATAAGGTGTCAGGATGTCACTGTCTATCTCTCCATGGAGGAGTGGGAGTATTTAGAGGAACACAAGGATCTGTATAAGGATGTAATGATGGAGAATCACTGGTCCCTCACATCACTGGGTAAGAGGATACTTTGATTTATTGTAAAGGACAGAAGAGAAATGAAGGCCTACATATACACATCATCTGGTAATCATACCTAAATCAATGTTTTCAGTCACTGTGTGTCTCCTACAGATGGAGCCAGTAACAGAGATACCCCAGAGAGATGTCCCCGTCCTCTGTATTCCCAGGATTGTACAGAGGAGAATCACAAGATCCCACAGGAGGATCAGGTAGGTGGGAGTTAAGGTATTCCAAGTGACCAAAGTTAAATTTTTCTATATGATCTGTGGAGAAGCTGTGTGGGTCTTATTTACTGGAAGTATTTCACCTTATGTGAAATGAATGAAATGTAAAATAATTTTTTTTAACTGTTGTTTTATTGTTTTGTGGGCTACTCAGGGTGAGTGTCTGCCTGACGATAAGGTAGAAGATATGGAGGAAGAGGAAGAGACGTATGTGAGGGGTGATCAGCAGTGTAAGGAGGAGGAAATCCCTACAGATATCAGCACAGGTGAGTAATAATCACTATTACAGAGAAGAGTCACATATTCTCCTTGTTCTGTCAACACATCAGTCTCTTATTCCGCACCCGCCTTTCTCAGTACAAAGTAAAGAGGACAATACTGTTCACTATAGGTCCGGAGCCGGGCAGGGTGCCAGACCTAGAAAAAGGGCACATCTGCCTACAGCATGTGGCCAAGGAAAAAGGGGCATGTCTTTAAGACGCGTCCCCTTTTCGTCACTCTTGGGTGCGTCCCCGGCACTTACGGACATGCTGGGCTGCCCCTAAGCGATGCTGTCAGTGTGAATGGATGCCGCACGCATGCGGCCGGCATCCATTCACCGGCCGTGACTGCTACACCGCAGGTTTTCCCACCCGCGGGACACTGCGACCTGTGGGTGGGAACGGCACCTGCAGGCTGTTTCAGTGGGGCGCGAGCCGGAGGGCAGGGTGCTTTTTGCCCTTTAGAATTAGGGCAGGGCACGGCGTCCCGCTGAACCAGCCTAACTGGAACGCTAGGACAATGTATCTGCCCATTGGGGGAGTCAGGAGCCATGAGCCCCTATTATACTCCTACACTCCTCCTCACATAATGTTATTGTGTGTTACCAGTCCAGAGATCTGACCAGTCTCTTCCCCACACTCTCTGGTGTATCTCATACATCAGGAGCCATCAGCCCCTATTATACTCCTACTCTCCCCCTCACATCATGTCACTGTGTGTTACCAGCCCAGAGATCTGACCAGTCTCCTACCCACACTCTCTGGTGTATCTCATACATCAGGAGCCATCAGCCCCTATTATACTCCTGCTCTCCTCCTCACATCATGTCACTGTGTGTAACCAGCCCAGAGATCTGACCAGTCTCCTCCCCACACTCTCTGGTGTATCTCATACATCAGGAGCCATCAGCCCCTATTATACTCCTGCTCTCCTCCTCACATCATGTCACTGTGTTACCAGCCCAGAGATCTGACCAGTCTCCTCCCCACACTCTCTGGTGTATCTCATACATCAGGAGCCATCAGCCCCTATTTATACTCCTGCTCTCCCCCTCACATCATATCACTGTGTGTTACCATCCCAGAGATCTGACCAGTCTCCTCCCCACACTCTCTGGTGTATCTCATACATCAGGAGCCATCAGCCCCTATTTATACTCCTGCTCTCCTCCTCACATCATGTCACTGCTTGTCCATCCAACAATACCGCTTACTACCATACGGACAATAATCAAATACTGACCCTGGATTGTAATAGATATACACAAATATATCATCAGAGGTAAAGATAAGATAGGAGATCTTGCATATAGCCCAAATACCTGAAGTGTATATACTAATAGTATACGGTTAAAGGAATAGGATCAATTAACCCACTGTATATTAATTATATTAATAAAAGCTAAACTCAATAGCAACATTTTCAACAAGTGGAGAAGACGTATATCCTTACCACTACCTTTTCTATGTCACGGCTTTGCGTGCGCCTGGACCCGGAGTGGAGTTGGATGGCGAGTGAGGGTTCGTTTGCTGGTACTTGAAAGCAGGCGGTCTTAGGGGGGTATGACTCATGAAGGAATGGTACACACGAAGGGGTGAGACAAAGCTGGGAGTGCTGGCGGTTCACAGAGAACCGGGGTAGGCTGGGCAAATAGCGGGTAGACTGTGTCAGGAGACAAGTAGTAACAGGAGCAGAACCGCACCAAGGCTGAGAGGTGAAACTGCAGGAACACACTGGAGCGAGGGCACTTTAAGGAGCAAGGGAGCACAGAGAATTAGCTCACAGCATACGCTGTGATAGACGTTGCACTGGCAACTAAGGAGCCTCTTGACAGCCCTGTAGTACCCTCAGGTAGTGCAGGATTGGCTGCTAGCCTCCCTAGCCCAGGCTGTTACCTGATTAGCCCAAATCAACATGTGACCCAAATCCAAGATGGCCGCGCCCAGTGGTCACCGTGCGGAAGCGCTCTTAAGTCTCATCCCCTCTCGCCTGCCTCCAGATGGAAGCCCTTAGTCTGCGGAGGCTCACAGTACCCAGCGCTGCTCTCCAGGACCCTGCACCCCCACCGGAGATGCCGCGCCAGAGCGCCCGGAGCGGTAAGGACCGCGATCTCGGCAGCCTGTCAGCCCTGATCGTGACATTCCATTATCCATACAACTTAGAGTCTAACCTTAATATCCCCTCATATACTATGTAGCTCACCAAAACACAGACATACAGCAGGGTTCTTTTCATTTTATTGCACATTCTTTATTACATTCTTTATCACTATCTTTCTATTTTTTTAAACCATTATTTCGCTGGCTCCTGTCCTAAAGATAAGAACATTTTAAAGCATATCCAATAAATGTTAAGTTTTTATTTTATCTAATAAGGTAATCTCTATGTGCGCCACTCAAAGGAGTGTATTCTTGTTATGATGATCATCTCTTGTCCTTGGCAGCACCCCTGAATAAAATTGCAATTGACTTATAATATCAAAGCAAGGCTATCCTCAACCGATATTTCAGGTGTGTGCAAATGTATATATTCCTTTGTATTTGCCATCCACAATGGTACCAGGCAGGGCTGGTCACTATCCTGCTTGGTCTTCATCTTATTTTTGGGCTGTCTGTATGGCTCCTCCATGATGACCAGAATATAGTATCCTGCACAGAGGACTTAAAAGTACAATTTACCAAGATGTCTGTTATTTGATATGAAAAGCCTAGTGGGTAAAGTATCACCCTAAAAGGCTGGTCTGTAAGTATCGTTCTCCAGAATCCATTCTCCTATTGGAGAGAGCTATCTGTGAATTAGAGACACCCCACCCCAATAGAGATGAGGATGACATACCAGCTGTACAAGGAGTATAATAGGGGCTGATGGCTCCTGATGTATGAGATACACCAGAGAGTGTGGGGAGGAGACTGGTCAGATCTCTGGGCTGGTAACACACAGTGACATGATGTGAGGGGGAGAGTAGGAGTATAATAGCGGCTGATGGCTCCTGATGTATGAGATACACCAGAGAGTGTGGGAAGGAGACTGGTCAGATCCACATTAGGCCCTGCCCACTATAAGGGTACAGCTTGTATATCATCCTCACCTCTGTTACATTGCCGCCATCTCTATCCCCAGCCTCATGCAGGAATTGGGGCCTTACTAACAGTAAAATGTGAATCTCCAGCGTTTATCATTACTGGCCCAGCTTCTCTGGTTTCCTGTGGTGTCCTTTTCATGTGATCCAGACGGTCTATCATGTGGATACCCAGATATCATGTGACCGCTCCCCGCTTTATGCTGTAACCAATTGAGGCAGAGCCTCTGGCCACAATCGCTTGATATGTGGGAAGTGATGAGAGCTCTTCTAAGGGCTCAATCCAGTTAGGTGTGAGTAACGAGTTTGTTTCTTGAAACTCACACACTTCGCAGCGAAGCGCGCTCCCAATAATTCTACAATCCAAGCCTATTTGCACTACGCGCAGGGGAGGGGTGTGAATTTACTGCCAAATGAGATTTGCATGAAAATGTGGGGAGACCATCCTGGACCCCCCAAAATGGATAATTTCGTTAGCAGGACCATATAGACGGCTGTTTGTGGGCATTAGGTAGGTACTGTAGGTTTTTAAATTATCTCAAATGGCTGATTTGTGTTTTTATTTTTTTTTAGATGCTAGAAAATTATAAGAAACAAACTTTTTTCATTTAATCTCAAACGAATTAAACGAAAAATGCAAAAAAAAAGTAGGAAAAAGGGTGATTTTGGGGTACTTTGAGGGCACCTTGAAAAATGTTTTAAAAAAACAATTATTTTTCAACTAAAAAATTATTGTAATTAACTTTGGGGTGCATAAACTAACGAAAAAGGTTGATTTTTTTTAACCCCAAAAATGACGTAATTATTGGAATAATTAAGCTAATTAGAAACTTCCGAATGCCTAATTAGTCATTAGGGGGGGGGGTGTCCAAGGGGTTCGGCACGGTGTCACCACATTTTAAACTTACAATAAAGATTTTCCTTTCCATCTCTCACCCTCAGGGAGGTGCGAGTGGAAAGTTGCGAATTTTGGGGTGAAAATAAGTTCTCCTGTCAAATTTGGGGTACTTGAAAATGTGTGCTAGCATGATTTAAAGTCGCCAAAGTAAAGTTTTTAAAAACACACCTGAAAGAAGCACCTGCAATCAAAAAAACACCTCACGCCTACTTGCAGCCCCCCCAAAAAAGTCTATTTTGCTAGTTCTTAAGTTTGTACCCCCACTTTGCACTTTTTTTGCCCCCTTTTTCTATGTAATTTTTTTGGGTGTTCCTCTTATTCTTTTTAGTTATTTTTGATGCAGTTATCCTTTGGGGGGCTGTCCCAAGAGTGCAGAGTGGTTTCCCCACCTTTGCACCCCAAAATAGCGATTTTTGCACTTTTTTTCTCCACCTATCCAGTCAATCTTTTTCGCTTTTTACATTGCATTGCGTTTTCATGTACGCGGAAAGTGTTTGCAATTGAATACGGAGATAAGTTTCCGTCTGGCGAAAAGTCGAAATCGCTGATACTTTTTCGCGGATTCCGATTTTTCGCGGCTAATTGAATACGGGCCCAATAATCTCAGTAAATCACTGTGTTGTATTCCTGTCTATGGAAAGTACTTGCGATTTCGGATAGACATGTACCTTAGTAAATTTGCAGCTGATTGTGCTCTTTCTCCTCCTTGGACTGTTTAGGTATTGCCCCATAATCTGACACTGCATTCCCTCCCTGGATGCTGTTGGTTGTGCCTGTTGTTGAGTTCTCCTTTAGGATTTGTTAGATAAATAATTGAGCTCCTGGAGGAGGTGAGAGGGCTTAGGGGGAGGTATTTCAACTCCAATAGATTAGCTATTTAGTGAATACTCCTCCGCCTCCCCTCTAAACCCACAGTTTGCAGTGTGCCCCAGATGGACCGAGGAATTGATTTCTCAGTGAGTACAAAAAACCCTCTTTTCTGGAGCCACTTTTCCTATCCTTGCTTATAGCCGAAAGATAATTTGCAGGAACCTGCAATGGCTCTCACCATAGTATAAAATAAGTATAACGCTAGCTGTGTTATCGCTAATCGCTTCCCTTTCCCCATACAGAGGTAAGGTGGTTACTCACATTGCTCCCAGGCAAGAGCAATAAAGTGTCTGAGTGGCATCAGTGTGACACAGGATTTAATAGGAGAAAACTCAGGATATATACTGTGAGGAAAGCTGGGTCCCGGACACAATAAAGGTTACCTCGTACGGTGATTACGGTGAAACCCACCTGGATCACCATCGCCACCATCAGCTTTGGCCAGGCTGCATAAGCCAAAACTTACTGAGCCTATCTGTCTCCTGGCTGCTTGTGAGGCCAGGAATTCTGCATCCTACCACCCAGACTCTGGCCTTGGCACTCCCAGGAAATGGGGCAACACCCCCCCCCCCCCGTTTCCAGGAACTCAGTCTGGTGACTCCTCCTTCCCACCCCCAATCTGACATGCTGCAGCTTGTGGGCACTGCGTGCTAACATACAGGACTCATTCTGCGAATGCGTAAGCCCACAATCATCGGATATGTACATAAACCGTCGGGATTAGATATGTTTCTGAATCAGGCCTTGAATCCCCACCTGGTATCTTCTGATTGTGCCTGTTTGACACCTGATGCCTGTGTGTTCATCTTCTACCCCTTGTATTGGAATAATCCATACTGGGTGCTGAGCTAAGTGATCAAAAGAACCCTGTTCCTCCACATATACCATATACACCTATACTGCTAGGACAGACTACATGAGGGCTGGAGAGGCTCGTGGCTTGTCAGAATCAGTGGAGATTTCTCAAATGCAGTTGATGCGGCTGATCCCAAAATAGAGAGCCCAATGCAGAACCGGGAGATTGTGATATAGAAGACTGGTTTGCCAAGGGGGCACAGTGCCACAGGTGGGACAGTATGTCAGTGTGGTCAGTAGGGGAGGCTTATCTGTACGGTAAAGTGGCTGCCAGTATTTTCTTGGGCTCTCCAGTGGGAGAAGCCCACACAGGGGTTTGTGAGTGCACTATGTGATCCCAAAGCTCCTCTCTGGCTGCCAGATGAGGTGCAGGAAACACAGTGGGAGGACAACCTACACTGAGGGGTACAGTACAAAGTCTATCACTGACTTTAGCTGGTGAAGGAGGGGGTGAACTTACTGCTGGCTCCTGGTGGTACAGCCCTGGTCTCATGACAACAGCCGGCAGGTAGATTACAGAGACGTCTCCAGAGCTCCCCTGATGTGGATAGCATTGGCTGTGCAGCGTTGTCCATGGATGGCCATGACTGTCAAGTCCGGTGTATGAGACTAGAGAATGGAGCAAGACAACCACTCGGATGGTGCAGTGTGGAGGTGCCCAATAATCTGCTGAGTCTGCAACCGCAGATGTATCCAGGTGGTGAATATGGGCAATAGCAGACTCCATGTCTGCCTAATAGGAGCAATGTGCAGGAGCTGTTCGGTTCCAATGACGGTCTAGTCATGCTACCGAAATAGAGAAGTTTCTACTTCAGGGTCCATAGGGTATCCACAGGATACCTTGGGGTATAGGTGTGACGTCAGTCGCAGGGCACCAAAGAGTTAAGCTTTCAGCCTCCCAGGATGCACTAGGTCCCCCTCCTATACCCCGCCCCCGGGCCAAGGCACCTCAGTTTAGTTTGGTGCCCGGCCGGAGTCGGGTGCACCTGTTGGAGTGGGGGCTAGAAGAGCCCCTGAAGCTTATTCTTCATGCAGCTGTGGCTGCACAACTGGATGAACAGCATGGACAGTCAGTCATGACGTCCATGCTGTCTTCCCTACACCCCGCCGGTACCAGAACGCCGGTACTGATCCGGGGATGCTGGTGGGCGTCTGGGGTCACAGCTAGCGGTGACCCCAGATGCTCCGGACCATGGCCGGATTCAAGGGGGACAGAGGTAAGCAGCGGGGTCCCGCGGTGGGTCCCCGCTGATCACATGGTCCTAAGTCCCCAGGCAGGGGGCTCCCTGGGGACTGGCTGCAGCGTGGAGCCAGGCGACCAACCTGCGCTTCCACTACCCCCTGGGACAGCGGACCGCAGCAGAGCGGTAGCGCTGCGGCGTCCCAGGGGTTAAATGCATGCCAGGGGAGCGCGCCTTCCCTGTCTCACAGCCGGCGCCTCCCCCGCTGCACACAGCCCTCTCTGCACTGTGCTGACTGGTCCTGTGTCAGCGCTCCTCCCCCAGGCCAGCCTCCTCTCTGCTCCTCGGCGGCCATCTTCTCCAGAACGCATGGTGAACGCTGCTGGAAGCGCTGGACGGAAGCATCGTGGTCTGGGTCCCCCCGCATACCTCTCCTCCGCTGTGGTCAGGTCTGTGTATGCAGCGCTGTGTCCTACCAGGCCCTGTGTCTGTGTAGTTGAGTGATCAGCGCTGTTAGTGCAGGAATTGTTATTTTTCTGCATTGTATGTGACTGTGCTAGCGCTGCTGCCTGTAATCTTTTCTTCTCTAAACTGTCAGCTTTATTACTGTCCCTGTTCTTTCTGCTAAAGCCCTTGCGGTGCGGTGCTGCAGGGTGGTCTCTCGCCTATTTAATACTTAATTGGTGAGAGAGGTCACATACGTGGTGCCATCATGTCTGAAAGTGATTTTCCCCTCCGGCTACAGTGTACCACGTGCAAAGTACCGTTAGCGGAGGGGGAGGGTAGCGCGGAGGGCCTTTGCCGGCAGTGTTTGTCCATGGCGCAGCCTATTACGGTTACAGCACCGGTACAGGAGCCGCCCTGGGCTTGTTTCGCTCAGGCGTTAACAGCTTTAGTGGGCCAGTTAGCTCCGCAGCCCGCGTTTACTCCGATGGGTTTGTCCCAGCAGTCTGTGGTGTCGTCACCCATGCAGGGGTTCCCACGACAATTGGTGGTACCCCACAGTCTCCCTATTTCCCCGCTCCCGGGTTCTCAGGAGCCAGCGTGGGTTAACTCCCTGACGAGTTCTGTACAGCACTTGTCGGATGTGTTGCAAGGGGAGTCTGTGATGCGGTCTCATAAAAGGCCGGTGGCGTCTCTGTCCGCTCCTTATGAGGATGACGAAGGGACGTCTGATGATGGGGAGATTCTAGATCCTTACGATCAGGAACCTCTCCATACTAAGGACGCTGATGCTAAGTCCAAAGTATATATTCCTGGACTTATTCGGGCGGTCCGCACAGCCTTGGTGATTGAGGACGAAGTTCCCCCAGCGGCTAAATCTAAGTATGCCTTTTTCAAAGATGTGAAGGGCGATGCCACAGTCTTTCCTCTTTCGGGTCAGTTGGTGGACCATTTAGAGGAGGCGTGGAAACAACCTGGCAAAAGATACCAGCCGCAGAGACGCCTGGCGGTGGCTTATCCGTTCGCGGATAATTATTTTGCGAAGTGGGAATCCCCTCCACAGGTGGATTCTCACGTGACCCGTCTTGTCCGTAGTGCCACATTGCCGATGCCATCCATGTCCTCCCTTAAGGATGCTACGGACCGCAAGGTAGAAATCTGCCTGAAGTCCGCTTATTCCCTTGCAGGGGGGGCAGCACGGCCGGCTATGGCCATTTGCTGGGTTGCCAGAGCGATGGAGCGCTGGGCGGATTCATTAGAGGCTTCTTTTGAATCCGACTGTCCGGCCGATCAGGCGGAGTTGATTGGCAATCTCCGTGATTCGGCCACCTACATCAACGAGGCGGCTCTAGACATTAGTACTCTGGTGTCTAGAATTTCTTCAGCAGCAGTAGCTGCTCGTCGCACCTTGTGGCTGCGATCCTGGAAGGCGGACGCAGATTCCAAGAAAGGTCTGGAAGCGCTGCCGTTTACCGGAGAAGTTCTCTTCGGTCCGGATCTGGATAAGATTGTGGCCACGCTGGCGGCAGCCAAATCTGCCTGTCTCCCGTCGGCCGCTGCTCCTTCTGGTTCGGGACCATCGTCCTTTCGGTCATCTAGGGCCCAGGGCAGGCCCAAACCACAGTCGTTTCCTCGACAGGCTGGCCCTAAGAAATCGGTCAAGCCCCGGAAGCAGGCATGGAGTACCAGACGTCCGGCCCCCAAGCCAGATGACAAGCCTGTGGCCTGACGGTCCGGGCCTCCCTTTGGGGGATCCCAGGGTGGGAGGCCGCCTGCTACAGTTCGCCCAGTGTTGGTCGACCACTACGACAGACACTTGGGTTCTGGAGGTGGTTTCCCACGGATACGCCCTCTCCTTCCGGCACAGACCCCCGGCTCGCTTCTTCACCACGGGTCTCCCATCAGACCGGAACAAGGCTACGGAGCTGCGGAAGGTATTGCACACTATGCTCCAGGCTGGAGTTATAGTGGCGGTTCCATTCTCCCAGAGGGGCCAGGGTTTCTATTCAAATCTATTTTTGGTACAGAAACCCAATGGGTCATATCGTCCGATTCTCAACCTCAAAGCACTCAACAAGTCTTTGCGGGTCCCGAAGTTTCGGATGGAGACCCTACGGTCCATCATTCTGGCGCTGGAACCTGGGGACTACTTGGTGTCATTGGACATACAGGACGCTTACCTGCATGTCCCTATTCTTTGGCGCCATCAACAGTTCCTCAGGTTTGCAATCAGCAGCGACCACTTCCAGTTTCGGGCGTTACCTTTTGGCCTGGCAACAGCACCACGTGTTTTCACCAAGGTGATGGCGGTCATGGCGGCTTCTCTGCGGCTGCAGGGAGTCCGCATGTTGCCGTATTTGGACGACCTGTTATTGGTGGCAGGATCTCCAGAGCTCCTGTTACGCCACTTGGACCTGACCATTGCACTGCTGCAACGGCACGGCTGGCTAATCAACTGGCAGAAGTCCACTCTAATCCCGTCTCGGAGGATTCTGCATCTTGGAGCCTTATTGGACTCGGGACAGCAAAGGATCTTCGTGACGGAGGACAAGATCTCTGCTTTACAGTCAAGGGTGCGCAGTTGTCTGCACAGCCGCCGGGTGTCCTTACACTCGGCGATGAGGTTACTGGGCTCCATGGTGTCGGTGTTCGACATGGTGGAATACGCCCAGTTTCACTCCAGACCTCTGCAGCACCTGATCCTGTCCAAGTGGAACGGGCTGACTCAGTCTCTGAAGTCCCAGACGATTGTGCTCACCCAGGAGGTTCGCCTGTCCCTTACGTGGTGGTTACAGACGACCCACCTCAACAAGGGACGTCCGTTCTGGGTTCCAAATTGGGTCCTGTTGACAACGGACGCCAGTCTTCGGGGCTGGGGAGCAGTTTCGGGTCCACACTTGTTCCAGGGCAGGTGGACGCCGACAGAAGCGGAGCTTCCAATAAATATCTTGGAACTCCGTGCGGTCTTCAATGCTCTCCAGCAGGCACAGCGGTTTCTCCAGGGTCGCCCGGTGCAGGTCCAGTCGGACAACGCTACCACCGTGGCCTACATAAACAGGCAAGGAGGAACTCGCAGTCGGGCGGCTCTCGTAGAGGTCTCTCGGATCCTGGTTTGGGCGGAGCGCAATCTTCCGGCCATATCAGCGGTCTTCATCCCGGGAGTGCTCAATTGGGAGGCGGACTTTCTAAGTCGCCAGGACGTTCATCCGGGGGAATGGTCCCTGCACCCGGACGTTTTTCAACTACTGGTGGACAGGTGGGGTCTTCCAGAAATCGACCTCATGGCGTCCCGGCACAACAACAAGTTGCCGGTGTACGGGTCTCGCACAAGAGACGAAGGGGCGTCTCTGGTGGATGCTCTGTCCGTCCGGTGGACGTTCCGGTTCGCATACCTGTTCCCTCCGGTCTCCCTTCTTCCACGGGTAATCCGGAAATTCAAACAGGAAGGAGGGACGCTCCTGTTGATAGCTCCCGCGTGGCCCAGACGGCACTGGTTCTCAGACCTTCAGGGTCTGTCCGTGGACATTCCTCTGCGGTTGCCGCTACGACCGGACCTTCTGTCTCAGGGTCCTTGCCTTCACCCGGACCTGACTCGGCTGTCTTTGACGGCGTGGCTGTTGAGACGGCCATGCTGAGGTCCCGGGGGTTTTCCAGCTCTGTGGTGCGTACCATGTTACGAGCTCGGAAACCGTCTTCCGCGAGGATATACCATCGCGTGTGGCATACGTTCTTCCAGTGGTGTCGACCGAGAGGTTATGCACCGCGGGAGTTTCGTCTGTCTCGGATTCTCGCCTTCCTACAAGCGGGACTAGATCATGGGCTTCGCCTTGCTTCTTTGAAGGTACAAGTTTCGGCCCTATCTGTCTGGTTTCACCGTAGGATTGCTACAATCCCGGATGTGCGCACCTTTATGCAGGGTGTTCTCCGCATTCAGCCGCCCTTTGTTCCACCTGTGGCGCCTTGGGATTTGGCTGTGGTCCTGAGGGCTCTCCAAGGACCGCCGTTTGAACCACTGGGCTCAGTGGATCTTAAATGGCTAACAGCTAAGACTGTTTTCCTTCTGGCCATTGCTTCGGCCAGACGTGTTTCTGAGTTAGGGGCTCTTTCTTGTAGACCCCCTTTCTTGGTTTTTTATGGGAACAGGGCAGTGCTCCGCACTCGGCCCGAGTTTCTTCCCAAAGTTGTTTCCCAGTTTCATATTAACGAGGAAATAGTTGTTCCGGCCTTTAACTCACCGGGTCTTTCCGTGGGTGAGGCCTCTTTGGATGTTGTGCGGGCCTTAAGGACTTATGTTGACCGCACTTCTTCGTTTAGGAAGTCGGACGCTTTGTTTGTCCTCTTTGGCTTCCGTAAAAAGGGTTGGCCTGCTTCAAAGCAAACTTTGGCAGCCTGGATCCGTATGGCTATTTCTGAAGCTTATCTTCATGAAGGCCTACCGGTCCCTCCTTCTCTGAAGGCTCATTCCACTAGGTCTGTGGGTCCTTCGTGGGCAGCTCGACGTGGTGCCTCGGCAGTTCAGATCTGCAAGGCTGCTACGTGGTCTTCTGTCCATACCTTCGTGAGGTATTACAGGTTTGACACCTTCGCCTCTCAGGATGCTTCCTTCGGGCGGCGGATTCTCCTTTCTGCACAGGAGCGTCCCCACCCTTAAAGGATACTGCTTTGGGACATCCCCAAGGTATCCTGTGGATACCCTATGGACCCTGAAGTAGAAAATATGAGATATGGTAAGAACTTACCCTTGTTATCTCTATTTCTACGAAGTCCATAGGGTTCCACAGGACTCCCGCCCTGTCGCACCTGTGCTGCAGATGGGCTTTGCTCTGGTCACCGGTTTTCCGTCTCCCTCTGGTGAGAATGTGATTCTTGTATGTGTCCAGATCTTTGTTCTCTCTCTTCCTTCTCCTCCTCCGGCCTATGGCTTGGTAACTAACTGAGGTGCCTTGGCCCGCGGGCGGGGTATAGGAGGGGGACCTAGTGCATCCTGGGAGGCTGAAAGCTTAACTCTTTGGTGCCCTGCGACTGACGTCACACCTATACCCCAAGGTATCCTGTGGAACCCTATGGACTTCGTAGAAATAGAGATAACAAGGGTAAGTTCTTACCATATCTCATATTATATAACATAAGTCTAAAATTCTCAGAGTCCATTGAGGACCACTGGACACCCTCCCTTGCACGTTTGCTGGTAAATACCTGAGCTCCTGTACACTTATATCCCAGTTTTCCTGTGGCTTCCCGTGGGCCTTGTGGAAATGTTCTAACATAAGTATAAACCCCTTTTTCTTTTTCAGGGTCCATAAGGCTCCACAGGGAGACATTGAGGTATAGGTGGGACCTGGAGGTCCGGACAGCGAAGCTTTTCAATCCCAGGATACTCCGGTCCTTCCCCCTATACCCAGCCCACAGCCTGAGGGCACTTTAGTTTAGTTGGTATGCGACAGGATCTGGACCACCATTATAACAGAGGGCTGCATTAAGCAGCCCAAGCTTTCATTTTATGATTTCATTTACTTTTTAATTTTACCAAACGGGTGAGCAGTACCAGACTGTCCTCCGGACGTCTGTGCTGCCCGCCCCATCACCCCTCGCAGCGCCGTGACACCAAGCCTGTGTTAGTTACTCCCGGCAGGGCTCCGTGGTTGACTAGCTAGCAGGCTACCTGTACCCCACACTGCAGCCCGGAATCCAGGGGACAGGTAAGGCAGAACCCTGTTTGCGGGGACCCGCGTTTTAGTGCAGTCTTGCCTCTGGTCTCAGAAGACAGACCGGAGGTGCTGATGTGGACACTGGCTCGCCCACTACAATAGACCACCAGGGCATAACTATATTGGCGCAAAGGCATATTCTTAAGGCCAGGGGACCTAGTGGTTAACGTCAGCCAGGGCATAAGGAGCTCTCCCTGCAGCCCCTTCCCCAGCTCAGGGCACTTTTCTACTGTGGTTTTGGTGTTCCCTGAGCTGCTCCTCCCTCACCACCCGCCCCCTCAGAGACACACGGCAGCCATTTTATGCAAGCTGGTCTCCAGGAAACGCTAGGTCCAGTATCCCTGTGTACCTCTCCCATGGGCCAGGTTATACAGCGCTATATCATACCAGCCACTGCGGTCTGTGTAGTTGATTTTAGTGCCCATTGCAGACATGTTATGTTTGTTTTCTGCATTTGTATGTGACTTGTGCTAGCGCTAATCTCTATTTTCTATACTGTCAGTTTATAACTGTCCCTTTATTCTACTATACCCTGACATACTAAGGTATAGGGGGTTCATTGTAGCTCACATCTATATAATTGTGAGGACTATCACATCCTATATAGTGCGGTTGCACGCTACATTGTGCCATATATAGCAAAGTTGCACACTACATTGTACCTTAATACATAGGGTGTTCCCCACACTGTATATTCTATTATTCTTGTGGCTATGTCTGGCAGAGGAAAGAATAACAAGCAGCCTGAGGCTGCTGCCCCTACTCTGTTGTCCTGTAAGTCCTGCTCAGCGGGCTTAGCCCCAGCGGACCTCATTCAGGATGGTCTTTGTACTAATTGCTACACAGCCCCAGGCCCCTACGCCCTGGTGTCTCTCCCTCAGGGCCTACCCTGGGTAGATTTTTCACAGATGCTGGCCGAATTTGCGGACCACATAGCAGTCCCCGTGGTGGCTCCCCCTGTGGGATGGCCACAGCAGGTACTCCTTGAAAATCCTGTGCCTCCCCCATGGGTAGACGAACTGTCTACCTCAGTACAGTCCTCTACGGTCTTTCAGCAAATGCTGCAAAAGGAAAAGCCATTACCTACTAAATTTAGTAAACGTGCTGTGTTATCTTCCCAGCCCACTCAGTTAGCTGATTCTGATATATCATCTGGGGAGGCAGAAGTTGAAGATCTCTCTCACTCTGACTCCGTCTCAGGAGAAGAGGAGCCACCCTCTAAACTATATATACCTCCTATTTGTAAAATAGATTTTACAGCTCTCACAAAAGAAGAGGATGAACCCGCTCCTAAGAAAAAGAATACACTTTTTAAACGACAAAAGGTGGTTTTACCAGTGTTCTCTCAATCAGATATCTGATCACATCAGTGAAGCATAGAATATGCCTGGTAACAGATTTCAAATTCCAAAACGGTTCCGTTCCTTTTACCCTCTTCCAGCTGCTGATTGCATTAAATGGGAAGTTTCCCCAGCAGTGGATTCTCATGTAACACGTCTGGTTAAAAATGGCACATTACCCATTCATACTGCAACCTCCTTGAAGGAGACTACTGATAGATGTATAGAAGCTTGTCATAAATCCATTTACTCCCTTACATGAGCTATTACTCGTCCTGCTAGGGCTACGGCCTGGGTGGCGAAAGCCATTTAGAGTTGGTCAGAGGCCCTAGAAGAGACATTGCCCTATGATGCTTCAAGGGAACAAATTTCCTACATATCTCACATTAGGGTTTGTAGCCTCCTACTTAGGTGAAGCAGCTATGGATACAGCTCTCCTGGCCTCCAGGATATCTGCCACTTCGGTAGTGGCCCGCCGTATTGTTAGGCTCCGTTCCTAGAAAGCAGATTCGGACTCAAAACAGGCTCTGGAGTCTCTGCCTTATTTGGGAGACATCCTACTGTATTTGTTCCAGAACTAGATAAAATTGTGACTACTTTGGCGGCTTCCAATACTGTGTTACTGCCCTCTCCATATAATACAGGCAAGGCCAAAGGTCAGTCCTTTTCACGGCAGCAGACATCAGCCAAGGCCTCCATGCCTAGGGCCAAACAAACCTGGGCTACTAGATGTCCACCTGCCAAGTCTGAGGACAAGCCTGCAGCCTGATGGGGCGGGCCTCTCCCTGGAGGCTCACAGGGTGGGAGGCTGACTTCTTCAATTCACCCAGGTTTGGCATCAAACAACGTCAGATGCCTGGGTAAGACAAGTGGTCTCCCACGGATACGCCCTCTCCTTCCTTCTTTTGCACAGGGCCGCCATCGAACTTGACCAAGGCCCTGCTGCTCCAAAGAGCAATTCAGTCCTTACTGAATTCAGGAGTAATAATTCAGGTCCCCTCTCACAACAGGGCAAGGGTTATTCTACCCTTTTCTTAGTTCAGAAGCCCAATGGGTCTCATCGGCCTATCCTCAACCTCTAATCTCTGAACAAGTTTATCAACGTACCAAGGACCTCATTGAGAGTCGGTAGTTGCGGCCCGCACGGTCGTATAGGAAAAGGGGCCGATATGCGAATGATGCACACGCATGTTGCGTCCCTAAGGTCGGATCGTTAGCTGGCCGACTAAGGGGAGGGTGCAGTCGGTTCGCTAAAAAAACGCCCTCATCTCGTACGCATTACACGTCATCTCCGGCTATATAAGGATTAATCGCGAGCATCGTAAACCATCGGAACTGGTCGTAGAGCTAAAGGTTGACCATACCCTCTCTTAAGCTCTACGATCATGTCAGTGTAAAACCTCTCCTGTCACGTGTGCCATGACACTACTTTGTTAATTATGCACTCCCTTAAAACGCCGTTCGCATAATTAGGCACGCCTTCGTTCGGATCTCCACACCCCCGTTTTCAAGCACCTTCCCCTGTTACCACCCACAAACGCCGCAATCTGTCACTCAAACTACCGACCTGGCAGTGTTCAAGGAGAGAGAAAATTCTGATCGTAGCCGCTAGTTTGCGCACGCGCATTGCGAACTTTACGCATGCGCAGTTTAGCGAACATTGGCTGCGTACGACCGTGCGGCCGATTCGACCGACTCTGAATGAAGTCCCAAGTTTCGTATGAAAACCCTCCATTCTATTATAATACCTATGGAGCCTGGAGATTTCATGGTATCCCTAGACATTCAGGACGCTTAGCTAAATGTATCTATAGCGCCTTCTCATCAACAATATCTCCAGTTTGCTACACTGCAGCAACATTACCAATTTCAGGCTCTGCCGTTTGGCCTCTAAATGACCCCTCGGGTCTTTACCAAGATCATGGCAGTTATGGCGGCCTCTCTTCATCGTCAAGGGATCAGACTGCTCCCATACTTGGACGATCTCTAGCTGTTGGCCAGCTCCCCGGAGACTCTTCACTGCCATCTGCAGGTAACCATTGCTTTTCTACAACTGCACGGTTGGCTGATCAACTGGAAAAAGTCTTCTCTGACACCCTCTCAAAGGATGGTACATTTAGGAGCCCTCATGGACTCTCGAGTTCAGAGAATCTTCCTAGCGGCGGATAAGATTTCAGCACTACAGCACAGACTATGCAGACTGTTTCACAACCGCAGAGTGTTGATTCACTCTGCAATGCAGGCCTTGGGATCAATTGTGTCCACCTTCAACAGGGTGGAGTTTGCACAGTTTCACTCCAGACCCCTCCAACACCTGATACACTCCAGGTGGAACGGGCTACCCCATCTGCTCAAATCCCAGATTATGAGCCTCCTCCCAGAGGTACGCCTGTCCCTAGCCTGGTGGCTACAGACTTCCCACTTGAACCAGGGTCGTCCCTTTTGGGTCCCGGACTGGGCTCTCCTCACCATGGACGCAAGATTCTGAGGGTGGGAAGCAGTAAGTGGCCAGAACTCCTTACAGGGCCGATGGCAGTGTTGCCAATCAACATCCTGGAACTTTGAGCTATCTACAGGGTTCTCACCCTGGCTCAGACTATTCTGAAAAACTGTCCAGTACAAGAACAGTCCAACAACGCCACGGCTGTGGCCTACCTCAATCACCAAGGGGGCACTCGAATTCAGTCAGCAGTGACAGAAGTGTCCTGCATTCTCACATGGGCTGAACGCAATCTCCCAGCCATCCGCAGTGTTCATTCCGGTGATTCTCAATTGGGAAGCAGATTTCCTCAGCCATCACGATGTGCATGCAGAAGAATAGTCTCTACATCCAGAAGTCTTTCAGCTTCTGTTAGACAAATGGGGTCTTCCAGAAGTGGATCTCATGGCCTCCAGACACAACAACAAACTGCAATTTATGGAGCCAGACCAAAGGACCTCGATGCGGCCTTCATAGATTCTTTGTCAGTGAAATGGCATATCTCTTCCCTACAATATCCCTGCTTCCTCGAGTGCTTCGGAAATTCAGACAGGAGGGGGGCACAGGCCTGTTAATAGCTCCGGCTTGGACCAGATTTGTACTCCGATCTTCAAAGGCTTTCCATAGACTTTCCTCTTCAACTTCCTCTACAAGTAGACCTGTTGTCTCAGGGTCAATATCTACATCTGGACTTACCCCGTCTATCTTTAACAGCTTGGCTTTAGAGACATCCCTCCTAATTGCTAAGGGTTTTTCCCATGCTCAGAGCACGTAAACTGGCCTCAACCAGGATTTACCACAGAATATTTCATACATATTTCCAATGGTGTGCTCCAAGAAACTGTGACCCTCAAGTCTGTAAGGTTTCTCGAATTCTTGCCTTTCTTCAGGCTGGACTGGATCTAAGTCTCCACCTAGCATCTCTGAAAGTGCAGGTCTCTGCATTGTCTATCTGGTTTCAGCGCAAAATTGTTACTATACCGGATGTTCACAGCTTCATGCAAGGTGTTCAACGTATACAACCTCCCTTTGACCCTCCTGTGGCTCCATGGGAATTGTCAGTAGTGGTCCAGGCACTTCAGGAACCTCCATTCAAACCCCTGGAATCAGTGGATGTCAAGTGGCTCACTGCGAAGACTCTGGGCCTGATTCAGACCCGCTTGTGAGCACTGAGCGCTCGCAAGCGGGTCGATGATGGCCCAGTGCGCATGCGCACGACGGAGCCGGCTCCGTCGTGCACATGCACGAGACCCGGATAGCGACGGGCAAACCGTTGCTCCGGGTCTCGTACCAAAGGGGGCGTGCTGTCGATGTTGAGTGACAGCACGCCCCCTTTGGTGGGCGTGCCGGGGGCGTGGCTGCCCAGACGGAAGCGTTCTCATGGGAACGCCTACCATCTGGGGCCGGCCCCACTGACATCACAAGTGATGTCAGTGGGAGTGCTTTCGGCTCTGTTAGAGCCGAAAGCACTCCAGGGCTTGCGGCAAGGAAACCCTACCACAAGGGTCTCGTCGCAAGCCCGATGGTCGCGATGGTCTTGACCATCGTGACCATCTGCCTGGCCGCTCGCTATAGCTGTGGGTGGTCACCCACAGCTATACGAGTGGCCAGGAGGCCGCTCTAGACGGCCCTGATTCAGAGCGAGCGCTCTGTCAGAGCGTCCGGCTCTGAATCAGGGCCTCTGTTTAATCTGTCAAAAGCATCTGCCCATGGGGCATTGTATTTAGGGGTGCTTTCATGTCGCTCCCCCTTTTTCATTTTTCATCAGGGCAGAGCTATTTTTCGAACACGCCCACGTTTCCTTCCCAAGGTGGTTTCTCACTTCCACCTGAATGAGGAAATAGTTGTTCCGGCCTTTAATTCACCAGACCTCTTGGAAGGTGAAGCCTCTTTGGATGTGGTGCGTGCGCTAAAAATCTACGTGGACCGTACTACTTCCATCAGAAAATCGGACTCCCTCTTTGTCCTGTATGATTTTCACAAAAAGGAATGGCCAGACTCTGGCCAGATGGATTCACACGACTATCTCACAGGCTTACACACAGAGTGGCCTTCCTGTGCCATCTACAGTCTCTGCTCATTCTACTCGCTTTGTGGGTCCATTGTGGGTAGCCCGGCGTGGTGTCTCAACTGAACAGCTATGCAAGGCCGGCCACCTCATTTACTGGCCACACCTTTCTTAGGTTTTATGCCTTAGATACATTTGCGCCTCAGGATGCTTCCTTCGGGCGTAGGGTTCTATCAGTGCAGGAGCGTTCCCGCCCTTGAACTGCTTTGGGGCATCCCCAGTGTCTCCCTGTGGAGCCCTATGGACCCTGAAGAAGAAAAGGAGAGTTATGGTAAAACTTACCTTTATTTTCCTCGAAGTCCACAGGACACCCGCCCTGACACACCTGGCTTCTATGGGCTTCTTCTCTTGGTCACTTGTTTCCTTCTCTAAGTGTGATTCTTCAATGTACCAGTCTTCCTTCTCTCCTGTCCTGCTCCTGCCTTCAGCTTGTTAACAAAACTGAAGTGTCTTAAGGCTGTGGGCAGGGTATAGGGGGAAGGACCAGAGCATCGTGGGATTGAAATGCTTTGCTGTTGGTGTCCGGTCCTCCAGGTCCCACCTACAACCCACTCTCTGTGGACCCTATGGACTTCGAAGAAAGAGCGTTAACGAAGGTAAGTTTTACCATAACTCTCCTTATTTTTGGATGTGTGATGAAATTAGGCTTTTTCTGTCTCCTGAACACTGAGTATGAGGTTCTATGTTCGGCATCAATCTATCTATGGTAAGTTTTCAGCTTTCCTCACTCATTACCTTGCTGAATAGTGTTCTCAAGTGGGACAAAGTTCTTTAGGGTTGGAACATACAAGGGATACGTTATAGGGAGTTGTGTGTGATATATATACACACACACCTCAGTCACTGTGTGTCTCCTACAGATGGACCCAGTAACAGAGATACCCCAGAGAGATGTTCCCGTCCTCTTTATTCCCAGGACTGTACAGAGGAGAATCACAGGACCGCACAGAAGGATCAGGTAGGTGGCATATAGGGTCACGTTACACCAACGTGACTTATAAAACTTCTCTACAGATCATATAGTGATGTGTTTCTAACTCTGATAATCTACTGATTTATTTTAATTAATGAAAACAGACAATATAGTGTTATTTTATTGTTTTGCGTTTTATATAGAAGGAATATTTTATTGTTTTGTTAATTACATAGGGTGAAGATATGACTGATATTAAGATGGATGGACTAGAAGACACATATGTGAAGTGTAAGGAGGAGATAAACCCTACAGATATCAACACAGGTGAGTAATAATCACTTATTAAAGAAAATAGCCACATATTCTCCTTGTTCTGTCACTACATCAGTCTCTTATTCTGTACCCTCCCCCTGTCAGTACAGAAAATGTACCTGCCCTGTGGGGAAAGCAGGAGCCATTAGCCCCTATTAGACTCTACTCTCCTCACATCATGTCACTGTGTCACCAGCCCAGAGATCTGACCAGTCTCCTCCCCACACTCTCTGGTGTATCTCATACATTAGGAGCCATCAGCCCCTATTATACTCCTGTTCTCCCCCTCACATTAAACAGATATATCCACATACATCTAGCCTCCTTTAGCATTAAACAGCCCTTCTTATGACTCTGTAGCTCTGAGCGTCTTTTCGTGCATCTTTTTCCTTTAAAATGTGTCGTATTGCAACTGCAGCGGTATCTGCATGTGAAATGCTACATTACAGTGTCGCAGCAGCTGTGACACTGTAACGTAGCATTTTGCATGCAGTTACACCTGCAGTCGCGCACAGCATGTAGGCATACCACATATAATTTTAAATAATGAACAATATTAGCCCTGGCGCAAATGATATGTTATCGTCATTAATTTATGTGTGGATCATAAAAGGTGAATACTTTTATATAAATTAATTTTATTTAAAAGACCTGGTGGACATTCACATGCAAGTAAAGAGAATATATACTTGCATAATGATGTATTCATACAATGCTAAACATATGCAGTACTATTCCAAATGTTGTTATATTTCACTATCCCAGTGTACTGTGCTAGCTGCACATGTATAGTAACAGCAGTTAAAAAGTTCCTTTAGGATACATAAAAGTCAATTAGACGGTCTGATCTCTGTATAAAGTGCAATGCTTAAAAAAATGAACAGCGCTGTGTAATTGTTTATAGCTTACCGGTAAACCTGGCCGGGTGAAGATTGTTCCTTTTCTCACCTGTCGGCAGTCCGGATGTATGTCTGTTGCGCCCTCTATTAAGAGTCCTACGGGTAATTCTCTCCTCATTTATCGCAGATGGCCGGGTTCTCCTTTCAGCTTTACAGCTCGGCACAATTCCTCTGCTCCTTAAGCGGTCCCGTCTAAGGTAATGACAGTGACTTGCTTCCAGAATGTGGACGCTCTGGCTTCACTCCTGGCAGTTGCTATACCAACGCATTTCTCTCTTCTTGCGGGCTTTGGGCCTGATTCAGAGCCGGACGCTCTGACCAGAGCGCTCGCTCTGAATCAGGGCCCTCCTACCTCAACTTGGAGCGGCCTCTTGGACGCTCGCATAGCTGTGGGTTACCACCCACAGCTTATGCGAGCGTCCATGATGATGGTCGCGATGGTCAAGACCATCGGGCTTGCGACGAGACCCTGCGGTAGGGTCTCGCTGCCGCAAGCCCTGGAGTGATTTTGGCTCTATCAGAGCCAAAATCACTCCCACTGACATCACTTGTGATGTCAGTGGGGCCGGACCCAGACGGTAGGCGTTCCCTTGGGAACGCCTCCGTCTGGCAGCCACGCCCCCGGCACGCCCACCAAAGGAGGCGTGCTGTCACTCACCATCGACAGCACGCCCCCTTTGGTGCGAGACCCTGAGCGACGGCTACCCCGTCGCTCGCCGGGTCTCGCGCATGGGTCGAGCTCCCTCCGTCGTGCGCATGCGCATTTGGGTACCATCGACCCGCTTGCGAGCGTCTTGCGCTCGCGAGCGGGTCTGAATGAGACCCTTTGTCAGGCTGATGAAACGAGTTGGAATAGCAAAGCTGTAAAGCTGAAAGGAGAGCCCGGCCATCTGCCATAAGCGAGGAGAGAATTACCTGTAGGACTTATGCATCCTAAAGGAACTTTTTAACTGCTGTTACTATACATGTGCGGCTATCACAATGCACTAGGATAGTGAAATATAACAACATTTGGAATAGTACTGCATATGTTTAGCATTGTATGAATACATCATTATGCAAGTATATATTCTCTTTACTTGCATGTGAATGTCCACCAGGTCTTTTAAATAATATACTTTTATATAAAAGTATTAACTTTTTATGATCCACACATAAATTACTGACGATAACATATCATTTGCGCCAGGGCTGATATTGTTCATTATTTAACTTTCTTGTAAAGTAGGGATTCCATAAGAGGCAGCATTGAGGTGTTACTTACGTAGGGACACACAGAAAACCAGTTTATTTGCGCAGGTGACACCTTCACTAACATATAATTTTAATCAGACGCTCGCAGCTACCGAGTCGCATGGTGCTCACGTGTTATGTGTAACAAGACTTGTAGCAAACGGAGGATAGAGGTATGTGGACAAATCTGCATGTTTGTGTGTTACCAGCCAAGAGATTTATCCAGTTTCCTCCCTGCACTGTAAAACCACACATGACCCCATCACAAAAAACTATAACCACACACTCCCCATAGTACAGTCCTTCCACCAGTGCTTTTCTAAAATGAATGATTTAGCCTAAAATAGTAGTGTGACTGAGAGTGATTTGCCACCTGAGTGTGACCACACGGACATATAGTGACTGTTCCACTGTTGTCATTTGTTACCTTTGTGTCCACCTGGAGAACTGTGAGTAGTGGTAACCAGTATCTAGGACACGCTGCTAGTGTGGCCCACAGCTACTGTGATTCCACGTTCCCAGTGTGCGTGTGAGAGAAGTGACTGGTTGCCCAGTGTCACTGGCTTATGTGGTTTCCTGTCCCATGATACTAGCTGGGCAATGTGTGAGCTTGGGGAATGTTACTCACCAATGTCTGCAGGTCACCGTGGCTGGGCCTGTGCAGTCTGCTCGGTAATCCAGTTGTGTTGTATTATAAGAGAACACGTTATCTGTATAGCAAGAGTCATATTTGCTGCATGTACATTTATAATTCTAATAAACTAATTGTAGATTATTTTGTAAATTCAAATTAGACATCGTGGACTCACTAATAGTGTAATTAACCTTTATTTATATGAGGACCACAGCACCTTACAAAGTATGTGAACCAAAAACATTGCAAATACGATTTAAATGTGTAGGGTTTCAAACTGTATACGCAACAGCTGCCTGGAGGACCTCCTAGTTCATTAAATGGAAATCACCATAACCATACATATAAAAGCAAAGAGAATAAAAGCGAAAAAAGAGGTACACAGGTGCTTGGTACAGGTATATACTTATTAAATCAGATCATAAGACGTCCCTTGTGTTAGGAATTTGTCTTCACACACTTCTTTCTTTCCTTCTTTTTACTTCACAGTTGTTTCCCTCCAATAAGTATTTGCATGGAAACAAAGGAAACATATGTTGTCACTAATCTGTAGTACAGTTGTTAATTTAGGGAGAAGGAGATTCACATTCTAAGTGAGTAGAGAATAGGGATGTGCAGGCTCGGATTAGTTCGAATTTTCTCGCTAAAATTTTTATTTTTCCCGCCAAAAACGGGTCTCAGAGGCAAAACATCATCTTTCACGGTCAAACATCATTCTTGGACAAAAGTCCATGAAAGATGATGATTGTCCATGAAAGATGATGTTTTGCCTCTTTCTGAGACCCGTTTTTTGTTGGAAAAAAAATCAGAATTTGGCGGGAAAATCCGAACTAATCCGAGCCTGCACATCCCTAGTAGAGAATAGAGCATACCCTAATCACAAAGGAAACACCATGTGGTATCTTTAAACGGAACAACCATTACCCAATGTGTGTCAGAAGATAAGAGGTACAGCGTACCATTAACTCACTCTAAAGTGGATGGTAAAAATATTGTAAAGGTTTCTTTAGAATAGCGTACCCCACTCACAGTATCTTAGATGTTGTATTTGCACATCAAGGTTTCTTTGTATAGATTCTCATAAGTGTTTTCCCACTTATTGTATGTATCCAAAAAGGAGAAGAAGCTCAATACTCCAGATACAGTCAATCCAATCATTTATTCATACACAATCGAATTTCCAAAGGGATAAAATTCCTCAAAGGAAACATAACCTGTAGAAAGTAGGGATGTGCGGGCTCGGATTAGTTCAAATTTTCCCACCAAATTCTGACTTTTTTTCCCGCCAAAAATCAGGACTCAGAAAGAGCAAAACATCATCTTTCATGGACTTTTGTCCAGGAATAATGATGTTTGTCCATGAAAGATGACGTTTTGCCTCTTTCTGAGACTTGATTTTTGGCGGGAAAATCCAAACTAATCCGAGCCCCCACATCCCTAGTAGGGCCAAACAGTAGTAGTATAAAGTACCTGGGATTTGTCTATGGAAGTAGAGGTACCAGGGACCCCAGCTGACATGAAATTTATCTACGGAGTCATATGGAGCAGGCCAGTAATGTTTCCCATGGAACCTGTGTACCATATTTTATTAATAGGTGCCTGTAAAGAAGGAGCAGTAGGTTGTTTCCATTGAACAACAATTAAATGTTTGGCTGCATTAAAGATATGTTTACAAAGTTTATTTATGGGCTTTGAAATCCCTCTCAGAGGTTTACATAGGAAGGTATTTAGGGGGTCTTTTGCGGGGGACAAACCAAGAACCTTACTGATAAGGGCAAGGACTTCGCTCCAGTAGGATATGATCAAAGGACAGTCCCACCAGACGTGTTAATAATAAAATGTACCTTTGTGTCCCGAGTGCTTCCAGCATAAGTCTGAGGCGGCCGGGAAGATGTGATGGACCTTGTCATTGACCATGTATTACCGTGTATACATTTTGTAGGCATTTGCCTTTTGAAGTTAGTATTGATAGATGTTTTGGACACCACTCTTCATCAGCTAGATATAGACCCAAATCTTGTTTCCAAGCCTTTTCAAAGGGCTCCTTAAAAATCAGTGTGTGGGTTGGCCAAAAGAGAATATAAAATGGAGATGGCGCCTCTGCGGCCCCTGGATCGTAAATACACATCCGTTCAAATGGGCTGGGACTCCTGAGCTTGTTAGATTTACTTCAGGAGTGCACGAAACTGGTAATGTGTAAATATTCAAAACAGAACGTAGTCTGCATTCTGAATTTATCACAAATCGCTGCGTAGTGTGGGGGAGCAAAATCCCCATGCTACCCTGTATCTCTGAATGCTGGGCGTGCCCCCTACAGTGATAAAAAGGGATTGCGTCTTAAGGACGTAGGCATCGGGCACCATGCAATCAAATTCTTTTCCTCCCAGGATGCACTGGTCCCCCTCCATATCCCGCCTCCCAGCCAGGGCAATACTCAGTTTAGTGTGGTGCCCCGGCCGAGAGGTTGGGGAGCACAGGGCATCAAATAAAGGGGGGCTGTAGAAGAAGCCCCTGAAGATTAAAGACTCTGCTGACTGGAGTCAGCGGGATGGGCGGCGGCCCTTACAATCCAGTGGAAGTCAGGACCACCGCTCCTACAACTCCCCCCGCCGGAGCCGCGTGTCTCGGCAGGGAGCGGTGTGTCCCTGCTAGCGCGACACGCCGGCTCCTAGGGCTGCACAGCAGCTGGGGGGGGGGGGGCGGACATGCTGCGAGCGGTATCCGTGAGTAAGGGAACTGCCGCAAGGCAGCCTATTAGCGCCAGGTAGGGGATGCCCGGCGCCGGCCAGCAGTGGCGCTTGGACCCCATACCCCGGCATCCACTAGACCACCAGGGACATATAACAGCCGGGCTCTGGAGGAGTAAGGGCCCGGCGTCCCTGGCGGATCTCAGCCTGGTCGGGAGAGATGGCCCGCCTGCACAGCAGCCGGCCCCTCCCCCCCCCAATCAGCGCGCCTTTGCTCCGCTCTCAGGCCATGCTACAGTGGAATCCTCCTGCAGGCACCACCCCCCAGCAAGCATTTGGTGGCCATTTTCCCTAGGCAGCGGTGAGTAGCTGGTGTCCTGTGTCCCCCTACATACTCTGATTCCCGGGTCCGGTATGTAGTTGCAGCCTTCAGTATCCCCATTTGGGTTTTGAAGTTTATTTGCAGCACTTTTAACCCTTTCAGTCTTCATTGGCTTTAAGGTTGATTTAAAGTGCCAGGTAGTGCGGAGTTTTTCCTCCTGCATTGTTTGTGACTGTTTGCTAACATCTGAATGTGTCTGCTTTACTTTCTACTAAAAGTTATTGCTGTACACTGTTTTTCTGTTAACCTCTGACTTGCTGTTTAAGTCTGGTTGGGTCACAAGCAGTTTTGGTGTACACTTGTACCCTTATTTACACACCTATATATATCTGTATATATCTGTCCAGCGGTGAGGATAATACCCGGGTGACTATCCCCGCCTTGCCGTCCTGTGTGCGTTGTGCTGCTGGCATTGGGGAGACTGATGTGCTGTGTGAGGGCTTATGTGGTAGGTGTTATGTACCTCCGGGTCCCTCTTCAGTCCTCGGGACTGTGCAAGAACCTCCGTGGGCGTGCTTTGCTCAGGCACTGCAGACGCTTATGGTTCGCATGAATGTGCCCCCTATAATCCCCCAAGTTGGGTCTTCACAACAACCACTGGTTCTAGCTCCTATGCCGCACATCCAGTTGGCACCGCAGGTGGTTAATGTACCACAGGGGTCTCAGGTCAACCTGTCTGCAGACTCAGACCCTGATTCACTATCTAGGACCCCTAGGGTGTTGGCAAAAAGGCTGTTTGTGTCTCCTTGGCATCCCTATGTGGAAGAGGATGAGGGGTCGTCCGAAGATGATGGGGTACTTCCAGAGTCTGACTCGGAACTATTCCCAAGGGATGAGCAGCACAAGTCCAGTATTTACATTCCGGGCCTAGTCCGTGCAGTAAAAGAGGTGTTGGTTATTGAGGAGGAAGATAACCCTCTGGCTGTTAAATATAAACACCCCTAGTTTAAGAGGATTAAAAGTTCTACTGCCATTTTCCCTCTGTCAGATCAGCTAGTGGATTATCTGGAGGAGGCGTGGAAGGCTCCGGCAAGGCGGTTCCAGCCACAAAAGCGTCTGGTTAATACATACCCCTTTCCTGGGGAGTACTTCAAGAAATGGGTTTCACCTCCTGTAGTGGACTCCCATGTAACACGCTTAGTCAGAAGTGCGACCTTACCTATGCCTTCCGTTGCGTCCTTAAAGGACTCAACTGACCGGAAGGTGGAAAACTGCCTAAAGTCTATTTACTCCTTGTCAGGAGCAGTGGCCAGACCGTCTATGGCTATCTCTTGGCTGTGGAATCCTGGGCGGATTTGTTGGAGGAGTCCCTGTCTCCTGATGCTTCAGAGGACCAGCTGTCGCTGGTGGGCAAGGTAAGGGACTCGGCTACTTATATGAATGAGGCAGCTTTGGATGTCAGCCTGTTATCCTCCAGAGTGTCAGCCGCAGCTGTCACAGCGCGCAGGTCCTTATGGCTCCGGTCATGGAGGGCGGATGCGGACTCTAAAATGGGGCTGGAGGTTTTACCCTACCATGGGAAGGTATTATTTGGTCCAGATTTAGACAAGATCGTGGACACTTTGGCAGCGGCCAAGTCGGCTCCCCTGCCATCAGCCTCAGTCCCCTCTGTTTCCCGAACTCCATCCTTTCGGCCCTACAGAGCGCAGAATAGGTTTAAAAACCAGTCATTCCTAAGCAGACGGCTGTTAGGAAGACTAGCAGGCCTAAAAAGCAAGCTTGGAGTACTAGGCGTCCAGCCTCTAAACCGGATGACAAGTCCACAGCATGACGGGGCGGGCCTTCCTTTGGGGGACCCCACAGTGGGAGGCCGACTTCTTCAGTTTACCCAGTACAGGCATCAAACCACAACGGATGCCTGGGTAAGAGAGGTGGTCTCTCGGGGTTATTCCCTCTCGTTTCGCAGCTGACCCCCTCATCAGTTCTTCAATTTGAACGTCTCCAACAAGGACAAAGCCTTATTAATACAGGAGGCGGTATGTTCCCTGCGCAAGGCAGGAGTGATTGTCCCAGTACCAGAGTCACAGCGGGGCAGGGGGTTTTATTCCAACTTGTTTTTGGTGAAAAAGCCCAATGGGACCTACCGCCCTATCCTGAACCTCAAGTGCCTAAACGGGTTTCTCAGGGTTCCTCGTTTCCGGATGGAGACGCTACGTACTATCATACTGGCTATGGTCTTCAGTACAGACCTTTTGTAAGGTATTATTCATTTGATACCTTCGCCCCTCAGGATGCTTCGTTTGGGCGGCGGGTCCTCCTTTCTGTACAGGAGCGTACCCACCCTTAGGGGGAACTGCTTTGGGACATCCCCAAGGTCACCAGTGGACCCTAAGGGACACCATAGTAGAATAGAGTAAGAACTTACCTTAGTTTTCTCCCTTTCTACGAGGTTCTTAGGGTCCACAGGGCACCCGCCCTTATGCTCTGTACGGGAGCTACGTTGTTGTCTGGTCTACAGTCTCTGCCTCCTTCCTAGCGAGAATGTGATTCTTGTACGTTCCGGACTTCCTTCTCTCTCACAGTACTCTCCTCCGGCCTCTGGCTTGCTACTAAACTGAGTATTGCCCTGGCTGGGAGGCGGGGTATGGAGGGGGACCAGTGCATCCTGGAAGGAAAAGAATTTGATTACATGGTGCCCGATGCCTACGTCATCACCTATACCCCAAGGTCACCTGCGGACCCTAAGAACCTCGTAGATAGGGAGATAACTAAGGTAAGTTCTTATAGAAACTAACAAAGAAAAGATCTCGCACCAATATATAGAAATGGTTATATAATATCAAGAGAAATCAAATATGTTTTCTTATTATTCCCTGGCCCATCCACTCCAAATATATTATTCCTTGTATAGTATTTACATAGTTATGGAGGTGCTACCTTGAAATCCTATAATCAACATGAATAAAGGGAAACAAAAGACAAGATAGGATTTACTTTGTGCACTGATGGTGTCTGAATACTTTCAGTTTCAAGTGTTTCTCTGAATTATCTTAAAACATCACTTTTATTAGGTATGATTAAAATGGTAATCATTAGGTCCGACAAATATGGGGAAATATATATTAAACAAATTGTTACAGTAAGAAAATATATAGATGTGTTGAAAATTGAAAAAAAGGTGATTAAAATATCGTCTGGCGCCGGACTGCTACACGTTTAGTCTAATATGTATCCGGTATTGGGCTAAGATGACTTATGAAGTGTTCATGGAGTAGTATCAATATTAGATTGTTAACAATCTAATATTGATACTACTCCATGAACACTTCATAAGTCATCTTAGCCCAATACCGGATACATATTAGACTAAACGTGTAGCAGTCCGGCGCCAGACGATATTTTAATCACCTTTTTTTCAATTTTCAACACATCTATATATTTTCTTACTGTAACTATTTGTTTTAATATATATTTCGCCAATTTGTCGGACCTAATGATTACCATTTTAATCATACCTAATAAAAGTGATGTTTTAAGATAATTCAGAGAAACACTTGAAACTGAAAGTATTCAGACACCATCAGTGCACAAAGTAAATCCTATCTTGTCTTTTGTTTCCCTTTATTAAGGTAAGTTCTTACCATATCTCCTCTTTTTGAGTGTCCTGCCACCCTCCGGCACTGGCATGAAAACTAGGCTTTATTGGTGAGTGTGAGGACTTTGATTTGGGTTCTGAAGGGGATAGGGTGCCAGCGTAGGGCCTGTAGTAGAGGGTAGGCAGAAGCAGTTAGTTTGGAGAAGATGAGCCAGGCAGCAGCACTGAGGACAGATTGGAGTGGAGCGAAATGGGATTTGGGGATGCCACATAGGAGGTTACAGTAATCCAGTCTAGAGATGACCAAGTGGGTGAGGGTCTTACTTGCCTAAAAGGTGAGAGGGTCTAATCCTAATGATATTTTGAAGGTGGAAGCAGCAAGACTGGAAGAGGGAATGAATGTGGGGATTGAAGGAAAGGGTGGAGTTGAGGGCAAATCCAAGACAGCGGACATGAATAGATTGTGAAATTGTCAATGGATAGTAAAATCAAGGGAGGTTAAGCTGGACTTAGTCGTAGATGTGTTATGTTTTTAACCTGTAACTGGGTATGCGGGTTGCTCACAGCACCTTCTGTAATGTGGTTGGCAGCACTGCCATGTTACTGTCTATCGTTCAATTAGAGGTTATAGTTTCTCATTGTACCCAAAGACATTCCACATGCTATATTTTTTTTCTCTGAAGTGAAATAAGGAGCACGGTGCTGTGAAAACCCCAGATACGTAGTTATGTTTATTCTTTTTTGGTATAGCAATTTTCTGTTTACTATCATAATTCGGTGCAGTGTTTTGATATTTTTGATATTTATGATGATATATGAACATTTGCTCCTCAGTATAATCAATTACGTCTATTTTCATACATTTGTTTCCAGTAGATGGTGACCCAAGCAGGAATACCACAGATGGAGATCTCATCATGTCCACAGATATTAAAATAGAAGATAAGAACATAAGACAAGATACTCCAACAGAAAACCCCATTACCCTAAATATACATCCAGCACTTCCCAGTGCAAACATGTCATCTGCTCCCTCTAATAATGAGGAATGTTCTCTGGATAATTCAGATCTTGCTATAGAAAGTACAGCTCATAGAGGTGATATAATAATATCCAGGTCTAAATTTAGTAAGAGTTCTATACGTCAGTCGGTTTTTGTTAGAAATCCGAAATCTCACACAGGTAAGAGGCCATTTCCATGCCATGAGTGTGGGAAATGTTTTACACAGAAATCACATCTTGTTACACACAATAGATTTTACACAGGTGAGAAATTTACCTGCGCTGAGTGTGGGAAATGTTTTACACAGAAATCATATCTTGTTACACACAATAGATTTCACACAGGTGAGAAATTTACCTGCGCTGAGTGTGGGAAATGTTTTACACGAAAATTAGCTCTTTTTGAACATGAGAAAACGCACACAGGTGAGAAACCATTTAAATGCTCTGAATGTGAGAAATGTTTTACACATAAATCAGGTCTTGTTGATCATCAAAAGACTCACACAGGTGAGATGCCATTTACATGTTCCGAGTGTGGGAAATGTTTTACATATAAATCCCAACTTGTTATACATGAGAGAATGCACACAGGGGAGAAACCATTTCCATGTTCTGAGTGTGGGAAATTTTTTAAAACAAAATCATATCTAGTTGCACATGAGAGACTCCACATAGATGAGAAACTGTTTTCATGCTCAGAGTGTGGGAAATGTTTTACAGTAAAATCCAGTCTTGTTACACATGAGAGAAGTCACACAGATGATAAACCATTTAAATGCTCTGAATGTGGGAAATGTTTTACATGGAAATCTAGTCTTGCTACACATCAGAAAAGTCACACAGGTGAGAAACTATTTCCATGTTCTGAGTGTGGGAAATGTTTTACATATAAATCCCTTCTTGTTGTACATGAGAGATTTCACACAGGTGAGAAATTTACCTGCGCTGAGTGTGGGAAATGTTTTACACGTAAGTCAGTTCTTTTTGAACATGAGAGAACTCACACGGGTGAGAAGCCATTTCCATGCTCTGAGTGTGGGAAATGTTTTACACGGAAATCAGGTCTTGTTGAACATCAAAAGACTCACACAGGTGAGATGCCATTTTCATGTTCTGAGTGTGGGAAATGTTTTACATATAAATCCCAACTTGTTATACATGAGAGAATGCACACAGGGGAGAAACCATTTCCATGTTCTGAGTGTGGGAAATGTTTTACAACAAAATCATATCTAGTTGCACATAAGAGACTCCACACAGATCAGAAACTGTTTTCATGCTCAGAGTGTGGGAAATGTTTTACAGTAAAATCCAGTCTTGTTACACATGAGAGAAGTCACACAGATGATAAACCATTTAAATGCTCTGAGTGTGGGAAATGTTTTACATACAAAATGCAACTTCTTAAACATCAAAAAGCTCACATGTGAGAAATACAATGTCAATGAGCTGATATACATGAAACGGGTACATCTATACAAAGTATTATAAAAGCTGTGTATGTTCATGTAAAAAAATTAAAGCAGACATGAATACATTTATAGAGCAATATACTCCAAGGTATATTGACATCATGAGTTATTGAGGGCTGTTAAAAGCTCCAGGGTTAGATATTCTTATATTAAATTTGGAACACACATGGTTTTAATTTTATATTTATTGAAGTTTGATATTTTTGGGTGAAAACATGGCTGGCTCAGGTGCGTAGCGTATTGCGTTCTCATTATTAGATATCTGTATCACTCACAGTAATAGCAGACACGTTTGCTATATAGAAACCTAATATATAATCCCTGCAATGGACTAGTGATATTAGGGGGCCATGTAGATTTTGGGTCTATGGAGCACAGTTTGCATTTCAGTGTTAGATGTTTCCTTTCAACTCCAAGCCCATATTGTGGGATCTCAGACACTGTTACATCATTCTGTTGTACTCTGCATTTATAATCCATTCTGTTATCTGTTACTCTCTCACCTACGGTCAAAGCTGCACAATAGTGTGTTCCCACAGTGCAATTGCAGCTCTCTGATACTATGTGGCCAGTGTTGTACAAATGCACCAATTATATCTATATATTGTTTTGCACAAAAAAGGGCATCAAAGGTAAGGATATTGCTGCTAGTAAGATTGCCCCTAAATCAACCATTTATTGGATCATCAAGAACTTCAAGGAGAGAGGTTCAATAGTTGTGAAGAAGACTTCAGGGTGCCCAAAAATGTCCAGCAAGTGCCAGGACCATCTCCTAAAGTTGACTCAGCTGTGGGATCGGGGTACCACCAGTGCAGAGCTTGCTCAGGAATGGCAGCAGGCAGGTGTGAGTGCATCTGCACGCACAGTGAGGCGAAGACTTTTGGAGAATGGCCTGGTGTCAAGAAGGGCAGCAAAGAAGCCACTTCTCTCCAGGAAAAACATCAGGGACAGACTGATATTCTGCAAAAGGTACAGGGATAGGACTGCTGAGGACTGGGATAAAGCTATTTTCTCTGATGAATCCCCTTTCAGATTGTTTGGGGCATCTGGAAAAACGCTTGTCCGGAGAAGGAAGGTGAGCGCTACCTTCAGTCCTGTGTCATGCCAACAGTAAAGCATCCCGAGACCATGCGTGGGGCTACTTCTCAGCCAAGGGAGTGGGCTCACTCACAATTGTGCCTAAGAACACAGCCATGAATAAAGAAAGGTACCAAAACATCCGAGCAACTTCTCCCAACCATCCAAGAACAGTTTGGTGATGAACAATGCCTTTTCCAGCATGATGGAGCACCTTGCCATAAGGCAAAAGTGATAACTAAGTGGCTTGGGGAACAAAACATCAAAATTTCTGGTCCATGGCCAGGACACTCCCCAGACCTTAATCCCATTGAGAATTTATGGTCAATCCTCGAGAGGCGGGTGGACAAACAATAACTTACAAACACTGACAAACTCCAAGCATTGATTAGGCAAGAATGGGCGTCCATCATTCAGTATGTGGCTCAGAAGTTGATTGACAGCATGTCAGGGCGAATTGCAGAGGTCTTGAAAAAGAAGGGTCAACACTACAAATATTGACTCTTTGCATAAACTGTAATTGTCAATAAAAGCCTTTGACACTTATGAAATGCTTGTAATTTTACTTTAGTATACCATAGTAACATCTGACAAAAAGGTCTAAAAACACTGAAGCAGCATACTTTGGGAAAACCAATACTTGTGTCATTCTCAAAACTTTTGGCTATGACTGTATAAACAACCAGAAATTAAACCCAAGCGCTAAAGAGTTAAAAAAAAATGTCACATGTCTTTATGCGGCTGAATGAGGAAGTCACCCTCATAAATAGAAAAACATATATGTAAAGTAACAGTCGCAGAGGCTGGGGATATCCGTTAATATACTCAAGTCGATAGTTCAAACAATAATAAAACATTTATTTATAAATAAAACAAGCAAGCAATTAGTACCAGCAATAAATAACACATATATTCTATGTAAAGTAATAGCCTAAAATCATTTTGTATGTAGTAAAAGCATGTAGATTTCCAATGTAAGATCCCTAGATTATGGCCAAATATTGAAAAACTTTCTTTTCTCCAGAGAGATAAAAGCGCAGTCTTTTTAATTCAAAATCACTCGATCGTTAGTAAACAGGTAGTATCCCATACATTGAGTGGAAAGTATATTGTCAGCCAGTTGTTACCTGCAGACTCCTGTCCTGTGCTGAGGGCGAATGGCTGTGGATAAAAAGTGATGCTCCTTGTTGCCCAGATTGTAATGCGCTCAATCCGACCAGCAAGGAGCGACTGGCCAATGACTGCTGTCTGTTGCTGGGGCTGCGTTCTTGGGGTATTGAGAACTTCACTCTTTCAAATACAGCTCCGGCTGTTAGTCAGTGAGGCGGCCTCCTAATTGAATCCAGCAGTCCCGTCTCGTGTCTGGTCTGCCACGGGACAGTTCAGTGCAAGCGGTCAGTCTGCTCCAATTAGCAACGGACTTCTCACTTCAGCTTGAGAGCAGTAGGTAAACCAATATTGCTCAGATGTTTTTCAGCCGGAGATGATTAGCACGGAGTCTAGGTGGCGGGTGATGATAGAATGAGCCGTATCCACGGGATCGTACATGCAAAACACCTATGCGTTTCAACGTCTCAACGATATCTTTTTCAAGGTGGATAGTGTTGCAGTATCCATGTACTTAAATAGCGTGCTTGGCTACGACTATTTCAGCTGTCATTAATGTCACAAAAGGTTGTACTCAAGTCAATTGTTTTAATTATTTAAAGAGTTTCGAAAGGAGACAGAGTATAGACTGGATAAACTCAGTTTATGCAAGAAATATGCTCAAAACGTACAACATAAATTACAGTGTAAGATTTATTAATTTATGGGAAAGATTCCTGGACTGCACACTGTGAATATATAATGGGAGGTGCTACCTGTTGAGACTAATTGCAGGCACAAAAACAGACAAATCTCAGGTGCACAACTCCAAGTTATTGATAATATATAAATGCAATAAATTTTTATTTTTTTTTGCAATCAATAGAGGTTTTTAGCATAATCTTGGCCAAGGTTATGGGCCTATCCACCATATCCAGGTAACCTCTTTAGGGTAGGTCCCTAATATACTAGGATTCAAATACAGAGTGCAGAACACCCCCAAACTGGCCCAGCTAAGCCGCCCCAGGGCACCGCCATAGTAAGAAAAGTGCAGTGTAAAAGATATAGTTAAGAGCAGCCACAGCTGAATATAAAGAATGAAAATAAAAAAGTGAAGTACATGTATAATAAACAGTGAAGGGTTAAAATGTGTGATAAAAGAAAAATGTGTTATAATCCGGTGCCCTGAAACAGATCAACCAAAGCAATCCAGGGGGGACCCACACCCTAAAAATTAACCAAAGTTGCACTACAGTATATAACTTGTAAGGTATCTTAAATACAGAGAATTAAATTGAGTGCTAAAAATAGGGATTGAGAAATAGATAAGAAAAATGCAGTGGGGGGAGAGAAATGAAATGGAGAAGAAAAATGATATGTAAAATGATCAGAACGATAAATATGGTAACTGAATAAGAATAAAATGAATGTAAAATCATAAATGAGTGATAAAAATGATGGGAATAATGATAAGATAAAAATAAATAAAATTATATAAATAAATTCCAGTGAATCTGCTAATGAATTGAAGCAATTAAAAACAGTGATTTTGCACTTGTAGTGCTAATGTATGTTTATTGCCTTTTAGTAATGTGGAGAGTGGGCTCCGGGAGGTAGACAGGCAGTCCTCCAAGTAACAGCCGTTATATGTAAGTTCTGTCCCTATCTTACCATGCTCCAGGTCTCTTTAGTTTCTGCAGCCTCCGGACGATCCGCTGAGCACGTGGCGCCGCGCCTAGTGATGTCAGATGCCGTGCGGTCGCTGTCACGGGGATCTGTCAGGCTTGTTCTAGCTCTGGCTAGTGTCTCCGCTTGTAGCTCCACTCTGATCCAACGCGTTTCGCACCGCTCATGGTGCTTTGTCAAGGATAATGCTTGGATGTGCTTTTGCTCTTTAAATAGGGTAAAACTTTATTGAAAACCGGAAGTGCAATTCCGGAAATTGTCATTCTAGAGCGGCAAGCACATGGGTAAAAGTTATGTTTAAAAAGGGTATTGCTTCAATTAGTTAGTTCAAACTTGATAATAGGAAATTAAACAAAATAATACAAATGAAATAATATAATATTTTGAAATAAATAGAAATAAAAATGAAAATAAAAATAAATAAAATATAAAAATAATGATACAAGATATGATGCATGAGTGTCAAGACGGGGGAATAAGCAATGTTCCTGAAAAGAGAGAAGAATGAGAAATACTTGATGTTCATAAAAAGGCTTTAAGTTCAATGTTAAGTCCTAGAGGTACGAAAGTCCTTAATTCATAGATCCATTTGGTTTCTTTTTAGCATGGATACTAGGTCTTCTCTCCAATGGGGAATCACTTTCTGGATTCCAATAAATCTCAGACCTTTGGGGTTTTGCTGATGTTTTTCCAAAAAATGGGCGGATAAGCTGTGTGTTTTCAGACCTTTCCTAATATTATATATATGTTCGGCCACACAAGTTCTTATCTTCCTCTTCGTTTGACCCACATATTGTATGCCGCATGGACATTGCAATAAAAATATGGTTCCTTCTGTTTCATGATATATGGTCTTTTATTGTGTAATTTTTCTTTGTAGGGACTCAAACGTTGGTACTGGTTTCTTCCCCTCTTGGTTCTTGCAACCTTGGCAATTGTGGCAATAGTGGAAACCTTTTGTTTGTTCTCTTTTCAAGGGTGGTGAGGTTGGTATGAAGCTCTTTGTCAGATGTTGTTTTAGGTTCCTTGCTCTCCTATATACCACTTTTGGTTTCGTTGACATTTGTTTTTTCAGGTCTTCATCAAGAAGTAGAATGTGCCAATGTGTTGCAAGAATTTTTTCGATTTCTTTGTAGTTCCCATTGTACTGAGTGAATAGGGTCTGTGGATCTATATTCTTATCTTGCTTTTGTTTGTACTTCAACAGTTCAGTTCTTTCTATATTTGATACTTTGTTTTGTAGAAATGGTTCTGTATATCCCTTCTGAAGGAATTTGTTCTTCATTTCTTCACTTTGTGCATGAAACATCTCATCTTCAGTACAATTTCTCCTCACTCTGCGGAATTGTCCTCCTGGAATGTTATTTAACCGCTGTGTGTGGTGGTTGCTGTTATAGGCTAGCATGGTATTGCCATTTACTTCCTTATTGTGTGTTTTGGTTTGAATTTTCTTATTTTTAATGTATATTTCAAGGTCGAGGATTGTTCTGCCATATATTTTCTTCTTCCCACCAAGCCACGAATACATTGGCGTAGCTTGTTGCGAATGATGTTCCCATGGCTGTGCCACATTCCTGAAGGAAGAATTTCCCATCATACCAGAAATAATTATGGCGGAGGATGAAGTCTATATTGTCCATTATGAAGTTGATTTTTGAATTGGAGATATTTGTAAGTGTAGACAGAAAATGTCTTGAGGCTTCGCACCCTGCTGTATGTTCAATGATGGTGTAAAGTGATTTGATGTCACTGGTACATAGTATATAATTTTCCTTCCATTCTGTTTTTTCCATAATCTGGAGACTGTTCATAGTGTCCTTCAGATAATTTCTTTGTTTCTCAACTAGAGGCTGTAGGAAAAAGTCAATGTATTTTGAAAGGTTGGATGTGATTGATCCTATTCCAGAGACTATGGGTCTTCCTGGTGGCTTTTCTTTGTTTTCGTGGATCTTGGGGAGGTGATAAAATGTTGGAATTATTGGATATTCTGTTTGAATATATTCATATTCTTTTTTTGTGAGAATGCCCATCTTCAGTCCTTCGTCTAGTTGTTCAGTTATTTTTTCTTGTATTCTATTGTGGGGTCTTTCTTAAGGATTTTATATGTTGAGGCATATGATAGCAATTATCATATTTCTCTTTATCCTGAATTACCACACCTCCCTCCCTTGTCGGCAGGTTTTATGACAATTGTATCATTCTGAAGTTTTTTTCAATTCTTTCTCTTTTTTTGAAAAATTATACATAATTTTTTGTTTCTCTGGTAAATTTTCAATGTCCTTCTCTATTAAACGCTGGAACGTTTCAATATGTGCACCTTTTACTTGATTGGGAAAAAAGGTGGAAGGTGGTCTGTATTGAGTATGCTGATAATCTGAAATGAACGGAGTAGTTTGATCTTTTAGTGTTTCTTGCAAAAAACTTCTTCATACACACTTTGTAGACTCCAGACTCTTTTAAACCAATAAGGTAGGGGTGCTAATCCAGACTGAGGGCGTCTCCTTTCCCTCAGGTGTGCAGTAAAGCACATTAAATGGAATATATGGGAAAGCTTCCTGGACTGCACACCCTGAAGAAAAAATTATATATATATAATTTTTTTTTTCAGGGTGTGCAGTCCAGGAAGCTTTCCCATATATTCCATTTAATGTGCTTTATTGCACACCTGAGGGAAAGGAGACGCCCTCAGTCTGTATTAGCACCCCTACCTTAGCTTTATTGCACACCTGAGGGAAAGGAGACGCCCTCAGTCTGTATTAGCACCCCTACCTTAGCTTTATTGCACACCTGAGGGAAAGGAGACGCCCTCAGTCTGGATTAGCACCCCTACCTTATTGGTTTAAAAGCATGGAGTCTGGTAATGTATATGCACACTGGTATTAGGCACAATTCTATGTAAGTCCTACAAGTTATATACTGTAGTGCAACTTTCGTTCATTTTTGGGGCGTGGGTCCCCCTGGATTGCTTTGGTTGATCTGTTTCAGGGCACCGCATTATAACACATTTTTCTAACACATTTTAACCCTTCACTGTTTGTTTATTATACATGTACTTCACTTTTTTATTATCATTCTTTATATGCAGCTGTGGCTACTCTTAACTATCTCTTTTACACTGCACTTTTCTTACTATGGCGGTGCCCTGGGGTGGCTTAGCTGGGCCAGTTTGAGGGTGTCCTGCGCTCTGGATTTGAATCCTAGTATGCTAGGGACCTACCCTAAAGAGGTTACCTGGATATGGTGGGTAGGTCCATAACCTTGGCCAAGATTATGCTAAAAACCTCTTGATTGCAAAAAAAAAAAAAAATGTTATTGCATTTATATATTATCAATGACTTGGAGTTGTGCATCTGAGATTTGTCAAGATTTCTTAATAACAGATATTTTCTAAATATTGCTGAGTGTTTAGTTTAAACAGACATATTATGTAAGGACATTTTTACATTTCTCAAATCTGCCTTATTTTATATAGCAGACTATCTTGTGTCCATATAAAAATATATGTCTATACATCCCTCTCTCATTTTTTCTATTTTTGTATTTCCGTTTTTTATATATTGAATCTTTAGGGAGCATAATTAGAGGAATAATACCAAGCTGTGGGGGGCTGCCTGGCTCTGGCTAACAGCAGGGCACTGAATTTGCCCCTTATGGAGGTGGTTGCAGACTTCACCTTCTCTTCAGTCTCCCAATTTCCAATAAGTGAGGTATGAATGCAGCTGTAGATGTGAGGGGGGCCACCGCCTGTAAGTGCTGGGATAGCCCTTTATACAGAAAGTGCTCCATGCAAACTGTACATGGGGAGAAATACTATGTGCCTGTCAGTTACTGACATTGTGTCCTCCATCATCCAGCTCTGAGAGGAAATCTGCCTCAGTGATGCAGTAGCCCTGCCCAGCTACTCGTGTGCATGTTACTGATAGATATAACTCCCCTGCCTGTCAGCAGAGGTGCGGGAGGCTGCTGCCTGAGGCTACCTGCTGCTGCTGGGGGGAATCTCCCGGTGAACAAATATCTGTAGGACTTCAATTTTATGAGGTTAGAATTGTCCACTTAAAGTACAAATTAAATCCTAACTGTGGTGCGTCATAGCACTCTGCAGTAGGCGTGGCCATCGATGGTCACCATCAATAGGTCCATCGGTGATTATCATTGATGGCACACAAACCATCTATGGTGAACCATCAATGGTTTGCACCCATCGATCACCCCTGCTGTGGCCACGTTGGGCAGCAGGCCAATCAAAAAGGGGGGCGGGGCTAAGCTCCATCCTGCCACTAAAAAAAATCATTGGCTCCTTTTCATCCATGGATGGCAGAAAACAATTCTCTGCCATCGATGGCAAAAGTAGTTGGCATCGGCCAGCAACCATGTCTACTCTGCAGACTGTGGGCCTGATTCAGCAAGGTACGCAAGTGAGAACGCACGCTCTCGGACGATGTTTTCATTCTGTGCATGTGTGTGCATCACACTGCGCGTGCACGAACTAGCCAGTGCAATCGCGTAAGAGTCCGAAGACTACACGCAGCGTGTACGCAGACACCTTCCAATTTGATTGACAGGAAGTGCCGTTTGTAGGTGGAGACTGGGGGGGGTCGGGCGTGCCTATGCGGTGGGATGCCGTTTTAGGGGCGTGCACAATTAAGGCAGTGCAGCGGCATACGCAGCCATAGCGTAAGCTGAACACAGAAAGCGGCCAAAATCCTGTGCCAGGTCAGGTCAACCACTAATATGCCGAGTCCGATGGTTCTTGATGTCACCGATGTTTACGCTATCTTGCATACTGAACAGCCTTTGTGTAAAGGGAGATGGGCGGCTTAATGTGGGGCTGGGCGGCTGCATCTTGCGCTGCAGTCTCCGTGCGTATGCATTGATTAGCATATTCTCGCAGGCGGATGGGTGCGTGCGTCTGCATCCATGCGTTCCTTGCTGATTCAGGCCCCTGTGTCACTAACAAAAGGGAAACGCCGATTTCCCTTTTAAGTGCAGAACACAATTATAGGCAATGTATGTGTGTTTGAACAATATAAAAGTTGTTTCAGGAGACGTCGTTACTTGTGAATTCTTGTCCCCTCATATGATAATGCATTTACTGATGTTTTCAGATCAATGTATAATATACAGCACTTTCCCAGCCCCAATTCTCTCAGAATCTGTTCTCCAAACACTTGTCTTCACACATCAAACGTTTATACATGACATCACACTTTTTGAAAAAGGAAAAACAGCATCTTGTGCATTATCATTTTATTATGAAAAGCAGAAAAAAATACCACACAACATTCTAAAAACAATTACAGCATATAATAAGTCTTTGCAAGTCTGCCTGCCAGAGTGCAGGTTATTGTGAGTGCAGAAATAGACAGGCACAATGTTACATTCCGGGACCTCTATCATACTATGCTGCCTCTCCCAGCCATCCCCCCGGTAGGGAGCTTGTTTTGAAAGAGAACCACTGTCATCTGCCGACGTGTTTCAACCACTGTGGTCTTTGGGACTGATTCAGCATGGATCGCACTTACTAATACACACGCAATCGGCCGATGTTTGCATTCTGCGCATGCATCGCAGTGCGTGATTAGCTCACTGCGATTGGGAAAGCGATCGCAGAGAACGCAGAGTTATAGTAAAGTGATTGACAGGAAGTGCAATTTGTGAGTGGTTATGGGGAGTGGTCGGCCGAATGCAGGCGTGCCAGTGCGTTTGCACGCCGTTACAGGAGCGTGCATAAATTAGCTACTGCGATACCATACGTGGCTTGAGGACCCAAAGCGTGTGTGGCACTTAGCAATTCCTGAGTACGTTATGAGCTTGTGCAAGTTAGATGTTACCGATTGTTGAGCAGCTTTGTTAAATACTACGGATGTAAGGGGAAAGTGGGTGTCCTTATCGGAGGCTGCGATTGCAGAGTGTGCTAATGTTTTGCTGGCGATTGCAGAATTTGCATACCTTTGCAGCACCGATTGCGTGCACATTAGCATCTGCGATCCATGCTGAATCAGGCCTTTTGTCAAGGCCTCACAGTGACCAGAATGGGTGAAACACGTCGGCAGGTGAGGTTAGTTCTTTTTAAAAAATATTCAGGCATCATGGGGTTCATTGGGGGATTCCCTATTTCCTATTCAATGGGGGCGGACATGCTTAAATAAGGAGACTCATTAGCAGAGAACAGATATAAAAAGGACATCATACACTAACAAATAGACAATTCTAATTGTATTCCAACTATAGTGTCGAATGTGTTTGAACACTAAATGTAACTGAAGCCATCAGTTTTTTTGTTATAACAAGGCCAATAGCCATCACTTTCCTGTGTCCGAGGCCGTCTGATCAACAATTATTGTGCCTAATATGTAAGTGACAGATGTCATTAATTAAGCAAATATCCTTACCCTTCTGGATCAAGTTCAAAGAGAAGGGGAGAGAGGTTTCATCATACGGACCGAAGAATTACAGATTCTGCTTATTATATGAACACCTCTTCATTAGTCGTTTCCTTTTTCTCTCTGAAACTCAAGCCGCATTCATACATTGTATCGTGTGAGGAGACCCCAGGACTATATTCATTATGTGCCTCGTTTGTGTGTTTGCATGTTTTTATTTCATTTGTACTCATGTCCCTGCACATCTACTTTTCTGCATTAAGCCTGGTAGGTAATAAGTCCCAATTACAATATAGGCTAAGGCTCACCTCCTCTAAGCCTCTGCAATATTCTAGTCCTCATGCAGAAGGGAAGATAGGCCCTACAGCCACCCACTAACCCGGAATCGGGGCCGGCTCCTGGAGCTGCCACCTGTGCAGAAAGTCACTGACGCACTTAAAAAGGGGTGTGGCCTAGTTACCATAGGCCATGCCCCTACTTGGGGGCACACCTTCCTTTTAATTTTAGGCTGGGGCGAGCCCAGCACTCCTTCAGTAACTGTGCTGTCCCCAAGCCCTCTCCTTTCACTAAATGGATGCCACGTGTCCTCTTCTCTGGGGTCGGCGCTGCTGCACGACTGCGGCACTGCCCAACCTCCGGACGGGGGACGGCTCGCGGGGCAGTGCCTGAAAAATGGGACTGTCTCTCTGAAATCAGGATGGTTGGAAGGGGTGCGTCCTCTGTTGGGTGGCGCCCCTGTTCAACCGCCCTGGTCAAACATGCTTCGAGCCGGCCCTTCCCGGAATGGTTCTTGTAATAACACACGCGCTCCACTCTTATCCCCCTTCCCTGCTGAGCCTATTTTGGCACTTTCTAGGCTCATTACATTTCAATAACAATAATTATATATGCAGCAACAGAAGAGAAATGTGCCTGTGGGTGTTTTTACCATGGTATACATGGCAATGGCTGAATTACAATATTAATTGGATTAATACAAAGGGCGCACAGATGTTATCCTCTGTATCTGGAGTTGAGTACATTATATCTGCAATTTAATGGGGTATGAAGCATGAAAATATGAACATGATCATGTAGTAATTTGATACATACAGATTTGTCATATTGATGACAAGTGGTGACAATAGTCTCCGTTATATATTATTTATGCAGTTTTAATACCACTAGTTTGAATATTTCTCCTAAAAATACCAAAACGCTCTCCTCCCAAAAAAAAAAAGACAAAAATATATTTTTTTCCATTAAACTGCCAGAAAGTGAAAAGAAAGCTAGAAGGTTTTTTTCCTACCCACCACCAATAAATGTTTTGGATGATGCTTCTGCATTCAGACATCATTCCAAAAGATGGATTTGACCCATGTGATTCTATAATAAAACACATTTGACTGAAATGCAGAAACTGTAGCACCTATATAACAACAATGTGGTCTGTTATTACTGTATAGAGTGGTAATAAAGAAAACACAATAAGCTTCACCTAAGTGATTTTATTCCAGTCTTATATTAATGACACATTCTACTTAAATGGTTAACATAAAATGTCCAAATGCTGTGTTACTGGAGTGTTGTCACAACAGTTTGTATCAGCTCATAGAAATGTTTTTCTCCTGTGTGAAATCTGATGTGTAAAATGTAGAAGTAAAACATTTCTCACACATAGAAATAATGTCTCAATTGAGTGACATCTCTGATGTATAACAAAATGAGATTTAGATGTAAAACAATTCCCACCCTCAGCATGTAAATGGTTTCTCACCTGTGTGACGTCTCTGATGTATAACAAGAACTGATTTCCTTGCAAAACATTTCCCACACTCAGAGCAGAGAAATGGTCTCTCACCTGTGTGACTTCTCTGATGAATAACAAATTCTGATTTAGATGTAAAACATCTCCCACACTCAGAACATGAAAGTTGCTTATCTGCTGTGTGACTTCTTTGATGTATAATAAAATGTGATTTAGATGTAAAACATCTCCCACACTCAGAACATGAAAATGGTGTCTCCCCTGTGTGACTTCTCTGGTGTATAACAAGATTCCATTTATATGTAAAACATTTTCCACACTCGGAGCATGGAAATGGCTTCTCACCTGTGTGACTTCTCTGATGTGTAACAAGAATTGATTTCCTTGCAAAACATTTCCCACACTCAGAGCATGGAAACGGTTTCTCACCTGTGTGATGTCTCTGATGATTCTCAAGAACTGACTTACGTGCAAACAATTTCCCACACTCAGAACATGGAAACGGCTTCTCACCTGTGTGAGTTCTCTGATGTATAATAAGATGGGATTTACATGTAAAACATTTCTCACACTCAGAGCACGGAAATGTCTTCTCACCTGCGTGACTTCTCTGATGTGTAACAAATTTCGATTTAGATATAAAACATTTTCCACACTCAGAGCATGGAAATGGCTTCTCATCTGTGTGACTTCTCTCATGTGTAACAAGATGTGATTTCTGTTTAAAACATTTCCCACACTCAGAGCATGGAAATGGCTTCTCATCTGTGTGACTTCTCTCATGTGTAACAAGATGTGATTTCTGTTTAAAACATTTCCCACACTTAGAGCATGGAAATGGCTTCTCACCTGTGTGATGTCTTTGATGTTTCTTAAGAACGGACTTATCTGCAAACAATTTCCCACACTCAGAGCATGGAAATGGCTTCTCACCTGTGTGACTTCTTTCATGAGTAACAAGATGCGATTTCTGTTTAAAACATTTCCCACACTCAGAACATGAAAACGGCTTCTCATCTGTGTGACTTCTCTGATGTTTAACAAGATGGGATTTGCATGTAAAACATTTCCCACACTCAGAACATGAAAATGGCTTCTCACCTGTGTGACTCCTCTGGTGCATAACAAGATGTGATTTAGATGTAAAACATTTATCACACTGAGAGCATGGAAATGGTGTCTCACCTGTGTGACTTCTCTCATGTATAGTAAGACATGATTTCTGTGTAAAACATTTCCCACATTCAGAACATGAAAATGGCTTCTCACCTGTGTGACTTCTCTGATGTATAACAAGATGTGATTTAAATGTAAAACATTTTCCACACTCTGAGCATAACAATGGTCTTTCACCTGTGTGACTTCTCTGGTGTTTAACAAGATTTGATTTCTGTGTAAAACATTTCCCACACACAGAACACGGAAATATTTTATCAGGTGTATGAGCTGCACTATGTGAAACAAAGGCTGATGTTTCAGGAGAACATTCCTGATGACCATATGAATCAGATGACATATCTGCAATGCAAAGTACTGGATGCATATTTAGTGTAACAGGGTTGTTTCCTGGAGAATCTTGTGTGATATCTTCTATTTTAAGATCTGCAGACAAGATGAAATGTCCTTCCAAGGCATTCTTGCTAACGCGACCATTTACTGGAAATAAAATAACTTATTATTAGTCAAGTTCATTATATTGCACACAAACATTTCTCCGTGCATCTCTGGGCAGGTAACACATAGTGATATGAGGTGAAAAATGCAGTAAATCTAATAGAGGCTAACGGCTCCTAAAGTATGAAATACAAAATAGAGTGCAGGGATGGACTGGTCTGATTTCTGGGCTGGTAACACACAGTGACATGATGTGAGGGGGAGAGCAGGAGTATAATAGGGGCTGATGGCACCTGATGTATGGGATACACCACAGAGTATGGAAAGGAGATGGTTAGATCTCCTGGCTGGTAGCACAGTGATTTGATTTGAGGGGAAGAGCAATATATTCATAGGGGCTATTGGCTCCTGATGTATGGGAAGAGTTGTCAAATCTCCTAATAGATAACACAATAATACTATGTGAGGAGAGCAGGAGTCGAAAAGGGGCTGATGGGTCCTGATGTACGAGATACACCAGAGAGTGTGGGGAGGAGACTGGTTAGATCTCTGGGCTGGTAACACACAGTGACATGATGTGAGGAGGAGAGCAGGAGTATAATAGGGGCTGATGGGTCCTGATGTATGAGATACACCAGAGAGTGTGGGGAGGAGACTGGTCAGATCTCTGGGCTGGTAACACACAGTGACATGATGTGAGGGGGAGAGCAGGAGTATAATAGAGGCTGATGGCTCCTGATGACTGCAAAATACTAGAGAGCATAGGGAGAAGATGGGGCAGATCTGTGGGCTGATAACACACAGTAACATGGACTTCTGGTGGGTGTGCCATGCATAATGGTTGCATTTTAGCTCAGCTCCTCACAGTGCACAGGTAATCCCTAGCCATCCTCCACTGCTACCATATTTATTGGGTTACCTTATACTCATCCACGATTGCCTACACACAGGAAGCCTGTAAATGCTTTTCCTCTGTCTTGGAGCCTTGTAAAACTCTGGAGTCTGGCCATCAAGATTGACTGCCTGTATGACCATCAACGCCCCCTGTTGGCGTTAAAAATCCTGGAAGCGCGTGTTTAGTCATCCCATATCTGCTCTTCGACACCTAGCCTTGTATTTGCACCTTACCTGCCTCAGTCTACTGTGTTATCTGCGCTGCTAGATTCGGCGTGTCAACGGAATTGTGTCAACTGCACTGACAGAATTTTGTGGCGTGCTGGGCGTTGGAGTCCTCTAGTTGCTGCCAGTTGTCTTCGCCTGGGGTAATTGCCAAGCTTTGCCACTTGCTGACCACACAGAGCTTTCCCACGGCACTAAGCTTAATGTTGGGACCAATGTGTGCCTCTACATTGCGGAGCCTTCCTATCTCTACTGGGTTTCTTCTGGCAGCTGGATTTGGGGACTGTGCTTTGTGACTGTGCTCCTTCCTACTATTGAACTCTGTGGAGGCCACTGTGAGCTCCATTCCACATGGAGTGTTGTTGCTGGGTTAGCTTCCCTGCTTTTTCATTCTTGTCCTCACCGAATGCCCGGACACGGTGCTGCCGTGTATTACCTTGCTGCTGTTGTCGGTGAACATACTTGCCTGATCTTCCCACTGGTCCAGATATCTCTGCTGATCTGCCTCTCTGCGTGTGCTGCTCTTCCGTGGTGTCTGTGCTGAGCCTTGGAAACCGTAGTAGCTGCTGGACATCTCCTCTCCCGGTACCAACACTGTTTGTTACACCCCCTCTGCCTTTAGTGACATCTGACTGACACATTTTTATTTTCCCTTACTTAGGTCCCTTCCCTCTTTGTGTGTATACCATAAGATGGGTACACACTATTCCATCAGATCGGAATATAACGCACAGATAGCATAGTGTGTACGCCCAACATGCGCGCTCCTGCAGTCGCAGGCGACATCTTCAGGGCAGCCATGCAGCATGGCCAACCAGAAAATGTCATGCACAATGCTAAGCATCCTACATCTAACCTTCGCCCCCTGCATCATGCAAGTGTATGCACTTGCCAAGGCAGGGTCCCATCGTTCTAGTGTGTAGCCGAAATTAACCTTCCAGTACCTCCTTACCATCCATCTTTTTCCCTCCTGTTTCTCCCATTATTTTGTCTACAGGACCCTGAATTTTTCCTTGGGAACTGCTGGATGGATTAGCATCTAGTAGTGTCTGGATTACTGCCCGTCAGTCTCCCCTCCACGAACTGCCTGTTCATTGCCTGGCCCCTACCCAATTATTATTGGGACATTTCTCAGGCTATTGCTGATTTATACACTGCAATAGATCTCACTACGTCAATCTCATTTCTGTTTTATTCTCAAATGCTGTGCATAACTCGGTTTTGCATTGTCCTCACTCCTTTTACCTATAACTTGATCACCCCTTATAGATGGATTCAGTTACTGTATTCTTCCCCGGCATCCCGAGTTTCGATAAATGTTTATACTATGACCCTTTTTTCCCCTTGCCAGAGGGATCCAGACCAGGGAGATAGACTTGCTCTGGTGGCCCTTGTCATCTTGGTCCTCCCCAATCTCCGTTAATATTACATGGCTTCTCAGTTGGTGCATCTGGCAGGTTGGGCCTCCACTGAAGGGGATTACACTATGATTAGTTTTCTGGCCGAGTGGATGGGGTTCTCACTCTGGTCTCTCTGCTTCTGGCTTTCCTCCTTTACTTCGTCATGCTCTTCTGGTCTGATGTTTCGCTCATACTCTGATTGGTCAGATATGGATGAAGATTCACCATTATGGTTTAATACTACCATGAATGGTTTAAACACTCTGATAACATTTAGATTTTGCAGGGGGTTTCCTCCTTGGGCAAAATTTAGAGAGGGAGTCCTTAAATCCTTTGCTCAATTGCAGGAGGAATTTGGATGCTGTACAGGCTCAAGTTGGTTCATCACCTCCAATGTTGTCTTCGTCACTGGTTAAATCCATGGTTAGATGCTTGGGATCAAGGGGTCATATCTCCTCTTTATATGCTAGTCTTAGTGCCCGATGGTGATCTGAAACTGCGTCTGGACACCTGGACCTCGTAAATGCTAACAGGAGGCCTCTATCTCCTACAGGCGCTTCTTGTTGCATTTGAATTTTAATGTAATGGAATTGCAGAGCAGCTTGATTTTAAAATTGGTGCCAATTCTTCTAGGTTAAACTCACTAGAGCAGAGGGTCAGTGACTCTGAGGACCAAGTGCATGCTCTGCGACATTCCTCAGACACCCAGGCAGCCTAGGTCCAGGCTTTACAAGCCAAGATAGAAGACTTTGAAAACAGACACAGGAGGGATAATCACTGCTTCATTGGTATTCTTGAGAGTATCCGAGATCTGCAGTCATCCAAGTTTATCTGTACAACTCTACTTGATAACTCTTTGCTCCCTCATATTGATTGAGCTGGGGAGTTAGAAATCCCTCCCCATACCATATATTGGTATGGCAAACCTCATTAAAATTATAACATCGCCCCCTAATTATGGATCTCATTCAAGTTTTGCCTCTCCCATATAAAGACATTCAATATATATATTTTCTATTCCAGACCTGAACTCTGGAATAGAAAATATATATGCATGAGTGCCTTCATGCTCAAGAGGTTCCAAACCACATTAGAGAGAACCCGCTGCTTTGGTTTCTCAGAATATAATGGCACACTATGCCTCATAATCATGGCTTAAATGCATATAAATCTATTTCATCCTTTTGTATCAAACCCGGACTTCCAAGAAGGACAGGCAGTAAATCCTTTTAACTTTTGGAGGATAGGAGGGGTGAATAATGTTGGCTGTCTGCTCAGTGCATCGACCAAACTACCTCTTATGATCCAGGAGGCAACTGTAAATTTCTTTGTATTAACTGCGTACCCCATGGCATTCCTTTTGGCCCAACACTGTGTTAGTCTGGAGATCCGTCATTTCTCCCCAGCTAACCCTGTAGACACATTGATCCAAAGACAAGCAGTAGGCAAGGGGGCAATATCTCTGGCCTATAAGCATTTCCAAGTCCCTATCAATCATTCCAAGTCTCAAGGGGCCTTGAAGTCTGGACCTCACAGCTCCCAGATAGATGATTTGTTGCAGGCTTATACAGGTCCTGTCAGTTGCTCTCCTCTATTATGTGCATGGAGATATTCACTAACATATTGCACAGGTCTTAATTTGTCCCCACATCGAAAGTTTCTCATTGGGCTCTGTGCAACTCATACCTGCTTTAAATGTTGTTTGCCCCAGGCTGATCTACTTCACTGGTCTATAGTACTGACCACTAATTCACAGATTTTGGCTACAGGTCATTGGTAAACTACCTAACCCTAACTCCAGAGTGAGCGCTGTTCGGTATTCTCCAACAGGATCTTACGGTCTCAAGGGAATGTCGGCGGCTATTATTGGCCTCAATGGACTCATTGAGACCTTTAGGGGTCATAGGCCCTGATTCAGAGCCGGACGCTCTGACAGAGCGCTCGCTCTGAATCAGGGCTGTCCTTCTTCATTTTTAGAGCGGCCTCCTGGACACTCGTATAGCTGTGGGTGACCACCGGGCTTGCGACGAGACCCTTGTGGCCCTCTATCAGAGCCGAGAGCACTCCCACTGACATCACTTGTGATGTCAGTGGGGCCGGCCCCAGACGGTAGGCGTTCCCATGGGAACGCCTCCGTCTGGGCAGCCACGCCCACCAAAGGGGGCGTGCCGTCACTCAACATCGACAGCACGCCCCCTTTGCAGAGAGACCCGGAGCGACGGCTTGCCCGTCGCTATCCGGGTCTCGTGCATGCGCACTGAGCCAACAGACCTGCTTGTGAGCGCTCAGCGCTCACGAGCGGGTCTGAATTAGGCCCATAGTACCCAATTTATTAATCCAAAAATTCTCCAGTTTACATAGTTTCAGCGTTATATCGCCACCCTCAGTTTTGCAACCATTGGCTATCTACATTGACACTTTTACAACCTATTGTGTTCAAGGGTGAGAGTTTTATTAAGGACACAGGAGATTTTCTGGATAAATTGAGAATGATTGGGATCCTCCCACGTGAAGTATATTTGGTAACAATGGACATTTGTTCCTTGTATACCATAATTCCACACCATGATGGTTTAGATGCAGTATGTAAAGCATTGATCAATAATATGATGGATATAGATTCTCGGAATAATCCTCCTGTGGAATTTGTGTTAGAGATGATGGAGTTAATTCTAAAGAATAGCTACTTTATGTATGGAAGGGGTTATTACATGCAGTGCTCTGGAACAGCGATGGGTTTGAATTTGGCACCGGCGTATACAAACATCTATATGTCCGAGTTTGAGTCATCCCATATCCTTTCGCTGTTCCAGAACAAAATCCTCTTCTATAAGCGTTTTATAGACGATATTTTTCTCATATGGAGTGACACTAAGGATAGTTTTATTGAAATGGTGACCCATTTGAATTGCCTTGACAGCCCAGTCAGATTTCCTTATGCAATTGATGCAGGAGAGATCAACTTTCTTGACGTAACGATATACAGGAATGGTGACTCTCTAGGAACTACACTTTTCAAGAAAACTACTGATCGTAATACATTTTTAAAGGCATCCAGTTTTCATCCAGCCCATTTGAAAGATAGTTTACCTATCTCTCAGTACTTAAGGGTACTAAGAAATAACACAGACCCAGCTATGACAGATCGACAAGTAGCCGAAATGACTACAAATTTCTTGGCGAGGGGCTATAAGAAAAACAAGTTACAAAAATGCCTCACCAAAGCAAAAGTACGCTATACCCAAGGGGATACACGCGTTAATTCAAATATTATAAAAGATCGTCTGGTCTATGTTAGCACGTATGATGGGAAATCTAACGCGGTTAAGAAAGCTGTGAAAAAATACTGGCCAATTAGATCATCTAATCTTCAACTTAAGTCAGTTGGACAAAAGTCTCTCCTGATGGCTTATAAGAAAGGTCCTAATTTAAAACAACTGCTCATACGGCCAATGGCTAGATCAACACCCGATCAATCGCAGACGTGGCTACATAGTCAGAAACCGGGTTGCTAGAAATGTGCAGGTTGTGTGACAATGCAGACTGGCTCTTATTTTTCACATCCATTGACGGGCCGGAAAGTACAGATCAAATATAAATTGATCTGTACGATGGATTTTGTCATTTATCTGTTGTCTTGCCCTGGTGGACTTTTCTATATTGGGATGACGACACGATGCTTCAGGGACAGGATGGCAAATCACAGCCTTTCTATTCATCAAGCCCTCATTACTGGTGTTACTGACAAACCAGTGGCTCCAAAAAGTGTACCTATTTTTAGGGTAGGTGGTACCCCTTTCAGCAAGAGTCTATTTGGGGCTGACAGCTCCTGACTACCTCACTGAGCAGATACAACTTAATCATTAGTTGGCAATGAGGAGAGTATAGGCTAAGAGATTGTTCTAGTGACAGAGCAAGGAGAATGTGTGACTCTTTTCTGTATTAAGTGTTATTACTCACCTGTGCCGATCTCTTTAGGAATTTCTTCCTCCTTACACTGCTCATCACCCCTCACATACATCTCTTCTTCTCCCTCTTTATATTCTGCATTATTATCAGTCACATATATCTCTTCTTCCAGCTCTATATCTTCTGTCTTTATATCAGTCACATACGTCCCTTCTTCTCCCGCTATATCTTCTGCCTTTATATCAGTCACATACGTCCCTTCTTCTCCCTCTATATCTTCAGACTTTATATCATTCACAAAAGTTTCTTCTTCTCTCTTTATATCTTCAGCCTTATTATCAGTCACATACGTATCTTCTCCCTCTATATCTTCAGCCTTGATATCAGTCACATAAGTCTCTTCTCCCTCTAGATCTTCTGTCTTGATATCAGTCGCAAATGTCTCTTCTCCCTCTATATCTTCGACCTTAATATTATTCAAGTGTTCTTCATCCTATATAAACCATCAATAAAAGATAATAATTACGGATTTCAGTAAGAGATTAAACAATACAAATAATGGGACACACTCTGCTTTTCACACATCATATAGTGAAAGTCACTTTGGTATGCGGAGAGTTGCTCATTGACTAAAGGCCCCCATACATCAGCAATCGATTGTGGCAATTCTGCAATTGATTGTGTATAAAATCTGCAATGTATAGCTTAACAGATCACAGATTGCAACCAAAAAATTATTGGAATTGGTAAATTAGATTGTCCAACATGATGGATGTCACAGATGGATTGGGACTGTAGATTGTTAGTGTATGGACATGATCAGCAGATTTGCAGACTGTTACTAGTAAAATTATGGGCCTTTCAAGATTGGCAGATCTGTGTTTGCTGCAATCGATCTGCAAATCACTGAAAAAGATCTGTAGTGTATGGGCGCAGATTGCTAGATTGGGAAATCCTAAAATCGGGCAATAAATCTTCAAATTGTTCAATTGTGGTTTTCAGATTGCTGATGTATGGGGGCCTTCACACCCTTGACTGCTCGGTTCCACAAGACTAATGACCATAGGTCCAGCAGGGGAAATGTGCGGATCAAGAACTGCATGTCAAGAAGCCGCCTGAAAGGGTTTACCTACCTCCCTCTGAGCTAGTCTCACTGTATCCTTACAAGCAGAGGTCAGCACCTATCACTGACTGGACTGTTCTAATAGAACTATCCTCATTCCATAACTGACATCCCGGAAAAAGGCTGTCTCTACTCAATAAACGGTTTGCATGACTGTGTCCACCTTTTATTTCCCTACACACCCACATCTTACACACCACCTGTCTGAGTTACGCAATACTCTCCATCACTCTCCACTACATATATTCTATAGTATAGACAAGCACAACACTTACACACGTCTCACCCACCACATTCTCTACAGCCTATCACCAGCTCACACTCTCTACTGATAAATCACCACATGTTCTAATCCCTCTCTTCCATTTCTATTTCCCCCCCCTTTTCCCCTCACCTCCACACACTCTATAGTCCACAGCACACTTACCTTCCCCCACATCTTCCCTGCACCCACACCACAAGAGGGCGCATAATAATATAAGGTGAGGGAAGGAAACAAGGCGCGGATCAAACCAATGCTGAGGTCAGCTGCCAACTGTCAGTCAGAATAATACATTCAGGTCCAATAGCAAAGGGCCAATATAGTGTAAGGAAATAACTATCTACTTATGTGACAGCACCTAAAGGGCCCTGATATACGAGGGATATATTCACAACATGAGGGTACAAAGGGGAAAAGCTGAGGACCATTGTATCAGGTAAGTTCAGACGACAAATTGGAGACTGAGGTGTTGCAAACAAGTAAGCTTTTTATTCCAGAGTTGAAAAGGCATGGCCAGTGTAATGGCTTCTTACAAAAGGCAAACACAGTTCAGGAACAATAAATCAGCTTACATGAGACAGCAATTCAACTGAGCAGAGTATTCACAGCACAGTCACAGTTCAGACTCTCCAGCATAGAGAGCTGCTGAAGGTGCAATCTCTTCCTCGCATTTTCACTGACTAAGGGTGGGTACACACACCTGAACGATATCGGCCCAATTTGGCCGATTTAGTCAAATTGGACATATCGTGCAGTGTGTATGCCCGATTTGCCCGTTCCCGCGGTCGCATGCAATATCATGTGATTGGCTGTGCTGCACAGTCAATCACATGATATCGCATGTAAGGCTGTACATATTAATGAAGAACGGAACAGTGGTTATTCAGTCTTTCATTAAATCTTTTAAGTGTGTACCGGCAATCATGCGATGTCCAGGGTGAAGACAAATCGCCCTGAACAGCGGTACGATTGCTGGTTGTTTAGATGTGTACCCAACTCAACTTACCAGGTCTTTATACCTTAGCTGGTTTTAACTGAAGTAAGGGTGTGGTTTTTCCATGGCTGAAAAAGGTTAACCCTTTCCTATGAAAGTGGGAGAGACCCACTCTGTCACAACCATAAAGAATTCCATAGACAGTTGCGCATCAAAAATCCATATCATCTTGGTAAACTAAAGGTGCCCATACACGGTGCGATGCATTGTAGCGGACGTTAGAAGAGACAGTGGCTGTGATCGCGGGTGGAGGTGTCCGGTTCTGCCCACAGGCATGTGCGCTCTGTGCGGGCGCACCGGACGCACCACCCAAGTTACGTCTCTTTCCGATGGCAGCAGAGAAGGGCGTCTGATACAGGGATCCATCAGCAGAGCAGGCAGAACAACCCCAGAAGCAGCCTCCACCTCAAAGGATCAGGTAAGTAGCAACCAGACCTGAGCCACAGGAGACACCAGTCTCACTTATCCACAATGTCTGGCCAGGGGAATGCAGGAGGACAGCCTGATAAAGTAGGTTTGGATGCAAATGTTCTCCCAGCAAGTCATTTCACCCATAGGGAATTGCCACTGACAGATTCACACCACGGGGGTCCCGGCGGTCATGAAGGCCATCCACGCTGATCTCTGGACTCCAGTGGAAATATTGTTCTCCGAGAAAGTAAGTAGCTGTACCAAAATATTCCCCACACCAAGGCCAACTTACTGAGGTAAGAAGTAGCTTTGTTTTCAAGGTAGATGTGGAGGATGGAGGCAGATTCTGCAATGTCTTTCAGGAGTCTTGCTAAAAGGTGGCCAAACTAGATGCCGCGCCCAACGAGAGTCCACAGTACTTACATAATAGACCGGAGTAAAGATGGAAAAGGTAACTAATTATCCATGCCAGGACCGAAAAACAACAGTTTAAATTTTCCTGTGCGCGCATGCTCTCGAAAAAGGGTGAATGGTTTTGTGATGCAGTCATGCCCCTCACACGTTATGCCACACAGAAATGCCCCTTACAACATATTATGCCACACAGAAATGCTCCTTATGCATTACACCACCTTATTACCCCTCACACATCGTGCCATAGCAATGCCTTTACACATTTATGTCAACCCCCCACATCCCCGAAGCCCGCCCCACACTGGCAGGGAGCTGCCATCAGCCTTCAAGAAACACAGAGGCGCCACCGTCATTCTCATGTGGCACCAGTCACGGGCCAATCGGAGCTTGCGGACCAGCAGCCACTGCTGAATTACTCCCGACCAGCGCCCGGGGCATATGTCCCCCTGGTTGGGACCTTGTCCATCCTGTTACAGCTGCGCCACAGATCAGAAAGGGGTCTATGTACTGAGCCTTGTAGAAAGATAAAGTGGATGAAGATAAAGTACCAACCAATCAGCTCCTAACTGTAATTTTTTAAACACAGCCTGTAAAGTGACAGAAACTGATAGGACAGAGATAAAGTATCAACCAATCTCCAAGGCTTAGTACATAGACCCCATAGTGATAAGTCACCTTGGTGAGAACCTAAACTCCACCTACCTGATCCTCCTGTGGGATCCTGTGATTCTCCTCTGTACCATCCTGGGAATAAAGAGGACGGGGACATCTCTCTGGGGTATCTCTGTTACTGGGTCCATCTGTAGGAGACACACAGTGACTGAGTACATTGTATATATGTGATTATCAGGTGATGTGTATATATATATAGGCAGTCAGAGAACCTGCTCCCATTAGTCTCCTCTTACCCAGTGATGTGAGTGGTTGGTGATTCTCCATCATCATGTCCTTGTATAAATTCTTATGTGTTTCTATATACTCCACCTCCTGCAATGAGACATAGACAGTGACATCCTGACACCTTATAGGAAACTGACGCACACAATGATACAGTCATCACCCAGACACATCCCCTGGTGTTACTGTACAATGTCCCAATCCCAGCAGTCACCTCTCCAGTCATCACCCAGACACATCCCCTGGTGTTACTGTATAATGTCCCATTTCCAGCAGTCACCTCTCCAGTCATCACCCAGACACATCCCCTGGTGTTACTGTATAATGTCCCATTCCCAGCAGTCACCTCTCCAGTCATCACCCAGACACATCCCCTGGTGTTACTGTATAATGTCCCATTCCCAGCAGTCACCTCTCCAGTCATCACCCAGACACATCTCCTGGTGTTACTGTATAATGCCCCATTCCCAGCAGTCACCTCTCCAGTCATCACCCAGACACATCCCCTTGTGTTACTGTATAATGTCCCATTCCCAGCAGTCACCTCTCCAGTCATCACCCAGACACATCCCCTGGTGTTACTGTATAATGTTCCATTCCCAGCAGTCACCTCTCCAGTCATCACCCAGACAACCCCTGGTGTTACTGTATAATGTCCCATTCCCAGCAGTCACCTCTCCAGTCATCCCCCAGACACAGCCCCTGGTGTTACTGCAGAAGGTAACATTAAACGTCCATCTAGTTTGTTTTTTAGACGTTAAATGTGTAAAATATACAAAATGTGTCAATTTTACAATCTGATCCCCCATCCACTTACCTCACCTGTAGGTCCTGACTCATTGTTGGGCTCCCGCTCTGTGCCCTCTGGCTACAGCCGGCCCCCACGGACAGAGGAGTAGTGTGGAACTATGGCGCCCGGAAAATGTACATGTCATGTACTGAACTCCGTGTACTGAACTTTGCCAGTGGGGTCAGACCCGTTAAGAGCCGCGCCGGGCCCCGGTAAAAAAGGGCCTGTGGCCTAATCGTGGGAGGCGTGGCCACGCCCCCTATGGTTACAAAAAAAAAAAGTTTTGCGGCGCTGGTGTGCTGGGCTGCTGTGTGATGTAAGAGGGGGGAAGCGGTGCCGGGCCCCTGCCGGGCCTTCCAGCAAGCCCGGGCCCGGGTAATTTGTACCCGCTTCCCCCTTCTCCCGTTGCCCCTGAGTGGGGTATGGCCAGCCTGCGGGGGAATACTGAAGTGAAGAGAAAACAACAGGAATGGAATGATTCGGTGATGCATGAAGGGGTAAGCTCCTTTGGCACTGCTTTATTTAAGTATAGCACCTAGGATCTGACTTATCTACTTAAAATCATTGTTATTAGTCAACAGAGGAGATTGTATATTATATATTCTGATCATTTAACTTAAATTGACAGAGTACATGTGCTACAGTGAGATTCCACAGGGTGCACAGCTTATTACTGCCCTCAGAACCTTTCACTGGGGTGGGAACACCTATAGGAAGTTCCCTTGTCAGCTATGCTCCTACTTCGCAAATATACATTGCACCTATATTAATGTGAGTACTAATCATGTTCTGTCTACCACCATTATTATTATTTCAGGTCTCCTAAAAGACCTTTCAAATAACACTTTGTGGTCATTCATGGGAACACCTCCATTACTTTAAATAGCAAAGTACTGACTTTTTTTTAAAACTCACACCTTATAATTGAAGTTTAGGATTTTACCTCAGATGTGTCACTTTTAAATCCATTGAAGCACAGAATAAGTAGAGAGGGGTCAAAGAGGAGAGGGGAGAATGCCGATCAGAGAGGGGAGGTGACAAAAGGCAATAAGAAAGGAGTGGACAGGGGCAAAGAGCTGATCACAGGGTAGAGGGGAGGGAATTAAAGAGGAGAGAAGTGAATAATCAATCTGATAGGAAAGGGGAGGTGACAAGATGATCACAGAGGAGGGAGGGGAGGCAATCTGGGCAGTTTGAGGGAGCATGAAATGTAGAAAAGGATCTCAGATCCACAACTTATTTAGGATATAAAGCAAACAAACCATGATAAAAACTAACAGATGGCCGTCATACTGTGTGAATTCCGGAACCCTGGATGGCGCCCTTTGTCCATTTTGGCGCCTGGAGCTCATGCTCCACTGGAACCACCCTCGCTACTCCCCTTCTAGATTTTACAAAAATTTGTCGAGCCCTGCATCAGACCCAGATCTAACACCCCTCCTCTTCCCTCAATTAAAATCAGACCCCTGATCTGACACCATGTGTTTAAAAGACCCTTATAGCCCCGCTCTTTTTTTACCCTTCCTTTCATTATTCCATACTGTTCACGTTAATATTTTCAATGTCACAAATCACTTGTTGGACGTCTTTTTGCATATTATGATTGTCCTACGTGTGGCTCATGCTGTGCTCCTACTGTAGCTGTAATGTCTGTTTGTCCTGTGTCCCATGTCTGTACAGTCTATGTACCAGTAAGGGTAATTATGTGTACGTGACTCTCGCCACCTCCTGACCATCCGTACAAGTCATACCTGCCGACATTCTGGCTGCTCCTTCCGGGAGGGAGCAGCCAGATCGGCAGGACGGGGTGGGCGTGGCCGAGACAAGGGGGAGTGGCCGGTCGGGTGATGTCACTTGTGGGCGTGGCCACGCGATCGCGTCAGTTTGGCCCTGCCCCTGCTACACAATGCCGATAAAACAGGCATTGTGCAGCAGGGGGCGGGCCAAAATGACACGAATTGCGTCACCGCCCGCCCCCCCCCCCCGCTGCGGGGATTGCAGGAGTTATAGCGGGGGGGATAGGAGGGGTGAGCGGCAGCCGGGAGAATTGCCTGCCTTCCAGGGAGGTCGGGAGAGGCACCCGATTTTCGGGAGGCTCCCGACCAAATCGGGAGGGTAGGCAAGTATGGTACAAGTCTGTGTACACCTCTGTGCTGATAGCCACATTCTGTGTAACCCGATCACAGATTGTTGATTCTATTTTCCACTCATATGGTAGGGTGCCCGGTGTGCCAGTGCCCAGGCTGTGCTATAAACACCAGGCCCGTTATAGACTGGTAACCTCTCCTGGAACCACACTGACGGTGTCCAGTCTCCACGTTTTCCTCCCCTGGGAGTCTAGCAGCATAGACACAGGGTTCCCCAGACTATCAATTGCTAGATACCTCTAAGCTGAACTAAGTGAATATTAAAACGATATTCCTGTAGCTTACCCCCACGGTTAGGTCTAGACTATACAGCGCTGATGGACCTGTGACGTCACACCCACATGACTCGGCCTGAAAGGGGACGGCGGGGATGCTAACGGGGGACCAAAAGTGTCCCCTCGCGGGCTCAATACGCTCGCCATGCTTCGGGCACAGTGGCTCGCCACAAATATTTATTCCCCCTCTATGCCCTAGTGCAGGGGTTCCCAACCACGGTCCTCAAGGCACACTAACAGTCCAGGTTTTAAAGCTAGCCATAGCTGGGCACAGGTGACTTAATTAGTACCTCAATTATTTAGATTTAACCATCTGTGCTGAAGCATGGATATTACTAAAACCAGGACTGTTAGTGTGCCTTGAGGACCGTGGTTGGGAATCACTGACCTAGTGGATGGTGAAGCAGGAGCGGTCCAGCCTCCTGCAGCGGTCACGTGGTGGATACATCACGGACGTCCTTTAGCCACATAGGAAATAGCAGCAACCTTACACCCACCTGGGAGCAGTGTACACTATACACATGTGTGAGGCTGGTAGTGCTGTACACGGTGTAACATGATTTGTGGTGCTCCCTGTGCTATCTATTAAGGCAGATTTATTTTTCTTTTCCAAACTTGCTGATGTCACCTCTTCAATAAAAACGTAAAGCAGGGAAAAAAAAGAGCCTCAATCAGACCTCAGATCTATTAATCCGCACTTTGTACTTCCTGTACTCTGATTGGTGAATAACTCCAGGTCACATGACCAGGAACAGTACACTAGAGGCTGCTCCACCACACTATGATAATGCAGCACCACAGTCTGCTCCCCTTGTATAATAATAATAAACATCATTACCCGCTGCCAGACACAGCAGTGGCCGCTCCTCGCTTTCTTTCACAGTTCACGCTGCACAGAGCGATGATACCCGGGAGTTGGTAGAGAGGACACGTCACCTCTGGCCTGTGGACCGCAGGGGGCGGGGTGAGATAGAATGCACAGGCAGCTAGCAACAACCCGGGCCCGATGTCAGGTGGAACGCACAGGTCGGAAGGGTGGTGTAATATTCCGGAAGTGGATAGATCTCCTTCAATATTTAAACCCCGACTTCATGAACTCACACCGGAGCATGCGTTCCACCATACTTCCGGGCTGCATCAGGTGTACAGATCCTGCTTCCTTCTAAGCTCCGCCCCCTGGAGCGACATCATCCGGGTGATTTCTATGTAGCCGACGGCATCTGGAAATTGTATATTTACATTTAGCATAACACAGGAGGAGCAGACCCTAGTGTCCTAATGTCATTGTTATACAGGGGAGCAGTCTCTAGTGCCTTGTGATTATTATATGACTTGTGTCCTATTATAATAATATTGAAGCAAACATTTGTGTCTTGTCATGACACAGGTGGTGCACACTTCTGTTGTTATAATATAAGGAAGCAGACCCTGGTATCCTGTTACATCACAGTCTGCTCCATCAGTATTGTATTGTTATTATACAGGTAGCACATGTTATAACAGTTTCTATATACAAATGTTAAATATATTTATATATATATATATATATATATATATATATAGTACTCTCACTTGTTTTCCTTTACCCATGTCTGTACTCCTGTTCTCCTGTGTACTCTCCTCTCCCACCCCTCTGCCCCCTGTTCCTTTTTTCCTATTTGTTTACCCCTTCCACTCCGTGTGTACTCTCCCCTCCCACCCCTGTTCCCCTCTCCCCATGTCTGTACCCCTTCTGCTCTCCTGTGTACTCTCCCATCCCTGTGTCCCCTGTTTCCCTCTCCCCATGTCTGTACCCCTTCTGCTCTCCTGTGTACTCTCCCATCCCTGTGTCCCCTGTTCCCCTCTCCCCATGTCTGTACCCCTTCTGCTCTCCTGTGTACTCTCCCATCCCTGTGTCCCCTGTTTCCCTCTCCCCATGTCTGTACCCTTTCTACTCTCCCATCCCTGTGTCCCCTGTTCTCCTCTCCCCATGTCTGTACCCCTTCCGCCCTCCTGTGTACTCTCCCATCCCTGTGCCCCCCTCTCCATGTCTGTACCCCTTCTGCTCTCCTGTGTACTCTCCCATCCCTGTGTCCCGTTTCCCTCTCCCCATGTCTGTACCCTTTCTACTCTCCCATCCCTGTGTCAACTGTTCTCCTCTCCCCATGTCTGTACCCCTTCCGCCCTCCTGTGTACTCTCCCATCCCTGTGCCCCCCTCTCCATGTCTGTACCCCTTCCGCCCTCCTGTGTACTCTCCCATCCCTGTTCCCCTCTCCCCATGTCTGTACCCCTTCCGCCCTCCTGTGTACTCTTTCCTCCCACCGCTGTTCCCAATGTTCTCCTTAAGTGAGCGCATAGACCCCACACAGCTCCCAGCCACCTGATGTTAGGATAAGATTCCCTACACACTGTTTTCACCAGTGCATCATGATACAGGATCCCACATCTATCATCTATCTGTGACTGGCACCTCCCACATTGTTACAATCAGGCTGAGAGCCAAAGATGGTGAGAAAGACGCAGCAAACAGAAAAACATCAAAAGGGCATGATGTGTGGTCTTGTAGCACTTTGCAGTAGGATTGTTCATTAGAGCACAGTGTAGCTGTCCTTACAATACTATAGGAATGTTGTCTATGCCAATCCCTGCCTGATGTATGTGATGGAGATGGCAGCACTGCTATAGCATCACGTGTACAATTTTGCCCTTACCGTATGATTTCAGGCTGTATACACTTGTCAGTGTCTATCCGATATATCAGGCTGTATACACTGGTCAGTGTGTATCCGGTATAATATCAGGCTGTATATACTGGTCAGTGTTTATCCGGTATGATATCAGGCTGTATATACTGGTCAGTGTGTAGCCGGTATGAGATCAGGCTGTATATACTGGCCCGTGTGTATCTCGTATGAGATCAGGCTGTATATATTGGTCCGTGTGTATCTAGTATAATATCTGGCTGTATATACTGGTCAGTATGTATCCGGTATGATATCTGGCTGTATATACTGGTCCGTGTGTAGCTGGTATGAGATCAGGCTGTATATACTGGTCTGTATGTATCCAGTATGAGATCAGGCTGTATGGTCTGTATGTATCCAGTATGAGATCAGGCTGTATATACTGGTCAATGTGTAGCCGGTATGAGATCAGGCTGTATATACTGGTCTGTATGTATCCAGTATAAGATCAGGCTGTATATACTGGTCAATGTGTAGCCGGTATGAGATCAGGCTGTATATAGTGGTCCGTGTGTATCAGCAGTGATCGCGCAGAACAAAAACATTTATGAGTCCAGGGGACCCCTTGCTTTAAAAAATTGGGGTCCTACTCCACTGTTTCTGGGTCCCATTGCATATTAGCATTCCCGCTAGGCTGTTTCTGAAGGGCAGAAAGCACCCTGCCCTCCAGCGCGGCACCCACAGGCTGTCTCAGCGGGTTCTGTCTCCACCCGCGGGTGGTCAAAATGGCGGCACAGCGGTCGGGCGCATGCACCCTGCATCCATTCTCAGTGACCAGAGCGCTTGGGGGGCTGCCCGGCATGTCCGTAAGTGCTGGGCACGCCCCCAGGAGTCACGAAAAGGGGACACGTCATAAAGACACGCCCCCTTTTTTGACGACGACCCCTTTTTTGGATGCGCGCGCAGAAGTGCCCTTAGCTCTAGGTCTGGCGCCCTGCCTAGTGACGGACCTAGAGTGAACATTACATATTATGGGGTGTGGGGGCAGGCAGCAGTTGGGACAGTGCTGGGGTTAGGTAGCAGTTGGGATAGATCTCCCAGGATTGGCAGAGCAAAGGCATTAGGAATGTGTAATGTCCAGTTCAGGTGTTGCCTCAATAATGGTGCGTACACACGGTAAGATAAACTGTCAGATTCCAACGATAACGATCCTATTGTTATAATTAAAATCTGACAGTTTCTTGCATCTGCTATCGACCATATGATGGACGAGGCGCGTCCACGTATGGTCGTTGACGACGAACTACCGTCGTCTGTGCAAGCGGGCAGACCTGGTCGATATTGACCAGGTTAGCCTGTTTACTATAGGGACCCGTGATCGTTTTTCGCGGGTCGCTATTGTAGTGGGGGGTCTGCTGCATGTGCTGGATGCTCGATGGTGAGATAGTCGTCCAGCTTATAGGCCCGGGGATAACTAGTGTTAGGGGTCCTGGACCTGCGAGACCACTGAAGAAATAGTGCTATTTGGAAGACTTGAGCCGCGATACTTTTTCGCGGCCCGGACTTTCTGCCTATTTCGCAGGCAGAAAAGTATTGCGCACGTGCACGCTTTACCCCGTATTTAATATGAAAGTAGGCAAAAACGGTACCCGGCGAAACTGAAACAGGCGGAAAGTGCTGTCAGATTTGGGGAAATCAGTCTGACACCCCCCAAAAGATGCTCTGACATGGGGGTTCACTTTGATACCCCCCAATTTGGCTTGCTGAAGGTATTTGGGTTTTTAAACGGGCTCAATAGCTGCTAAATAGCGTTTTTCAATACGTGGTGCAGAATAGTATTCAGGAGTATTTTTTTCTGAAAATAACTTATCCCAGCAAATTTGGGGTACTTGAAAATGGGGGCCAGCATATTTAAAAGTTGCTAAAGTGTACTTGTAAAAATCGTGAAAAATCCACCTGCCGCAAGCACCTGCAATCAAAAAAACACATGGGGTATACTTGGGGACCCCCCCCAGAGTCAAGTGTTCGCTAGTTTTTAACTTTGTACCCCAATTTTTATTTTTTTTTGCCCCCTTTTTCAAAGTAATCTTTTTGGGGGTCCTTAAGTGTTTTTTTACAAATTTTTTGACAGTTCGCCTTTGGGGGACTGTCTGAAGGCTGTAGGGGGGTTCCCGCAACGTTGCACCCCAAAACCCCAATTCTGCACTTTTTTCCGCCTGCTATTCATAGGCGAAACTTTTTCGCCTGGTACATTGCATTGACTTTCCGCCTAGGTGGAAAGTCCTTCAAATTGAATACGGGGTAATAGCAAAACAGGTGAAAATGACGTCACCCGCGGAAAAGTTTCACCCAAAATACGCGAAAACGGCTTTTCGCTCCAAATTGAATACGGGCCTTTGTGTAGTATCTTGCCTGTGAAACTGCCATATCCTGTATATCTGCCTGTGGTGAGCAATAAAGCTACTGATGGATTTTACCCGGTCTGTGTGATTCTTGTCACTATATATATGTATGTATATAATATTCCAATAATCCGGCACTCCTTAGCTGTTGATGCAACTTGGTGTGCTCGTGCTGTTTAAAATACAATACTGGTCCTGAATAATACAAGTCCATGCACGGCACTAGTGGTGAGCCGACTTTAATAAGTACAAATTAGTACATCCATAAATACATCCAATTCATGTACACAGCGTGATAGCAACGTTTCTGGATCCCTCCGGACCCCGTTTTCAAGCTGCTGTGGTCATGGCAATAATGTGCAAAATGACAGTCAATTTATAAAGTGTGCAAAAAGTGAAAGTGTTAATTTTTGTCTTTTCTCTTCTCCCCTACGTTTTCCCTTTTTTCTTTCTCCTTTCTGTTAATTTTTCTTTTTTTTTTTTTCAGCGCCGTATCCGGGCTCCCGCCGAGCCCCTCTAGCAAGGTCGGACCCTGGTAATAAAACACGCACGCACGCACACACTCTAAGACATAAAGCTTTAATAAGCAATGTATTTGGAGGTAAAAGTTAATAACAGTTGTCCTATAGTTAGTAGCATGTCCAGAGCCACCTTGTTTACGCCATGTGCTTTTGATTGTTCAAAATATAAACCTGTGTAGTGACCGGTGTAAGCACTATGGGATGAATGTCTATGAAGGATTTCCTCCCAGGTAACAGGCTTTAGAAGTCAGGCAGGACACTAATTATCTTTCAGAAGGGACTAATTGCCACAGGAAGCCAGTTTTACCTCTGTATAGTACAGAGAAACCAGTCTGTGGGTCTCGGGCTCTCGGCTATAACCCATTGTTACCACTGCATAGGGGTGTACTGTAATGTTTTTCTGTAAAAACAAATATATAGGGGGAGATCTATCAAATGTTGGAGAGATAAAGTGGATAAAAAGATAAGGTGAAGTTTCTCAATCCGCTTCTAACGCTTATTTATCACAGTCTGAAAAATGACAGAAGCTAATTGGATACATTTATCTCTTTCCAAGATTTGATAAATCTCCCCCATTGTTCTTGGTTGCAGACTCAGGGCCTGATCCAGAGCCGCTCGTAAGTGGCCACTTGTTCGCTCTGACCGATGTTCGCACAACTGCGCATGCGTATGGGTTGTAATTAGGGATGTGCAGGCTCGGATAGGTTCGAGTTTGCACGTGGAGTTCGGATTTTTCCCTCCAAAAAAACGGAACTCAGAACGAGGCAAAACGTCATCTTACATGGACGAACATCATCATTCCTGGTCTTTTGTCCAGGAATGATGATGTTCGTCCATGTAAGATGACGTTTTGCCTCGTTCTGAGTTCCGTTTTTTTGGAGGGAAAAATCCGAACTCCACGTGCAAACTCGAACCTATCCGAGCCTGCACATCCCTAGTTGTAATGCGCATGCGCAAACCAGTCATTGCGGTCGGAAATCGAGCGCTCGTAAAAAAACAGCGAGGGGCTGTTAATTTGATTGACAGAATGTACCGTTTGTGGGTGGTAACAGGGAAGGTGCTTGAAAACGGGGGAGTGGAGATCCGAACGCAGGCGTGCCTAACGGTCAAAACGGGCATTTAATGGGAGTGCATAATTAGCGTCATCGACCACGTCACTTGGTTGTCTTTTAGCCTGAACTGCTCACAGTGATTGCGGTAGGTCAAACCTACCACAAGCACTGCGAGCAGTTCAGATCCCTTTCGATGTACCCGATTAATCAAATAAATAGCGGAGATGACGTGTGATGCGAACGGCAAAGGGGCGTCTTTACAAAATAGCGAGCGTATTTTTTGCTCACTCGCTCAGACATAGAGGCGTCAACAAACCGCAATGAGCGAGCGCTCAATTTAAATAGCCGGCCCCTTTTTTTTGAACGACTGTCCGCATATAGCGTCCGGGTCTGAATCAGGCCCTCAGTGTCAAGTCAGAATGTAAGATATGGCTGTCTAGGCAGGGTACTTGGTATTGTCACACTTACTTCCTGTGGGGTCTCACCTGGAGGGGACAGGAGGGGAAGGGAAGGTTTTATAAAGGCTTGTAATGGTTTAGGAAACATTTAACTCCGTGCATTCCTGATATAGCTGGGAAGTACGTGCCAACCTTACACGGCAGCCGCAGGAACGCCGCCTTTGACATTCATCTTATGTAGGTCTGTGCCAGTCTTACGTTCCAGCCTTATACACCAGCCGCAGGAAAGCCGCCTTTGTCATCTCATGTAGTGGTTACTCTTTAGTAGTTAAAATAGATGTCCTCCTAAGCAGCATGTTTAGCAGAAGCAGGCACAGATGAGTGTGACCTGTGCATGTTTCTGACTGTAATGAAGCAATTAAATGGTTATTTAAAATAAATGGTATGGGGTCTATCCTTCCAAGCATAACCAGCACTGGGCTTTTGAGACGGTCCTGGTTCAGGAAATACAGTGAAATAATGGTGTGGGGGTCTCCCATATTTCAATGAACCAGCACCGGGCTCCTAAGTTGGGCCTGGTTGAATGAAATATGGTGAAAAATGCGTAAGGTTTCCCCATATTTCCATCAACCACCACCGGGCTCTTACTAGCAGGTGGGGGGGGAGTAATGCCACAGCCAGGGGACATGCTTCATGGGGTCCCCCGGCCAAAGCATTCTTCCTCCCAGGTAAGCACAGGCCAGGGCTGAATCCCAGGGCTATTTCTCACACCCCCGCAGTCACTGCTACAGTGATTGGCTGTGAGTGGACTGGCTGTTAATCAATCAGCAGTTTGGCTGTTGATTGACAGCCAGGCTACTCACAGCCAATCAGCGTGTGGTTACTATAGTAGAGGTCGCTGATTGGCTGGTGGTCCTACAGGTGTAGGAAACCTTGTGGGTCCTGTCAATTGTAGAGAAAAGCTGTACAGTATGTGTCAACATTGGAACGGAATGGCTTTTTAAAAAATGTTTAATGACCTGGGGATGATACTGGAGAAGAGGATTGACCTGTGACAAAGGTTAGGTGAGTATGTTACTTTTTTTTAACTATATAGCGGAATTCTACTGTAGAAGACTGATCAGCAACGGGGACAATGTATAGTGTGAGTATGTATTGCATTGTTTACTTTCTATGGTGTGTGTACTGTCTTTATTTTAATATTTATTTTGCAGGGGGACTATAGGCACCAGCGAGCCCTTAAATCCGTGCATGCTGGTACTTGTGGTTCTCCAAGTACAGGCATGTGGGGGGGGGAAGCTTGCTGGGACCTATAGTCCCCATGTAAAAGACAATATCACTTCTAATGTATTCTTTACCACTATCAACCCCACACCTACCACTCAGGAAAGTGGTGGATAGACCTAGCCTGTGGCTACCTGGAGAGGGGGGGACCCCTTTATCGGGGGGTCCCAGCTTCCCCAGGAATCCTTGGCCTGGGCTGACAAGTTGGGGGGGGGGAGAATAATTTGGCTGGGGGACCCTGTGAAGCGTGTCCCCTGGTTGTGGCATTACCTACCCGCTAGAAAGAGCCCAGTGCTGGTTCAGGGAAACACGGGGAACACTACTAATTGTTTCCCCTGTGGTTCCTCAACCAGGACCAGCTCAGTAGCCCAGTGCTGGTTCAATGAATTACAGGGGGACCCATGCAGTTTTTTCTCCCCTTATTTCCTGAACCAGGACTGTCTCTAAATGCCTAGTGCTTGTTCTGCTTAGGAGAGAGGACCCCACGCCACTCTTTTTTTATTACACTATATACACACACAAGCCTGCACGGATATCACTAATCTGTGCAGGTTGCATATTCGGGTGTGTTTGGCTACGGTCAGACACAGGGAACATCTCATACACCAACAGAGAACACAATTCTGCAAAACACGATTTTTGGTAAATTTCAGTATTTCAACTGACAAAACTCTCCCGTGTTCCTGTGATGCTGAGTATTTTTAAACTCTGACACACAAGTGCATCACTGTTTGAGAGGCACATATTGTGCGTCAGTGTGTGTGAGGCACAGATTGTATGTAAGAGACATAACGTGTCAGTGACTGAGAGGCACATAATGTGTGTCAGTGTGTGAGGCACAGAATGTGTGTAAGAGGCACAGCGTGTGTCAGTGACTGAAAGGCACAGAGGGTACATACATATCATTAAACTAAATATGGTACTAATTATTATAATTGTACTAATGCTGCCACTGAGTATTATTATTACCCTAACGGGGGCACAGATTAAATGTATTAGATAAAATTAGGTACAGTGCTGTGTCTGGGAATCTGAGAATGCATAATATGTTGTGTCCTTTGTAGGATGGTCACACCCCTCCCATTGATGACCACACCTACCAAATGCCCCTGCATTTACTTGATGGGCCCTTAATGCCCCAGTCCAACACTTTCTGCATATTCACATAAACTGCAGATGGCGAGTTCCTCTCATCACCTGCATTAAATGATGCCGCTGCCACAAAATAATCTGTCACCGGGACCACCTTTGGACTGTCCCCTAGCTGGGATCCGGGCACCGATGTCGGAGCGCATGTGTGTCTTCAGTTTGGTAAAACATTTTTTTAAATGAATGAAGGTATAAGGGGAGGGTCTCTCTATCTCCCCAATCATGGCAGCTACAAAGATGGGGGATCTCTTGTTTGAAAAAGGGAACAACCCCTATTTCAAAATAAATGACCCCCTATAACATACTTGCCTACTTTTGAAAAGTGATTTCAGGAAGATTATATTTAGTAATAAAGTGTGTGAGGGGACTTGTCGTGCTCTGCCCAAAGAGTGTGTCTAGCTCCACCTATGGGTGTATCTATTGTCATTCATGGGTGTTCCTGCAGTGTCATTTCTCTCTTACCCACTCTCCAGGTCTCTGTCCCCCATAGCAGTATCATCAGCCCCGGAGTCCCCACTCTCCATACGTCTTTGCCTCCCCCCTTGTCCAGCTCTTGCCTGTTTTCCAAGTCCCATGCTGTCAGTGTGTGACCGGGGCAGGCCCTGCTGCTGCTTCGTACATTATGACAGCTCAGCCATCATCTTTTGCAGCAATATTTACATGTCAGCACCACGGCCTCCTGCCTATAAATTGTGTGCAGTGCCTATGGGTCCTGTTTTAAAACTTTTGACAATCATCTCACAAATCATGTACACCGCTATGGCACACAAAACAGCTTTAGTGGGATGGGTATGGGATGACAGTGCTCGGTATCCTGGCAGAATCCCAATTCAGGCATCCCAACCGGGTTAGGATACCGACACCTGTCAATAAGTATCCTAACCCTCCCGATGCCTGAACCTAACCTCCCCCTCTCCTTACCCAATCTCTAACCCTGCCTTCCCGGTGCCTGAACCGAACCTCCCCCCTAGTGCCTAAACCTAACCCTAAACCCTTAGTGCTTAACCCTAAGCCTCCCCCTAATGCTAACCCTCCCTAGTGCCTAACCCTTACCTATAATGCTAACACACCCTCTAACCCCGCTACTTACCTTGGATACCAGCGCCGGGATTCTGCCAGGTGTTGGGATTCCGGCGCCAGCATTCTGACCACTGAAATCCCAGCAGTTGGGATATTGATTGCATCCTGCTTTAGTACCCTGTAACTTTTCCTGAAAAATACCCCAAATATGCTATCCATAATTAATCAGAATCCATTTTATGCCACTCGGCATGTTACCTTTGTCATCCAGTTCACGTCCCCTCTGTCTCCCCAACACAGCTCCCCCTCTCTTCCCCAGCACAGCTCCCCCTCTGTCGCCCCATCTCAGCTCCACTTGTCTCCTGGCACAGCTCCCTGTTTGTCACCCAGCACGGCACCACCTCTCTGTCACCCAGCACGGCACCACCTCTCTGTCACCCAGCACGGCACCACCTCTCTGTCACCCAGCACGGCACCACCTCTCTGTCACCCAGCACGGCACCACCTCTCTGTCACCCAGCACGGCACCACCTCTCTGTCACCCAGCACGGCACCACCTCTCTGTCACCCAGCACGGCACCACCTCTCTGTCACCCAGCACGGCACCACCTCTCTGTCACCCAGCACGGCACCACCTCTCTGTCACCCAGCACGGCTCCCGCCTCTGTCACTCATCACAGCTCCTCCTCTGTGTCCCCCAGCATCCTCCCACAGCAGGAATCCACATTATCCCAGTCACTCACTCGACTCACTACCAGTGTCTCTGGAGATGTTCAGACTCTCCCCTCCCTCTCTGGCCAACTAATTTTCTAGTACCCTTGCCCCTGCAATGGGGCTGCGTGCATGGACACTTCCCCTGCTCCTCCTCCCTGTACTGATAGCGGTAATCAGGCTGTGATCCTCAGCGACTGGCTCCAGATGATGTTCTCTTGTCCAGGCCCCGTCCCCATCACATGCGCAGTCCGGCTACTAGACCCCTGGCAGTGGGGAATCCGGGCGATTTCTTGAACTCTCCAGGGCAGCAGGAAACTTCACCAGGAATCAGGAGTCTCCCGCAGGATTTGGGAGGGTGGGCAACACTGCCCCATAAAAGTCGCTACATTGAAGGAAAACCATGGAGTAAAGCAGAGCTCGACAAATCCCGGGGGCCAGGTCGCCATGGCGACTAGATTTTGTTGCCTGGCGACTAGATTTCAGGGAGGGAGGATCCCAGGAAACAGTTCCCCAGTGGAGGTTCGTGGGCGGCCATTTCATGCGTGTGCTGACTCACTCACCCTCCGTCCTGGCTCTCTGGTTCCTCCGCCTGCAGCGATACCTGCTCTCTTATCCATCTAGCTGGCTGCATAGAGGGCCTGATTCACAGGAGGATCAGGTAGGTGTGGTTTTTATCTCTCTCTAAGACTTGGTACATAGGGCTGATTCAGACCCGCTCGCGAGCGCTATGCGCTAGCAAGCAGGTCGATGGTGGCCCAGTGCGCATGCGCGAGACCCGGATAGCGATGGGCAAACCGCTGCTCCGGGTCTCGTACCAAAGAGGGCGTGCTGTCGATGTTGAGTGACAGCACGTCCCCTTTGGTGGGCGTGGCTGGCCAGACGGAGGCGTTCCCATGGGAACGCCTGCCATCTGGGGCTGGCCCCACTGACATCACTTGACTCTGTTAGAGCCGAAAGCACTCCAGGGCTTGCGGCAACGAGACCCTACCACAAGGGTCTCGTCGCAAGCCCGATGGTCGCGATGGTCTTGACCATCGCGACCATCTTCCGGGCTGCTCGCTATAGCTGTGGGTGGTCACCCACAGCTATACAAGTGGCCAGGAGGCCGCTCTAAAAATCAAGTAGGACGGCCCTGATTCAGAGCGAGCGCTCTGTCAGAGCGTCCGGCTCTGAATTAGGGCCAGAGCTCCAGTAAGAGCTTGTGATAGAAGGGTGGGCTCCGGGATTGCTTTAGCGGTGCTGTAATTATTACAGCACCACTGAAGCAATCCCGGAGCCCACCCTTCTTTCACAAGTTACAGTGTAATAAACTGCTCTGAGATGTTGTGAAAGCGTGAGCACAAAGAGATGGGAATCAGTGCAGGGACCGGACCAGGGGAACGCAGCCTGCATGTTACCAGGGGTACTATGCACGGGGTGACGGGAGCGTGTCTGACAGAGCACCAGGCGGACATTGGCCCTCATTCAGAGCCGTTCGCTATTTGCGGTCGTTCGTTTAAAAACAAGGGGTGGCTATTCAAATGATCCGTACGCACATTGCAGTCTGTTCACACCTCTAAGTCTGAACGAGCGAGCAAAACATACGCTCGTTTATTTGTTAAAAACGCCCCCTGGCCGCTCACACCATACGTCATGTCCGCTATTTATTAGATTAATCGAGTACATCGACCAGCGTATGAACTGCTCGCTATTCTTGTGGTTGGTGTTTGCTACCACAAATTTGCGAGCAGTTCTGGCTAGAAAATAACCCAGTGACGTGGACAATGACGCTGCTGTTTTAAATATACACACCCATAAAACGCCCGTTTTGACCTTTAAGCACGCCTGCGTTCGGATCTCCACTCCCCATTTTCAAGCACCTTCCCCTGTTACCACCCACATACGCCTCATTCTGTCACTCAAAATAGCAGGCACTCGCTATATAGCGTACAAACGATTTTCGGCCGCACTGACTGGTTCGCGCATGCGTACTAAAAACCGTACGCATGCGCAGATGTGCAAACATCGCTCGGAACGAGCGTACTGCCGCTAACGAGCGGCTCTGAATGAGGGCCATTGTCCCCATACAGAAAAACCTGCCTCTAGGAAGCAATTTACTGAATTGCTGTGCAAGGACAGGGAGCGCAGCAGCAGCTTGCAAGGGCCAGGTAGCCGAAGCCTCAGGAGAGTGGACTGTGGAACACTGCCGGCTGATCCATTCATGAGAGCCCCCGCTGCAGCGCTGAGCCTGGATCAGCGGCTCCCATGCAAGTTGTGACTACAGCAGCTTCCCAAGTCTAGACCGGGCACCCGCAGCCCTGAGCCTAGCCACGTTGCAGCGGCATCACCCCTGCCCTGGGCCGCAGCATCCCACCAGCCCGGCTGCGCATTGTGGTCCCCAGGATGCTGGATGTGTGCTGTGCGGAGCTCCGTCCTTGCCCGGCAATGTGACCGCTCCGGAGACCGGTATAGGAAGAGAAGCTTCTGCCGCCAGTAAGGAGTCTGCAAGATGTGACCCAAGTGGCCACCTCGGGTGTCTGCTGTATTCCGTGGAGCCCCCAGCCGTCCTTCCCACTGTGCCCTGACTCCTGGTGGCCCCGCCGGCCCATCCCTCTGCTCGGGACCCATCATCTGAGCGCTGTGGTCCCCTCGGTGGCACAAACATCACAAATAGGTTAGTGATTGTCATTACTTTGTAATGCTTGTTCTGTTTTAGTTATGTTGCTTTACCTTTTTATAAGGTTTCAGTTATGTGGGGGATTTTTTTGGACGATGGATTGGCTCCTACCCTTTCACCCTGGCTCCTAGATTTTACAAAAATTTGTCAAGCCCTGGAGTAAAGGATTGGGGGAAGGTCCCCCCCATCAACCTGGCATCCAAAAAAACAGGGACACCCACATTTGAAAGAGGGGGTCCCTTCTTCCAAATGATGTGTCCCCTACTGGTTATTGTCTGATGATCACCCAGCAATGCTACCCTGCACTATGGAAAATATATTTCTCCTTCATCCACTAGGGGACACTGGAGCCTCAGTACAATTACAGAGGGAGGATGAATATTTGGGTGCACCTAAATCACAGACAGGGATGAATATTTGGGTGCACCTACATCACAGAGGGGGGATGAATGTTTGGGTGCACCTAAATCACAGATAGGGATGAATATTTGGGTGCACCTACATCACAGAGGGGGGATGAATGTTGGGGTGCACCTAAATCACAGATGGGGGATGAATAATGAGGTCCACAAATGACATGGACAAATAACATGGTGCACTAAAATCAGAGGAGGACAACTAATGGAGTGCACATAAATCACAGAGGGGGGACTGCTGGGGGCCCTAGGACTGGCTGGGAAGGAGGACACTGTGGGGGTATGCCCTGTACTGGAGGCACCTGCACCATCAATTACACCCTGCTCAGCCTCACAGCAGCTTTTAGCCCCCACTGGACATCCCATGGGGCCACACACTCTGTGGCCTCCATCTACCCAGCCTCCTCGGCTGCAAAGTTTCCTCCCAGAATATCCCCCCTCAGTTGCCGGCACTCACCTAAGAAACACTCCGGCTCTGTTCCTGGGATTCCGCGACGACCCGTCCTCACACGTTCCACCACCACCACTCAAGCTGCCAGCGGCAACCGCTGCATCTGGAGGGTAGAGCAATGTGACAGCCGACAGCCATGTAGTCTCGCGAGAGGACTGCAGTACCAGACTGCCTGGCCTCTTCTCGCTGTATCAGTGGCTCCTCCGTGGGCGGCCACTCTGCTCCTCCCCCTCCAGCCATGCCTGTACGGCCAATCACAGACAGTGTTCAGGCCGCGGCTGCAGCACTAGTGGCGGGCAGCGCAGCGGCATACAGTATAGGTCAGTGTGACTTATTGTAATGCCAGCTGCTGTGGGGGGACATCGGCGGTACTCAGAAGTTGGCGCCCTTACAGCTCGGCGCCATACGCGGCTGCGTACCTGGTGTAATGGGCTGGCCGGCCCTGGGTAACGGTATAGTGTGTAACAAATAGGTTTGTGTGGCCTCATGGTAAGCCAGTCAGGCATATGCGCTCTGCAGTTTGCTATCACTATTCTTATAATGGAGAGAAAGCATGTACTACTAATCTCTGGTAGTGTGTTATAGGTAATACACATTTCTATTTTATGATAATAATATAGTTGGTATAAGATACCCAAGTCATTTAAGAGACTACAGGGGGTGTAATGGTAAAAGGGGGATAAAGTTAAAAATCAGGTCTATTAGTAGATTGAAACTGCTGTCTATCAAAGGGTTAATATGTTGGGGATATGGTGGATAATAAGTCCCAAAAAGCTGCTGTGTAAATACTGCTTAATATATCCTGTCTAGTCATAGAATGGGATAATAAGGAGGATTCCTATTTTATCCATTAATAATAGCCACAAGATCGGTGTTAATAATATATGTGTCAGACATAGGGTCTCATTCAGACCCGGTCGCAAGCGCTGATGCGCTCGCAACCGGGACGATGGTCCCCACAGAGCATGCGCACGACGGAGCCGGCTCCGTCGTGCGCATGCGCGAGACCCGGCTTGCGACGGGTGCTCCGTCGCTAGGGGTCTTGTAGCAGACGGGGCGAGCTGTCGATGTTGAGTGACAGCTCGCCCCGTTTGCTGGGCGGGCCGGGGGCGTGCCCGGGCCAAACGGAGGCGTTCAAACAGAGCAGGAAGTTCCCTGGGGCTTACGAGTGCCCAGACCCAACCTTAGGGTCTGGTCATAAGCCCCGATGGTCGCGATGGTGATGACCATCGCGACCATCACCCTGATCGCAAGCTAAGCTATGGGTGGTAACCCACAGCTTAGCTTGAGACCTGGAGGCAGCACTTCAAAACAAGAAGTGCCCGCCCTCATTCAGAGTGAGCGATCGCTTCTTGCGATCGACTCTGAATGAGGGCCATAATCCCTTTAGTATACATAATAACAATTACATCATATGTAACAGCAGTATGGAAATATAGCCACAGTGATACTGATACTGTTGTTGTTCTTCTATCTAATGTCTGTTATAGAGAGAAAATGAACCGGAGAGCAGAAGCACAAATGTCTCTACTGCAGCTGCTCAGGGCCGGCAACAGAAACCATGGGGCCCCCCATCCCAGGGTCCCTGGCAGGTACAAGCCAGTCACTCAGATTCTGCCATATGTGGTTTCTCTGGGGAACCTCTGAGCCCCCACAGTCTCCCTCCATGCCCCACACTTACCTTATTCTATGTCTGCCTGCCGCTGCGTCTCTGCTTGGGTGTCTGGGCCTGATTCAGAGCCGCTCGTAAGCGGCCGCTCGTTCGCTCCGAGCGATGTTTGCCCAACTGCGCATGCGTACGGATCGTAATACGCATGCACGAACCAGTCAGTGCGGCCGAAAATCGCTTGTTCGCTAAATAGGGAATGCCTGCTAATATGAGTGACAGGAGGAGGCGTATGTGGGTGGTAACAGGGGAAGGTGCTTGAAAACGGGGAGTGGAGATCCGAACGCAGGCGTGCTTAAAGGTCAAAACGGGCGTTTTATGGGTGTGCATAATTAATACAGCAGCGTCATTGACCACGTCACTGGGTTATTTTATAGTCAGAACTGCTCGCAAGATTGTGGTAGCAAAAACCAACCAAAAGAATAGCGAGCAGTTCATACGCTGGTCGATATACTCGATTAATCTAATAAATAGCGGACATGATGTAGGATGCGAGCGACCAGGGGGCGTATTTTTTCAAAAAATGACCGCAAGTTTTGTTCGCTCGTTCAGACATAGAGGCGTGAACAGACCGCAAAGAGCGAACGGTTCATTTGAATAGCCACCCCTATTTTCTGGATGAACGACCACAAATAGCGTCCGGCTCTGAATCAGGCCCTCTGGTCTTTGGGTCAGTGCCACACCTCAGCTCGCCAAGCACCGGATCCTCTCTTGCCTCTTGGTGCTGGCTTGACTCCGCCCCCTACTTGATTCTTGACGGACTTAACCTAAGCAACATGGGGAGTGGTATTAGCTCCTTTGCATAAGCATACTATATATATATATATATATATATATATATATGTATGTATTATATATAAAAATGATAAGTACATACATCAGAACAAGCGGCACTCCTAGGTCTGCGTTTCAGCGTTAAATGACCGTCAAGAAGCCGACGTTTCTGGTTTTAATTAACCCTTTTTTATTAAACCTTGCTCCTTCAAAAGGGGTTAATTAAGAGGGGCGTGGCCTGGAAGCCGAGGAGGAAAGCTGCATGGCGTCGGGGCTCCGTTACGACTGAGCCTGCTGATCCAGTCCCTCCGGCCGTGCGCGGTGCTTCTTGGCTCTCCTACCGCCACAAGCCATCTCTGCCCCCAAGGCGGGTGTTCCCATTGCCTAGCGGGATCCTGGTTCCCGGACTCGGGCTGCCGGACCTCGCGGCCTACTGCAGACGCGGTGCGTGGTGCTGGGTTCCGGCCCTCGCCTCCCGGCTCCTGCATTGCGCCTGGTCCACTGCCAAACCCCGCGACGCTGGCTCACAGACAGTCAGCTGGTGGGCGCGAGCAGCGAGGGGAACACACGGGGACGCCGCTGGACGGGTCCCCGCGACCGCATATCATAATTGCAGAAGGCAGACGCTGGCTCCCTTCAAGGTCCTTTTACAGACGGCGCCATTTTGCAGACACTGCATATACAGGAGACAAGGTACTGTGTGTTACCAGTTAAAGCCCTATAATGGAGAACGTGCAGCTGCTTATAAACAGAAGTCTTGCAACTCTATACTTCTTTTGAAACCCCAGCTATAGCTGATGATAAATTTGGCAATATTTATGTACATATCCTTTACTCTGGGGAATAGTTACAGTACCAGCTTCTACCACCAGATGGTGCTCCAGCCCTATTTTTCAAGTTACTTCACAATTATTTGAAATGTAAAGGATCTCCTGTCTGTGATCACAGCCATTTCTAAGCAACACACTCCTCAGTATTATCATAACCTGGTGAAAATTAGGACCAATCTCTACATGGATAAGTTCATGGCTCCACAGCCCACCCCCAAGGCAAATCGAGCCAGGGGTAGTAGCAAACGTACAGATCAACCTACAGACTCTGTGGAAAACATGCCACATACACATAGTTCCGAACCCGCTACTACCCATAACACAATGGGCCCGGTTCCTGCTCCTCTCTCATATGCAGAGATAGAGCCATTAAAGAAACAGTGGAACCACTACTGCAAAACCAAGCGGATAAATTCATGGGGGCACTGGCGGATATTAAGACGCAAATGTCTTCTGTCTCACAACAAGTGCGTGAAAATGAAAACAGGATCGGAGTCAACTTTCATGAACTTTCGGAACTAAAACAACAAGTTGCTACCATGTCGACCACTCAACAACAATTACTATCCAAGGTAGACGATCTGGAAAATAGGTCCAGACGCAACAACCTGCGACTTCTGGGTCTTAAGGAAACGATTAAAGGCAACGATCTCACTAAATTTCTTCAAACCGATCTCCCTGAGCTACTCGGCATCTCGGCTGAACTGAATAATTTTGAGATAGAACGAGCACATAGATTAGGTCCTTTTCGCGATTCTAACATCTCACGACCTAGAGCTGTTATCTTCAAGTGCTTAAATTTTCGTCACAAGGATCTGATATGGTCAACTGCTCGACAGAAGGGCCCTCTTCAGTGGGATGGCCAACGTATCCTCTTGTTCCAGGACTACTCCGCGGAGGTTGCCAGAGCACGCAGAAATATGTCCCCTGTCTGTTCTCAGCTCATCCAATCAGGGACTCGCTTCGCGCTCTTATTCCCAGCTAGACTTCGCATTTTCTCATCTCTAGGCCCTAAAGATTTCACAGGAGTTGCTGACGCCCAAGCTTTCCTTAATGAAGTAAAAGAGTCCTCAGACCCCTCCACGATGGATCATAATGATTGATTACGGGAAGATGTCCCATACCTATTTTGATGCCTTTACCAGGTTTTACCCTTTTCTTCAAAAATATGTTTATAATCTGATTTAGGATTATAATTACATATATACTTGTGACGTTGCTTTATAGTTATTATTAATACTATTGTCTTTTTTTTTTTCTTTTCAATAGGCTGAGATCAATGACTATAGTTTTGGTTATATGTTTGCATTTGATTCGCAATCTCTGCATATAAGCGTCTATCTTTATTTTCTTTTTATGTCTATGTCCATTTGTTTATTTGTTTCTTTATACTGTATGAATCACGAAGCTCATGCCCTTCATAGCTTATTTATGACTTATACTAGAGCCGACATTCATATTATTATGAACCTACCTAGCACCAACCGGTATTATGGGGAGTATATTAACATTTATACTACACTTTTTTACTATTTGCATTACCTAATTTCCACACCTTGTGATGCATTCCCACCTTAGGTTTTGCACCTGGAATGTCAGGGGGATTCACTCACCAGTGAAAAGAAAGCGCATATTGACATATCTTAATAAGCTTAAATCCGATATCACTTATTTACAGGAGACTCATTTAACTCCCACAGAACACGCCAAGCTAAACACACTGCACCACCAGGTATTGGCGTCATCATCATTTGGTTCTAAGTCACGTGGAGTGGTAATCCTAATACGTAAGGGTATTCAATTCGATATTCATTCCTCTGATGTAGACCAAGAAGGCCGATACATTCTTATGGATGTCACGCTAGACGGCACTAGATATTGTTTGTGTAATGTCTATGGTCCCAATATATATGATAAATCTTTTTTCCTAGGATTGATTAACAAATTATATTCTTTTGCAGATTCTAAGATTATATTAGGGGGTGATTTCAATCTGGTCGCTTCCCCAACCTTAGATAGGAAAACTTTCTCTCATTCCTCCCCCAAACAACCAAAAATAGGTTTAAATTATATAGCCAAAGAATTGAATTTATTAGATGTGTGGAGAATGAGACACCCCACTGATCTGGAATACACGTACTACTCAGCCACTCATAACGCCTTTTCTAGGCTTGATTATTTTTACTTATCTAACTCAATATCCCCAATGATTATCGATACATCGATTGAAACTATAGCTATTTCGGATCATGCGCCGGTGTGGGTGGATGTACAGGGGAAATTCCTTTTGGGTTCATACTCCCAATGGCGATTTCCGGCAAAATTAGCCTCATCCCTTAAATTTAAGTCAATGCTAGAGTCTGCTTGGGCCAGTTACAACCAAATACATAAAGATAACCCAGGTTTATATTGGCAAACTGCTAAGGCGGTGATTAGGGGGGAAATTATCTCCTTTATGACAAAATATAAGGCTGAACAAGACGCCACTTATAGATCTGCACAGACGGCCTTAACATCCGCATTTCAAGCTCTAAGAGCTTCACCCTCACCGGTGACTAGAGCCGCATATGGTGAGTGCAGGTTACACTTTGATCAAATCCTCACTCAAATGGATGATAAATATGTATACTCAGGTAAATTACATTTCTTTTGATACGGCAACAAACCTAGCCGACTCTTATCAAATATGCTGAGAGGAACCAAGCCACATAATAATATTGCAGCTCTCAAAGATGAAAGCTCTGCCATACAATACAATGGCAAAGATATCGCGAATATCTTTTTCCGTTACTACCAAAACCTCTATTCCCAAGACCCAATAGATATCACTAAAAAGGAGGCTTTTTGGGAATCACACACCCTGCCACAGATTTCATCTGCATAGGCTGATATATTGATTGGCAAAATTACACATGAAGAGGTAGATCAGGCTGTTAAATCTCTCAAGACGTTCAAGGCCCCAGGCCCAGATGGTCTGAGTGGGGAGTTTTTAAAAATATTACGTCCCCAAATCACAGAGACTTTAACTAATGTATTTAACTCCATAATGGATAGTAAAATAATCCCTCACTATTTTAATTCGGCTATTATAAAAGTTCTGCCGAAGTCAGGCAGAGACCCCCTTTTGCCTTCATCATATAGACCCATTTCTCTACTTAACGTAGACTATAAATTATTGACAAAAATTTTAGCAGAGCGGTTGAAGTTGATTCTCCCGTCTATCATACACCCGGACCAAACCGGGTTTATTTGTGGCAGAAATTCTGTCACAAACATTAGGAAAGTCCTTACGGTGCTGCAGTCTCTGCATATGGGCGAGACGGGTGATCCCAGGTTCTTGTTGTCTTTAGACGCAGAAAAAGCGTTTGATCTGGTAACCTGGGATCACCTGTTTGAATCTCTGCGTCGGTTTGGTATGCCCGCCCTTTTTGTTGAGATCATACGATCCTTATATACTTCTCCCCTTACTCAGATTCTCACTAATAGATATTTGTCACCTGTATTCTGTACACAGAGAGGGACGAGACAGGGTTGCCCGCTTTCTCCACTTTTGTTTGCAATTGCGCTAGAGCCATTGGCGATAGCAATAAGACAGGAAACGGAGGTAAAGGGTATTACTATCAGAAACCAAACATGTAAATTGTCTTTATTTGCAGACGATATGATGCTTTTTATATCTGATCCCCTACGATCCATCCCTACACTTCTGGATCTAATTACCACATTTGGATCATTTGCAGGTTATCGCATCAATGTGAGTAAATCTGAGTTGCTCCCTATTGATGCAGCTACTTTTTTAGCTACACATCCCCACATAGCCTCTCTTTTCACAATTGCAACACATAAATTAAAATACTTAGGTATACTTATACCAGCTCAATTATCCTCTCTATATGCTTTTAATTTCTCTCCATTGCTAAATAGATTAAACTCCCAACTCCAGAATTGGAAAGATCTTAAACTCTCTCTACTCGGACGAGTAACTGTAATAAAGAGTGTGGTGTTCCCGAAACTAGCCTATCTTTTACAAACTTTACCCATTACTTTAACAAGAGCGGATGTACTGAAGTTTCCGCAGATCTTTTTTAAATTCATTTGGCAGTACAAGAAACCCAGAATGCCGCGTTCCCGAGCTTACCTACTGAAAAAAAATGGAGGGCTGAGCATCCCAAGCATCTCTGCATTTGCAAAAGCTGCCATATTCCGATATATAACTGATTGGTTATTACATACCGATCACTATACTAATCCTGACTTGGAGGAAGCATTATTTCACCCATATGCCCCAGCAGCCTTGTTACACACCCCTAAAATACACATTCCTAAGATATTTTGTTCTAATATTTTATTCTGGGACACTTACACTACGTGGTTGAAGGTCAATACACATTTGGGGAAAAATCCTTTTTCATCCCCGTACATCCCCTTATGGGGTAATCCCTGTTTTCCCCCTTCACTTGACATTCCTCTTTTTAAAATGTGGAATCAAAAGGGAATCATGTCCATCAAAGATGTATTTGATCCGGGTGGCAATTTGCTCTCCTTTGTACAATTACAGGATAAATATGACATCCCTCGTACACAATTTTTTATGTTTCTACAAGTACGTCATTTCATTCAATCCTTAGATAATCCTTTATGGATCTCAGTTAACACAGATACAATGGGTCGCATTCTACTCTTATGTCGCTCAACCAAATTCAGAATAGCTCATTTATATAAATACCTGATTGAAATTCCTATACATGCTTGGGCACCAGTTGCGGAAGCTTGGCACACAGAGATACCCGAATTATGTGACTTGGAGCCATTTGTTGCGAATCTGGATCGTGTTTTACCCTGCCTTAAGTCAGCGAGACTTCAAGAAATTCATCTTAGAATTTTAAATCGTACATATATGTCCCCGGCCCAACTGAGACATTTTGTGCCACTGGAGGAGGGAAATTGTGTGAAATGTGACTGCTCTAATGCCTCTCTCTCGCATAACCTCTGGTACTGCAGAAAGATCCATAGATTTTGGAATAAAATTTTGTGTTATCTAAATAATACAATACATCTTAAATTGTCCAAAAATGCGGCAGCTCTTATTTTCGCAGAATTTTCAATATGGGAGTCTGAGTCCTCCTTGGGCCCATGGAAACCTGCTCTGAGAGTCATGGTTACAGTAGCTAAACAACTTATCCTTAATTACTGGATCTCAAAATCAGCACCTACACTAATGGAATGGAAAATTGCGCTGCTGGAGGTAATTTATGCGGAGAGACGTATGGCTATCTTTAACATCGAAAGAGGGGTACGGATTTTTTCCAAAAAATGGGAACCATACATACAATGTTTACCGGTCCAGATTCGGAATAACATATGGAAAGTCTTTGATCACACGGAATGGTTTATGCTAAGAAATATCACTTAAAATGCCCCTATTGTTGCTATTTATATGTAGCTCTCTGTGAATCCCCCCAGACAAGGTATCTCTCACCCTTTGTCAGTGATTCCCCCTCTATTTCACCTTTCTTTCTTCTTCTGTTTCTTTTATCATTTTATTCTAACTCTCCCCCTTTTTCTAATATAATTCTGCATTGCTGTAGATTATATTGACGCAACGATTGACTGATATACCGAAGTTGATGTGATAATTGGTTAACTCAAAATTCAATCGCTGCTTACACTGGCTCTATAAGTTGCATAGTTTGAGTGACATTGATTGTATATTTTCTTGCATTTCTATACGGTGTACTATATCGATTTTTTTTTATACAGTATTTGTAATTTTGTAATTTTCTACATTATATTATATTCAAGTACTTTGTTTCTTTGTACTTTGACATAATTTCAATCTATATTTGTACTATTTTCCAAAAAAGTTTGAAAAGATTAACAGTAGTTTGTATATTGTTTGTTCCAAGAAACAGACTAGTCGTTTATCAGATAATTTTATTTTCTTTAATTCTTGGATTGTGCAATGTATAATTGTTTTATTGCTGTTCAATAAAAAGATATTTAAAAAAAAAAAAAAAAGGGGTTAATTAAAACATGAAACGTCGGTTCACATGTATGGCTTTTTGACTGTCCTTTAACGCTGCAACGCATTGGTGCCCCCCCTATATCGGAAACAGGGAGAGTGCGCTTCGCAGGCACGTGGCACAAACAGGGGTGTTGTCTCATAGGAAAAGACTGTGGCCACACGATAGTACCCCCAATTCATATTATGCCACACAATAGTGTCCCTTATTCACTTTAAACTACATAGTAGTGTCCTTTATACATGTTACGCCACACAGTAGTGCACAGTACGCCACACAGTAGTAATGCCCCTTGCCCCACCGTCTCACCTCAGCCAACTCTACCTCGCCTACTTCCTGCCCTCAAGTCTCTATCCACATGCTCATGCCACCTGGGTTCTGGACTGTAGATAGACAGTAATTAGATAAAGTCTAGATATACATCAAATGTTAGACAGTCAATAGGTCGACAGGGACAAAAAGTCGACAGGGTCAAAAAGACGACAAAAAAATTGTTGACACGTGATTTTGTTTAGGGTTAGGCACTTACCAGAGGGTTAGGCACTAGAAGGGATGGTTAGGATCAGGCACCTACCCCGACGGTTACGGTTAGGCACCAGGAGGGAGGGTTAGGGTGAAGATTAGGGCTAGAAAACTAAAAAAAATGTGGCGACCATTTTTTTATGTCGACCTACTGTCCCTGTCAACCTTCTTACATGTCGACATTAAGCGTGTCGACTTTTTGTCCCTGTCGATCTATTGTCTGTCTAAACATTTGGTGCCTACCTAGACACTGTCTAAATGCTGTCTCTCTCATACCACACCCATGTCATCTATCTGTCTTCTCTCTCCCCTAGATTGTAAGCTCCTAGGAGCAGGGTCCTCCTCCCTCCTGTTCTCACAGCCCTCTTCTCTAGCACATCTATGACAGCCTTCACCTTTCCAGCTATATTATGTACTCTGAATTCTGGTGCTAATTGTTACTTGTGCTGTTTATGTTTTGGTTACTGTGTTGTAGTGTAATGTTGTGTGTACACCTTGTAAATAAAATGTCATAATAATAAAAAAATAGGATTTTGGTACTTACCAGTAAAATCCCTTTCTCCGATTCCACAGTGGACACTGGAGTTCTAGACCAGTGGATGAGAGGAGCTGGCACTTTAAATCTTTAAGTGTGAGTGACTCCTCCCCCTCTATCCCCCAGAAGCCCCAGTTAGAGAAATGGAGCCCGAGGAGACGGAAACAGAAGCAGAAGACATAAAACTGAGGAGAAGGAATTAAAACACAAGGACGGCAAAAGCCGAGAAAAAACATGGCCCCCAAATAGGAGTGTATCAGAAAAAAACAACTGATAAGAACAGATACTAGATTGATCCTAGCCAAAAGGCTGAGAAGCGATATAAAAAGCATACAGAACAACATAGTGCATACAACGAATGTAAAACAGAACACAATGGCAGGCAAAGCAGGGCTGGGAGGGCATCCAGTGTCCCCTGTGGAATCAGAGAATGGGATTTTACTGGTAAGTACCAAAATCCTATTTTCTCTTTCATCCACTAGGGGACATCTGGAGATCTAGACACTGGGGATGCCCCAAAGTTATCCAGACTCGGGTGGGAGAGCCCTGAGCAACCTGCCAACAAAAAAACCCTACGACCAAAAGTAGGTTGAGGTCGCAAAGGTATAAAACAAGAGAATCAACAAAAATGTGGAACGTGGACCATGTGGCCGCACGGCAAAGCGAGTTCCGGAGGTGCCACGACAGGCAGCCTAATAAGCACCCACCGCACGAGGTCGGAGGTCAGGAACCTAACAACATGCACCTGTCAGATGGCCAAACAGATCCATCTGGCCCTCCTTCTATATAGAAGCAGGCCAACTGCGTTAGCAGCAATTAAAAGACAACAATGAAACTAGACTTCCACAATGCTGTTATACAGGCCATAAATCCAAAGTACCCGCACCATCTTCAAGGAGAGGGACGACAGAGAGCCATCCGACCACACCAGGACACAATCCGTTGGGTGATGTGGAAGGCAGAAATCAACATAGGCATGAAGACGGCAAGGCACAGAGTACTTTAAAGACATTATAAAAAAAATGAGACAAGGAAAACGATAAGAGAGGACTCCCAACTCCGAACCGGCCTGGCCGAAACCAAGACCAATATGAGGACAGACTGACGAGAAGACAGAGAAGAGTTAACAGTCCACATCCTAGAAAGGCTCGAAAGGCTCGCACAGAGAAGACTGGAGGAACATCAGAACCAACAGATCTGTATGCACGACAAATAGAGGCTGTATTCTGAGAACTGCCCTGAAGAAAACCTGAGGGAACAAGGTTAGGCGGCGCTGAAAAGGATTGACAATGTTTAAGACCTGAACCTTGAGAGAACCGAGGCGTAACCCAGCGTCCATGCCCCGAAGAAGAAAGGGAGATGGGACAACAGAAGCAGATTTGGGAAATCCCCGTCTCATCACACCAGGTCGCATAAGAGCACCAGATGTGATGACAATAAGCAGACATAAATAACATGCGAGTCTAGAACATGGTGGGAACCACAGGATCCATAAACCCTGGTATGACTACAGATAGCATACCCAACGCCAATAATGGACCTGCTGTAAGACTGGGTAAAGAAAATACCTTAAAACAGGAGGACCTGGCGAAGAGGTAGTAGCTAGGGATCCTTGACGAGGAGCAGAAGGAGATCTAAGGACTAGTCCCAACAGGGCCAATTCCGATCCAAAAGGATGACCATAACCTTTACTCACGTGAAACGTTGTACTCGCAGAAGAAGGAAAAACAGGAGGAAGCACATAAAGTTCTAACAAGTTCATTGTGGGATCTTGCCATCATATAGGAACTACATGGATGAGGCAAGTTCTATATGGACCTTGCTGCTGCGTAACTCAGTAAGCAGGAACTTACTATAACTGCATGCTCACTGGTGACACATATTTGAGACTGCATAGATTTTTCAGTCTGAGTGGGCAGAGCCCATCTGTGTCCTTGGCAAACAAGCAGCTTCTCTAGTACAGAGCTTCAAGAAAAAAAAACTCTACAGGTGCCTAACAAGTACCTAGGCAGATGCTACAATTGTTTACTGAAAGTGGGGGCTGTAAATAATGTCAACTGTGATCTGAACTCAGGAGCTGATTCAGGGCCTGATTCAGAGCCGGACGCTATTTGCGGACGGTCGTTCTGAAAAAGGGGATGGATATTTAAATTTAAGCGCTCGCTCTTTGCGGTCTGTTGACGCCTCTATGTCTGAACGAGCAAACGAAACATGCGCTCGCTATTTTGAAAAAAACGCCCCCTGGCCGCTCGCATCATACGTCATGTCCGCTATTTATTAGATTAATCGAGTACATCGAAAGGCGTATGAACTGCTCGCTATTCTTGTGGTAGCATTTTCCTACCGCAATCATGCGAGCAGTTCAGGCTAAAAAACAACCAAGTGACGTGGTCGATGACGCTGCTTTGTTAATTATGCACACCCTTAAAACGCCCGTTTTTGGCACGCCTGCGTTCGGATCTCCACTCCCCGTTTTCAAGCACCTTCCCCTGTTACCAACCACAAACGCCTCATCCTGTCACTCAAATTAGCAGGCACTCGCTATTTTGCGAGCACACGATTTCCGACCGCACTGACTGGTTGGCGCATGCGCATTACAACCCATGCGCAGATGTGCGAACATCGCTTGGAGCGAACGCTTACGAGCGGCTCTGAATCAGGCCCTCAGACCCTCTCGCTAGGATGCATTCGCTCATAGCTGCCGATGGTTCACATTGTGCGCATGCGTATGCATTGCAATGCATGTGCGCAAACCACTGCGAAAGATTGGGAATCGCTTGCTCGCCCAGCAGAATGAGTGACATGAGAGGCCGTTTGTGGGTGGTGACAGGGGCAGAGACCACTAGTAACGGGGGAGTGGAGGTGCAAACGCAGGTGTGCCTGAGTGTTGCAACGCCGTTTCAGAGGCGTGCATAATTAAAAGGCAGTGTCATAGTACATGTCACTTCGGAGAAGAAGCGGAAGGTTGCGCCGGTACTAAGTCCCGTCCCCAGCCCCGTTATTATAGCGGTAGTGACTGTGCTGGTGTCGGGTCAGTGCTAAATGACCACTGACCAGCAGCCTAGTGTAGAAGCCATAAGTGCTGCCTGTGCAGCGCTGGCTGGCATGCTGGGGACCTGCGAGACATGGTAACTCCGCCCCCTTTACTTCCCGCTGGCACCTGGTCGCCATTTGTGCGGGAACTACAGTCAGTAGCCGCCGGCTTCATTGTGTGAGAGCATTAGTGAGAGCGCATAGTTTAGAAAATCTCCACAGGCTGACATCCGCTCAGCAGCGTTATTTCCCCCGCTGATACAGCCGTGCTATTACAAGGCGCCGCTGCCGTCGGCTGTCAGCCAAGCACTCTGAACCAGCGCCGCTTGACAGCTGCCTGATATCCAGCGCTCACTTCTCCCCCTGCTGTTGCAGTTTTCTCCCCCATGCTATGCACTCCTCCATGAAGTGGTTTGCCAGAAAAAATATACTTCCTGGACGCCCATACAGTCCACACCGGGAGTGCAGGACACTGTATACTACGGAGTCTCAATGAGCACAGTATTCAGTGAAGAGGTGGTGGGGGGGAGACACCACATGTTAATTAATCTCAGTCCCCTGCTAGTCAGGGGATGAGGTCATACTTACCGAGCTGCCAGCATCGGGTCCTACGGTGGGCAAAGGTGACATGGACACATCCTCTATATTAGGTTGTGGATGTCCCTTCCCTGACTAGAGTCAGGGTGCCTGGGACCCGGACGCTCACTCTTTATTAGTGGTGGCGGGTCTCCTGATGTATCCATGTAGCAGGCTGACAGATGCAGCGAGCTGTCATCCGGTCCTCAATGCTTGTGAGGAAGCTATAAAATAAAATGTAAAATACTAAACAAGGGCTGGAACTCAGCCCCAAGTGACCGGCTCCCTCGAGGCACAATTCTCAAACTGGGGCTTCTGGGGGATAGAGGTGGAGGAGTCACTCAGACTTAAAGATTTAAAGTGCCAGCTCCTCTCATCCACCCGTCTATACCCAGTGTCTAGATCTCCAGTGTCCCCTGGTCGATGAAGGAGAAATCACATTATGACCACACAGTAGTAATGTCCCTTACACATAAAGCCCACAGTAGTAATGCTCCATACACATTGTGCCACTTAGTACAGTACCCCCCCCCATTCTCCCCCAGGTCTCTCCCTAAATGCAGCACCTACCTGTATAACACAGCTCCTCAGCGCATCACTATGGGAGTCGGGGGAAGCCGCAGTTTCTGTCTCCGCCAGTCCCGCCTCTTCTGCAGCCCAACGCCAAACAAACGGTTCCTCAGCACAGGGCACTGTGGGATTGGCATGGGAGAGCCGTCATGACGTCTTACCCAGTCCCTGAAGACACTATGTTGCATAGTATGGTAGCATTATGTAAGCAAACAATAATAATATTCCTATTCATTAAATGGATGCAATATAGCCTTGTTATTGACATATGTATATAACTTTGGCACTGGAGTATTTGCAACACATGAATGTGCCGATTCCAACTGGCATATCAGTAATTAATGATATATATGGTTGCAGCATATTAACTGCTGTGGGAGAATGGGGTAGAGGCGGTACTGCTGTGGGCAGGAAAAGTGATAATGCCCACACTGCTGTAGGCAGAAAGGGGCCACGGCCGCCCGCACTGCACATGAATGGGGGCGAGTGTAAGCTATAAAGGTGTGTTAGAGTGAGCGATCGTCCAGATCCGCCACTGACTGCCGCAGTCCCAGGGTGAAGATCTGGCTCTCCATTACCCTAGACTCTAGGGACGGGAATCATTTGATGTTTCATCAGAACCATCGGTCAGATAGTTCCAATGTTCGATGGTTTTTTTATGCAAACTGTTTTTATTGAAAGAGGTCCAAACAAATTCAGATGGAATACAAGTAGATAAAATGGATACATATACTGACAGTGGATTATTCCATTTTGAAAAATACAATCACATTTATAATATAGATAGGTCACATCAAAAATACACAATAAATCGATGAAAAAGAAAAAGGAAGGGAAATCGGGGGAAGGAGAGTCAGAGGGGAAAGAGGATTGAACGGGAGAAAAGGAGGGTAATTAAGGGGGACGATATGTTGTCGTCCCAGAGAGGACTAGTGTATATGCTTGTTAGTGGCCCCACAATAGGATATATTGGAGTCAAGAAGAAACTGATATGGATGCAGTATGTAAACCGTTAAAATTACAGTATAATGTGGAGTCTTTGAACACTAACCAAGAGAGCTAAGTGGCAGTAAAGTCGGTTGGTCGTCCTTTAGAGCAGGATATGTTGTTTTCCATATCCATATAATAATCTATCCTTTTAAACCAGTCTTTAATTGAGGGAGGGGAAGAAGATTTCCACAAAACAGGAATGACAGCTTTAGCTGCATTGTATAAATGCCTTAGTAAGGAATTCTTATAGGAAGTCGTGGAAGATGATGTTATGTTTAAAAGCCAGAATCCAGGGTCTCTAGGGACCTCTCCACCAAGAATTGATTTAGAACACTCAAACACATTCAACCAAAATGGGACTAGGGAAGGACAATCCCACCATATATGGAGGAGGCTACCTGGAGCAGAATTACATCTCCAGCAATTCTTTGTAACCTGCACAAACATTTTATTAGAAGTACAGGATATCTGTAGTAGCGGGATAGAATTTTGTAAAGAGTTTCGAGAGTAGCTATGCAAGATGAACTAGCAAAAGTGTCTAAAATTAATATCCTGAACTTTATCTTGAAGTTCTTTTTCCCATAATTTGGTGAATAAAGGGGGCGATTTAAACAAGTTTTCAATAATTAATGAATATAATGTGGTTATAGTATGAGACGGAGTTTGAGAGGCTGAGTATAAAGATTGAAATAAAGTGGGGGTCCTAGTAAGATCAGAAAGCTTGCACGAGGAGGTAATGAAATGTTGTATTTGGAGGCATTTCCAAAATTCGGACTGGGGGAAGTCCCAAGATTCCTGAAGCTCTGTGAAAGGGCGCACCCCTGACGAGCAAACCATCTGACCTACTCTAAAGAGGCCATTTGTCAAACAGAGAAATCAGAGTTTCCTAGAAATCAATTTGGCAATACTCTTCAGGTTCATGAAAAGGGAGGGGTCATACTAAACAGAAAGGGGAGTATCCCCTAGATATCCTCCAGCACACTAAATTGTACCTGCAACAATACATGAAAGCTATATGGTAATAGAAATTCAGAGATATTTGTTGCATGCATTTATAACTACATGGTAAGCTGCCAGGCCACTTCACGGCTTCTCTGATACTGGCAGTCCCTACTCTGCATGATAACAGTGCACACTCTGGGCCATGTACTTATCTGTTGTAAGGCCTCATGATAAAGGCGCATACAGAAATACATCCAAATTGAGAAACAGCTTACCTGGGAGTCACCCCTGGGAACTCCAGCGAGCACTACAAGAGCCAGCATGCCCTCCAAATGCTGGCTCATTCATGCCACTCAAATCATGAGGCCTTACAACAGATAATTACATGGCCCAGAGTGGGCACTGTTATCATGCAGAGTAGGAACTGCCAGTATCAGAGAAGCCGTGAAGTGGCCTGGCAGCTTACCATGTACTTAGAAATTCAGAGATATTTGTTGCATGCATTTATATTACCATAAAGTTTTCATGTATTGTTGCAGGTACAAATTAGTGTGCTGGAGGATATCTAGGACATACACAGGTACATAAACCAACGTTTCAATGCTCTATTTTGGCATTTTCGTCAGGGTGCAAGTGAGTGCTAAACAAAAAGTGCTTACCTAAATACTTGCAGGGCCGTCCATGCCTCTGCCCGCCAACAGCCCGGTCGGTCAAAAGTGACGTCACTGGAAGGTGCCGTGCGGTGACATGGAGAGACCACGTCACGTGTTACACCAACTATCAATGGGAGGGAACATCAACGTTACCATAGTAATAGACAAAACAAAAACAGAAACATGAGCATGATATAGCATTAGCAAGTATCGGAGATTAAATGGGAAAAAAGCTAATTTTACTTATATGAAAATCACACACATGGAGATGGAGAGAAATGAAAAACTAGAAAAATAAAACATAAAGAGATACCTAGGAAAGCAAACAAACACATAAATTAATGAACTAAGTTAATGCCAAATACCCTGCAAAGCATAATCAAATACTAATAATATTATAAAAAACAAGACAGTCCCAAGTATTCATCTAACCCCCTCGGAGCCAAGGTGTCAAGTTAAAATATCCAACGAGATTCAGCTTGTAATAACATAAGAGAGCGGTCACCACTCCGCACTGGAGATGGAATATGTTAAATGATGCGGTACCGCAAAGTCGCTAAGCTGTGTTTCGCTTCGCAGAAGTGACGAGCGACTGGTTGATCACTGGATTCTGATGCTAACGTCAGTTTGATTGATGAACGATGTGTGGCCATACGCCCCTTCAAGGCCCTTTCAGATTTTCCCACAAAGTGGCGCCGGCAGTTCCTGCAGTACAAATACGTCACCCTTGTAGTATGCTACCTAAGAAGTGCCAAGTCTTCTTTTTGAACCACTGGACTATGGGCCTAAATAATTACGGACTGCTTTTGCGATCACGGCTGCGTAATGCCGTGTGTTGATCATTTTGGGGGAGGTTTATCAAACCTTTAAAGAGGTCATGTGGAAGTCCCAGCATTCCCTGCCAGCTCTAAGCTGGCAGAGTCACAGGTTGTCCAGATCTAGTCTACCTGATACTCATTTACCTCTGTGCAATATGGAGACTGAGGACTAGAGGTACAAAGTTTCTCATGGGTCTGACCTAGAATTTTAAAGCGGCAATAATATCCATTACGCAGCACCATGTACTATGCAGTTAATATCGTTCACGCTTTAGATTTCCAGGTCAAACCCACTCAAAGCAGCTGCTTTGTAAATCTCACCCTGAAGTAGAAAGTAACAAAGAGAGAACGGCCTCATCCTGTGAGCCAGAGAGGAGAGGATCATGGGAAGGAAACATTCTATAGTCACTACAAATCATATGTGTAGCTTGGACACAGAGCTGTAACATGTTATAGGTGCCCATATATAAAAGTAAATGCTCTGTGTAACACAGGATGTAGTCAGTATCCTGTCACACGGGATACCGGCGGTCTATATCCTGGTACCGGAATCTCAAGAGCAGATGGGATCTTGGCTCCAGAGTACCGACCGTCGGCATCCCGAAGGTAAGCGTCGTGGGGGTTAGGGAAGGGTTAGGCACTTGGTTGGGAGGGTTAGCATATCGAACAACAAGTGTCGGTATGCTAGCCCTTTCGGGATGCTGGCGTCAGGATTCTGATAGCGGAGATACCAAGCGCCGGCATCCGAAATGGGTATGATATCCAGGGTGTCGGGATGCCGCTGGTCAAAATACCAACAGCGGCATCCCAACAGCCAGAATCCTGACAACCATAGCAACTAATGGTAAGTATTTTCCTAACCCTCCCTCCCGGTGCCTAACCTTAACCTACCCCTCTAGTGCCTAAATCTAACCTCCCCCTCCCCGCACCCTAATTGTAACACCCCCTCCCCGGTGCCTAAACTTAACCTTCCCCTCCCCGCACCCTAATCCTAACCCTCCCCGGTGCCTAACCCTAACTAGCACTGAGAGCATGGTGAGGAGAGGAGACAGCCTCAGGACTTTAAACGTGGCACCGGACCCTCAGGTAAGTATCAGCAATAAGGCTGGCCAGGCGTGGAGTCTAAACTGGCTGTAGAATTATTAAACAGGATCACAAAGGCTGGAGAGCTCACCCTCCCCCGGACTACAGACTACATCCCCCGGCATCCCATACCCAACCCATGTAAGACACCTAAAAGGTGATATCACTGCACATATTTATAAAGTCAAATAAAAGAAACCAGGTGCATTAACAATTGTGAGAAAATTATTTCTATACAGGACATCTCAAATTGCCACAAATAATATTGTAGGCTACATCCAAAGGTACAGAGGCTTGCAAAAGTATTCAAGCCCCTACCCAAAGATCAGATTTCTATGTATTAAAAATGACACTTGGCTATCCCAATGAGCGGTGTTGGATCAATTGTGAGGAAAGGGAAGATGGATCCTACCAGTGTTAATTTTGACAAGGAATTTAAATTTAGTTGTAGTCTTAGTCACTTATTTAAAATTGTAGTTTTTTTAAAGTCACATTTTAGTCTCTTTTTTTTTGCTTTATTTTAGTCAGGATTTAGTCAGTGGACCTCATTTTAGTCTAATGTTTTAGTCATACTTTTTGCAAACAGTTTAATGATCTTGTAATGGGTTTTACTGTAGAACTTCTCTAAATTAAACACAGATTTCCTCATAATTTTCATTATTAAAATGTTTATATTTTTGTTATTGTTTCAATTTAGTCCTCCAAAAAAAATGGTGTCGACGATTACTTTTAGTCTAAATTTTCATTTACAAAATAAACACTGGATCCTACCACCCAGGCACTGCTCGGACAAGGTCGCCCCTCATAGCTCAGTGTCAGAGCAAGATGGAGTCTTGTAAGGGAAGCCCAGAGAGGCCAATTATCACTTTGCAGGAGCTACAGGAGGTCAGTGGCTGAGACTACAGTGAGTGTGCACCAGCCACACATAGCAAGAGCTCTGCCTACACAGGCCAACCTATATATAGGAGGATGAACACTTCTGCACCCGCTGTACAGTCCTGATATACCAAGTAGTATAGGAATATGTCCAAGTACTTCAACAAAGCCAGGTCCATACGAGTGTGGCATCTGTGTAACCAGAGTCTGGAAACACAGAAGTCGTCTAGGACTTGAGATCTCAGATGGCGGGGGAAATGTAATAGGGTGCGATCTGCAGCCGCTGCAGGATCTCCTGCGAGTCTTCCCGTATTTTTAAAGTGGCAATCATTTTAAAAGGTAAAACGAGCTTGGTTTTACATTTATAATGCTTTAAAAATACGGGAAGACTTGTAGGAGTTCCCCCAGCAGCTGCAGATGGCACCCTATTACATAAGCTTCAGCATCTCAGAATCCTTCATCTCTCCCGTCAGTTCCCTATTTAATAATATCATCAAAAGTCATACCACTGTGTCCTTCCCAGACCCCCTCACCTCTCCTGTCAGCAGGTAGATGATCTCCAGGGTGAGATTTACTATCCGCTCAGTCATGTGACTCCTGTCCTTGTCCATCCTCCTGGAATTAGTGCCGCATCTCATCCTCACGTTAGTTCCAATAAAGACTTGTGTTCCCCACAGCTTAACTGTCTATAAATAAATATTTTATATTGAAATAAACATTACACAGTACAACATATGCAAATATGATACACTGATTTATCATTGCCTTCTCTTATCCCTAAGCCATACAGTCCTGTTGGTTAGTGTTTCCAAACATTTCCTATAATGACTATTCAGTGACAGATACACAATAATATACCTGGGCACACATTACACATTCTCATGTCCAGCACATGTACCCCCCATACCCACAGTCACTGCTCAGCATTACACCTCATACATACAGACCTGGGCACACATTATACAGCCTCATGTCCAGCACATGTACCCCCCATACCCACAGTCACTGCCCAGCATTACACCTCATACATACAGACCTGGGCACATATTATACAGCCTCATATCCAGCACATGTACCCCCCATACCCACAGTCACTGCTCAGCATTACACCTCATACATACAGACCTGGGCACACATTATACAGCCTCATGTCCAGCACATATACCCCCCATACCCACAGTCACTGCCCAGCATTGCACCTCATACATACAGACCTGGGCACATCTTATACATCCTCATGTCCAGCACATATACCCCCCATACCCACAGTCACTGCCCAGCATTACACCTCATACATACAGTCCTGGGCATATATTATACATCCTCATGTCCTGCACATATACCCCCCCATACCCACAGTCACTGCCCATCATTACACCTCATACATACAGTCCTGGGCACACATTATACAGCCACATGTCCAGCACATATACCCCCATACCCACAGTCACTGCCCAGCATTACACCTCATACATACAGTCCTGGGCACATATTATACATCCTCATGTACAGTACATATACCCCCCATACCCACTGTCACTGCCCAGCATTACACCTCATACATACAGACCTGGACACACCTTATACATCCTCATGTCCAGCACATATACCCCCCATACCCACAGTCACTGCCCAGCATTACACCTCATACATACAGACCTGGGCACACCTTACACATCCTCATGTCCAGCACATATACCCCCATACCCACAGTCACTGTCCATCATTACACCTCATAAATACAGTCCTGGGCACACATTACACATCCACATGTCCAGCACATATAGCCCCATACCCACAGTCACTGCCCAGCATTACACCCTCATACATAGAGTCCTGGGCACACATTATACAGACTCATGTCCAGCACATATACCCCCATACCCACAATCACTGCCCAGCATTACACCTCATACATACAGTCCTGGGAACACATTATACAGACTCATGTCAGCACATATACCCCCATACCCACAGTCACTGCCCAGCATTACACCTCATACATACAGACCTGGGCACATATTATACAGACTCATGTCCAGCACATATACCCCTATACCTACAATTACTACCCAGCACGTCCAGATTAGAGGCAGGGCCGTTGCCCAGTGGCTCCCACATTGATGCAAACAGTGCCCGACCGGTCCCACTCTGCACACGCACATGCCACCAAGTGCAGGCAGCCAGTTGGGGGCAACTAAAGGCTAATGGACCCAGTTGACCTCTCAGGCGGCAGTGGAGAGAGTAGGTTACCTTCTGTTGTCTGTCAGTTAATTGTGTCGTTGAGCAGCAGCAGCAACAGAATGCAGGCTCCCAAAATTTATCATATGCTACCAGGGGTCCTCCCGCTGTCACCAGGGTGCAGAGTAGGAGTTTCTAAATGTTCTGTAGATCAATGTTCGCTGGCATCGCTTCCCCTGCCTGTGGCTGCTGCATGCGTATGTGTGACCGAAAAGGCGACTCCTGTCTCAGCTCTCACGCTGCACCCTTCCTGTTTGCCTGCCCCAACACCACCCCCAGGAGATGGGGGTCTCCAGGGCTAGGTTATAGGTCTGTGGGGGGCAGGCGGCATCACACGTCTTAACCTGGCCCTGCTGTCCAGCATCTGTAATACCACGCATAGGCAAGAATACAAATGTCAAGGTGCAGGAGAAAGCTGGAGTTACCTCTGTGGTGTATCAGTATTCTTAGTTCTTCCTTTGGTGCAATTCTCAACTCAGACCACAGACACAAAAAGAATTGCAGCCACAATGTATGCTAATAATTTTTGTATTCATTAATAATGACACCAAATGATGACTGGAATGGGTCAGATTGATTTAAATTAATCAATGTAGTTCACACATAACGTTCAATACACGTTTCCAGGGCTGGATTAAGGTCTGTGGGGGCCCCTATATACCACCGTTTCTTGTCACCCTAGGAACATTTTTTTTTCTTTCTATTCACCTTAATGCCCCCAGTAGTAATGCCCATTGTAGTAGTGCCCCTTATGCATTGTCCCCAGTAGCATTGTCCCTATGCAGTGCCCCCAGTAATGGTCCCCCCTATGTAGTGCCCCTTATGAAGTGCTCCCTGTAGTAGTCCCCCCTATGCAGTGCCCCCTGTAGTAGTCCCCCCTATGCAGTTCCCCTTATATAGTGCCCCCAGTAGTAGTCCCCCCTATGCATTGCCCCCAGTAGTGGTCCCCCCCTATGCAGTGCCCCCAGTAGTAGTCCCCCCTATGCAGTGCCCCCAGTAGTAGTCCCCCCTAAGCAATGCCCCCAGTAGTAGTCCCCCCCTATGCAGGGCCCCCAGTAGTAGTCCGCCCTATGTAGTGCCCCCAGTAGTAGTCCCCCCCTATGCAGTACCTCTTATATAGTGCACCCAGTAGTAGTCCCCCCTATGTTGTGCCCATTATACAGTGCCCCCAGTAGTGGTCCCACCAGTAATGCCCTTTATATAGTGGCCCCCCCTATGCAGTGCCCCTTATATAGTGCCCCCAGTAGTTATTCCCCCTATGCATTGCCCCCCCCTATACAGTGACCCCATGAAGCACCCCCCCTAATGCAGTGCCAGTGCCCCTTGCACACACACACACAAAACTAAAATTTACCTGATACCCGCTCCTGGCGACGACCACCGCTGTCCAGTCCTCCGGGCCCGCTCTCGCTCAGCACTATGGGATGGGAGAGATGGCATGATGTCTCTCCCATCACCTGCTGCGGGGACAGCCGGAAGGTGGAGCTCATGAGTGAGCTTCAGCCGTCTCCCTCCGTGGACGCAGCAGCCAATGAGAGTCTGTCTGACTCTCATTGGCTTCTATAACAAACACACAGCTGACGGCGGCGGCTGTGTGTTTGTCACTGTGTAGTGTGGACCGCGCTCACTGCAGTCTACACTACACTAGCGGCGGGTGCAGACAGCGGACCCCGGTGCTGCTAATGCGGGCCCCTCCTTGTGTAGGGGCACAGGGACGACCTCCCCTGTCGCCCCCCACCCCTAATCTGGCCCTGCACGTTTCAATATGCATAACCTCACTTTCATTATGAATTAACTGGTTCTGCAGAATGCGTCTAAAATAACAATATTACTACAGACTTAACTAACACTGACTAGAATACCTGCAGTTCTAGGTCACATCTGAGTTCCTGTGTGTACACGTTGGGGGCTGGTAATCGCATGCATGCACAAAATAGTTTTTTTTGCTTAAACAGTATTGTTGCAGCGCTGTTGTTGAGATAATAGCAGCTAAAATGACTGCTTGTGTGTGTAATAAATGGCTCTCTGTGCTAATAACAATGAAACAGACTGTGGCACTGAAAGTCCCAGCCACTCTTTAGCTTTGTTGACCACTGCTTCTGTGCAGAAGCCACAAACTCCGCACACGCCCCCTCGTGTAATGGTCACGCCCTCTCCCAGCTCCTCCTCCAGCTGCCATTTCAGCCTGCTGGCAATTACTCTCCTGTCCCCAAATGTCATTTTTGTTTTAAATCAACTTTATTAAAAAAAAAAAAATATGTCACTGTCCTCTACTCCCTTTTCAAAGATGCCCAATGAGATCTCATCTCTTATAAATGGCCGTTGTCATTAACACCTGTAAAATAATAGTCTGCAATGGAGGGGTTTATCTGTGGCTGGGGAAGGTCTTTAAGTGATACCACGCACCTGCAGGGTATCACACATTACACCCTCATACATACAAATCTGGGCATACTTTACACCATACTTGCCTACCCTCCCGCAGTGGAAGGGGCCGGTGACGCGGTTCACGCTGAATTGCGTAATTTTGGCCCCGCCCCCACGACACAATGCCGGTAATTTAGGCGTTGTGAAGCAGGGGGCGGGGCCAAAATTACGCAATTCAGCGTGAATTGCGTCACCGGCCCCTTCCGCTGCGGGGGTCTAACTGTTAATCACGGGGGGGATCGGCGGCTGCCGGGAGGCTTGCCTGCCTTTCCGGGGGGCCAGGAGCTGCACCCGATTTTCGGGAGGCTCCCGGCCAAATCGGGAGGGTAGGCAAGTATGGTGTAAAGTATGCCCAGATTTGTATGTATAAGGGTGTAATGTGTGGGGCCAAAATGACGCGATCATGTGGCCCCGCCCCCATCATGCCTACAAATGCAAGTTACTTGCCCGGCCACACCCCCTTTCACCGGCCAAACCATACTTACCAATTTTCCTGTCCCCTGCTCTGGGACGGGGCACCCAGATCGGCAGAGGGGTGGCGTGGTGGCCAGGAAAGTGAGCAGTGCAGAATGTGTGTTGGCACAATCGCGTCATCGCCTCTGCTATACAGTGCTGGGAAAAATGGGAATTACTTAGCTATTCACCGCGAAACGCATCATCGCCCCTCTGGACAGCCCGAAAGCTGGTGCAAGCGAGTAGAGAGAGGCGCGGGCGGTGGAGGAAGTGCAGAAGACTTACCTACTTTTCCAGGTGGCAGCATCCAATTTTGGGGAGCCTCCCGGCCATTTCAGGAAGAGGAGACAATGATGTCTCATACCCAGAACCATTGCCCAGAATTAAAAAGCCATACATAATAATAATAATAATAATAATAATACTGTTAGCGATAAAAGTATCCTTCAAATCTATCTGTCCCAGACTAGAAATTACACTGTGTACAGTACAGCGGAGTCTGAAAGTTATGTCAGGGTCAAAGCAGAATTTAGACTACAACAAAATGGCCGCCGTTAATGTAAATGTACGGTTAGGAACGTATTGCTGCAGGAATGGTATACCAGAAAATGGCCGCCGTTCTTCCATACTAAGGACAGATATGATAATTATTTCCCATACAGTTTTACAACATGCTGCTGAAATTAGTGTAGTTTGGTTATGTCCTTGGTCATGTAGCCCGTGAAAAAAACGGCGGCCATTTTTCTGTGGTCTTTAGATTATGTACATCCTGATTTATCTGACCGAGTCTGACTCCGGTATACCTACCCTGACAGAGGCGCCGAGGAGGGGTTTCAGAGGAGGAAGATAGGTTTGTTCTGGTGCTTTACAATTACTGTATGTATGAGGCAGTGACTATGAGTATAGGTTTTGGTCTTGTGGCTGTATAATGTGTGCCCAGGTCTGTATGTATGAGGTGTAATGCTGGGCAGTGACTGTGGGCATGGGGCTATATGAGGCTGTATAATATGTGCCCAAGTCTGTATGTATGAGGTGTAGTGCTGGGCAGTGACGCTGGGTATGGGGGCTGTATGTGCAGGACATGAGGCTGTATAATGTGTGCCCAGTTCTGTATGTATGAGGTGTAATGCTGGGCAGTGACTGTGGGCATGGGGGTATATGTGCAGGACATGAGGATGTATAATGTGTGCCCAGGACTGTATGTATGAGTGTGTAATGCTGGGCAGTGACTGTGGGTATGGGGGTATATGTGCAGGACATGAGGATGTATAATGTGTGCCCAGGACTGTATGTATGAGGTGTAGTGCTTGGCAGTGACTGTGGGTATGGGGGTATATGTGCAGGACATGAGGATGTATAATGTGTGCCCAGGACTGTATGTATGAGGTGTAATGCTGGGCAGTAACTGTGGGTATGGGGGGGGGGGTATATATGCTGGACATGAGGATGTATAATATGTGCCCAGGACTGTATGTATGAGTGTGTAATGCTGGGCAGTGCCTGTGGGTATGGGGGTATATGTGCTGGACATGAGGCTGTATAATATGTGTCCAGGTCTACATGTATGAGGTGTAATGCTGGGCAGTAACTGTGGGTATGATGGGTATATGTGCTGGACATGAGGATGTATAATGTGTGCCCAGGTCTGTATGTATGAGAGTGTAATGCTGGGCAGTGACTGTGGGTATGGAAGCGCGGGGCATGGGATGTAGTTATGAGACCGGCAGCCGCGATGCCGCCAGACTCAATACGTACAGTTAAATCCCGACAAGGGAATTAAGATAGGCGTCAAAATACCAATGCCTATTTTAATCCCGACGCCAGAATGCCGGAGGACGCCAGCCTGTACGAGGTAAGTCTGAGGCGCCCTTAGCGTTAGTTGCGGGGGGAAGAGGGTAAGGTTTATGAAGCGTAGCGGGGTTAGGATTAGGTTTTGAGGGTGGGGGGGTAAGGGTTAGGCACGAAGGGTGGGAGTTAGGTTTAGGCACTAACGGGGAGGGTTAGGGTGCGGGTTGGGTTAGGTAAGTCTACTTACCCGAAACCTGTCGGAATACCAACCATTGGGATGCCGCTGTTGGTATTCTGACTGGAGACATCCCGACAGCCGGGATTTCATACCCATTCCAGGGGGTATACTTTTTCCACATTTTGTTATGTTACAGCCTTATTCCAAAATGTAATAAATTCATTTTTGTCCTCAAAATTCTACATACAATACCCCATAATGACAACTTGTAAAAGTTTTTGAGGTTTTTGCAAGTTTAATAAAAAAAAACCCTAAGAAATCACATGTACATAAGTATATAGGGCAGGGCGCAGCGCCCCACTGACACAGCCTAGCGGGAACGCTAGCCTACCGAGGTCTCATAGCATGTGCAGAAGTTAGCAATTCCTGAATGAGGTCTGGCCTTCCTTATCTGTGCGTCTGGGTCCGATGTGACTGATTGTTTCACTATGTTGCCCTAGTATACGGATGTGAGTAAGGGAAGTGGGCGTCATTATGTCAGGCTGCGATCGCAATGTGAATACACACGTTTACATAGCACCGCTGATATTAGCAACTGCGGTGCTTGCGTGTAAGCAGAATAGCGATCTATGCTGAATCAGGCCCTCTCTCTAAGATCGCCAGTAACTGTGACAGTCTCCAGATCTTCAGTGTAAATGTCTGCATCCTACACTAATCATGAGCAGGCTTTTCACTAATGTAAACGTACATCTGGAGGGTAATGGCAGATTAACTGTGTTACCTTGACAGGGCATGCTGGGACTTATGGTTCCACTATAGCTGCAGAGTCAGATTGTCCAAGACTGGTGAAAATCGGGATTGGCTAACTTTTTTTTGTGCTGTATACTGTTCTATCCTTGTTTTACACTTCTCTCCTGTCTGCTGTACTTTCCTCCCACCTCTTTTTTTTTTTTTTTAAGCCCAATTCTGTACAACTGTTATAACCTTTTATTGAAATCTGTTTTCCTACTTTAGTTCTTTCCCCATATATCTAACCCCTTCTGCTCTTCTGTGTTCTCTCCCCTCTCACTTCTGTTATCTGCTTGGCCTAAGTATAGTATTCAGTGTGATATCCATGCGACCTGTGTTTAGTGATCAGCGTGTATCAGGTGTGAGGTTAGGGTTACACTGTGGGGTAAGGTTAGGCTGCAGGGGGAGGTTAGGCTTAGGCTGCGGGGGGGAGGTTAGGGTTACGCTGTGGGGTAAGGTTAGGCTGCAGGGGGAGGTTAGGCTTAGGCTGCGGGGGGGAGGTTAGGGTTACGCTGTGGGAGTAAGGTTAGGCTTAGGCTGCAGGGGAAGGTTAGGGTTAGTCTGCGGCGGGAGGTTAGGGTTAGGCTGCAGGGCAAGGTTAGGCTTAGGCTGCAGGGGGAGGTTAGGGTAATGCTGGCCATACACGGTAAGATTTTCTGTCCAACCATCCAACTAGTTGATTGGTTGGAATGAAAATCTGGTAACGTATGGGAGTAAAAGATGATCATCAATTTGATCCTAAATGCCAGAAAATAGATTAAAATGGTCGTTCAGACAAGTTTTTTAAATGTTTGCTCTAAACAATTTGTTCAAACAGTTTTGGTCCATTTTCCTGCGTTTGGGAGCAAATTGCTGATCGTCATTTGCTTTCATACCTTACCAGATTTTCATTCCAACCAACCAACTAGTTGGATGGTTGGACAGAAAATCTTACCGTGTATGGCCAGCATTAGGCTGCAGGGGGAGGTTAGGGTTAGGCTGCGGCGGGAGGTTAGGGTTAGGCTGCGGCGGGAGGTTAGGGTTAGGCTGCGGGGGGAGGTTAGGGTTAGGCACTGGACGGAGTGGTAGGGGTTAGGGGAAAATACTGCCCGGAACGCCGCTCCGTGAAATGTCTGCACCAGAACTGCTGGCATATGAGCGCCAGGACCTTGATGATGGTGACGCTGAAGCCGCAGCTGCCGCCAGGACGTTATTTTGACATTCTATTACATCGACATGTCATCCATGTTGACCTAAAGAATGTCGGCTTGGTCGCTGTCGACATGCTAAGCACGTCGACATTTCGACCATGTCAACCTAATGCATGTCATAACATATCACACCCCAGAGTGACTTTTGTATAGTGATCAATTTGTGTGATGTGTGCGCTATCAGTGTGACCTGTTTATAGTGATTGGTGTGTGATATCAGTGTGACCTGTGTATAGTGATATCAGTGTGACCTGTGTATAGTGATTGCTGTGAGATATCAATGTGACCTGTGTATAGTGATTGGTGTGTACCAGTGTGACCTGTGTATAGCGGTCAGTGTATATCAGGTGTGTGACCTAAGTATAGTAATCACTGTGTTTTAAATACGTGTGACCTGTGTATAATGATAGCTGAAATAGTGTTGTATACTAGGCTGCTACAGCTACCGGTACATACAGCATTTAAACCCAATTACCTACAATCAACACAGGGAATCATTTGATGTAATTTTGGTCACAAAATAATTCCCGAACATCTCTAATTCATGCATTTAATTCCATTTTCTCAACTTGATGTTTGCTACAAAGAACTGAGACTCTTGAAAAGCCATGAAAGTGTTGGTGTACCCTTCAGCAATATGACGCTGTGTGATGGTCTCTGAGGGGTCTCATAAAGCTGGATCAGTAGAACTTTTAGAAACAGTGACCAGGGCTGTGTGGCTCAGGCATTGGGGGAAGACTTTATTGTCACTGTGATGTTTGTTAGAATCATTATATTTATTCCTAGAAAGGAGTGAAGATCCAGAGCGTCTTTACTGGAAGCCACATGACTGTGAGACGTGTCCTGTATAAATCACTGATCACTGAGGATGGACAAGGACAGAATTCACAAGTCTGAGAGAGTATTAAATATCACCCTGGAGATCATCTACCTGCTGACTGGGGAGGTGAGGGGGTTCTGGGAGTGTGGTCATCACAGTGACATCATTCTTATATCTATTACTAACACAGGGACCTGACTGGGGAGGTGAGGGAGTTTATTACTGTCACAGTGACATCACTCTTATCTTTATTACTAACACAGGGACCTGACTGGGGAGGTGAGGGAGTCTGGGACTGTCATAGTGACATCACTATTATCTCTACTAACACAGGGACCTGACTGGGGAGGTGCGGGAGTCTGGGAGTGTCACAGTGACATCACTATTATCTCTATTACTAACACAGGGACCTGACTGGGGAGGTGAGGGAGTCTGGGAGTGTCACAGTGACATTACTATTATCTCTATTACTAACACAGGGACCTGACTGGGGAGGTGAGGGGATCTGGAAGTGTCACAGTGACATTACTATTATCTCTATTACTAACACAGGGACCTGACTGGGGAGGTGAGGGGGTCTGGGAGTGTCACAGTGACATTACTATTATCTCTATTACTAACACAGGGACCTGACTGGGGAGGTGAGGGAGTCTGGGAGTGTCACAGTGACATCACTATTATCTCTATTACTAACACAGGGACCTGACTGGGGAGGTGAGGGGGTCTGGGAGTGTCACAGTGACATTACTATTATCTCTATTACTAACACAGGGACCTGACTGGGGAGGTGAGGGAGTCTGGGAGTGTCACAGTGACATCACTATTATCTCTGTTACTAACACAGGGACCTGACTGGGGAGGCGAGGGAGTCTGGGACTGTCATAGTGACATCACTATTATCTCTATTACTAACACAGGGACCTGACTGGGGAGGTGAGGGAGTCTGGGGGTGTCACAGTGACATCACTCTTACATATATTATTAAACAGTGATCTGACTGTAGAGGTGAGGGATTCTGTGAAAGTTCCTCCATGACACCGGTAATAGAGACACCAATGGTTTCCATGGTCTTAGCGAGGACCCCGTAATCGTGCCCCATCCACATCAACACAGCCCTGTAGATGTACTAGGGCTACTTTTTAAGTTAGGATTGTACATTTGGATGTAGTTTGCAATGCTTTTGTGTTAATTTTGTGAGATCATTTATAGAAACCGTTTTATTTCAGTTTTAAGGCATCTCATTTTTTGTTTCTTTATAAAATATACAGTGATATTGCCTTGTAGGTGTTACACAGAGCATTGACTTTTAGGTGGTGGCATCTATAACATTTTAAACTGATATTCTAAACACTGTTTCCTTAAATAAAGTTATATTTGATTTCCTCTTCAGTGTTCTACCCACAACATTTTTCCAGCCGGGTGGCATCAAGTGGGGGTACAGATACAATTGCTTTGTCAGAGGCACAAATAAGTTTAAGTGCCCAGATACTGCCCAATATCATTGTGGGTGTGATAGATAATATAATAAATATATATATATATATATATATATATATATATATATATATATAATATCATTTTTTTATTTTATTGTTATAGCTCCCAGATACTGTCCCCCAATTGCTGGCTCCACAGATTTATTTTATCAACTCCCAGATACATGGTATAGAGAGAGTAGAGGCAGGAGGACCACTCTCTTCAGTGTGCTGAGGCGACTGTTCCCACCCAGACAATGCGTCCTGGCTTTTATTCAGGGGGAGGTACCTCTGCCCTCTAGCCTGACCACCCTGCACTGTGGCATGGGCGACGTCGACCTGTGCCGATGTCACAATGGCATCTTAGATCCCCTTGGGGACAGGGGGCTTCTTGCCAGGCAGACCGCCCGCAAAAACAACGTGGGGAAAACACTACTCTTATTATTTGTATTTATTCACTATAAATTTCATATATACAGCTTTGTATCCACACTATACCCAATGTTTTATGGTGACTTTCCCATGATCCTCTACTCTGGGTCACACGATGGTCCTGGGTCACGTGGTGGCATCAGTTCTTTCTGTGGTACTTTGTGCTCTACCTGAGTCTTCTCATCAGCACAGCTGTAACCGGGCAGCAGGGAGCCGCTCTCATATATAGTATCAGTGCCTCAGTCTTCTCATCAGCACAGCTGTAACCAGGCAGCAGGGAGCCGCTCTCATATATAGTATCAGTGCCTCATTCTTCTCATCAGCTCAGCTGTAACCGGGCAGCAGGGAGCCGCTCTCATATATAGTATCAGTGCCTCATTCTTCTCATCAGCTCAGCTGTAACCAGGCAGCAGGGAGCCGCTCTCATATATAGTATCAGTGCCTCAGTCTTCTCATCAGCACAGCTGTAACCTGGCAGCAGGGAGCCGCTCTCATATATAGTATCAGTGCCTCAGTCCTCTCATCAGCACAGCTGTAACCGGGCAGCAGGGAGCCGCTCTCATATATAGTATCAGTGCCTCAGTCTCCTCATCAGCACAGCTGTAACCGGGCAGCAGGGAGCCGCTCTCATATATAGTATCAGTGCCTCAGTCTTCTCATCAGCACAGCTGTAACCTGGCAGCAGGGAGCCGCTCTCATATATAGTATCAGTGCCTCAGTCTTCTCATCAGCACAGCTGTAACCGGGCAGCAGGGAGCCGCTCTCATATATAGTATCAGTGCCTCAGTCTTCTCATCAGCACAGCTGTAACCAGGCAGCAGGGAGCCGCTCTCATATATAGTATCAGTGCCTCAGTCTTCTCATCAGCACAGCTGTAACCGGGCAGCAGGGAGCCGCTCTCATATATAGTATCAGTGCCTCAGTCTTCTCATCAGCTCAGCTGTAACCGGGCAGCAGGGAGCCGCTCTCATATATAGTATCAGTGCCTCAATCTTCTCATCAGCACAGCTGTAACCGGGCAGCAGGGAGACGCTCTCATATATAGTATCAGTGCCTCACAGGACCTGGGATATATTACATTGCTCACAGTGTGTTGTGTTTTGTCTATTCTAACACTGAAATAAGCTGCAGGAGTGGTGCTTTATACACTCCACTTTCCTGTACCTATAGTTTGGGTTTACAAATAAAACCCTTATCCTATTTGCATATTGTTGCGTTCCATTAACCTTTTCATTGATGGTCTCTGTCAATACACAGGATTACGCAGTAGTGAAGAAGACATCCGGTGAACGTGTGACACCCAGTAGGCGTCCATGTAAGCCAGGAGGACTGAGCAGGACCCAGAGCCCCATCAAGGTGCCTCCACCTCGCTCACTGATACATGAGGGAGACAATGACCATAAGATCCTGGAACTCGCCAATAAGATCATTCAGCTGCTGACTGGAGAGGTGACTGATGGGAATGTGACATTATACAGTAACACCAGGGGATGTGTCTGGGTGATGACTGGAGAGGTGACTGATGGGAATGTGACATTATACAGTAACACCAGGGGATGTGTCTGGGTGATGACTGGAGAGGTGACTGCTGGGAATGGGACATTATACAGTGACACCAGGGGATGTGTCTGGGTGATGGCTGGAGAGATGACTGCTGGGAATGGGACATTATACAGTAACACCAGGGGATGTGTCTGGGTGATGGCTGGAGAGGTGACTGCTGGGAATGGGACATTATACAGTAACACCAGGGGATGTGTCTGGGTGATGACTGGAGAGGTGACTGCTGGGAATGGGACATTATACAGTAACACCAGGGGATATGTCTGGGTGATGACTGGAGAGAAGACTGCTGGCAATGGGCCATTATACAGTAACACCAAGGGATGTGTCTGGGTGATGACTGGAGAGGTGACTGCTGGGAATGGGACATTATACAGTAAACACCAGGGGATGTGTCTGGGTGATGGCTGGAGAGATGACTGCTGGGAATGGGACATTATACAGTAACACCAAGGGATGTGTCTGGGTGATGACTGGAGAGGTGACTGCTGGGAATGGGACATTATACAGTAACACCAGGGGCTGTGTCTGGGTGATGACTGGAGAGGTGACTGCTGGGAATGGGACATTATACAGTAACACCAGGGGATGTGTCTGGGTGATGACTGGAGAGGTGACTGCTGGGAATGGGACATTATACAGTAACACCACGGGATGTGTCTGGGTGATGACTGGAGAGGTAACTGCTGGGAATGGGACATTATACAGTAACACCAGGGGATGTGTCTGGGTGATGACTGGAGAGGTGACTGCTGGGAATGGGACATTATACAGTAACCCCAGGGGATGTGTCTGGGTGATGACTGGAGAGGTGACTGCTGGGAATGGGACATTATACAGTAACACCAGGGGATGTGTCTGGGTGATGACTGTATCATTGTGTGTGTCAGGGTCCTATAAGGTGTGAGGATGTCACTGTCTGTCTCTCCATGCAGGAGGGGAAATCTATAGAGGAACACAAGGATCTGCACAAGGACGTGATGATGGAGAATAGCCGGACCCTCATATCACTGGGTAAGAGGAAAACAAGAGATATGGTAAGAACTTACCTTTGTTATCTCTGTTTCTACGAAGTCCATAGGGTCCACAGGGTTGACCTTGGGGTATAGGTTGGGAACCAAATCCGGGCACCACGCAGTTAAAGCTTTTAGCTCCCAGGATGCACTTGGGTCCACTCTCCCTATAACCCCACCCCCAGCCAGAGGCACCTCAGTTTGTAAGTAGCCAAAGGCCGGAGGAGGAGAAAAAAAGAGAGAAAACTGGAACACTCGATAACCATACTCACAGAAATGGGAGACGGAAAACCGGTGACCAGTCACACAGCCCATTTGAAGCCAGGTGCGTCAGGGCGGGCGCCCTGTGGACCCTATGGACTTCGTAGAAACAGAGATAACAAAGGTAAGTTCTTACCATATCTCTTGTTTTCTACTTCAGGGTCCATAGGGGGTCCACAGGGTTGACCTTGGGGATGTCCCAAAGCAGTTCAACCAAGGGAGGGGACGCTCCTGTGCTCAGAGGAGAATCCGCCGCCAAAAAGGAAGCATCCTGAGAGGCAAAGGAAAACAATGCCTAGAACCTTAAAAAGGTGTGGACAGAAGACCGTGGCCACCTAGCAAGGCAAAGCAGCCAAGGCGCCACAGCGAGCCACCCACGAGGGTTACATGGCCCGAGAAAAAACAAGCAGCAACAACAGAAAGGCCTACCCATGGGTAGGCCCCTGAAGAAGACATACGAGGCCGTCCAGCCAACATATGGCCATAGGCCGGCCATCCTTTCCTGTTAAAACCAGAAATCTCAGACCACCAATAAGGAGTCCGATTTCCGTCAGGAACTTGAATGGATCACATAAATCCACAGAGGCCGGACCACAGTCAATGAGGCCACACCACCCGAGAGGACTGGGGACTGAATGGCCGCACCATAAGTTCCAGAATAATATGGAACCTGAAAATCACTAAGAAGAAACACAGGGTGAGAGCAACTCACACCCTGACAAGATGCCCTCCAGAAGAGGGAGCCACATGAGAACGCTCCCAATTCCGACACTCACCTGGTTGATATAAACTCCCTGATAGAAAGAGAGAAAGCCAAAGCAATAGACCATGTAATGGCTATCACAACCAGCGGTTCCATTAACTTTCCCCGGAGTTAACAAAGAACCACTCCTAACTCCCAAGGAGTCCCTAGGGAGGAAAAATGGAGGCATAATCCAGAAAACACTCCAAAGGATGAACTGGATATCAGAGCGGAGCAATTCCATAACCTAATCATACTGACAGTGTAGAGATCTGCACTGTCAGGAAGGCCAGGCCGAGGGTGAAACCCAAGCCAGCCGGAAAGAATGCCAGAATATCTGGAAATCCTGGACACCAGAGGATCGTATCGATAGGTATAATACCATAAGAATGATGGCTGCCACAGTTTGTGGTAGGTTCCAGCAAAAGCTGATCCATGTGCTCCAATCATTCCAACGATGAAAAAGCCATGGAAGCCGTAAGACCACTGTAGGGACGTAGTCAAAGACAAACGACCCAGGTCCAAGGCAAACCCCAAGACCCTGAGACAACAGGTCTGGGTAGTGAAGCATCAGGAATGGAGTATCGATGGAGAGACTCCGAAAAACCAAGTACCCCTGACATCTGGGGCAATCAGGAGCCACCAGCAGGAAAGCATCTCTGTCTCGATTGAAACACTTCCCTCAAGGAATAATGGAGACTGGAGAACACAGGTACGCAAATTGGAAGAACCCCTTCACCGACAAAGAGTCACTGAAGGTTGCTTCAGAATCCCCAGAGTTGGACTGTAACACCATAGTGTGATAGAGTTAGAAGGCCATGAGTGTCACCTCAGGAGGGCCCCCCCCCCTGCTCACCAGGAGATGAAACCTCTCTTGGGGAAGAGACTAGTCCCCGGGATGCACGTCGTAACGGCTGAGGACTCCCGCTTCCCAATGGAGAGCACCTGAAATAAACACTGTCGAGATGGTCGGGAGGAGACCCTCAGACAATGTCCGAATGTATGACATACCTGACATTGCCACCCAACGAACAGTATTGCTAAAAAGGAAGCTACTGTTCTGACCCTGTCGGACTGAACTTTTTCAGGTTCATCGGGAAACAAGAGCTATGCCAGAGTGAAGGCCCAAGACAGGCTAAAGTTCCAACAAGTTAATTGACAGGGTGGAATCGACAGACATCCAATTGCACTGAAATGGATGCGAACCAGACAGACACTGTCCTTAGCAAAGAATACCCTGGACGAGATGGTCATAGTCACCCGAAAAGGGACAGACTTGCCTCCGGGGAGAGCAGCATCATTTGAACAGTGATCAGACAGAAAAAAAAAAAAACTTGTTCCATCTGGAGATAAGCCAATTATGGAAAGGCCTGGAAAGGAACTAAGCCCATTCCACCCTTCCAAAGGCAGACACTGAATAGTGGACCATGCCTCCCAGAGTGCAAAGACATGTCGACTGCGCAGACATCCATGTACTCCTAATGGAAGAGTGGAGATGCCGTCTTACGCCAGAAGAATTCTCAGATTCTGAGAATCCAGCAGGGCTCCTAGGTGAAGAATACCCAGAGAGGGATGCAGGGAGGACTTTTTCCCCATTGATTAAACTTCTGCACCCTGAAGAAGCCACAGTCAACCTGACCCGGCTGTAAAGTACCCCGGTGATCCTGCTAAGAGCAGGAGGCCATCCAGGTACAGGAGCATTGGGATATACTGAACAGAAGAACTGTCAGAAAATCCAAAACGCTGGTAAACCCCTGTGCGGCTGAGAACAGTCCCAATAGGCAGAGCCCGAAAACCGTAAGTTCTGTGATACAGCAAACCTCAGTCCATGCTGAGGCAAGGTCTCTGTAAGTGCCCGTAGGCACACGTCCTGTATATCCAGTGATACCATAAAGTCCCCAGGTTCCAAACATAGTATGATGGAGCATAGGGATTGCCTCCTGAGCCCAGGTAGCTTTAGGAACTGGTTCAGGGAATTGAGACAGAGAATAGGCCAAAGAGGACCATTCAGCCACCGCACCAGAAAGAAAGCAGAACAACCAGTCCCTCGCTGAGAAAGTGGGGATGGCCCAATTAGCTCCGCTTACCCTAACAACTGTATAGCTTTCTGGATTCGTAAGGCCCTGTTCGGGTCCAAATAAGGGCCTGCGTACCATCACATGGAAATAGGCCGCCTGAGCAAAGAGAGGGCGTACCCTCCTACCCACGTAGCCGCGGCAACTAGACACTAGTACCGGGCGAACTGAGAAAATCGCCATCTCCCAGTGGTAGGCCTGTCTCGTCATGCTGACGATATATCCGTAGGTTCAGAAGCAGGATCGGCTGGCAGTCCAGGCCTGCTCGGTTGAAGAAACAGACCTTTAGGCTGACCCAGAGGACAAAAAGACTTAATAGACTTAGTCTGAGGCCCTGTAGTGGGCATAGCTGAAGGCGGGAAATTTGTACTGCCACTGTCAAGGTCAGGACCCAACAAGATCTACCCTATAGATGGTATCTGCACCTCTGCATTCCCAGAGCGCAGCCATAGGGTATTACGGAGGATACCGTCGCAGCCGGAACTCTGAAAGTTAGGAGACTGGTATCCAATATAGGCATGTCCACCTATGACAACTGCATATATTACATGAGCGACCAAATACATTTGAACCCCAGACGTGTTGGTGGGGAAAAAACATTACAAATGCATCAGCTCAGTATGCAATAGTATTAACCAACCATGCTATAGCCATGGTAGGATGGGTAACAACCCCTGAAAGCGAGTATACTGATTTCAGGCAGAGTTACCACCTACGGATCAGAAGAATCCGACCACGCAGGAATGGGATGCATAGTAACGTCTGTAATCTGACGAGTAACACGCCCATCCACCCCATGAGGGGCTCGTGATGACCCTCAGGGAATTTGGGACAGGAGGCCAAACACTGTTGTAATACCTCATAACTGACAACAGCCAGAGTCCCGCCATGCGATCCCCCCGCTAGTCAGCAACAGGGAACCAGAAGGCACGCAATACTGAGGGTGTATGATACAGGTGCAGGTTAACATTCACTCTAACCAGAATGGACCTGCCACCAGCCCAAAGCAGGGATAATAATACTTGAAATAGGCTTCCCCCCGTGTAAGAGGGAAAGAGCCCAAAACAGTATCCAGTTCACGCAGAGCCAACTGGGAAGTAACCACAGGGTGTCAACCACACCAATTTGCGTTTCGTAGAAAACAACATCCACCCAGGGTGGCCGTGGGAATCCCTGCAAGGGGAATGACAGACTATGGTGGCACCAGGGGGATTTCATATACTGCGAAAACCCCATGCAGGGAGCGATAGTCTGTGTCACAGGGGAAGAGCGCAAGAAACTGCGAGATACCCTGAGATGAAAAAGGGCAGTATGGTGAAGTAACCCCAAGTGAGGTACAACAATGGGGCCCGCCCGGCGATCCGCAATTGAGAGGATCCCGAGAAAACAAACCTCCCAAGGGGGTCGTGAAAGGGGCCGGCACCAGATGACGCCACACACAGAACCCTTTATGAGTCAAATCCTCTGCACTAACACCTGAAGCACATGACTTGCAGGATAGCAAAAATGGGTGCAGTATAACGCTCTATCTCCTGGTCAAACATATCTGACCAATCTTGGCGGAAATATCAAGCAGTGCTATACTGGTCCTGACTGATGCTAAAATTAGCCGCAGGGACCCATTTTCAGCGTATGCAACACACAGTTCCAACGAAAATGTGGCAACGTGCAGCACGCAACAGTATGTGACAAACCTCACAAATATCAACGAGTATATAAATGTGAGGTCTCAGAACCACCCTAAGTACAGCTGTATTAGGGCAGATAAGGAAAAGGGATAGATATACACTGACAGGTGAGAGAATTAAATACAGACAGTCAGCACTAGCATAAGTCACATACCATGCAGATATATACATATATACATAAACATGTCATATAATATACTGCACTATTACACTGCATTCAACTTACCCAGATTCAGTGTCTGGGAAGGCTACAGCGCTGTGTACACTGACCTGATGGTGAGGTACGCAGGGGGACTGGACTCACTGCCATCTCCGGAGCTCTGCTGCTGCACCACAAGAAAATGGCCGCTGGAGACCTCAGGAGAAGCGTGGCCCGCGGAGGAAGCAGCTCAGCGACGCCAGACTATACATACTGAAAGGCGCGCTGAGCTGAGGGGAGGAGCCGCTGTAACAGGGAAAGCTTCCTCCCCTGGCCGGCTATTAAGCCCCCGGGACGCCGGCTCCCAGCACCGAACACTAAGTCCCTGGTGGTCTAGTGGACACACGGGGTATGGGGGGCCCGCTGCCACTGCCGGCGCCTCCGGTCTGTCCCCGGAGACCGGAGGCACAGGACTGCATATTAAATGCGCGGTGATCCGCGACCTTACCTGCTCCCCGTAGATCCGGCAGCAGTCCTGGGCGCCCGCAGAGTCCGGCTAGTACAGACTCTGGGGTCCCGCTGAGATCCCCAGATCTGTACTGGCGTCTCAGCGCCGGCGGGGTGACGGAGCGGCAGCTTAGACGTCCTATGGACAGTCCGACGCTGCCGCTCTGAAAGTCCAAAGTAAAAATAAAAAAACTCTGTACTTAGAAAAAAATAAAGCTTAGGGGCTGCTAATCAGCTCCCCACTGCACTAAACGGTGACCCGACTCCGGCCGGGCACAACTTAAAACTGAGGTGCCTCTGGCTGGGGGTGGGGTTATAGGGAGAGTGGACCCAAGTGCATCCTGGGAGCTAAAAGCTTTAACTGCGTGGTGCCCGGATTTGGTTCCCAACCTATACCCCAAGGTCAACCCTGTGGACCCCCTATGGACCCTGAAGTAGAAACTTTATTTTAAAGGGACAGCAGTTTTATAGGCTAGATACCGACCCCTCAGATTGTCACGTATATACAATGTAATCAATGTTACTGTGTTTCTCCTACAGATGGATCCAGTATCAAAAATATCCCAGAGAGATGTCCCCGTCCTCTGTTTTCTCAGGTTTGTACAGAAGAGAATCACAGGACCCCACAGGAGGATCAGGTACATGGGATTTAGGGTCTCACCAAAAACTAAAATACCAAAGTGACTTTATAGTGATTTTTCACTATAGAATCTGTAGATCAACTGTGTACATTTTACTATTTAGGGTGAAGATCTGAATGTTATTAAAGTAGAAGATATGGAAATAGAAGAAGAGATGTATGTGATGGGTGATCAGCAGTGTAAGGAAGAGGAAATCCCTACAGATATCAGCACAGGTGAGTAATAATCACTTATTGCAGAGTCATATATTAGACTCCGCTCTCCTCCTCACATCATGTCACTGTGTGTTACCAGCTCAGAGATCTGACCAGTCTCCTCCCCACTCTCTCTGGTGTATCTCTTACATCAGGAGCCATCATCCCCTATTATACTCCTGTTCTCCCCCTCACATCATGTCACTGTGTGTTACCAGCCCAGAGATCTGACCAGTCTCCACCCCACACTCTGGTGATTCTCAATCATCAGTAGCCATCAGCCCCTATTATACTCCTGCTCTCCCCCTCACATCATGTCACTGTGTGTTACCAGCCCAGAGATCTGACCAGTCTCCTCCCCACACTCTGGTGATTCTCAATCATCAGTAGCCATCAGCCCCTATTATACTCCTGCTCTCCCCCTCACATCATGTCACTGTGTGTTACCAGCCCAGAGATCTGACCAGTCTCCTCCCCACACTCTCTGGTGATTCTCAATCATCAGTAGCCTATACTTGAAACTTTCCTGATGGACATAACTAAATTCTATATTGAATACACTGTTCCCAAATATTCAGATCTGGGGACCTGACGGCCACTAGCGCGTTTCGTCTCCATTGACTTTCTCAAAGCATGCTGTAAGACTAAAGTGCGGATTTTAAATGCCATTTCTCCGCCTCTAATTACAATTTACTTAATTCATAATGCGCATATTTTTGTGGCAGAGGTTTTTATTTTTCCTTTTGCACTTATCAGTTGTAGAAAAAAGCCCATTCCTATATATATATCTGATGTATTTAAAACATTACATTTTGAACATCAAAACAATATATTTTATTGGGAACTCAAAAACGCCTTCTCCATGCGCCCATGACAGTAAAGCAGCATAGAGCGTGTGTCTCAAACCCAGCGCCGATGGAAAGAACACTTCAAAAAAAAAAAAAAAGGATATCTCATTATAGAGAGGGTGAATATACTAAGTCATTAACTATATCATTTACTTTCTTATCCTACTTGGATTTTGCATTTAATATCTCCCTACCAACCTCATTCTAATGCCGGGCCGACAGATCGGGCACATTGTCTAATGTTACCCACTATGTCGCCCCAGCTGGCTGCCATCGGTACACCAACTATGTGCGACCCAGCTGCCGACGTCGGCAAGGTCAATAGTGCTGGTGAATGACATATTGGGCGGGCGGATCATGCCCGATACATGGTTTATCGGTGCCATTGTGTGTACCCACCTTTTGGTTCGTTGGTGATTCACTTTAATATCCCCTCTAATTCAGAAACCAGAAAATCTAGTTCTGAAAAATAGTTAGAATTGATAAATAATAAAATGTATATGTGTATGTAATATGCCCCACTTCTCAGTTACTAATGATGTACCAGTTTGAGTGTGGGTAGTAAAAATATCCATCAGACATGTAGATGTTATTGACGTCGTTACTTTGTAGGTCCACCACGTGCAGTGATTACTGCAGACACCCTTCTTGGCAAATTGTCCACAAGTTCCTGGACAACAGCAGACGGTATGTTTTGCCATTCTGCCTTCAGTACAGAGACCAACTGTGACACTGAAGAAGTTCGAGTCGGCCTACAATGCACCCATCACTCCAATACATCCCAGAGGTTCTCAATGGGGTTAAGATCTGGACTCTGAGCTGGCCAATCTGGGTGACCGAATTTTATGTATACCAGTCCAGTGTCGCCCTGGAAACATGACAGGTGGCATTGTCGCCCTGGTAAAAACATTTGTTATCGCCGTGGAACTGCAAGTGCATGGGCCTCCCTACGAAGTGCTCTTGTCGAAACCGACACATTAGTGGCCATTTGGAACTCGCGTGCAATGGCATGCATGGGACCATTTTGCTTGTGCGGTGGTGTCCAATCACTTTTGTCTACGACGTAGTGTAGTTACCTAAAAAAAAAAAACAGATGATATCATGAGAGATCGCAAAAAGCCAAACTGACAAAGCAGACCACAAACTGGCAAACCAGAAACCAAACTAGCCCCCTAACCCAGGGAGATCATCTGCAATGCTTTATATGGTAATCTGGAAGTAGTGGCTCAGTATTTAGTGTCAGCCCTGAATCATCATATAGTCAATCCTTCCCAGATATAACTGAGAGATCCGTGGCTCAGACGTGTCCGGTCATTACAATTGCTCCTGAGGAGGGAAAATATCTGTTGTTCTGTAGGAGATGCTACATCATCCTACTTCTCAATGAGGAGCTAACATATTTCAGCAACAATTGTAACAAACGGTATACGCCTACACCTTCCACCCATTATATACTGGGATCAGGTAATTTTTGGAATGGGTATGTAATGTCGGCGGTCGGGATCTTGGAGGTCAGAATCCCGACAGAGTTAGGAAACTGACACTTGTCAGTCAGTATTCTAACCCTCCCCTTTAACCCTCCCCTCTAACCTTAACCCTAACCCTCCCTTTCTGATGCCTAACCCTAGCCACCCCCGCCAGTGCCTAAACCTAACTTCCCCCTCCCTGCACCCTAACCCCACTACTTACCTTCGGGTGTCGGGAGTACAGCGCCAGTATTCTCAGCGCCTGCATCGGGATATTCAATGTATCTTAGGGGGAAAGTTTGCAATCTGATCAAGTTGATCCATCCCCTCTGCTCACACTCTCTCTCATTGTGTGAGTATGAGTCAAGGACGACCTTTCCTATAAGACGGTGATCCGCATCAGTACCAGATAGAGCTGGGCGCTAATACACTTTGGGGGCAATTCAGTTGTTTCCACAGAAAAAGTCCGTAGTTTGGGCACCCTAACCAAGACGGGTTAAGTCGATTTGCGTGGCTAAAACCTGTGATTTTTTTGGGGTGTGACTTGCGAAAAAAGGCAAAACAATTGAATAACGCACCCACGATCTCCTGTCACTTTAGTTGGGGGATCGGGGGCAAAAACACAATTGAATCGACCCCATTTATCTTTACCTTGATGCTGTTGCATGTCTATAGCATATCCCAATTTGATATCCTGTGTTGGAACAAAACTGTGCCTATTGGATAAACATATTGCCTTAAAGGGTTGCTATATAAATGACATTACCCAGAAACCCATTCTTCTGTTGGATGGCTTATTTCACAGACACATCACAGGGATCACATTCGGCCCTGTGTAGCATGATGTTGCAGCCTTTGCTGTGAAGACCTCCTTTACGTGATTACTTTGACGACAATCTCTGCAACCAGCCTCCCCCAGTAATTGGATGCTTTTCTAAATCTCTCTAACAATAAGGGGCGTATTCAATTAGCGGCAAAATCAATTGTTTTTTTCGGGTTGGGGGGGATGGTCCAAAGGGTTTTGAAAGAAATCCCCACATTTAGCCAAAAAAAGGAATTTTGCATGTTTTTTTTTCTCCTGGTCTGGGATGGAGAAAACATTTCTCCAGTTTCGCCTGTTTGCGCCGTTTTTTTTTTTTTGCAAAAAACGTCAATTTCTCCTCTAATTGAATACGGCCCTTAAACCCAAATCTCAAGCTGTTGTCATTGATCGCCCAGACTCAGATTTCATGTCACTGTAATAATCAAGGAAATGATTTACCATCCCCAGGACTCAATGTGAGGTTCTAGTTATGGAATCAGACCCTTATCTACGGTGTGTTTTGGGATTTCCCCAGCCGATGACTTGTCGTATTATGTTCAATAGTGTTAGAATTCAGATAGTCTCACTTTCTGAGGACATTAATCCTCTTATTTAAATAAGTTACTCATTAATGGAGACTGTCTATTAGGGGTCTATTTACTAAGCAGTGTTAGGAGACAGAGCGAAAAGTGATAAGGTGCCAGCCAATCAGCTCCCAACTGCCATCTCACAGGCTGTGTTTGAAAAATGACAGTTGGGAGCTGATTGGCTGGCACCTTATCACTTTTCACTCTGTCTCCTAACACTGCTCAGTATATAGACCCCTTACTGTATTACAATAACCTTAAGGTTGGAACATGGAATAGATAATGCCTCCATATGCACAGCGCGTAGTAATTGCAGCATAATGATTAGTTCTTGCTTTCCCTTCCAAATAATGTCTGCTTACATTAGCATGACAAGTCTGACGGAGAAACTTTACATCATTTTGAGAAAAGAGTGAGCTACCCTACAAGAACAGATTACAACGCCAATCACATATGTACAGTCATCATTGTAATACTTTTACTGGGATAATTACAAGAACAGCAACTCTGCTGCTCTCAACCTGGAATAATCACTCTGTCCCTGAAAACTCCACAAATCTGCTATAAACTTCAGTGCATACAAGTGTTAAAACCTCTGCCCTTGTTAGAGTAATAGTTAGAGTAATAGTAGTCAGGTGATAAGATCATTCGAACAGATTAGGGACTGGCACTCCGATGAGAGAAATAATTGAAAGTCCCAGTGTCCTCCTCAATAACTGCCTCTCTGGACCCCTTTTTCCAATATTCCTGCCTTTGGAGGCATCACTCCGATAAACAAATGTTTTGTGGACTAAGGTTTCAGTTTAATACTTTTTTCAGGATGCAAATGCAATAAAGACTTACCACATTAATTACCGCCACCAGGAGCTCCACACCGCTGAATCTTTAGTTCCTCTTCCAGTCTCCAATCTCGAGCTTAAAATCTTGGGAGAGCTGTTGTCATAGAAGCGCCATGTCACTTAGTGTAAACAACAACAAAACATTGTTATTACCCTGTACTCATTGTTGTCCATATTAATAAAGCACAAGATGCTGTCTTCTATACGTATATATGCGCATTTAGCATTTTCGTGTGAGTTAGCATTGTGACTGCTCTGCGATCACTCACGCAGATTCAAAGCCATCGCAGAGTGAGTGACGTCAGCTCAGCGTTTTGGGGGTGGTGACAGGGGAGTGGTCGGAGAAACGGAGGCGTGCCTGTCCGTTTGAACGCCGTTACTTGGGTGTGCATAATTTAGCCACTGCGTTGGCATACGCAGCCTGTGTACTCACTGGGTGCGACAAGGTTAGTTATTTCTGAGTACAGTCAGACCTGTTAGAATTGTGCATGGGAGGCCGATGTTACTTAATGTTCCAGATGTATGCGCAGGACTGCAAGGTATTACGGATGTGAGATAGCGGTAGTGGGCGTCTCTATTCTGGCTGTGCGACGGCATTACAATAGCATTCATTAGCATATTTCTACTTCAGGGTCCATAGGGTATCCACAGGATACCTTGGGTATAGGTGTGACGTCAGTCGCAGGGCACCAAAGAGTTAAGCTTTCAGCCTCCCAGGATGCACTAGGTCCCCCTCCTATACCCCGCCCCCGGGCCAAGGCACCTCAGTTTAGTTTGGTGCCCGGCCGGAGTCGGGTGCACCTGTTGGAGTGGGGGCTAGAAGAGCCCCTGAAGCTTATTCTTCATGCAGCTGTGGCTGCACAACTGGATGAACAGCATGGACAGTCAGTCCTGACGTCCATGCTGTCTTCCCTACACCCCGCCGGTACCAGAACGCCGGTACTGATCCGGGGATGCTGGTGGGCGTCTGGGGTCACAGCTAGCGGTGACCCCAGATGCTCCGGACCATGGCCGGATTCAAGGGGGACAGAGGTAAGCAGCGGGGTCCCGCGGTGGGTCCCCGCTGATCACATGGTCCTAAGTCCCCAGGCAGGGGGCTCCCTGGGGACTGGCTGCAGCGTGGAGCCAGGCGACCAACCTGCGCTTCCACTACCCCCTGGGACAGCGGACCGCAGCAGAGCGGTAGCGCTGCGGCGTCCCAGGGGTTAAATGCATGCCAGGGGAGCGCGCCTTCCCTGTCTCACAGCCGGCGCCTCCCCCGCTGCACACAGCCCTCTCTGCATGCTGCCGACTGGTCCTGTGGCAGCGCTCCTCCCCCAGGCCAGCCTCCTCTCTGCTCCTCGGCGGCCATCTTCTCCAGAACGCATGGTGAACGCTGCTGGAAGCGCTGGACGGAAGCATCGTGGTCTGGGTCCCCCCGCATACCTCTCCTCCGCTGTGGTCAGGTCTGTGTATGCAGCGCTGTGTCCTACCAGGCCCTGTGTCTGTGTAGTTGAGTGATCAGCGCTGTTAGTGCAGGAATTGTTATTTTTCTGCATTGTATGTGACTGTGCTAGCGCTGCTGCCTGTAATCTTTTCTTCTCTAAACTGTCAGCTTTATTACTGTCCCTGTTCTTTCTGCTAAAGCCCTTGCGGTGCGGTGCTGCAGGGTGGTCTCTCGCCTATTTAATACTTAATTGGTGAGAGAGGTCACATACGTGGTGCCATCATGTCTGAAAGTGATTTTCCCCTCCGGCTACAGTGTACCACGTGCAAAGTACCGTTAGCGGAGGGGGAGGGTAGCGCGGAGGGCCTTTGCCGGCAGTGTTTGTCCATGGCGCGGCCTATTACGGTTACAGCACCGGTACAGGAGCCGCCCTGGGCTTGTTTCGCTCAGGCGTTAACAGCTTTAGTGGGCCAGTTAGCTCCGCAGCCCGCGTTTACTCCGATGGGTTTGTCCCAGCAGTCTGTGGTGTCGTCACCCATGCAGGGGTTCCCACGACAATTGGTGGTACCCCACAGTCTCCCTATTTCCCCGCTCCCGGGTTCTCAGGAGCCAGCGTGGGTTAACTCCCTGACGAGTTCTGTACAGCACTTGTCGGATGTGTTGCAAGGGGAGTCTGTGATGCGGTCTCATAAAAGGCCGGTGGCGTCTCTGTCCGCTCCTTATGAGGATGACGAAGGGACGTCTGATGATGGGGAGATTCTAGATCCTTACGATCAGGAACCTCTCCATACTAAGGACGCTGATGCTAAGTCCAAAGTATATATTCCTGGACTTATTCGGGCGGTCCGCACAGCCTTGGTGATTGAGGACGAAGTTCCCCCAGCGGCTAAATCTAAGTATGCCTTTTTCAAAGATGTGAAGGGCGATGCCACAGTCTTTCCTCTTTCGGGTCAGTTGGTGGACCATTTAGAGGAGGCGTGGAAACAACCTGGCAAAAGATACCAGCCGCACAGACGCCTGGCGGTGGCTTATCCGTTCGCGGATAATTATTTTGCGAAGTGGGAATCCCCTTCACAGGTGGATTCTCACGTGACCCGTCTTGTCCGTAGTGCCACATTGCCGATGCCATCCATGTCCTCCCTTAAGGATGCTACGGACCGCAAGGTAGAAATCTGCCTGAAGTCCGCTTATTCCCTTGCAGGGGGGGCAGCACGGCCGGCTATGGCCATTTGCTGGGTTGCCAGAGCGATGGAGCGCTGGGCGGATTCATTAGAGGCTTCTTTTGAATCCGACTGTCCGGCCGATCAGGCGGAGTTGATTGGCAATCTCCGTGATTCGGCCACCTACATCAACGAGGCGGCTCTAGACATTAGTACTCTGGTGTCTAGAATTTCTTCAGCAGCGGTAGCTGCTCGTCGCACCTTGTGGCTGCGATCCTGGAAGGCGGACGCAGATTCCAAGAAAGGTCTGGAAGCGTTGCCGTTTACCGGAGAAGTTCTCTTCGGTCCGGATCTGGATAAGATTGTGGCCACGCTGGCGGCAGCCAAATCTGCCTGTCTCCCGTCGGCCGCTGCTCCTTCTGGTTCGGGACCATCGTCCTTTCGGTCATCTAGGGCCCAGGGCAGGCCCAAACCACAGTCGTTTCCTCGACAGGCTGGCCCTAAGAAATCGGTCAAGCCCCGGAAGCAGGCATGGAGTACCAGACGTCCGGCCCCCAAGCCAGATGACAAGCCTGCGGCCTGACGGTCCGGGCCTCCCTTTGGGGGATCCCAGGGTGGGAGGCCGCCTGCTACAGTTCGCCCAGTGTTGGTCGACCACTACGACAGACACTTGGGTTCTGGAGGTGGTTTCCCACGGATACGCCCTCTCCTTCCGGCACAGACCCCCGGCTCGCTTCTTCACCACGGGTCTCCCATCAGACCGGAACAAGGCTACGGAGCTGCGGAAGGTATTGCACACTATGCTCCAGGCTGGAGTTATAGTGGCGGTTCCATTCTCCCAGAGGGGCCAGGGTTTCTATTCAAATCTATTTTTGGTACAGAAACCCAATGGGTCATATCGTCCGATTCTCAACCTCAAAGCACTCAACAAGTCTTTGCGGGTCCCGAAGTTTCGGATGGAGACCCTACGGTCCATCATTCTGGCGCTGGAACCTGGGGACTACTTGGTGTCATTGGACATACAGGACGCTTACCTGCATGTCCCTATTCTTTGGCGCCATCAACAGTTCCTCAGGTTTGCAATCAGCAGCGACCACTTCCAGTTTCGGGCGTTACCTTTTGGCCTGGCAACAGCACCACGTGTTTTCACCAAGGTGATGGCGGTCATGGCGGCTTCTCTGCGGCTGCAGGGAGTCCGCATGTTGCCGTATTTGGACGACCTGTTATTGGTGGCAGGATCTCCAGAGCTCCTGTTACGCCACTTGGACCTGACCATTGCACTGCTGCAACGGCACGGCTGGCTAATCAACTGGCAGAAGTCCACTCTAATCCCGTCTCGGAGGATTCTGCATCTTGGAGCCTTATTGGACTCGGGACAGCAAAGGATCTTCGTGACGGAGGACAAGATCTCTGCTTTACAGTCAAGGGTGCGCAGTTGTCTGCACAGCCGCCGGGTGTCCTTACACTCGGCGATGAGGTTACTGGGCTCCATGGTGTCGGTGTTCGACATGGTGGAATACGCCCAGTTTCACTCCAGACCTCTGCAGCACCTGATCCTGTCCAAGTGGAACGGGCTGACTCAGTCTCTGAAGTCCCAGACGATTGTGCTCACCCAGGAGGTTCGCCTGTCCCTTACGTGGTGGTTACAGACGACCCACCTCAACAAGGGACGTCCGTTCTGGGTTCCAAATTGGGTCCTGTTGACAACGGACGCCAGTCTTCGGGGCTGGGGAGCAGTTTCGGGTCCACACTTGTTCCAGGGCAGGTGGACGCCGACAGAAGCGGAGCTTCCAATAAATATCTTGGAACTCCGTGCGGTCTTCAATGCTCTCCAGCAGGCACAGCGGTTTCTCCAGGGTCGCCCGGTGCAGGTCCAGTCGGACAATGCTACCACCGTGGCCTACATAAACAGGCAAGGAGGAACTCGCAGTCGGGCGGCTCTCGTAGAGGTCTCTCGGATCCTGGTTTGGGCGGAGCGCAATCTTCCGGCCATATCAGCGGTCTTCATCCCGGGAGTGCTCAATTGGGAGGCGGACTTTCTAAGTCGCCAGGACGTTCATCCGGGGGAATGGTCCCTGCACCCGGACGTTTTTCAACTACTGGTGGACAGGTGGGGTTTTCCAGAAATCGACCTCATGGCGTCCCGGCACAACAACAAGTTGCCGGTGTACGGGTCTCGCACAAGAGACGAAGGGGCGTCTCTGGTGGATGCTCTGTCCGTCCGGTGGACGTTCCGGTTCGCATACCTGTTCCCTCCGGTCTCCCTTCTTCCACGGGTAATCCGGAAATTCAAACAGGAAGGAGGGACGCTCCTGTTGATAGCTCCCGCGTGGCCCAGACGGCACTGGTTCTCAGACCTTCAGGGTCTGTCCGTGGACATTCCTCTGCGGTTGCCGCTACGACCGGACCTTCTGTCTCAGGGTCCTTGCCTTCACCCGGACCTGACTCGGCTGTCTTTGACGGCGTGGCTGTTGAGACGGCCATGCTGAGGTCCCGGGGGTTTTCCAGCTCTGTGGTGCGTACCATGTTACGAGCTCGGAAACAGTCTTCCGCGAGGATATACCATCGCGTGTGGCATACGTTCTTCCAGTGGTGTCGACCGAGAGGTTATGCACCGCGGGAGTTTCGTCTGTCTCGGATTCTCGCCTTCCTGCAAGCGGGACTAGATCATGGGCTTCGCCTTGCTTCTTTGAAGGTACAGGTTTCGGCCCTATCTGTCTGGTTTCACCGTAGGATTGCTACAATCCCGGATGTGCGCACCTTTATGCAGGGTGTTCTCCGCATTCAGCCGCCCTTTGTTCCACCTGTGGCGCCTTGGGATTTGGCTGTGGTCCTGAGGGCTCTCCAAGGACCGCCGTTTGAACCACTGGGCTCAGTGGATCTTAAATGGCTAACAGCTAAGACTGTTTTCCTTCTGGCCATTGCTTCGGCCAGACGTGTTTCTGAGTTAGGGGCTCTTTCTTGTAGACCCCCTTTCTTGGTTTTTTATGGGAACAGGGCAGTGCTCCGCACTCGGCCCGAGTTTCTTCCCAAAGTTGTTTCCCAGTTTCATATTAACGAGGAAATAGTTGTTCCGGCCTTTAACTCACCGGGTCTTTCCGTGGGTGAGGCCTCTTTGGATGTTGTGCGGGCCTTAAGGACTTATGTTGACCGCACTTCTTCGTTTAGGAAGTCGGACGCTTTGTTTGTCCTCTTTGGCTTCCGTAAAAAGGGTTGGCCTGCTTCAAAGCAAACTTTGGCAGCCTGGATCCGTATGGCTATTTCTGAAGCTTATCTTCATGAAGGCCTACCGGTCCCTCCTTCTCTGAAGGCTCATTCCACTAGGTCTGTGGGTCCTTCGTGGGCAGCTCGACGTGGTGCCTCGGCAGTTCAGATCTGCAAGGCTGCTACGTGGTCTTCTGTCCATACCTTCGTGAGGTATTACAGGTTTGACACCTTCGCCTCTCAGGATGCTTCCTTCGGGCGGCGGATTCTCCTTTCTGCACAGGAGCGTCCCCACCCTTAAAGGATACTGCTTTGGGACATCCCCAAGGTATCCTGTGGATACCCTATGGACCCTGAAGTAGAAAATATGAGATATGGTAAGAACTTACCCTTGTTATCTCTATTTCTACGAAGTCCATAGGGTTCCACAGGACTCCCGCCCTGTCGCACCTGTGCTGCAGATGGGCTTTGCTCTGGTCACCGGTTTTCCGTCTCCCTCTGGTGAGAATGTGATTCTTGTATGTGTCCAGATCTTTGTTCTCTCTCTTCCTTCTCCTCCTCCGGCCTATGGCTTGGTAACTAACTGAGGTGCCTTGGCCCGGGGGCAGGGTATAGGAGGGGGACCTAGTGCATCCTGGGAGGCTGAAAGCTTAACTCTTTGGTGCCCTGCGACTGACGTCACACCTATACCCAAGGTATCCTGTGGAACCCTATGGACTTCGTAGAAATAGAGATAACAAGGGTAAGTTCTTACCATATCTCATATTTTTTGCAACAGATCTGCGTGCGTAATCGCAGCCGTGATCGAAATAGCGATCTATAATGAACCAGGCCCTGTGTTTTTATTTTTATCATGGATAATTGAGACTTACAATATCAATTTCAGTCATTTGTAATTATCACATACCCTTGAATCGGGGGAAGTATTTCACATAGATATTTCAAACCTATTCTGCTGAAGATGATAATGCATGTGCCATTTACACAGTCCTGTATTGCTCTCCTGCTAAGGGCCGTATTCCATTAGTAGCGATATTAACGTACCCGCAATAATATTGCCGATTTTTCATGTAAAAATGGAGAAAACTTTTCTCCATTTTAAAAAAAGGGGGAAAATGTGCAAAATCCCTATTTTTGTGTAAAAATTAGGAGATTTCTTACAGAACCCTTTAAAAAGCCCCCCTAATGATACTTTAGCGGAAAAAAAAATCGGAAATTGCGTACTTTGGCAAAAAAACCTACCACTGAAATTTTGGTCAACATTTTTTTTTTTTCATGAAAAATTAATTTAATGTATTGGGGCTGGTATTTTGGATGGACATAAAGATGCGCCAAGTGTTTTAAACATTGCACGTGGCTGGCGCAGGCGTTTTTTTGTGGTTTTAAAAAACCAACTGTGCCAGCCACGTGCAATGTTTAAAACACTTGGTGCATCCTTATGGCCATCCCAAATACCAGACCCAATACGCTAAACGCATTTTTCACGGTTAAAAAAAAAAAGTGACCGATATTTCGGTGGCCTTTTTTCGCCAAAGTGCGCAACTTACGAGTTTTTTTTTCGCTAAAGTATTATTAGGGGGGCTTTCTAAAGGGTTCTGTAAGAAATCCCCACATTTTTACCCAAAAATAGGGATTTTGCAAATTTTTTCGCATGCACTAGGCTGGAGAAGAGTTGTCTGCAGTTTTTACGCGAAAAACGTCAGTTTTTCGCCGTCGTTGGCGAAATCGGCTGCAAATTGTCCGCAAATCGGCTGATCGGACGGCCCATTCGCAAACGACGCCAAAAACGGCCGATTTCGCCTTTAATTGAATATGGCCCTCAGTGAGACCAGCGCGGTTAGGACTCGATGCAGTGTAACAGTGTATCGGTAGAAGCAATCTGAGAACATCACAAATAAGGGTGGCAATCACAGCGCATATAAGTCTCTCCGCAATACTGACGCGTTTCACCGGTGGTTTCCAGTATCATCAAAGAAATTGCAAGGATTTGTACTCGTAAATCGTGTTGATCATACAATATACCTTGACATTACGCTCGCTTGCAACATAAGGACGCCCACTTTACTATACACACAACCGTAATACTGTGTAAGTCTGCGAAACCATCGGTAACATGGAGTACCATCGGAGCCTCAAACACACTTGTACAAGGTCTGACCTTACTCAGGAATTGCTAACCTCATCGCACGCAGTGAAAGCCCAAGCTCTGCATGGCATCGCAGTGGCTAATTTATGCACGCCCCTGTGACGGCATTCAAACTGGCACTGGCCAGGCACTGGCATGCCTGTGTTTCGCCGACGACCTCCCCGTCATCACCCCCCAAACGCTAATATCCTGTCAATGCGCAGAGCGCAACAATCGGCAGTTGGGAACAGGCCCATAGTACTAATCTTATCTTATTATATATGCAGTTTATTCATGCTCTGTGTGCTGTTTTAATTATATATGGCTTGATATACAGAAAAAAAGTAAATATGGTATGCGTTCAGCATCCCGATCGCCGGGATGCCGAAGGTAAGTGGCGGGTTGGAGGGGAGGGTTAGGCATTAGGGGGAGGGTTAAGGTTGGGACCTAATGCGGGAGGGATAGGTTTAGGGTGCGGGGGGGGGGGGGTTAGGTTTAGGCGCTGGGGGGGTTAGCGTAGGGAGAGGGGGGATAACATACCGACCATCAAGTTTCAGTATGTTATCTCTGTCTTCGGGGTTCTCACTGCCGTGGTCCCGTGTGTCGGTATTACCGATTTCGTAAAAAAATATATATATATATTTAAACTACTATTGGTAGACATTTATTTCCTCTTTATTGAGCTTTACTTGCCATTTCTCATTGATCCAGCCTGTATATGGAGGTATTACATTAACATTAAGGTTGTAACACATAATAGATGCATCTTTATATGTAGCATAAGTAGTTATTGGTGTTGGGTTCGTAATGTACACACACCATCTGATAATCACATATATACAATGTACTCAGTCACTGTGTGTCTCCTACAGATGGACCCAGTAACAGAGATACCCCAGAGAGATGTCCTCGTCCTCTTTATTCCCAGGATTGTACAGAGGAGAATCACAGGACCCCACAGGAGGATCAGGTAGGTGGGAGTTAAGGTCTCACCAATATAGCAAAGTGACTGTCACTATATGATCTGTACAGCAGCTGTGTGTGTCTTATACACTATTTAATCTCAATTGCTTACATCCCACATCATAGAGGGAGAATAATGCCGGGCATACACGGTTCGATGCACCGTATAGTGCGACTGCCAATCCGATCGTGCTGTCACTGCCGGCATTCGTGATGTCCCCGCAGACCGCACGATATGCCGGCTCCCCCCTCCACCATTTGAATGGGATCGTACATCGCATCCCAGGTCAGATGGTTTTGCAGGAAGACCTGGGGATGCGATGTACGACCCCGTTGGAGCGCGCAGCACGATATCAGGTGCGATATCGTGCCCATACACGGCACGATATAGCACTTATATCGTGCCGATCCGTCGGATCGACACATATGTCGTGCCGTGTATGGCCACCTTAAGAGACATATTAAAGTATAATTGTTTTTGTTTTGTGGGTTATTTAGGGTGAAGGTCTGGCTAATGTTAAGGTAGAAGGTGGAGAAGAGACGTATATGAGGGGTGATCAGCAGTGTAAGGAGGAGGAAATCCCTACAGCTATCAGCACAGGTGAGGAATAATCACTTATTACAGTAGAGTCACTGCAATAAATAGAATGCTGTATTTATCACTCCCTGGGCCTGATGTAGAGGGACTCATAGCGCAGATGTCTACGGAGCTGAGCGATTATTTGCAATTGTACTTGCGTGAAAATTACAGTCGGGACAGACGGTATCAGAAGTGTGGTGGGAAAGTGATGGGCATTCATGGGAGGTGGCTAGTAGTCAGCGCAAAAAGAATCCATTCATTGGGAGTGTCGCGGGCATGTTGATACATACACGGACGCAGGAATAGGAGGCCATAACCCGACGGTATATCTGCAACTGCCATAGTGCCATGATGCAACAGATGGCGGAGTATAAGACCGCTCATATCGGTATTACAGCGTGCACGGACGCTAAAGGGGGTCGTCTCAGACCATGCACCTTTGTTGCGCAGATTTACACAAGTTAAGGTCCTTGTAGCGCCATTTGCATAAAGTCGCAGATATGCGAGCGCCAATTGCCACTGCTGCGTGCGCTTTTGCGTGTGACTCAGACTCCAGCCCCATATGTAAGCTATAGCCTCCTATTGGACTCGGCAGTGCCAGCTATCTACCAGTGACATCACAATGATAAAATATATGTCCACATCTGTTCATCCTGAACAACAAATAGCGCCGTGATGTCAGTCTTACAGGATAATTGCTGGTTTTTTTCTACGCTTCCTCAAAAATCCCTTTCTATTCCTCCAGGATATGAGTGAGTCTGAGGTTTAAAGTCTGACCCTCTGTAAATTTACAGTTAGGAGCTGAATGGTTGGTACTTAATCTTGCTCCAAGTGCCACGTTCAAGGAAAATAAAGATTGAGTAAAACCAATGTCCTTATTCCTTAGTTCCCTTAAAATGGGATGTAGTTATGAGACCAGCGGCCGCGATGCCGCCAGTCACAATCCCGACGCCGGAATCCAGTAGGACGACCGTTCGAGCGATAGGAGGCCGGGGCGCCCTTAGTGTTAGCCGCGGTGAAGGGGGGAGTTAGGTTTAGGTCGCATAGCAGGTTAGCGTTAGGTTTCTTGGGGGGGGGGGGGTTAGGGTTAAGCAACCCTATGGGGGAGGGTTAGGGCAAAGGCACCACTGAGGTAGGGTTAGGGTTAGGCACTAAGGTGGGAAACTTAGGTTTAGGCACTAACTGGGAGGGCTAGGGGAGAGTAAGTATACTTATCCGACCCCTGTCGAGATGCCGCTGTTTGTATTGTGACGGAAGGCATCCCGACAGCCGGCATTACATACCCATTCCCTTTAAAATATACAACTCTCCATAAGAACTTTTTGCAAGTTTCTCCAATATGTTATTGTATAACTAAAATAAACCCTATTTGTTTAACACACTACTGGCATGGTTCAGCATGTCGGCAGGCACCATGAATCAGTGGTCCAACAGGCCCTTCATACAGGATTTTACCATGCATAAGCGGTGTCTGCAGACTTCCTATTAAAGACTGAGACCGCACACATATGTAAATAGGCGCTGTGATCTATCATTTATAAAAATGTGTCTCAGAGTTTACTACATGAGGAACAAAAGACTGCACATATGGAAAGAGCCACAGTGATCTTGGCTACTGAAAAGTTAATATCCATAAGATTCATTGGGCACGATTCTATTCAACGCTATGTAAATAGCTCCGGGAGTGAGCTCCCGGAGCTATTCAATACACCGCGCTGCCAAGTCCGACTAATGATTTCTTCTCTCATCCCTCTGGGGGCGCACTGATTAAGGGACACTGTATAAGGGGCACTACTGGGGCCCTGCATAAGGGGACCACTACTAAGGGCACTGTATAAGGGGAACTAAAGGGGGGCTGCATAAGGGGGACCACTACTTGGGGTACTGTATAAGGGGCACTACTGGGGGCCTGCATAAGAGGGACCACTATTGGGGGCATTGCATACTGGGGGCAACTTGGGGCACTGCATAGGGGGGACTGTATAAGGGGCAGTGCATTAAGGTGCATATGGAATGGAAAGGAATGTTCCCAGAGTGACAAGAAAGGGGTGTGTATCATGTTGACATGCCCAATTTTTCAGTGGCCATGTCCCTTTTTTCTACGTGCGCCGTAGGGGGTGGGGCTCCAATTTTTTAATTTGCCCTGGGCCCCAAATACCCTAGTTACGCCACTGATTTTGTGTCCTAAAGTTTTCTTTGTATACGTTCCAGTGATGAACTGTTCAGATATTTGGGCTTTAACGATTACTGTAATTTGTGACTTATTCAAATTGCAGTGCATTGGCTAGTGTGCCCAACGCTACCCTATGATGCTAAACACTAATATGTCCTACTCCTTTACTGTAAGCTAAATTGTATGCATCAAGGGAGATCTGACCTTATTTGAAACAAAGGTATATATTCCTTGATTGGTTGGCTCAGTGAGGCCTACCCCTTCTCTGATTTGTCTGCCCTGCTCAAACATCCACTTTGATTGGTACAGCATTTCACCTGCTTATATGAATTGATGACCGTGCTGAAGACTGCTTTTGGCTCTAAGAGCAGATGCGCTTCTGAGTGTAGCATCCCCCTACCAGCATTAGCAAAAATTGATTCCAACTCATTTAGAATCTCTACTTTAGAACAACATACCTGTAGAACTGAAGATCAGCTCCATTCCCTCCAAGCTCCTGTTGATTCTCAAGCCTGCACCATTCAAACTTGAATCGCCACTTCAGAAATTATCTCTGTTTTATGAGTCAATTAAAAAGGCCTCCCTAATGGATTTTTGAAGTAAATTCTTGCCTTTGGCGCTGGACATTCAGGACACCTTCCCTGCCCCACAAATTCAGCGGGAACACAGTCTAGTCCCAGAGAGGGACGTTAATTGACCTAGGCCTCGTCCTGTAATAGCCAAATATCTCGACTATGGGGCTAAGGAGCAAATACTCTCCTCTTATCATAGGACTCCCTCAAAGACCGTGAAAGGCCATCGTATTTTAATCTTACATGATCTTTTTTTACTTTGGTGTCGTAGAAACGCAAGGAGTTTTCGGAGGTTTGTCAACACCTCCATAAGCCTAATAAAATATTTGCCCTGCTTTATCCGGCCATATTAAAGGTGGTAGACAATGGTCACATGTTTTTGGATTACCCCTCCTTGGCTAAGCAACACTTTATGCCCAGGGGCGTAGACACTATTTGGGCAAAATGGCACTCACCAGGGTCACCGGCCAGGGGGTAGAATCAATATGTGAGTGCGAGTGCCCGATACGCTTCTGGCTCCTAGATGTCCAGGGATGGACAGCCGCTGGCTGCCTGGTACAATACAATGAATTAATAAAAATGTTGTTTTGAGACAAGGTGCACGTGACGTCATAACATCATACACGCCACATAGCTGCACTGAGGAGCTGGCCACAGCCACAAGATACAAGAGATGGTAAAGTATCTGTAGACTGCGGGGGTTTGATGCAGGCGGGCCAGGGGCTGGAGCTGGGGAAACAGGAGGGGGATGGCTAGGTAGACAGAAAGAGGGCTGGCCGAGGAGACAGAAGTGAGGCTGGCTGGGGAGTCAGAAGGGGGGCTGGCAGGTGAGACAGAAGGGGTGCTTCCTGATGAAACGGAAGGTGTTGCTGGCTGATGAAACATGGGGGCTGGCTTGGGAGACGTTATAAGTACAGAGTGTAATTATATAGAAAATATGGGGAAAGAGTGGCGCTAGTCCATAACTTAGCCAGGGGTGCTCGGACCCCTAAATACACCCCTCTTTATGCCGCCTAGATCACCTCCTCCTCCCTAAAGGGAGTCATTAACCATGGTAAAGAGCATTGTCCATATCCCTTCCCTTTTATGGAATGGGGTTAAGTTTGCTAGCGTTTATTCAATTTGTTCCAATGTACATGTTTTTGACTCACGCTGTTCCTCACGGACAGGGCCTGCCTCAATTTATTATGTTTAGGAAAATAAGTGAAAAGGTCGTTCTGAAGCAAGACAGTATTTTTTTGTATTTTGCTTATGTTGATGTCCTATTTGAATGCTCTAACTGATGTAACTTTTACTCTTTATACTCTTTGTATTGTAACATTTTTGGTCATTTCAATGTTTGGGTCTCTCTTCGGTAAGAATGGTCCTCCCATGGGTTCCCTACCTCCCCTGGTTCTCAGTTTTTATGTCCTCCATTTTTTTAATACAATTGTAATTTTTCTAGTGGCGTAATGTGCTGTTTTGCTGTGGTGGTTGACACGTTGATGTACCACTCTTCCCCCCCCCATCGCGTTGAACAACCTCTTGCTCCGGAAACTATATCTCTTTATTAACCGCCAGCCACTATCTTACTGATCCCTGGCGCCTTCTCAATCCTACTGACCACTCGTTCACATTTCATTCTGCAGCTCACCGTTCTTTTCTAGTATCAACTATCTCTTCCTGTCTGACCATCTCCATGATTAGTTATACAGAGTTGACCTCCATGATATTCTGATTTCCGTTCATGCCCTGATATCTTTGTCCCTGACCCCTACCCCACAGCTTACTGCCACTCGCGATTTCCCTCATACTTGTCCTATTCTGATGAACTTAGGACCTGTTCTGAATTCTGGCTGGTCAGAATTATTAGATGATCATTTTGAGCATTGGGACAATCTAGTCCTTTTTTTGGGAAACATCGAAGGCCGTGTTACGTGGTCGGATTATTGGATCTGTGTGGGGAAAAAACGTGAAGCTGAACAGACTTATGTCTCCTTGCCTAATGCCCTAGCTTCAGCTTTTCATGACTTCCGATGTTAATCTCAACCTTTTACAAAAAGCTTTTTGTAAGTTTTCTATTAATTAAGGCACGTAATTCACTGTCCATTCGTAAACCTCGATATTACTGTTTGGGAAATAGGCAAGGTCGTTTACTTACATGCATAGTGAAACCCATACACAAACACTATTATATTACTGGCATTAAGCATTCCCTCACACGCTCTCAACGTACCTCTTCTAAGGACATACTCTCATTGTTTCTGGATTTCTGGCGTACCCTTTATAGTCAGTAACAGGCGTGCCTTCCCCTTATGCACGACCAAGAACAGCCTCTACGTACATCGTGGTCCTCACCGACAGGAAATACCTCCTTTCACATTAGTCTCCCACAAGATACGCCATGCACGCATCTACTTGCTACTTCAGACACGTGCGTAGTTGGTTCCAAATCGGGAGATGCGTCCGTTTTCATGCATGCACCCTGATGGTGAGCGTGAGTCTCTTGACCGCATATTCTTATTTGCACCCTTTATCCTATTAGTCACACTCTCTTTTGGTCGTGTCTCTACTTTGGTTTGTGTATAAGAGGTACTTGAATCAATGCTAATGGGTTGGTTATGGGATGCCGACGCTCCAGATCCCGGCTGTCAGAATCCTGACGCTAGCATACCAACACTCGTTGTTTGGTATGCTAACTTTCCCCCTCTCCTTACCCTAACCCTAATCCTCCCCCCTAGTGCCTAACCCTAACCTCCCTTTCTCTGGTGGCTACACCTAACCTTCCCCACTTAGTGACTAACCCTAACCCTCCCCCTAGTGCTTAACCCCTTGATACCTTCAGGATATCAGCAGTCGGAATTCCTGAGCCTGGATCCCGACTGCTGTTGTATATAGACAGTCAGCATCCCGTGTGATTGGATGCTGACTACATCCCATGCTAATCATACAATTATCACCATGTAAATATGGTCCCTATTTATACCATGTTACAAGTTTCCTATAGACCCATCTGTGGTGTTTTGACCACTCTGATGTGTGTATATCTCCAGGGTTTGGAATTCTCATTGTATGACGTATGTTACACCAAGGTCCTGGTGTGGTAGAGGTAATAATAGCTCTCATGCTTCTATATAGTGTTTGTTCACCACTATTCTATCAAGAAATGTTTGTATTGTATTTCTGCACATGCCTTTCTTATATCACAGCTGTACAGACTCCAGCTGTAATGTGAGATAACAGATAAGTAGGTTGGGGGAGGGGGACATCTTATCTAATAAGATAAGTACATTACATTGAAAAGGTAATCTGTAACTGGTCACAGTAAATCTGGAATGTATTGATCACTTGTATTAATATCACTCGTACATAGAGATGATGATATTAACAATAAAGCATTATGCCGGTATTCTGTTTCCATGGCGTTAGACCATGGTTTCAGTTCCTTACTGAAAGAAGTGAGGAATCACCGAGGTAATATGGGATCAGGTAACACAGTGTATATAAACATTGGGGAGTAAAGGTGCATACACATGGGACGATCTGTACCACCAACGACATGAAAGATATCTTTGAAAGATATCTTTCAGAGATCTCTTTCAAAGAGACCTTTGAAAGATATATTTCAAAGAGATCTTTCAGTGAGTCATCCTGCCACATCTCTGAACATGCAAAGTTGACGATATCGTCCAGATTGGCCTGCATGCACGGACGATCAAAGATTTCGTTATCGTTCATGCGGGAACGCGCATCGTTGGTCGTTCACTGCATAAAAATGAACGATATGAACGATATATCGTTAAACGATATAGTTATCGCTTATATCGTAACGATATATCTGTCCGTGTGTACGCACCTTAATGAATGAGGATCCGGGGGCCTATGTCTCGCTGCTCTTTACCAACCAATCCGGCAGACAATATTTTACCTAATATAGTTGATGTTTAGCTTGCCAGGGTCATTTGGAATATCATATCTATGATTATCTTTAAAAGATAGTAAAATATGTGTCCCTGGCACCAAAGTAAAATATACTTTAGTGGGGAAAAAAGGGTTTTATATGAATTCTAATAGAAAGAGGATTCTGAAATGATCGAATCCTATGGATTAGAACACATATAAGAGCACATATAAAATCACTAAACTGCTATGCACAGTATAATCATAAACATGCTAAGGGAAACCATTGTAATATTGATCATGGTGCTGTGAATAAAAACATTCAGTTAAATAAAATTTAGCATGTATATACCTCAGAGTCCCATAATTCCGCCAGGTACCGAGCCGTGAGATCGCGATCTATTGAGGTATAGGCGCTCTGTTCAAATTGATGCAGTGTGCAGATTTTGCTTTAAATAATGATGATGGTGTAATAGTTAATAATAGTAATGCAAAGGTTCAGCCCTGTTATACTAGTTTTTTTTTTATTAGTTTTTTTTTTTATTATTTTCTCACAGTAATCCAACAGGTTGTGGTTTTCTTGATCCAAAACATGTTTTAGAAGTATATTTTAAAACTCGTTGCATATGATAAAACTCGTTGATAAACGGGCTGTATTATCTGAGAGACACATAACAATATGTGTTTCCTACAGATGGATCTGGTACCAGAGATACCCCAGAGAGATGTCCCCATCCTCTTTATTCCCAGGATTGTACAGAGGAGAATCACAGGACCCCACAGGAGCATCAGGTAGGTGGGATTTAGGGTCTCACCAAATACAAAAGTGATTTATCACTATATGATCTGTGGAGTATGTGTTTGTCTTATACACTGATATTATACCGATTAATCTCAGTTACTGATATTAGACATTACCAAAGTGATATTTTATTGTTTTGTGGGTTAATTAGGGCGAAAATGTCACTGATGTTAAGATTGAAGATACAGAGGGAGAAGGAAAGACGTATGTGAGGGGTGACCAGCAGTGTAAGGAGGAGGAAATCCCTACAGATATCAGCACAGGTGAGTAAGAATCACTAATTACAGTAATCTCTTATTCTACACCCTCCCCGTCAGTACAGAATGTTGTGAAAAATGTATCTGCCATGTGGGGGAGCTGGGAGCCTGCTCTTATCCACCTATAATATCATTATGTGCTACCAGCCCGGCTCTCTCCCCACACTTTCATGTGATTCTCATACATCAGTACAAGCGGCGTCACCATGGTGATTCAAGCGGTGATCAGCGGGATTCTGACATTTGGCGGGATTCCGGCGCCAGTATTCTAAGCGCCGGCATCCCCTTTGCTGGCATATTGACTGCGTCCCTATCATCATACCCCTGCACTGCCATATGTGATATTACTTAATATGTTCCATGCATAATATTACCTGAAAATTTGATTCTCAATATGATCTATAGTAATACTGTGATAACACAAAATAGCAGATGATTCCGCTCACCTATCACAACACACAGTTCACACACTCTTATCTTCTTCTACAAAATGGCTCCACTTCAGTCTCTGAGCTTGGATGCGTTCTAGCGATGATTTCTTCATCATCTGATCTACATCTGTGTCCTGCTCTCTCCTTAAGCCATCTCCCTCTTTTGTGTTTAGTGTTACTCTGCCCTACTGTTCTCCTTTCACTGATTGGCAACTCCCAATTCAGCCTCAATTAGTAATTTGTCTCTGGCTATGTTACTTGAGGTTGGCACATAGAGGCTTCTTCACTGTTGCCTTTCCTACCTGTGTGCCCATTTGGAGAACTACAAGTAATGCAGATGCATGGGCAGGATATGCTGCTAATTTGGCCCACATCGATTCTACGTCTCCATAGTCTAGGTGTGAGGACACTGTCTGTATGGACGTAGCTGTTGGATAGTATCACTGGCTAATGAGGCCTATGACGATGGCTGGGCAGTGTATATACTTTGGAATTATTGTTTACCAAAGTCTGCATTTTATGCAATGTGCTGGATGATGTGGTTGTGTTTATATTTTAATTCAGTCATTTATCTGTTCACAATAGCCCTTTTATTGTTTTGTACATGCATCATAGTAATTAAGATTGATTTCTTTTGCAATAAACAAAAAAAAAAAACTACTAAACATTTTGATCTTGCTAATAATATGAAAAGGTGCTCCTTGCTAAAAAACTAAAATAATATTTTCCCTTACATTTAATTCCAACAGATGGACGCGCAAGCAAGAATACCTCTAAAGGATATGTAATTTTGTCTTCAGACTACAAAATACAAGATGCCAGAACACAAGAGTCTCCAGGAGAAAACTCAATTACTCCAAATGTACAACCAGTGCTTTATAGCACAGATATATCATCTGATCCTTCTAAGAGTGAGGAATGTTCTCCTGATATTGCTACAGACAGTACAGCTCATAGAGGTGATAAAACCTTTCCCTGTTCTGTGTGTGGCAAATGTTTCACAAAGAAATCATATCTAGTCAGTCATTATAGAATTCACTCGGGTGTGAAACCATTTCCATGTGCTGAGTGTGGAAAGTGTTTCTCTAAGAAATCCCATCTAGTTAGTCATCATAGAAGTCACACAGGTGAGAGACCATTTCCATGCTCTGAGTGTGGGAAATGTTTCATATTGAAATCGAATCTCGTTCTACATGAGAGAACTCACACAGGTGAGAAACCATTTCCATGCTCTAAGTGTGGAAAATGTTTTGCAGGGAAATCCAATCTCGTTAAACATGAGAAAAGTCACACAGGTGCTAAACCATTTTCATGCGCTGAGTGTGGGAAATGTTTTACACGTAAAAATATTCTTGAACAACATCAGAGAGGTCACACAGGTGAAAAAAGATTTTCATGCTCTGAGTGCGGGAAACGTTTTACAGAGAAAGCAGGTCTTATTAAACATCAGAGGCTTCACACTGATGAGAAACCATTTCCATGCACAGAGTGTGGGAAATGTTTTACAGAGAAATCGACTCTTGTTAAACATCAGAGAACTCACACAGATGAGAAACCATTTGAATGTTCTGAGTGTGGGAAATGCTTCATACTCAAAAAGTATCTTTTTGCACATCAGAGAACACACACAGGTGAGAAACCATTTACATGCTCTGAGTGTGGAAAACATTTTACAGGGCAATCGAGTCTTGTTAATCATCAGAGACTTCACACAGGTGAGAAACCATTTAAATGCTTGGAGTGCGGGAAATGGTTTACCCAGAAATCAAATCTTGTTAAACACCGGAGAACTCACACTGGTGAAAAACTATTTTCATGTTCTGAGTGTGGGAAATGGTTTACAGGGAGGCAAGGTCTCATTAACCATCAGAGAATTCACAAAGGTGAGAGACCATTTAAATGCTCGGAGTGTGGCAAATGTTTTACTCAGAGATCAGGTCTTGTTAGACATCAGAGAACTCACACAGGTGAAAAGCAATTATCTTCTGAGTTTGGGAAATGTCTTACATATCACAAAATACCAAAAATATCCATGAGCTAATACACAGTACACAATAGCAATACTGTAAATATTGCACATTATGCATGTTTTGTAAATTGCACAGTGAACATACAGTCAGGTGCATAAATATTGGGACATTGACAGAATTTTCATATTTTGGCCTCTATTCACCATCACAATTCCTACACCGTTCACCTGATTTGGATGTAATTACCCTCAAATTAAATCTGAAAGTCTGCAGTTAAAGCACATCTTGTTTGTTTCATTTCAAAGCCATTGTGGTGGTGAATAGAGGCCAAAATATGACAATTCTGTCAATGTCCCAATATTTATGCACCTGACTGTAGGTGGAATATCTGTTGTCAACATAAGACTGGATTTCCTTATTCTGTTAGATATCAGCAACTTCTCCTTAGTAATAACAAGATCACATTGTTATGTAGGGTCTTTAGTAATATATAAACTTGGCAGTGGGCTGGAGATATAATTTGGGAGCTGTGAATCTCCTAAATTATGTATGTTTTGTCACACTCATTGTAGGTGTAAAATGGTCTATATAATTGAGGCAAGTGGATGAAGGTATTATGTAACAATTTTCTGAACAATGACTTTTGCCAGTGTTATGACCTAGGGATCATAATAACAATGTTATTTTGAATGTGTGTAGTCTAATTACTGATAAATAAAAGTGATATGTTCCATTCAGGTCAAATTTCTCTCTTTCTGTAATAATCTCAGTTTCTTCTAAATGTAACATAACATGGTCATCCACTCGCCTCTTCAGTTAGTTTTGTACTCTGTTACGATTGTGAAAGGTCATTAAGAAAGCTTCAGCATAGTTATTCCACAGTGCAAATGCAATTTCGGATTCCTCCATACAGAATTCTGGGGTATTAAGGCTCAGTTGGAATCTGGGCACTTTATATTTCACTCTAGAATTCTAACTGCTCCACCTCTAGTTCAGTCTACGCAATTTTGGCACACCATCTAGCTTAAGACTTAGGTGGACACTGAGTCCAAAACCCGCTCGAGTATCCATCCTTTTTTGGGAATTTATTTGTCCAGAAATAGAAAAACTGATTTTTATTTTTATTTTTTTGTATCTCAAATAATGAACACTGAATTTTGAGATCCTTGTCCTTTTAAACAATCCGATGTCTCCCCTTTCTTGACCAGCTACCAGCTGATTGGTCAGGTCATCTAATGACATGTTATATGACTCTATGTCCAGTCCACACTATGTATGTCACAAATGCTTAAAAAAGGAACATGAATACCTGGGTTTGTTTGATCACCTAATAGAGGTATGATTCTTCTAGAGTGTTCTTGGCAATAAGATACCAAGACACATTAGATAATGTCATTTGGAACCCTAGTTATGCAAATTTGTCCATACTCGGCAGTCCTATGTGGTAGATTGCTCATTTTTTAAATGGGTCGGGTCCCTAGCGTTGTTAAGCAATTCTTTCACATTTGAAGTTCCCAGCTGTATTCTAAATGTGAAAAAAAAAAAAATCTTGCTGTTCAGTCCCTGTATGAGTCTAATTTATTCTGACATCCTCACTGCAATCAGGGAGCGAAGTTGCTTTTTGGAAGAAATTTCTACTCTGTCGTTCTATATGTAAAAATGACCTGACTGTGCGGTTGTCAACTTTAAGAGTTAACCCTTTTGCATGACTAATTGGTAATATAGTATATTTATTTACACACATGACCATTTTCTTCACATATACTGAACATTAAGCCGTTCCAAACTATGTCAGAGAATGCCAGTTTATGTAAGGCAGAGCAATAAGGATTTTGGGGTCTATGTACTAAGCCACCAACCACTACTGTCATTTTTCAAAGACCGCCTATAAAGTAACAGGCGCTGATTGGTTGGTACTTTATCTCTGTCCACGTTATCTCTTTCCAAGTCTTAGTACATACATCCCGTAGCCACAGTGCCATGGCAACAGAATACCTCAATCATTCGGGAGGCACCAAGAGCTCCATTACCATGAGAGAACCTAAACCAGGATCATGTGATGGAAAGAATGGAGTTTTCCCATTATCGCTTTATTGTGGAGGTGGAAACTGGGAAGCAGATTCTCTCAGCAAGCAGGCACTAAATACCAGTAAATGGTCTCTTTAAATCTTTGTAAGAAGATTGTGGAAATTTGGGGTAGCCGGATGCTAACATGATGCCATTCAACATACAGTTGTATCTATCATTTACCCAACCATTAATTACATTTGAGTTTGATTTCAGTATATGTACCTTAGATCACCAATAGACACACAACATTAACCCAGCTAAGCGCAGGCACAATCTGTACGTCTACGGTGCCATTTCAGTTGAACCACGAGGTGTAGGGCCACAGGATGTCAAGCTCTGTCCTCAGGACCCCAAACAGTGCATGTTTCCCAGGTCTCCTCCTGAGGACCGAGTTTGAGAACCACTGTGCTAAAGGATAAATGATCCAAAGGCATTATTGGCAGGCACCCTGTAGCAATGGCTTCCTCGGGTTCTAAATTGGGTAAACAGAGAGAGGGTAGTCAGGAGATACTGCCAGCACTGAACTGGCCAAGGTATTTGTGGTACATGGACATTCCTTAAACGACAAAGGGCAAAGTATCTTAAGTCAAGGTCCTTCTCGTCAAAAAGGTTTAGTTCTATTGCTTAATTCCATGGCTCAGGGTTTTTCTGATAGTACAGTTCAGACCATGCTTAAGTTTTGAAAAACATTTTCAACTAGGAGTTATGACAGCCTGTGGAAGATGCATCTCTTTGTCTGAAAGGAAGGAGTTTTCCATCTCTTTTTGGCTGGCCTATCTATGGCTGTTCTTGGAGGAGGGTCTGGATGGTGTTTTGAGACTTAACTCTCTGAAGGCTCATATTTTGTCCCTTTCCATTTCACAACAAAGATAGCTTGTACTATTTCCCAGAGATGCACAATTTCTTGCAAAACGTGATGCACTTGCAACCTCCATACATTCTCCGAAGCTCCTTGGTATCTTAACATTGTGCATATCCACTACACGAAAAAAATTGAACAATTACGACATCGATATGGTTCAATCGTTCATTAATCGTGCACTGAATATGCCGGCAACAACCAGCGATGCGCGCTCCCGCTGGTCGTTGCCAGCATATGTCATCGCCTGAACATGCAGGCCAACCAACCGATATCAACAGGTTGTGCATGTTCGGGGATGAGGGATGGTGCCTGCAACGACTTATCGTTCAGTGTGGGCACATTATCCACTGCACAGGATGATAACCGATTGTACGATTACGATGTTGTAATAGCACAGTCATTCTACACTCGTGTAGTGGATATGCACCTTTTGTTTGGATTTAGCAGAGTTACATGTCCTATAGAGAAATATCATCTTTATTTTGGCAATACCACAGGTAGAATCCCTGTCGTCTTTTTTTTTTTTTTTTTAAGAAAGAAAAAAGTACAACTGCACTGGTAATTATATACCCCCCTCTACAGTAATTGTATATAGTAACAGTGTCTAATAAATAACTAGGGGATTCTACTAATAATCATCCAGTAAAAGGCTTGATACATAAATAAAGGAAAGAATAAGGAGGATATTTGCTCGAGATGCACTGACCATTATTAAAATTAAAATATGTAGTAGTATGCCTTAAAAAATAGTTATCAATTTAAGAATGATATAGTTTTATTAACATGTCAAAGCTACAGTAAAATACATGTTAGCTATAGTTATTCTACCCAGCTACACCCTAGATAGCGCGTACATTTGTTAATCACATGCAAATATGGCAGTAGTGTGAATTAAACGATATACACTACCGGAGGTTATTGGGAGTACACCAGGAGAAACTATCGCATGAGCCATTTATAGATAGAATTTCAGAGCTGCCTCTATATAGTACCACTAATCTCTTCAGTGGGTTCCTGTGGTCAGTTCAAGCTGTGTAGAAAGGGGAAACTGATGCAGGAGCAGAATCAGTGTCATCCAGCATTAACTCTGTTATCCAGCATTAACTCTTTCAGCATGCAGAAATAATGGGCATATCTGCTGAACTCTGTGCCTTGGTCAACCCATAATAACTGTATTACCAGAAACATACCCTTTTTCGCTTCCGGTATGAAGGGTTATCGTGGTCTACTGATTTTTATTGCCCCTGTCTTGAATTAACTAGTTTAACACTTAGATATTTACTAATGTGAGAGTTCTTCAGGTCGGGTAATCGTCGGGTCTATGTATTTTTTTTATCCCATTCATGAGTGTACCAGGAGAGGCAGCCATGTTGGGCACACTATGAAGGTTTCAGTGTGGGAGATGGCCGTACAAGGACCCAAGGCATATATGGGAAATTTGACACGTGTGGCAGTATGAATAAGATCCACGTGAAATACATCCTGTCCATGGATGATGCACTTCAGTGGAGGTATAGCACGCCGGCATAGCATACAGTGGGGCGGAAGTACATTATACAAAACAGGGAATAGCAAATACAGCAAACAGTGATGCAGTTTGGGCATGACATATACAGGTGACTGAAACGTTTGTATTAGGATACCCACTGAATGAATAGATCCACGTGTTTGTTCATCCTGCCCAAGAAAGAACCATCGGCAAAGCAGACCTGAGCACAGGTCCAGATTGCAGATTCCCTGTTTCAGTTGAATACCAGTGAACAAAAGGAAAACACTCATATAATATACATTGTACAACCTGCAAGCTAACTGGTCATTATTCATATAATGCTCTGTGTGTCCAGCTAGTGCCAGACGCATACAGAAAATCAGGGCCTCATTATACTTATGTCTTGTTTGACCTCCAAAAGTCAAGTACAGTTGGCCATTCCTAGGATGTTGGCATGGTTACAATAAGTACTGTATGTGTCCCACAATGTGATAACTCCCTCACTGGGCCTCACACAGGATATCCGCTAGTCATGCAGAAATCACCATTTACCATGCTATGGTGACAATGGGTTATAGGTGATAGATACTGTGGGTCAGATGTTCTAAGCTCTGGAAAGTGATACATTGGAGAGTGATAAAATACCAACCAATCAGCTCTTAACTGTCATTTTTCAAAAACAGCCTGTTAAGATGACAGTTAGGAGCTGAGTGGCTGGCAGTTTATCACTCTCCAATTTATCACTTTCCGGAGCTTAGTACATCTCCCCCTGTATGTGTTATAGGTGAAAGAAGTGTATTAGGTGATACATAAATGATAGGTGATAGATGGGTTATAGGAAAGAGATGATAATTCTGTTACAGGTGGTAATTGGATGAGAGATGAGTAAAAGGTGATACAAGGGTGATCGGCGACAATTGAAATATGAAAAATGTTTAATAGTTAATAGACTATAGGAGATAGATGGTTTATAGGTGAGAGATATATAAATCTGTTGCAGGTGATAGATGGGTCATAGGTGATGGTGGGTAAGGCATACTTGGCCGACATGAGAATTATGACAGAATGTTAAGAAACCATCCCTGTTGGTCTAGTGGTGTCTCACCGGATCATGATGTCTAAAGTGCATTCAGCTGTGGGTTCTGGGTCCTGGCGGTCACTTGAGGTGCAGTTTCGGTGCAGTTATCTGATGACCCAGTGTACCTGTGACTACAGTCCTCATAACACTACTCCCTATACCTTCACCTGGTGCCTAAACCTTATCTCTCCTCCCGTAGATTAACACTAACCTCCTCATAGTGCCTAACCCTAATGTCAACATTCTAAAAATGTTGGATGTCTCATAACTGTGGGTGATAGGTGAGTGTTAATAGGTTATATATAAGGGGATATAGGGGATAGATGACAGATTACAGATAAGTTATAGGCAAGGTCATGATATCAGGTCTACAGAATTAAATATACAGCTGAGAACCAATTGTGAGGGACCCTCTTCATCTGTGTGGCGTGCTTATACTCTTTGGATGGGTAATCCGGCTCAATGCGACCCGGGTTCCGTTCTCTGCACACGTGATGCTGATGGCATCATCGACCCTGCATTAGTGTCGGGCCTCAACAACAATATACAACAGTAATGATAAAACTTGCGCTCCAATTCAATAGTGCTGCAATATCCGCTAGGGTGATCATTAACACCCTATTCAAAACCAAATGAAACACAGTACTTGTACTAGCCATTATAGATTTTACACCTTGACAAAGGCTCCATACGAGCAGCAATGCGTTGGTGAGCAGGGAGAAGCAGAAAAGATTACCAGGTGAAGGGGCCAGAGGACATTTACACGAGAGACCAGGGGTAAAACACGAACCTAATCCCGGGAGGTGACTGTTTATGCCCCATTATTTGCCAACTTGGGTGTGTGCTGTCCTACACCCCATTATATCTGGTACGCTGCTTTTCTGTTGGATATGTGTTTTATGGATATATTTTAAAGCAATAAAAATTGTACTTCACTATATACATCTTTATACCTTTTTTTGAGGAAATTCCTATTGGTCCTAAGAAAGGAGTATCTTCTACATAAAGTCTCCTCTACATATGAAAAATTGTGAAAGAAAGAAATACGGGATTTTTCTGGGGGACATTCTCATCCATATATAATTTTAGAATAGGTACTTACCTCAGAAGAGCACAAGTGACCGCAAGTACTGTGTTTAGTTAGGGTCGGGCCGTCTGTTTGTATGGGGACTCAGCCAAGCCGCACCTGGGATGGGCGCGTGAACATAATCCCGGGTGCGAACTAGCAGTCTAATGGAAAAACTGTGTCACACTGCCGAAATGACCCAGGTTATTGCCAGGTCGACCTGGGCTGTGGCTCAGTGTGAAAGGGTTCCTGAAAAATACCAGGGTTGGACACGGGAACATCCCGGTTCACAGTGCAGTGTAAATTGTCCGACCGAACTGAGCTGAGCTGATTGGCTACCGTGGAGCAGTTACCACACTCTTTCTGACCTCACAAGTTTAGCAGGGCAGACCTGGGTTCAGTTACCTGGTAACAACCTGGGTCGAAGGTGCAAAGTACTGTAAACAGGGTTTGACCCGTGTTCAAAAATCAACGTCGGAAAGGGGTATTAATGTAATGATTCCTTTAAGAGTTTTCAGTTTATGTATATATTTTTATACATTTATATATTTTTATTTATATATATAAGTAACTTCAAATTGCTGTATATCATCACCTCAGGGAAATGTATTATATTTTGTTATCCCATGATTTGTATGGATACAGACGCCACATTAGTATAGATCAGTGCTCCCGCTGGGTATATCATTGTGATGTCATAAATATGTCATACAATTATACAGGAATGGGTACTTAAAATATACACCATGAATGTAGACATCTACATGGTCTATTATGGCTAACATACAGTTAACAATCAACTCCGCATAATAGTAATGCATTGCCCGTGCATGTCACGTGACGACAGTCCAAGTCACGGAGAATGGAACGCAGAGAATGACACGCTCCAAGGACGGCGTCGGACTGCCACCGCGTGACACATGTCACATGATAAGCCGGGTAGTGGAACACAGTTTTACCAAGGACACAACACTATGTTCCTGATAGGACGATACACCGGAGTCACGTGTTGGAACAGGATCACGTGACTCGGGATGGCAAGCACGTGATGCGTTCCACAAGGTGGAACGCATCACGGAACAACGATCCCCACTCCTAGTAAAATACACAGACGGGGAGACATTGTTTTAAGAGGTATAAATACCGGGACACAGAAGTACATAGATAGTGGTAGAAAATATGGAATTTTATATACATAGAAAATAAGTCAGAAATCATTTAACCAATTAAGCCCCTTATTTTCACTATAAAAACCTGGTTAGCTTCACCAGCCAGCACACCTTGAAAAAGACCATACCGTATTCTGGTAGAAGCACGTTGGTGTTGTATCCTGGGTTGCTGCCATTCAGATCCTTAACTCTGGAGAGGTATTGTTTAATAGGGGGAGCATAAAACACCCCTATATGCTTAAAACTGTGCCTTTCATGAAAAGGTCCCTGATGGTACACGACCATTTTTTAATTATACTTTGTTTGAAATAAATGTTAATGGTTTTACACTATATGTTTTCCCCACTTTTGTCTTTTATGGCCTATTGACACTGAGGGGTAATGGTGTGAGAACCAAGTGGAGAGACCAGGTTTTTTAAACTTTGCAGAAGAATCGTGATTGGAACATATGCACCAATTGAACTGCAAAAAAGTGACTATTGAAACATAAGACTATCGAATCATCTTTTTGCACTTATATGGGACAAATTGGACATATTGCATCTGCACCTTAACCAGAGCGCTCTTAACCATCTTTTATTTATGTACCTATTGTTTGTGATTGGTGAATATCACGCAGGTTATCAGCTGCCATGTGTAGTGTGGATCGCAAGCATTTATCATTGTTTTATATTGTGTTAGAAAAGTGACAGCGCACGTGCAGAATGGGTCTGCGATCCCGCTCGCAGACTGTCAGTGATTGACAGCCTGCTGCCGTTTGTGGGCGGGGAGGGGGCGGCAATGCCCTCTGTTCCCCGAAACGGAGTCGTGTCGCCGCCATTTGGGGGAGGAAAGAAGCCAGGTTCTCCGTCGGCTGATGGAGATTTCTTGGCTTCTTCATCTCAACTGCGGCGGCTGGTTGCGTGACCCATGGGTCACCTTAGCCGGGCGATGTCCTGCAAAGTATCCGATGCTGCGTTGGACAACGCAGGTCGGATACGTAATGCAACAGGAGGGGTGATGTGTCCTGCTGCATTACCATGTCTGCACAGATGGAATAACTAGGCTGCGAGCAACTTTGCAATTCCGTCTGAAGCTGAATCAGGTCACAGTACACTATATGACATCTGGTGGAAAACATTCAGCAATTCCATGCTGGCGCTGAAAATTGTGCAGTATGACAGATAACATGGCCAAACAACTGTTTTTTTATGGACAGGTTAATGAGTACCACACAGAATTAGCCGTCTCCCAAAATAAACCTTTTTGGGGTTTTTTAAAACCTTCCCCCAACCCCCAGTCTCCTTTCAGGTGGACCTCACAGGAAGGAAGTGTGACAATATCAAGTACCCTAGCTGGCTTAAATGGGGGAAAATGGATGATATACCATCACGGACAGTTGAACCATTCAGATGCCTATAATTACTGCTCCAATGTACTGTTAGCATTACCTGTATGAGGAGGGGTCACGCGCACTACAGACGTGTGCTTATTTACCATTTTTCCACTACACGTGTGATGCCTAGTCCATCCTAAATGTGCACTATGGTATGCCAAGAAGCAATACGGCACATTAACACATGTGCTAAACATCTATTGCTAAACAACTGATGCCTAGGCCCAGCCACTAACAGAAGGGTTTCTGCTACAGTATTGTGAGCAATTCTCAATCCTTGACGACAGTGTGAAACAATAAACTGTTCATTATCAGTGCGACAAAGTAGAATTCCCATATAGTTCTACCAACACAATCTGCAGTTGGGTGATTGATCAATAAACTTTAATCATATGAAAACACACACTTCACAAACCTGTCTACTGGTCCCGTGCACTAAACATGCATGACCCAGTCTTATGGTGCATACACACGATCAGATTTTTTCTTCAGATATGGACGATAACGATTTAAAAATCGTTCAGTCGTTCATATCTGAAGGAAAATCGTTCATATCTGACATGCCTGAACGATGGACGATCAACGATGCGCGTTCCCGTTTGTCAGATAACGATATCTGACATCTGATGGGTTTGCAGTCAGACTTGGACGATTCCATTCATTTTAATGCAGTCAAAAATCGTTCAATCGTTCAAAACTTTAGTCAAATCGTTCAAATCGTTCAGTCGTTCATCTGACAAATCTGACAAGTCTGACAAATCTGACCGTGTGTACGCTCCATTAGAGTGGTGTAGGGGACACCTCGGTGCGTACAAAGCCAGTCGCTCACAAGCCTGGCCTCAAAATCCACTCAAGGGTCATGATCCCAGCTGCAGAATCCCAGGGGCTGCAATAAAGTGCTTTATTTGTACTTATATTGGGTTTTCTGCAATAACACTAATCCTAACCTAGGGGTGTGTGTTAGGGTTAGGCTGCGGAGGGAGGGAGGGTTAGGCTGCGGAGGGAGGGGGGGTTAGGCTGCAGGACCGGAGGGTTAGCTGTGGGAAAGGAGGGTTAGTAGAAGGGTTATCTAACTTACTTGCAGGTGTCAGCATTTCAACAGTCGGTATTCCGGCAACGGTACTGTGACCGCTAGCATTGTGTGCTCAGGGATCGTGTACCCAACCCATCTTAGAGTATGCACTGTAACCCGTCAGTGAAGCGTCTGTGTGTACATGCCAAACACTGATTTCATGATAATGACACGCATCTATGTCCGTGGTACTGGCATAAGAAATATTTTTATTTTTGCCACAAATTAAAAAAGTTGCATTAAAAATACGCACAACAATGCTTACTGACATGAAGGATACTTGCCTACTCTCCTGCAATGTTTGTGAGGCTCGGTGGCTCTACCGGATGGGATACGTTGAGGATCCCGACAGCGGGGATTTCGGCATTCACATTGTCAAAGCCGGAATCCCAACACTTATCTGAATACAGGCGTCGGCAACACGACCGCCGGGATCCCAAACGTAAGTATCGGGGTTAGGGAGAAGGATAGGCACTATGGGGGGAGGGTTAGGTTTAGGCACTAGGGGGAGGTTAGGGTTAGGCACCGGGAAGGGAGGGTTAGGTTAGAATACTCACCTCTCCATGTCGGAATTGTAACCTGGTCCGGATGCCAGCGGCGGGATCCCGAGTGCCTCCTGGAGACTGGCCGTAGCCACCCACTTCCCAAATGAAATGAGCAGTCTGAGTGGCTTTATGACGCAATGTGCTCTTAATCGTGTCATCATGGACCCACCCCTCGTTTTACAATTCCTGTAATAGTCGGTATAACAGGGGGCGTGGTCACAATGATACAATTGTGTTGCCACACCCCCTGCACTGCTTACTTGTCGCACCACATCCCCTGCATTACTTACTTGTCGCACCACACCCCCTGCACTGCTTACTTGTCGCACCCAGGGCCGTTGAGAGACTGTCCAGGCCCGGGTAATGGAGGGGGTGTGGCCTAATCGCAGGAGGCGTGGCCACGCCCCCTCCCCCAAAAAAAGATCAGTTTTGCAGTGTCGCGTAGGGGGGCGCTGTAAGACCCCCAGCCAGGCGCTAAGCAGGCGGGGCGCGATCAGTGTGATCGCTCCCCCCTATGGCCATAGGAGACTCTCCCTGCAGCAGCCGCGAGTAGTCTCACACAGCAGCCCAGCACAAGCTGTATGCTGGGCTGCTGTGAGGGAGGGGGGGGTGCGACGCCGGACCTGCGCCCCCCTAGCAAGCCCGGGCCCGGGTAAACTGTACCCGCCCCCCACCCCTCTCGGCGCCCATGGTCGCACCACACCCCCTGCACTGCTTGTTGCACCAGACTCCCTGCACTGCTTACTTGTTGCACCACACCCCCTGCACTGCTTGTCGCACCACACCCCCTGCACTGCTTACTTGTCGCACCACACCCCCTGCACTGCTTACTTGTCGCACCACACCCCCTGCACTGCTTACTTGTCGCACCACACCTCCTGCACTGCTTACTTGTCGCACCACACCCCCTGCACTGCTTACTTGTCGCACCACACTCCCTACATCTTCGAACTCGCTTCACCTTTCTGCATGGGGGCAGACAGAAAGTCGTCAAGAGTGACATGTAGACATTCACAGATTGCTTACTGACATGGATTCCCTTACACAGCTCTTACTGGCATGGAAACGGTCACATATACAGGAATTTACTGACATCCAGATCTCCAGACAATGCTTACTGACATGGACAGTCACACACAATTTACTGACACGCCCAAATGGTCGCATTGTGGATACAGCACTGTAAACGCACATGACGTGCCAGTCGCAGCCACAATAGGTGCAACTAAGCCGAGCAGGGATTTTACTAATGGGTTGTGTGTCCGTGTCACTGGCACATCTTTGTGACAATTTGATAGCAGTTGCATAGTGTTACACTCAACCATACAACTTTTCAGTCAGTCAGCTCAGGCCTGGCTCCTCTGAGGCATTGACTTTGCATAGTTTGCATCATGTGACTAAGGTGGTGAGAAGTAGAGAGGTTCAGTGAGGGGGCAGCTGGCGATACCCGAGAAGTGAAGGAACCGTCCAATACACTGCATGCCTTCAGGGCCCAGGGTATACCCAACGGAACTATGGAAGGCCGCTTACGGTGAGGCACTTCCAAGGGTCTCGCGAGGAGACAGCCGGATGTTCTGCAGCAGCTCATACAGAAGGTTGAGGGAGCCAAGTACTGTACATGAGGGTTTTCATTGTATATTTCAATATATATTTCCTGTGTACTGGATTTTGAATGCTATCATTCTTTGTGTATGTTAATTCCGTGTACTCAGTTGGTATTGCATCCAACTGATATTGCCAGTGTACCTTGCACACCATAACTGCCTTTGTGTACACACTGTTAGCCTGTTTCTAATTTGCATATAATGCCGATATTCCGGCAAATTGTTGATGTTTTTTAACTGCAAATGTGTCTGAGTAACTAAAAAAATGGGGATTTTTGTCTTACCTGTCATTTTTTTTCTGTCCATGGGGGACACTTGGACTGTGGGTAAAGGTGTAGATGCAGGAGTCTAGGCAGCAAAGAGTTAACTTCTTTGGGAGCAGAACAGGCTCCTCCTCCCCTATACCCCGCCTGAAGCCCGGGAAACCATTTATACTTAACAAGCCCAGAGAACAGGAATGGAGGAGAGGAGAAGACAGACACATACACACATGTACGTACAACCGTACACAACAACTGGTGTGTCTGTGAGGAGGAGGTGTCCGGCAGCAGTGACACAGAAGTCAGCACGCTGGGCGCAGGAGGAGGGTGAGGGTCAGTAGTAGCGTGTGTAACAGCCCAGATACATTGTTAGTTGTTAACAGGGGCAGCCCCCAAAAAAGTGCTCTCTTCTTTGAGGCACCAAAAAAAAACTGGATTCCCATGTCTTCAGATGAGACAGTGAATCACCTGTATGACCATCAGTTATCTGAGTTACCCTCTGGTTACTCAGGATGACCGGGGAATTCACACTGTTGAAGCCAGTGAAGATGCGTCCTAGGACTGCAGCATCCAGGGCACTGCGAGCGTTCTTGCAGAACGAGATCTGCACATGCGCAGTGCGGCACCTGCAGAGATCTCACACCATCGGTGATGTCAGAGGTGTATTAAAAGAGGAGGGGACCTCTGTGCAGTCTCCGTCCGGTGCACCCTCCTCGCTACTCGAGCGGATGGCAGCGCACTAAGCGCAGCAGAGCCCAGGCACTAGAGTAGACTCTAATGCTATGCCAGTGTCTACTGCTCATGTGCAGGTCACCCAGGAAATGGCGCTGCAGCCATTTTCCTGGCAATTTCCCTACTGTGCATGCGCAAAACGCAGGGAAAATGGCCATTTTGCTGGTTATGTGCACATCACTGCTACCACTGAAGAATAAGGAGTCCTGGAAGTGATGATATGGCCCCCACAGAGCCCTGATCTCAACATCATCGAGTCTGTCTGGGATTACATGAAGAGACAGAAGAATTTGAGCAAGCCTACATCCACAGAAGATCTGTGGTTAGTTCTCCAAGATGTTTGGAACAACTTCCCCGCCAAGTTACTTCAAAAACTGTGTGCAAGTGTACCTAGAAGAATTGATGCTGTTTGGAAGGCAAAGGGTGGTCACACCAAATATTGATTTGATTTATCTTCTGGTTATTCAATTTATTTTTTATCAATTAACAAAATAAAAATCTATTAACACTTCTATTTTTGAAAGTATTCTTACTTTGCAGCATTTTTTCCTGCCTAATACTTTTGCACAATACTGTATATCTATTTTTTACTGTTATAGAAAAATGCATATAGCAGCCATTTGACACTATTTAGGAACTCAAAACCCTTTAATTATGGCCAAAAAAAGACTTCTATACTGTTACCCAATATTAGTTTACTTTTTTTGGGGTACAGACTGATTTCCCCATTTTCACCTGTACTTTTCACTCACATCCTTGCAAGAATTATCATTCGAATGTATTATCGCCGGTTTTGTAATTGGATTGCACGATAAACGAGAGCGTGCATACATGCGATAAGCGTCTATGGGTCTGAAAAGTTTTCGCCTGAGAAAACGTGTAGTTATCGCGGCTAATTGGATACCCCCCTTAATCTCAAAGATGTTCCTAATTTTTATCCTTGTTAAAGTACTCTCTTTATCTTCCTTTTGTCAATTGTTATGTGCAAGTTTTATACCTCAAAATAAAACAAGATACTTTGACTCTGCTCCCGGGTCCCCCATCCCCTTCCCCCTCCCAATCCAGTTTCTGTTATCTTACTTCCATTATTGTAGTTGTCAAATGTTTACAGCATGCAAGAACAAGGTAGTTTGACATCTTTCATTATTTTTATTTTTGCAGAATCGCTTATTACAGCTTTTGTGTCTTTTTTTGTATGCATACTTTTTTGTTTTGCACTTTTACTGATATATATGATGTTTGGCACTCTTGCCTAAATGCGACTTTGTATTTTGTCTGTCTACTACCTTTATAAATAAATTTCAAAAAAACATTATTATATTCATATCCCATTTTAATATTTCTAATGTGTTCCGATAACCTCTCTCTTAACTGGCTAATATTTTTTTCAAAAAAGTGCTCCGAAATATTTTTTTATTATTATTATTGAATTCGGTCAAAAACATCTACTTATAACACCCAACTACATACTCTTATGCCTACTTAACCAGTCAGTGCTACCTGGCATCTTTTTATTTAGTACCATCCTAGAGGAGCACTCTGTCTCCTCCAATAAAACAGGATTGGATTAATTTTGTCTTGTTGTATTCATTTAATCCAGTTTATTCCCAGTCCATACTCATCCCCATATTTGACCAACCCCACCTGTACAGACATAATCGCTCATTACACTATCACACCAGACATAACTCAACATATAGTCATCTCCCCGCCACACACAGCCTCCCCTTCCCCTACCTCACCCAAATCTGCACCCACATTGTAAGAGCTCTTATATTTAGTTATAAAGGGAAGAGTTTCTTTATCAATTTTTTTTAGATTTCTTTAATGCAACCTTATGAATTGTGCTCTTTTCAGAGATAGTGTCCTTTTATGTGCTGCTTCAACTACTTCAGAGTCATAATGGTTTTAAATAACTGTTTGTATGTCTGCATGTTCATTATAGGTCTCAATTGATGAGCAATTTCTTCCAACACAATTGAAATGGCTATTAGGAATACTTATCAGCCAATTTTCATGATGATTACTTGCGAAAATCTATGAAAGAGTTGGAATCTGTAGGTTTGATGTAATTTCGAGTTGAAATTTGTCTATTGTGGACATATATACTGAGATTCAGGAAATTAACAATGGTTTCACAGGTTAAAACAATATTTATGTTATTGCTATTCAAATGAGAAAACATTATATTCATTGTTATAATGAACATAAATCAGCCTTGCAAAAAATATCATATATTTACCGGAACCAGTTCAGTAGCTATTTTCTCAAATTATAAATTTATTCAGGTCTGCTTTTATCATTTAATTCAACAATATAAACAGCTTGTACAATATTTAACATTGATGCACCCATTTTATGTTTAGTTCATTGAAATTGTATTTCCCATGTATGGGCTTTCTGATGTATAACAAGTTGTGATTTGTATGCAAAACATTTACCACACTCAGAACATGGAAATGGTTTGTCACCAGTGTGTGTTCTCTGATGTACAATCAGACTTGATTTATGACTAAAAGATTTCCCACACTCAGAACAGGCAAATGGTTTCTCACCTGTATGAAGTCTCTCATGTGCAACAAGAGACGATTTCTTTGTAAAACATTTGCCACACTCAGAACATGAAAATGGCTTCTCACCGGTGTGTGTTCTCTGATGTACAATCAGATGTGATTTATGTGTAAAACATTCCCCACACTCAGAACAGGAAAATGGCTTCTCACCAGTGTGTGTTCTCTGATGTACAATCAGACGTGATTTATGTGTAAAACATTTGCCACACTCAGAGCATGGAAACGGTTTCTTACCTGTGTGACGTGTTTCGTGTTCAAGAAGATTGTATTTCTTTGTAAAGCATTTTCCACACACAGAACATGAAAATGGTTTCTCACCTGTGTGAAGTGTCTTATGGTCAACAAGATTACCTTTCTGAGCAAAACATTTCCCACACACAGAACATGAATATGGTTTCTCACCTGTGTGAAGCCTCTCATGTATAGCAAGAGATGATTTCTTTGCAAAACATTTGCCACACTCAGAACATGGAAATGGCTTCTCACCGGTGTGTGTTCTCTGATGTACAATCAGGCGAGATTTATGTGTAAAACATTTCCCACACTCAGAGCATGGAAACGGTTTCTTACCTGTGTGACATGTTTCATGTTCAAGAAGATTGGATTTCTTTATAAAGCTTTTTCCACACACAGAACATGTAAATGGTTTCTCACCTGTGTGAAGTCTCTGATGTGTAACAAGACTTGATGTCTTTGTAAAACATTTCCCACACTCAGGACATGGAAATGGTTTCTCACCTATGTGAGTTAGATGTCTAACAAAAACTGAATGATATATAAAACTTTTATCAGATTCAAAATTGGATACTCTTGTATCACCTTTATGCGCTAGATTTTGTGTAGCAAGATCTGAATTTTCACTAGAACATTCCTCATGGTTAGAGGGACCAGATGACATATCTGCACTGTGAAGTGCTGGGTGTATATTTATGGTAATGGGGGTCTCTCCTGGAGAATCTTGTGTAGTGTTATCTTCTATTTCAAAATCTTGAGACACGAGGAGATCTCTCTCCAAGGTATTCCTGCTTGTGCATCCATCTACTGGAAACAAAATATATGAAAATAATATTTCTGGTACGTACAGTTAGATCTCTTTATCAAAGTCCATCTGGGGGACATTTCATGACCATGGGGTATAGAGAGGGTTGAGTAACTAGAAATTAATAGGTCAAAGTTTTCTTGTACATAAGCTCTTCCCAACCAAACCCTTCCTCGGTTTGTACTTAAAAAGCCCCTAGGATAGGTTGTAGAAAAATAAGGACACCCACAACCAAATAAGGGAGGAATCGTAGTGTCCCCAGTTGGGTTTGGAGAAAGATATTTAACAGTAAGTAACAAAAATCTTATTTTCTGCTTCCTCCATCTAGAAGACACTACTTGATCATGGGAATGTACAATAGCTGGCCCAAGGAGAGGGCATGCACAGCCTTGGCTGGACACAATACTTTCTGTCCAAAAGAAGAATCCCTGGATGCAGAGTCTTGAAATCTGTAAAATTTGGTGAATGTATGAGCCATGGACCATGTAGCTGCTCTGCATAAAGGCACTGCCACAGCTCACAACCGAGCGAGTGGAAGGAGCCAAGATCTTAGCTGGAATAGGTGGTTTAGATCCCTGATATGCATGCTGAATTGTGGCAATAATGCATCTGGCTATAGCCTGTGTGGGCGCTGGCTAGCCTCTTTTCCTAGTATCATAAAGAATAAGTAAGCTATTAGTTGTCCTTGTACTGGTTGTCATCTCTAGATACATTCTTAACACCCTAACCACGTCAAACAGACACAACTGACCCTAATCCATTGTTTTACTTAATTTAGCAATTATCGGTCTTCAAATTTTTTGATTAAGATGAAATGCTGATACCACTTTCGGTTGAAAAGAAGGTAGTGTACATGACACCACCCTATCGTCTCTAATCACCAAAAATGGAGGTCTACAAGATAAAGCTCCTAATTCAGATACTCTTCTAGCTGATGATATAGCTAAGAGAAAATAACTTCCATGGTACACACTTCAGGTCCACCTCCTGCAAAGGTTGGTAACTGAAGCACTGACATCACCAGATTTAGATCCCCAAGCACAAAATAATAGGGGAGCCATACCCTTAGATAAACAAGCTGCAGGAACATCCACTCTCGGCAATTGTCCTCTACAGGCTATGCTGCTGTCAGGAATCGGATTCATCGAAGAAAATTGGCCTAGGATTTGAAATTTCTTATCAGGATTTAGCCAGTGAAACGGAATCAGTATGAATGACTGCCGGCAGACCCACAGCAGTGAAAATCCCGACAGGGGATTTAGGTAGGTATAACTAACTCTACCTCCCCGCAACCCTAACCCTCCCTTAGGGAGGGTTAGGCAGTAGGAAGGGAGGTTAGGGATAGGCACCCCTAAGTGCCTAAACCTAACCCCCCCGTCCCCGCAGCCTAAACCTAAGTTTCCCGGGGGGGGGGTGCCTAGTGTTAACCTCTCACCGGGGGTGCCTAACACTATCACCCACTTCCCCCAGCCTAACCCTCCCGGGGGGATGCCTAACCCTAAGTCCCCCCCGGGAGCCCCAAACCTAACCCTCCCGCTGATGTCCGCGCCCGGCTTACCTTCGTTTGGTATGCCGGGCGTCAGGCTCCCGGTGTAGGTCTAATGACAGGCGTTGGGATTTTGACGCCTGTCATTAGTACCCTGCCGGGATTTGACAGTCGGCTTCCAGACTGCATCCCAGTGAAACAATCACTAGCGAGTGAATTGATGCGCACGCATCTATTCACACTATGGGAGGAGAGCTTGTGGGCAGCCCAGGAACTCTGTAAAACTCAGTGATGGAAAGGGGGCATGTCTCAAAGCCACGCCCCCTTTTGAGTGACCATGAGCTTTTTTCGCACAAGAAGTTCCCTTATTTGATAGCCGCCCTGCTCTCTACCTACCCTAGAGTGAACAAAACAGTAGGGTGAGAGAGGAGCTAGTTGCCGAATATCTAGCCAACACCCTTACTCTAGACTGTGTGCTTCCTGCTGCCAGCCAACATTATCTGTAGTGGCCGGCAGCTGCACGTGCATAAAGAGCATACCAAATGCTGCTAGCGCTGCTCTCTGCGGTTTTCCCTGCAGTGACAACTGGCGTGATTCCACTCTTGGGCCTCTACCGCCGCACCGCCCCTGACTTGGTGCACGCTGCAGCACTGACTTTGCAGTGGCTCCTGGCTTCCATCATGTATCCACATCTCAAAACTACTACTGCCTACGAGCCGCCACTGACCAGGTGCCCGTTCTCAGTCCAGTACCTCTACCAGACCAGCTCCCAGCGTGCTCACCAACCGGGCGTAGGCGGCCCTCGCACCCACCTACATCTCCGTGGACGATAAACCTGGAGGACTACCATTATCTACCGTCTAACATCCAGTCCTGTCCTGGAGCAACAGAGCAGCCCTCAGCTGCACAACCCCAGGCTGCTGGCCTTGAAGGTAAGAAGAGGAGAGATAAGGGGAAAATAGAAAAATAAAAAGTAAAAAAAAAATAATTATACTAAATAACATAGTGCTGACCTACCCCTTCAGCAATTTTAAACTGAGGAAAGGGATGGGAAAACCTTATATACTATAAAAAGTTAACCTATTAGGTGCTAGCTCCTAAACCTTCACTACACAGCATGGTTAAGAAGTTTTCCCCAAATGGAGGAAGGAGAAATAGACAAAATTGTTTACATTGAGGAGCAAATTTCCATCCTATTAGTGAGTACTCGAATGTCTAATTTCAATTTACATTAGAAGACTTATAAATGGGGTTGGGTATGGATTGCCGGCAATCGGGGTGCCGCTGGTCAGAATACCGACAGCGGCGTCCCTACAGTCAGAATCCCGACACCCATTAGAAGGTAAGGTAAGTCTAACCCTTAACCTCCCTCCCCGATGCCTAAATCTACCCTCCCCCCTAGTGCCTAAGCCTAACCTCCCAGCACCCTAACTCCCCGGTACCTAAACCTAACCTCTCCCTCCTTACACCCTAATCCTATTTCTCCCTCCACGGTGCCTAACTCTACCTCCATGGTGCCTAAACCTACCCTCCCCCCTAGTGCCTAAGCCTAACCTCCCCTCCCAGCACCCTAACTCCCCGGTGCCTAAACCTAACCTCCCCCTCCTCATACCCTAATCCTATTCCTCCCTCCACGGTGTCTAACCCTACCTCCCCCCTAGTGCCTAAGCCTAACCTCTACTTCCCAGCACCCTAAACCTAACTCCCTGGTGCCTAAACCTAACCTCCGCCTCATCACACCCTAATCCTATCCCTCCCTCCCCGATGCCTAACCCTCCCTCCCCCCTAGTGCCTAAGCCTAACCTCTACTTCCCAGCACCCTAACCCTAACTCCCTGGTGCCTAAACCTAACCTCCCCCTCCTCACACCCTAATCCTATCCCTCCCTCCCCGATGCCTAACCCTCCCTCCCCGGTGCCTAACCCTAACCCTCCCCCTAGTGCTTAACCCTAACCCTCCCCCTAGTGCTTAACCCTAACTCCGCACCCTAACCCTCCTCTAACCCCTGATACTTATCTTCGGGATGCTGGTGGTCGTGATACTGGTGCCGGGATCCCGATCTGTCAACATTTCGGCGCCAGTATTTAGTCAGTCGACACCCCGTATGCTGGGATGCCGACTAGATCCCTTATAAACGAAATTACCAAGCAGACTGCACAGACCCAGCCACGGTGACCTGCAGACATTGGTGAGTAACATTCCCCAATCTCACACATTGCCCAGCTAGTATCATGGGACAGGAAACCACATAAGTCAGTGACACTGAGCAACCAGTCACTTCTCTGACTATCACACACTGGGAACGTGGAAGCACAGTAGCTGTGGGCCTAGGAACGTGTCGTAGCCACTGGTTACCACTACTCACAGTTCTCTAGGTGGACACAAAGATAGCAATGACAACAGTGGAACAGCCACTATATGTCCCTGTGGTCACACTCAGGTGCCAAAGACCCGATGTCAGAGTTAAATTACTATTTTAGGCTGAAGAATTATTGTAGACAAGCACTGAGGTATGGAAAGCAGCAGAATCAGGCACATAGGTAGTTATATTGCTACTATACAGCTAACTTAAGATAGAATTAGATGTTATTATCCAAAAATTACTACAACTTCTACTCATGGAGGATCATGGGTAATATCACAAACTGGGTCTCATCCCAATTTATCAGTAATAGAATCCCTGTGGTGGTGTACCTTGTATTGCTGTATGAGATACACCAGAGAGTGTGGGGAGGAGACTGGTCAGATCTCTGGGCTGGTAACACACAGTGACATGATGTGAGGAGGAGAGCAGAAGTATAATAGGGGCTGATGGCTCCTGATGTATGAGATACACCAGAGAGTGTGGGGAGGAGACTGGTCAGATCTCTGCGCTGGTAACACACAGTGACATGATGTTAGGAGGAGAACAGGAGTATAATAGGGGCTGATGGCTCCTGATGTATGAGATACACCAGAGAGTGTGGGGAGGAGACTGGTCAGATCTCTGCGCTGGTAACACACAGTGACATGATGTTAGGAGGAGAACAGGAGTATAATAGTGGCTGATGGCTCCTGATGTATGAGATACACCAGAGAGTGTGAGGAGATTAGTCAGATCTCTAGGCAGGTAACACACAGTGACATGATGTGAGGGGCAGAGCAGGAGTATAATAGGGGCTGATGGCTCCTGATGTATGAGATACACCATGGAGAGTGAGTAGGAGACTGGTCAGATATCTGGGCTGGTAACACACAGTGACATGATGAGAGGGAGATAGCAGGAGTCTAATAGGGGTTGACAGCTCCTGACTGCCCAACTAGGCAGATAAATCACCTAACAACATCCAGTCCTGTACAGGTGTAGGATAAGAGATTGCTGTAGTGACAGAGAAGGGTGTAGGATAAGAGACTGCTGTAGTGACAGAGGAGGGTGTAGGATAAGAGATTGCTGTAGTGACAGATGAGGGTGTAGGATAAGAGATGGCTGTAGTGACAGAGGCGGGTGTAGGATAAGAGATTGCTGTAGTGACAGATGAGGGTGTAGGATAAGAGATTGCTGTAGTGACAGATGAGGGTGTAGGATAAGAGATGGTTGTAGTGACAGATGAGGGTGTAGGATAAGAGATTGCTGTAGTGACAGATGAGGGTGTAGGATAAGAGATTGCTGTAGTGACAGAGGCGGGTGTAGGATAAGAGATGGCTGTAGTGACAGAGGAGGGTGTAGGATAAGAGATGGCTGTAGTGACAGAGGAGGGTGTAGGATAAGAGATGGCTGTAGTGACAGAGAAGGGTGTAGGATAAGAGATGGCTGTAGTGACAGTGGAGGGTGTAGGATAAGAGATTGCTGTAGTGACAGAGGAGAATGTAGGATAAGAGGTTGCTGTAGTGACAGAGGAAGGTGTAGGATAAGAGAGTGCTGTAGTGACAGAGGAGGGTGTAGGATAAAAGATTGCTGTAGTGACAGAGGAGGATGTAGGATAAGAGATTGCTGTAATGACAGAGGAGGGGGTAGGATATGAGATTGCTGTAGTGACAGAGGAGGGTGTAGGATAAGAGAGTGCTGTAGTGACAGAGGAGGGTGTAGGATAAGAGAGTGCTGTAGTGACAGAGGAGGATGTAGGATAAGAGATGGCTGTACTGACAGAGGAGGGTGTAGGATAAGAGATTGCTGTAGTGACAGAGGAGGGTGTAGGATAAGAGATGGCTGTAGTGACAGTGGAGGGTGTAGGATAAGAGATTGCTGTAATGACAGAGGAGGGTGTAGGATATGAGATTGCAGTAGTGACAGAGGAGGGTGTAGGATAATAGATTGATGTAGTGACAGAGGAGGGTGTAGGATAAGAGATGGCTGTAGTGACAGTGGAGGGTGTAGGATAAGAGATTGCTGTAGTGACAGAGGAGAATGTAGGATAAGAGGTTGCTGTAGTGACAGAGGAGGGTGTAGGATAAGAGAGTGGTGTAGTGACAGAGGAGGGTGTAGGATAAAAGATTGCTGTAGTGACAGAGGAGGATGTAGGATAAGAGATTGCTGTAGTGACAGAGGAGGATGTAGGATAAGAGATGGCTGTAATGACAGAGGAGGGTGTAGGATAAGAGAGTGCTGTAGTGACAGAGGAGGGTGTAGGATAAGAGAGTGCTGTAGTGACAGAGGAGGATGTAGGATAAGAGATGGCTGTAGTGACAGAGGAGGGTGTAGGATAAGAGATTGCTGTAGTAACAGATGAGGGTGTAGGATAAGAGATTGCTGTAGTGACAGATGAGGATGTAGGATAAGAGATGGCTGTAATGACAGAGGAGGGTGTAGGATAAGAGAGTGCTGTAGTGACAGAGGAGGGTGTAGGATAAGAGAGTGCTGTAGTGACAGAGGAGGGTGTAGGATAAGAGATTGCTGTAGTGACAGAGGAGAATGTAGGATAAGAGGTTGCTGTTGTGACAGAGGAAGGTGTAGGATAAGAGAGTGCTGTAGTGACAGAGGAGGGTGTAGGATAAAAGATTGCTGTAGTGACAGAGGAGGGTGTAGGATAAGAGATTGCTGTAGTGACAGAGGAGGATGTAGGATAAGAGGTGGCTGTAGTGACAGTGGAGGGTGTAGGATAAGAGATTGCTGTAATGACAGAGGAGGGTGTAGGATATGAGATTGCTGTAGTGACAGAGGATGGTGTAGGATAAGAGATTGCTGTAGTGACAGAGGAGGGTGTAGGATAAGAGATTGCTGTAGTGACAGAGGAGAATGTAGGATAAGAGGTTGCTGTAGTGACAGAGGAGAATGTAGGATAAGAGGTTGCTGTAGTGACAGAGGAAGGTGTAGGATAAGAGAGTGCTGTAGTGACAGAGGAGGGTGTAGGATAAAAGATTGCTGTAGTGACAGATGAGGGTGTAGGATAAGAGATTGCTGTAGTGACAGAGGAGGGTGTAGGATAAGAGATGGCTGTAGTGACAGTGGAGGGTGTAGGATAAGAGATTGCTGTAGTGACAGAGGAGAATGTAGGATAAGAGATGGCTGTAGTGACAGAGGAGGGTGTAGGATAAAAGATTGCTGTAGTGACAGAGGAGGATGTAGAATAAGAGATTGCTGTAGTGACAGAGGAGGATGTAGGATAAGAGATGGCTGTAATGACAGAGGAGGGTGTAGGATAAGAGAGTGCTGTAGTGACAGAGGAGGGTGTAGGATAAGAGAGTGCTGTAGTGACAGAGGAGGATGTAGGATAAGAGATGGCTGTAGTGACAGAGGAGGGTGTAGGATAAGAGATTGCTGTAGTGACAGAGGAGGGTGTAGGATAAGAGATTGCTGTAGTGACAGAGGAGGGTGTAGGATAAGAGATGGCTGTAGTGACAGTGGAGGGTGTAGGATAAGAGATTGCTGTAATGACAGAGGAGGGTGTAGGATATGAGATTGCTGTAGTGACAGAGGAGGGTGTAGGATAAGAGATTGCTGTAGTGACAGAGGAGGGTGTAGGATAAGAGATTGCTGTAGTGACAGAGGAGGGTGTAGGATAAGAGATGGCTGTAGTGACAGAGGAGAGTGTAGGATAAGAGATGGCTGTAGTGACAGAGGAGGATGTAGGATAAGAGATTGCTGTAGTGACAGAGGAGGGTGTAGGATAAGAGATGGCTGTAGTGACAGAGGAGGGTGTAGGATAATAGATTGCTGTAGTGACAGAGGAGGGTGTAGGATAAGAGATTGCTGTAGTGACAGAGGAGGATGTAGGATAAGAGATGGCTGTAATGACAGAGGAGGGTGTAGGATAAGAGATGGCTGTAGTGACAGAGGAGGGTGCAGGATAAGAGATTGCTGTAGTGACAGAGGAGGGTGTAGGATAAGAGATTGCTGTAGTGACAGAGGAGGGTGTAGGATAAGAGATGGCTGTAGTGACAGAGGAAGGTGTAGGATAAGAGATGGCTGTAGTGACAGAGGAGGGTGTAGGATAAGAGATGGCTGTAGTGACAGAGGATAGTATAGAATAAGAGATTGCTGTAGTGACAGAAGAAGGAGAATATGTGACTCTGTTCTGTAATAAGTGATTATTACTCACCTGTGCTGATATCTGTAGGGATTTCCTCCTCCTTACACTGCTGATCACCCCTCACATACATCTCTTCTTCTACCTTAATATCAGTGAGGTATTCACCCTAAAAAAACATTCATTAATTTAGATTAAACAGTATAAGATCACAATAAAAGACACACACAGCTGCTCTACAGATCTATTAATGAATATTGCGATTTTGGTGAGACCCTTAATTATATACCTGATCCTCCCATGGGATCCTGTGATTCTCTTTAGTATCCTGTGAATAAAGAGGACGGGGACATCTCTCTGGGGTATTTATTTGACAGGATCCATCTAAAAAAAACACAAAAATTGAATACACTGTTTATATGTGATTATTAGATAATGTGTGTATCTAGATGGCACTCACAACGGCTCTCTACTAAATACATCATTGTCTCCTCTTACCCAGTGATGTTAAGGGCCGGTTATTCTCCATCATCATGTCCTTGTTCAGACCCCTGTGTTCGTCTATATATTCCCCCTCCTGCATGGAGAGATAGACAGTGACATCCTGACACCTTATAGGAACCTGACACACACAATGATACAGTCATCACCCAGACACATCCCCTGGTGTTACTGTATAATGTCCCATTCCCAGCAGTCACTTCTCCAGTCATCACCCAGACACATCCCCTGGTGTTACTGTATAATGTCCCACTCCCAGCAGTCACCTCTCCAGTCATCACCCAGACACATCCCCTGGTGTTACTGTATAATGTCCCATTCCCAGCAGTCACCTCTCCAGTCACCACCCAGACACATCCCCTGGTGTTACTGTATAATGTCCCATTCCCAGCAGTCACCTCTCCAGTCATCACCCAGACACATCCCCTGGTGTTACTGTATAATGTCCCATTCCCAGCAGTCACCTCCCCAGTCACCACCCAGACACAGTCCCTGGGTTACTGTATAATGCCCCATTCCCAGCATTCACCTCTCCAGTCATCACCCAGACACATCCCCTGGTGTTACTGTATAATGTCCCATTCCCAGCAGTCATCTCTCCAGTCAGCAGCTGAATGATCTTGTTGGTGAGTTCCAGGATCTTCTGGTCATTGTCTCTCTCATGTATCAGTGAGTGAGGTGGAGGCACCATGATGGAGCTCTGGGTCCTGCCCAGTCCTCCTGATACATGGGCACGGCTACTGGGTGTCTCACACTCACAGGATGTCTTCTTTACTACTGTGTAATCCTGTGTAATGAGGGAGACATCAATAAAAGGCTAAAATTAAACTCGACCTATATGGAGCTGTTTATTAAGGCATTATTGGTGTATAATATACAAGAAGAGCCTGTCGTACAAATAAATCCCCTATCTGGTCTGTAATGTGATGCATCACAGATAGCTTAAAAAATTCCATAGGACACCAAAAAAAGAATTGTGGTATAGAAAGTTCACGTACTTGAATTAATGTAAATATCTTGTGCGTCACACAGAGAATCGCACTATAGCTGCCCGGTTACAGCTGTGCTGATGAGAAGACTGAGGCACTGATACTATATATGAGAGCGGCTCCCTGCTGCCTGGTTACAGCTGTGCTGATGAGAAGACTGAGGCACTGATACTACATATGAGAGCGGCTCCCTGCTGCCTGGTTACAGCTGTGCTGATGAGAAGACTGAGGCACTGATACTATATATATGAGAGAGGCTCCCTGCTGCCCGGTTACAGCTGTGCTGATGAGAAGACTGAGGCACTGATACTATATATGAGAGTGGCTCCCTGCTGCCCGGTTACAGCTGTGCTGATGAGAAGACTGAGGCACTGATACTATATATGAGAGCGGCTCCCTGCTGCCCGGTTACAGCTGTGCTGATGAGAAGACTGAGGCACTGATACTATATATGAGAGCGGCTCCCTGCTGCCCGGTTACAGCTGTGCTGATGAGAAGACTGAGGCACTGATACTATATATGAGAGCGGCTCCCTGCTGCCCGGTTACAGCTGTGCTGATGAGAAGACTGAGGCACTGATACTATATATGAGAGCGGCTCCCTGCTGCCTGGTTACAGCTGTGCTGATGAGAAGACTGAGGCACTGATACTATATATGAGAGCGGCTCCCTGCTGCCCGGTTACAGCTGTGCTGATGAGAAGACTGAGGCACTGATACTATATATGAGAGCGGCTCCCTGCTGCCCGGTTACAGCTGTGCTGATGAGAAGACTGAGGCACTGATACTATATATGAGAGGGGCTCCCTGCTGCCCGGTTACAGCTGTGCTGATGAGAAGACTGAGGCACTGATACTATATATGAGAGCGGCTCCCTGCTGCCCGGTTACAGCTGTGCTGATGATAGGACTGAGGCACTGATACTATATATGAGAGCGGCTCCCTGCTGCCCGGTTACAGCTGTGCTTATGAGAAGACTGAGGCACTGATACTATATATGAGAGAGGCTCCCTGCTGCCTGGTTACAGCTGTGCTGATGAGAAGACTGAGGCACTGATACTATATATGAGAGCGGCTCCCTGCTGCCCGGTTACAGCTGTGCTGATGAGAAGACTGAGGCACTGATACTATATATGAGAGCAGCTCCCTGCTGCCAGGTTACAGCTGTGCTGATGAGAAGACTGAGGCACTGATACTATATATGAGAGCGGCTCCCTGCTGCCCGGTTACAGCTGTGCTGATGAGAAGACTGAGGCACTGATACTATATATGAGAGCGGCTCCCTGCTGCCCGGTTACAGCTGTGCTGATGAGAAGACTGAGGCACTGATACTATATATGAGAGCAGCTCCCTGCTGCCAGGTTACAGCTGTGCTGATGAGGAGACTGAGGCACTGATACTATATATGAGAGCGGCTCCCTGCTGCCCGGTTACAGCTGTGCTGATGATAGGACTGAGGCACTGATACTATATATGAGAGCGGCTCCCTGCTGCCCGGTTACAGCTGTGCTGATGAGAAAACTGAGGCACTGATACTATATATGAGAGCGGCTCCCTGCTGCCCGGTTACAGCTGTGCTGATGATAGGACTGAGGCACTGATACTATATATGAGAGCGGCTCCCTGCTGCCCGGTTACAGCTGTGCTGATGAGAAAACTGAGGCACTGATACTATATATGAGAGCGGCTCCCTGCTGCCCAGTTACAGCTGTCCTGATGAGAAGATTGAGGCACTGATACTATATATGAGAGCGGCTCCCTGCTGCCCGGTTACAGCTGTGCTGATGAGACGATTGAGGCACTGATACTATATATGAGAGCGGCTCCCTGCTGCCCGGTTACAGCTGTGCTGATGAGAAGATTGAGGCACTGATACTATATATGAGAACGGCTCCCTGCTGCCCGGTTACAGCTGTGCTGATGAGAAGATTGAGGCACTGATACTATATATGAGAGCGGCTCCCTGCTGCCCGGTTACAGCTGTGCTGATGAGAAGACTGAGGCACTGATACTATATATGAGAGCGGCTCCCTGCTGCCCGGTTACAGCTGTGCTGATGAGAGGACTGAGGCACTGATACTATATATGAGAGCGGCTCCCTGCTGCCCGGTTACAGCTGTGCTGATGAGAAGACTGAGGCACTGATACTATATATGAGAGAGGCTCCCTGCTGCCCGGTTACAGCTGTGCTGATGAGAGGACTGAGGCACTGATACTATATATGAGAGCGGCTCCCTGCTGCCCGGTTACAGCTGTGCTGATGAGAAGACTGAGGCACTGATACTATATATGAGAGAGGCTCCCTGCTGCCCGGTTACAGCTGTGCTGATGAGAAGACTGAGGCACTGATACTATATATGAGAGCGGCTCCCTGCTGCCAGGTTACAGCTGTGCTGATGAGGAGACTGAGGCACTGATACTATATATGAGAGCGGCTCCCTGCTGCCCGGTTACAGCTGTGCTGATGAGAAGACTGAGGCACTGATACTATATATGAGAGCGGCTCCCTGCTGCCCGGTTACAGCTGTGCTGATGAGAAGACTGAGGCACTGATACTATATATGAGTGCGGCTACCTGCTGCCCGGTTACAGCTGTGCTGATGAGAAGACTGAGGCACTGATACTATATATGAGTGCGGCTACCTGCTGCCCGGTTACAGCTGTGCTGATGAGAAGACTGAGGCACTGATACTATATATAAGAGCGGCTCCCTGCTGCCTAGTTACAGCTGTGCTGATGAGAGGACTGAGGCACTGATACTATATATGAGAGCGGCTCCCTGCTGCCCGGTTACAGCTGTGCTGATGAGAAGACTGAGGCACTGATACTATATATGAGAGCGGCTCCCTGCTGCCCGGTTACAGCTGTACTGATGAGAAGACTGAGGCACTGATACGATATATGAGAGTGGCTCCCTGCTGCCTGGTTACAGCTGTGCTGATGAGAAGACTGAGGCACTGATTCTATATATGAGAGCGGCTCCCTGCTGCCCGGTTACAGCTGTGCTGATGAGAAGACTGAGGCACTGATACGATATATGAGAGTGGCTCCCTGCTGCCTGGTTACAGCTGTGCTGATGAGAGGACTGAGGCACTGATACTATATATGAGAGCGGCTCCCTGCTGCCCGGTTACAGCTGTGCTGATGAGAGGACTGAGGCACTGATACGATATATGAGAGTGGCTCCCTGCTGCCCGGTTACAGCTGTGCTGATCAGAAGACTGAGGCACTGATACTATATATATATGAGTGCGGCTCCCTGCTGCCCGGTTATAGCTGTACTGATGAGAAGACTGAGGCACTGATACGATATATGAGAGTGGCTCTCTGCTGCCTAGTTACAGCTGTGCTGATGAGAGGACTGAGGCACTGATACTATATATGAGAGCGGCTCCCTGCTGCCCGGTTACAGCTGTGCTGATGAGAAGACTGAGGCACTGATACGATATATGAGAGTGGCTCCCTGCTGCCTAGTTACAGCTGTGCTGATGAGAGGACTGAGGCACTGATACTATATATGAGAGCGGCTCCCTGCTGCCCGGTTACAGCTGTGCTGATGAGAGGACTGAGGCACTGATACGATATATGAGAGTGGCTCCCTGCTGCCCGGTTACAGCTGTGCTGATCAGAAGACTGAGGCACTGATACTATATATGAGAGCGGCTCCCTGCTGCCCGGTTATAGCTGTACTGATGAGGAGACTGAGGCACTGATACTATATATAAGAGCGGCTCCCTGCTGCCGGTTACAGCTGTGCTGATGAGAAGACTGAGGCACTGATACTATATATGAGAGCGGATCCCTGCTGCCTGGTTACAGCTGTGCTGATGAGAAGACTGAGGCACTGATACTATATATGAGAGCGGATCCCTGCTGCCTGGTTACAGCTGTGCTGATGAGGAGACTGAGGCACTGATACTATATATAACAGCGGCTCCCTGCTGCCCGGTTACAGCTGAGCTGATGAGAAGACTGAGGCACTGATACTATATATGAGAGCGGCTCCCTGCTGCCCGGTTACAGCTGTGCTGATGAGAAGACTGAGGCACTGATACTATATATGAGAGCGGCTCCCTGCTGCCCGGTTACAGCTGTGCTGATGAGAGGACTGAGGCACTGATACTATATATGAGAGCGGCTCCCTGCTGCCCGGTTACAGCTGTGCTGATGAGAAGACTGAGGCACTGATACTATATATAAGAGCGGCTCCCTGCTGCCGGTTACAGCTGTGCTGATGAGAGGACTGAGGCACTGATACTATATATGAGAGCGGCTTCCTGCTGCCCGGTTACAGCTGTGCTGATGAGAAGACTGAGGCACTGATACTATATATGAGAGCGGATCCCTGCTGCCTGGTTACAGCTGTGCTGATGAGAGGACTGAGGCACTGATACTATATATGAGAGCGGATCCCTGCTGCCTGGTTACAGCTGTGCTGATGAGAGGACTGAGGCACTGATACTATATATCAGAACAGGGAAATATGCTATATTCTGTAACCTCATTCTTGTAAAAAAACACAAAATCTATAATTTATGTAGGAGCAGCATAAATAATTACTGATATTACAGTAACCATCCAAAGAAGTGTCAAAATAGGCTCAGCAGTAAACCGCCTAATAGAGGTACGTGACACTCCCAGACCCTCTCACCTCCCCAGTCATGTCCCTGTATTATTACTATAGATATAAGTGATGTCACTGTGACACTCCCAGACCCTCTCACCTCCCCAGTCAGCAGGTAGATGATCTCCAGGGTGAGATTTACTATCCTCACAGTCATGTGACTCCTGTCCTTGTCCATCCTCAGTGATTTATACAGGAGACGTCTCACCCTCACGTGACTGCTAGTAAAGACTCTCTGGTTCTTCACTTGTCTAGAAATAAATATACATGCAACATATTCAAATAGGAACCACTAAGTAACCATCAAGCCCTCCTCTTTTCCCCTAGCCATATCACACACCTGATACACACTGATCATCACTACACAGGTCATATTGATATCACACACCTGATACACAGGTCACACTGATATCACACACCTGATACACACTGATCATCACTACACAGGTCACACTGATATCACACACCTGATACACACTGATCATCACTACACAGGTCCTACTGATATCACACACCTGATACACACTGATCATCACTACACAGGTCACACTGATATCACACACCTGATACACACTGATCATCACTACACAGGTCCTACTGATATCACACACCTATACGGACAGCAACAGGCCGACACGGCTGAAAATCCCGATCATGCGCATTTAAGTATGAACTAACCTAACCCCTCTAACCCTAACCCTCCTTAGGGGTGCCTAACCTTAACCTTCCCCCCAGTGCCTAACCCTAATCCCCCCTCTAAGTGTCTAACCCTAACCCCAACCTTCCCCACTGCCTAAACCTAAGTCCCCCGGGAGGGTGCCTAAGCCTAAGTCCCCCCCGGGGGTGCCTAACCCTAACCTCCCGGGGGGGTGTCTAACCCTAAGTCCCCCCGGATGCCCTAAACCTAACCCCCCCCACGGCTGTTCGCTTGCTGCGCCCAGCATCACTTCGAACGGGATGCTGGGCGCCGGTCTCCCGGCATCGGTAAAATGACAGGCGTCTACATTTAGACGCCTGTCATTTAACACTCGCCGGGATAAAGCAGTCGGGAAGCTGGCTGTCGGACTTACGTCCACCGGCTTCCTGACTGCATACCCCTGATACACACTGATCATCACTACACAGGTCATACTGATATCACACACCTGATACACAGTGATCATTATACACAGGTCATACTGATATCACACACCTGATACACAGTGATCATTGTACACAGGTCATACTGATATCACACACCTGATACACAGTGATCATTATACACAGGTCACACTGATATCACTCACCTGATACACACTGATAATTATACACAGGTCACACTGATATCACTCACCTGATACACACTTTAATTGCCACCAACAGCCTTTTACAAACGTGTGAGTTCGGTAAATGAAACACTGATGCCTCGGTCACCGTACTATAAAGTCAGGTTCTCGACTGATCAGTCAAACTAGAAGCGGGATGACAAATTATGTTATTTTAGTACTAAGATACAACTCCTGAGCATCACGGAGTACAGATGTGTTAGCATTAAATCATTTTTGATATACTTGGCGTGTTACGTATTTTTGGTTAGCTGTACCACATTATGCCAATATCACATCTGACATGTCCACATACTAAATGTAGACAAGTCGATATTCTGAACATCAACGCATTCCGCCACACCCCATATATATCAGAAAAGGTATTCCCTCGATGTCACAAATCATATCACCTCCAGGTCAGATCATCTCACCTGTCGGTGAGCAATGCCTGCAACGCTGACAGGCACGGGGCACCTAAGGCTGAAGCAGGGACAACAGAGGTGGCCAGGGTGCCAATTTCAGGGACAGCGCACAGAGGTGACCGCCATTGTCTCTAGTAGTTCCGCCACTGACTACCAGTGGCGTATATTCTTATTTGCCAGGATGACACTCGCCAGGGGGGCGGCGCCAGTTCCTTACTTTTCCAGAGGCACCCCTAGATACACTCTTGGTGGCTACCAGAGAACAGTGGCACACTCTCGTCTCTCCTGCCAATCGGGTATTTCCAGTGGGCAGGCGGTGTTAGGCACTTCAGTGTGTGATGGGTACTGAGAATGAGATATTGCTTCCGTTTTTCCAAAATATAACATAACCACATATTATAGAACACACAAATGATGTTTAAAAAAAAAAAAAAAAGTACTCTATGCCCAGTCCCGTTGAGGAAACAGTCCTGATAACCCAACGAGACCGTCCATGTTGTACTGCAGAATATGTCAGGGTATAGGAACCAGTATATGGCAGAGGGTAAGAAACGGCCACAGTGACTCAGGCAATCCCAGCTCTGAATTGGGGTAAAGGTGCCTGCTCCTTATAGCTATTATGAGCTCTGGTCACTTTCTTATGGTGCGTACACACAGTACGATATCGAACATCCAGCACACCCGGAGGATCGTACGATATCGTTATCATTGTCGATCGTTCCGTGTGTATGCACCCACCCCCAGTCCCACATCATGCATGGCGTGTAATGCCGGGAGGTATCCGTCTATCCACCAGCAGACTATTATTATCACTTATTTATATGGAGCCACAAGTGTTCCGCAGCGCCTTACAAAGTATACAAACAAATAAATGACCAGAGACTTACAGTACAATACAATACAATGCAGGACAAGGGCATGGATACTATACATTGCTACGTTAGCGACTATAACTCCCACATAAGCAGCAGAGCTTAAGCAGCCAAGTGTTAGGTGCCCTAGTGGGGAGTAAGAAGTAAATGAAAGTATAGTAGGGAGAAGCACAAGAGGGTAGAGGGCCCTGCTTGTAAGAGCTTACATTCTAAAAATTATTACACAGTAACAGGAGAATCTCCCTGGCGTCACATAGACTTATTATGTATCTATATTACATGCTGATCTCCATATCTCATTACCTGTTTATGATTATAATACTTACACCCCCGCCAGCCACTGCCCCCTCACTCACAAAAGGTTACAGACCCAACTTCCGTGTTGTGCGTTCCACCACACTTCCGGACTGTGCGGTCCACAGTACATCCGTCCTGTGCGTTCCACCGTACTTCTGGCCTATGCGTTTCACCTGACTCCCTTTGCGTCCCACTGTCCCACCGGCCAGAAGTGGTTGTTAAGTTAATGATTATCGACTGCAGTTCCCGGCGGGTGACTAGCAGAGAGCAGCAGCCATTGCTGTGTCTGAGTCTGACCGCAGGTAATGATATTAATTTTATGCAGGGGGAGTGGGCTGTTGTGGCTCACAGGGGGGGGGGGGCATTGTAAGGTGTTCTGTTATTGATTCATTTGGAGCAGACTGTACTGTCAGCTTATTGTTTTACAGGTGGACCAGACACTGTACGGGTGGAGGTGCAGGTTCTAGTGCCCTGTTTATTTACAAGTGTGTCCTGTTATAATATAAATGGCGCGTACACTGTTACAATTATTGTGTTACAGACGGAGCAGACTCTGGTGCCCTGTTATTATAATACAAGTGGAGCAGGATCTGGTGCCCTATTATAATACAGGTGGAACAGGATCTGGTGCCCTGTTGTTATAATACAGATGGAGCAATCTGTGGTGCCTTGTTTTTATAAAGCAGATTGTGGTGTAATTTTATTATATGACGGAGCAGGTTGTTTCCCTGTAAATATAATACAGATGGAGCATGTTCTTGTGTCATGTTATAGTACAGATGGAGCAGACTGTGACGTTCTCTTATCATAATACAGATGGAGCAGGCTATGGAGTGATGCTATTATAATACAGATGGAGTATACTCTAGTGTCCTGTCATTATAATACAGATGGAGAAGACTTGTGCCTTGTTGTAATAAAGATGGAGCAGGCTCTGGTGTACTGTTGTTGTTGTACAGCTGGAGGTGTCCTGTTATTTTAGCAGCTGATGATGCAGGAAAACGAGTAACATACAATAAATATATATATAGAGTTCAAATAACATTTTTTTTTTTGTTTTGAGATGATGAAACGCGTCACAAGTTGGAGTTGCCTTTGTGTAACAACAGCTCATGTACAAAGGGCAGTGCTCACTGAGGTTAGGCTGTCTGTCAGGGTTTCTTGTACTAAACTATTGAGACTCTGAAGAAGGTCACAGCCACTGGTGTCCTCTTAGAGTGTAAAGAACTGATACAGGGCCTGCTTTAGAGGTAGACACAATGCCTCTGAAGAAACCGCCCACAGATAATGGCGGAGAAACGCGTAAGGTCTTTGGGATAGTAACAGCACCATTACTTAGCCATGCAGCTACAGTATCTGTAACAATGCTGTGCTATCCAATCACACTCCTTCATGATATATATGATTCCTGAGCATTGCTTATCCGGAATCATTGCGGCTAGGTCCATTCATCAATTTAAAAACACATAAATGTATTGCCCAATGTAGGTGCTATTATCATGTAGTGTAGGACCACAGAGCAGTGTCACTTACAATACATTTGCAAATGTATGTAGCTGAGATCCCTGCATTGCTATTATCTTGTAGGATGCAGGGTTGGACGGGGAAGGGCTCTGGGAAAATCCCCGGTGGGCCAAGCCCTCTACACTACTACTTTTCTTTTTAGATATATCTTCTACCTGCTGATATTTCCAGGCAAGCTCTATTGGGTAATTGAAAACATTTTCACCTCAAACTGGTAATGTATGAATATGTCTCACTCAGTGGAAGATATTACCTAGATCACATGTTCTCAAACTTGGTCCTCAGGACCCCAAACAGTGCATGTTTACCAGGTATCCTCACATAATCACAAGTGAAATAATTAGCTCCACCTGTTGATCTTTTAAAATGTGTCAGTAATGAGTACACCTGTGCTCCTGCTGGGCGACCTGGAAAATGTGACCTGTGTGGGTTCCTGAGGACCGAGTGAGAACCACTGACCTAGAGGCTGCAGCCCCCTGTAAAAATCCACCACTTCAGTGAGCCAGTTGTAGTCCATCACTGCACTGGCTACACTGTGACTGGCAGTGACTTCTCATTGGTAGCTCTCCCTGCCAGTCACGCACAGGACAGGCAGCCCCAGGGGGAGGTGATTTCTCCCCCTGGGGATTAGCAGAGAACAGCTTCCAGTAAAAGCCGTTGCTCTGTCTTTCGGGCAGCCCTACACTGCTTCTAGGGGCTGCAGCCGATGCAGTTGGCAGTAGCTGGTGTTATGCGCGACGCCACCGCTGCTTCTGCACAGGTCCCAGCGCCTGACAGATCCATTGCGCAGGTGCCGTGACCCAGCCGACCGGACCAGCAGCAGTCCCCCTCATGCAAGTGGGTAGGAGCCTCTGCCGGTCTCACTCCTTTTGATCATATATATGAGACACATCTATAATTGTTGCTCATTTATTTTAAAAGAAACATAGTAAAAGGTATGTTTTAAAGGGTTTTTTTGTTTTGTTTTCTTGCGCTGTAGGCATTTAAACATCTCCAGTATACATGTGTCAGGTTCCTATAAGGTGTCAGGATGTCACTGTCTATCTCTCCATGCAGGAGGGGGAGTATATAGAGGAACACGGATCTGTACAAGGACGTGATGATGGAGACTCACAGGCCCCTCATGTCACTGGGTAAGAGGAGACTTTCAATTATTGTAATTATTTGATAATCACATACATACAATGTACTCAGTCACTGTGTGTCTCCTACAGATGGAGCCAGTAACAGAGATACCCCAGAGAGATGTCCCCGTCCTCTGTATTCCCAGGATTGTACAGAGGAGAATCACAGGATCCCACAGGAGGATCAGGTAGGTGGGATTTAGGGTCTCACCAAATACCAAAGTGATCTATAGAGAAACTGTGCGGATCTCATACTGATATTTTTTTGTTTATTCTGAATGAAATAAATCGGACATTTTTTAAGTATTAGGTTATGTTTTTGTGGATTTTTTAGAATGGATCATTTACTAATCTAAAACTGGAAGGTATAAAGGAAGAGGAAATGTATGTGAGAGGTGATCAGCAGTGTAAGGAGGAGGAAATCCCTACAGTTATCAGCACAGGTGAGTAATAATCATCAGCCCCTATTATACTCCTGCTCTCCCCCTCACATCATGTCACTGTGTGTTACCAGCCCAGAGATCTGACAAGTCTCCTCCCCACACTCTCTGGTGTATCTCAGACATCAGGAGCCATCAGTCCCTATTATACTCCTGCTCTCCCCCTCACATCATGTCACTATGTGTTACCAGCCCAGAGATCTGACCAGTCTCCTCCCCACACTCTCTGGTGTATCTCATACATCAGGAGCCATCAGCCCCTATTATACTCCTGCTCCCCCCCTCACATCATGTCACTATGTGTTACCAGCCCAGAGATCTGACCAGTCTTCTCCCCACACTCTCTGGTGTATCTCATACATCAGGAGCCATCAGCCCCTATTATACTCCTGCTCTCCTCCTCACATCATGTCACTGTGTGTTACCAGCCCAGAGATCTGACCAGTCTCCTCCCCACACTCTCTGGTGTATCTCATACATCAGGAGCCATCAGCCCCTATTATACTCCTGCTCCCCCCCTCACATCATGTCACTGTGTGTTACCAGCCCAGAGATCTGACCAGTCTCCTCCCCACACTCTCTGGTGTATCTCATACATCAGGAGCCATCAGCCCCTATTATACTCCTGCTCCCCCCCTCACATCATGTCACTGTGTGTTACCAGCCCAGATATCTGACCAGTCTCCTCCCCACACTCTCTGGTGTATCTCATACATCAGGAGCCATCAGCCCCTATTATACTCCTGCTCCCCCCCTCACATCATGTCACTATGTGTTACCAGCCCAGAGATCTGACCAGTCTCCTCCCCACACTCTCTGGTGTATCTCATACATCAGGAGCCATCAGCCCCTATTATACTCCTGCTCTCCCCCTCACATCATGTCACTGACCAGTCTCCTCCCAAACACTCTGTAGAGAAGGGGAGAACAGTTGTCAGGGTGACCTAGATACACTCATTATCTGAAATATCATTAACAATTCATTCTGTCATTAGGTGTCCATACAGATGGAGCCAGTAACAGAGATACCCCAGAGAGATGTCCGCCTCCTCTTTATTCACAGGATCATACAGAGGAGAATCACAGGACCCCACAGGAGGATCAGGTAGGTGGGATTTAGGGTTTCATCAAAATACCAAAGTGACTTTTCATTACCTGATCTATGGAGTACATGTCAGTTTCTTACCTTACTTACCTTATTTTTGTGGGTGTTATTTAGGTTGAACTTCTGTCTAATATTAAGGTAGAAGATACAGAGGTAGAAGAAGAGACGTATGTGAGGGGTGATCAGCAGTGTAAGGAGGAGGAAATCCCTACAGATATCAGCACAGGTGAGTAATAATCACTAAATACATAAGTCACATATGCTCCTTGTTCTGTCACTACAGCAGTTTAATGTAAAATTCTTATTAATAGATAGTATACATCTTTTAAATTAGATATTTCGTTAAACTGATTTCGGGAGTGCAGATTAAGGTAAATGTAGTAGGTAGCCAGGGGTATATGTATACACAACATAGCTGGAATAGTTTAGTGCTCACACTACGCTTTAATTAGGGCAGGGTGCCGATAATAGGAGAGGGCACATCTGTCCGTGCCCGGAACGTAGGTGTGACCTTTCAGAGGAGAGAGCATGGTGTTGTGATACGTCTCCCTTTCTATTAATTAAGGGGGCATGCCCAGCACTCACAGAGCTGTTGGGCTGCCCCAAAGCTCTCCCCGCACAGTGAACAGATACCATGCGTATGGCATCTATTCATCCGGCGGTGAGTGCTGACGTTGGCTTGTGACCCGCGGGGCGCCTCCATAAGGGCAGATTACTGCATCAGATACGTTATTTTACAGATGATCTAATTCCTGTCCCGTAGGAACAAGTACAAGAGTTCCCAGTTTACAAGGATTGATTTTATTCTCGCTTGAGTGGAGTTTGATTTGTAAACACTGAAAACACAAGGAAAATGACTACATTTGTGACTTTCTGGGGTAAATGTAATAGCCTGCGACTTGCTGGCATCGGCGAGTTCCTGGCGAGTCTGCCCAATGTTTTAAAGTAGCAATCATTTAAAGGCAACACAAGGCTGACTATGCCTTTTTAAGTGATTGCTAATTTTAAATATTTTCCAGACTCGCCGGGAACTCATTGACGTCTTCAAGTCGCAGGCTATTACATTTACCCTTCTGTCTAGTTGGAACCGTGTTGGTAATCAGTGATTATCCAGTATCTTAGTAGTGAGCAGGTCTGCCGACCCATTAATATTCATGTTATAACCAGCTAATAACTCATACCTATTTATCAGATGTAATATTGCAGGTAATAAGTTGTTTTGGTTTAAGATCATTAACAGTATCCGTGTCCAGTGGAAGTCTGATAAGGGGCATATGGGGAGGCCTCATGGGCTATTAATTTGCATCTGGGGAAGTCTGATGGACATGTGGGTGGTATGATGGACATATACGGACACGTGAGGTGGTCTGATGGCCATCAGTGTGAGACAACATCTCAGGAAGACTGGGAAGGTCCCAGAGTCCCATCACGGTGCCTCCACCTCATTCACTGACAGATGAGAGAGACAATGACCAATTTATCCTGGAACTCGACAACAAGATCATTCAGCTGCTGACTGGGAATGGGTCATTATACACTAACACCAGGGAATGTGTCTGGGTGATGACTGGAGAGGTGACTGCTGGGAATGGGTCATTATACACTAACACCAGGGAATGTGTCTGGGTGATGACTGGAGAGGTGACTGCTGGTAATGGGACATTATACAGTAACACCAGGGGATGTGTCTGGGTGATGACTGGAGAGGTGACTGCTGGGAAAGGGACATTATACAGTAACACCAGGGAATGTGTCTGGGTGATGACTGGAGAGGTGACTGCTGGGAATAGGACATTATACAGTAACACCAGGGGATGTGTCTGGGTGATGACTGGAGAGGTGACTGCTGGGAAAGGGACATTATACAGTAACACCAGGGGCTGTGTCTGGGTGATGACTGGAGAGGTGACTGCTGGGAATGGGACATGATACAGTAATACCAGGGGCTGTGTATGGGTGATGACTGGAGAGGTGACTGCTGGGAATGGGACATTATACAGTAACACCAGGGGATGTGTCTGGGTGATGACTGGAGAGGTGACTGCTGGGAATGGGACATTATACAGTAACACCAGGGGATGTGTCTGGGTGATGACTGGAGAGGTGACTGCTGGGAAAGGGACATTATACAGTAACACCAGGGGATATCCAGTGTTATTAGGGCAGGGTGCTGATCACTGAGCAGAGCACCATTTGATTTGAAGGGCATCAATTTGCATCGCTAAAGCTACAAGGGATAGTAAGCACACAGTGCACAGCACGTATGTTCACCCCATGTAGTTATACAAATATGAGCACCTAGTGTATTATATAACCCCACATACATATAGGACACCCATATAACACCTTGAATGTTTACCGCCAGAAATATACGTCCAGCCTAATGGAAAGATAGGCTGTGGTATGAAAAAAACAATAAATGGAAAATAAATGTCAGTTGCCGGAGCTGTTATAATCCTTAGTAGTTGTATAAGAGAGCGTTCAACAAATGGCTGAATTAGATCAGTATTTACCCTCAGGGGGAGGGGTCACCATAGTCACTGGGATCAGTACAGAACTATAGTCTGTTGTCAGGGGGAGGGGTCACCACAGTCACTGGGATCAGTACAGAACTATAGTCTGTTGTCAGGGGGAGGGGTCACCACAGTCACTGGGATCAGTACAGAACTATAGTCTGTTCTCAGGGGGAGGGGTCACCACAGTCACTAGGATTAGTACAGAACTATAATCTGTTCTCAGGGGGAGGGGTCACCACAGTCACTGGATCAGTACAGAACTATAGTCTGTTCTCAGGGGGAGGGGTCACCACAGTCACTAGGATTAGTACAGAACTATAATCTGTTCTCAGGGGGAGGGGTCACCACAGTCACTGGGATCAGTACAGAACTATAGTCTGTTCTCAGGGGGAGGGGTCACCACAGTCACTGGGATCAGTACAGAACTATAGTCTGTTCTCAGGGGGAGGGGTCACCACAGTCACTAGGATTAGTACAGAACTATAATCTGTTCTCGGGGAGGGGTCACCACAGTCACTGGATCAGTACAGAACTATAGTCTGTTCTCAGGGGGAGGGGTCACCACAGTCACTAGGATTAGTACAGAACTATAATCTGTTCTCAGGGGGAGGGGTCACCACAGTCACTGGGATCAGTACAGAACTATAGTCTGTTCTCAGGGGGAGGGGTCACCACAGTCACTGGGATCAGTACAGAATTATAGTCTGTTCTCAGGGGGAGGGGTCACCACAGTCACTGGGATCAGTACAGAACTATAGTCTGTTCTCAGGGGGAGGGGTCACCACAGTCACTGGGATCAGTACAGAACTATAATCTGTTCTCAGGGGGAGGGGTCACCACAGTCACTGGGATCAGTACAGAATTATAGTCTGTTCTCAGGGGGAGGGGTCACCACAGTCACTGGGATCAGTACAGAATTAGAGTCTGTTCTCAGGGGGAGGGGTCACCACAGTCACTGGGATCAGTACAGAACTATAATCTGTTCTCGGGGAGGGGTCACCACAGTCACTGGGATCAGTACAGAACTATAATCTGTTCTCAGGGGGAGGGGTCACCACAGTCACTGGGATCAGTACAGAATTATAGTCTGTTCTCAGGGGGAGGGGTCACCACGGTCACTAGGATCAGTACAGAACTATAGTCTGTTCTCAGGGAGGAGCAGCTACTACAGTCACTGAGGTCATTACAGAACTTTAATACATATGATATGTCGACAGTGTCACTGTTGGCAGCAGTATACAGGCACCACAATGCCAACAATGCTAAAATGCTAGGTAACGCAATTCAATGGTGTCGACAGTATAACTTGAAACATTGGTGGTAAAGTAGTGTTTACAGTTCTACTGCCGACACTGCTCCAGGGCTTTAGGTAGTTTGATAACCTTGGCAGCATCACGGTGACGGCACACTGCTGCAGATAGTGACGTTTTTGAGAATATCACTATGGTAACACTATGGTAACATGACCCTGTTCCAATCAAGCAGTATATGCTTTCTGCCTGCCCTGTTCTTTTAGTCTTTGTCTGACTTACAAATAACGGGCAGGTCTGACATGTAGCGAGAGCACTAAGGATGTCACTGTCTATTTCTCCATGCAGAGCAGAAGGAGATGATGATGGAGAATCACTGGTCCCTCACATCACTGGGTAAGATGAGGCTTTCTTTTATTGTACAGGGGAGGTCACGTATTGGGGCCACCTATATACACATTATCTGATAAACTCATATATACAATGTACCCAGTCACTGTGTGTCTCCTACAGATGGACCCACTAACAGAAATACCCCAGAGAGATGTCCCCAGGATTCTACAGAGGGGAATCACAGGACCCCACAGGAGGATCAGGTAGGTGGGATCTAGGTTCTCCCCAAATACCAAAGTGATTTTGTATAGAAACACTGCAGGTCTCATACTGATAGTTTTTTTGGTTTATTCTCAATTAAATAAATCTGACATTTTTTAAGTGTTATTTTATTGTTTTGTGAATTATTTAGAATGAAGCTTTTACTGATATTAAAGTCGAAGGTATAAAGGAAGAGGAAATGTATGTGAGGGGTGATCAGCAGTGTAAGGAGGAGGAAATCCCTACAGATATCAGCACAGGTGAGTAATAATCACTTATTACAGAACAGGGTCACATATTCTCCTTGTTCTGTCACTACAGCAGCCTCTTATTCTATACCCTCATCTTTTACTACAAACTGATAAAGGATAAAGGGCCTCATTCAGAGGCGGTCGGAGGATGCAAGCGGTCGCTCAGAAACTGGGCGGCCACTTGCATCCTGACCGCCCGCCTCTGTTGCGGTCATTAGGCTGTGGGTTAACACCCACAGCTCTAACGACCGCTCGGGTGATGGTCGGCGACCATCGGGGCTTACGACGAGACCCTAGGGTAGGGTCTCACTTGTCGTAAACCCCGGAGAGCTTCTGGCTCTGTCAGAGCCGGAAGCTCTCCACTGACATCACTAGTGATGTCAGTGGGGCCTCCCCCAAACGGCAGGCGTTCCCATGGGATCGCCTCCGTTTGGCCTGCCACCCCCCCGGCCCGCCTTCCAAACTGGGCGAGCTGAGCTGTCAATCAACATCGACAGCTCGTCCCCTTTGGAAAGAGACCCGCTACGACCGGCGCTGTCGGTCGTAGCGGGTCTCACGCATGCGCACGAGGGAGCCGGCTCCCTCGTGCGCATGCGCACTGGCAAAACATCGAAGCGGTCGTAGACCGTACGGCCGCCTCTGAATAAGGTCCAAAGTGTCTACCCAGTGGGGAAACTGGGAGCCATCAGCCCCTATTATACTCCTGCTCTCCTCCTCACATCATGTCACTGTGTGTTACCAGCCCAGAGATCTGACCAGTCTCCTCCCCACACTCTCTGGTGTATCTCATACATCAGAAGCCATCAGCCCCTATTATACTCCTGCTCTCCCCCTCACATTATGTCACTGCGTGTTACCAGTCCAGAGATCTGACCAGTCTCCTCCCCACACTCTCTGGTGTATCTCACATCGGTATAAGGGACATTACTATAGTGATTCATTCAATGATCACTTTGAGACTTTGGGCCTGATTCAGACCCACTCGCGAGCGGCTGTCCGCTCGCAAGTGGGTCGATGGTCTGCACTGCGCATGCGCACGACGGAGGGAGCTCCGTCGTGCGCATGCGCGAGACACGACGAGCGAAGGACTTTCCTTCGCTCGTAGTGTCTGATCAAAGGGGGAGTGCTGTCGATGTTGATTGACAGCACGCCCCCTTTGGTGGGCGTGCCGGGGCGTGCCTCCCAGACGGAGGCGTTCCCAAGGGAACGCCTACCGTCAGAAGCCGGCCCCACTGACATCACTAGTGATGTCAGTGGGAGTGATTTTGGCTCTGATAGAGCCAAAATCACTCCTGGCCTTGCGGTTGAAAAACTCAACCGCAGGCTTCTGCTCGCAGTGGCGATGGTCAAGACCATCGCGACCATCATCCTGCATGCTCGTATATGCTGTGGGTGGTGACCCACAGCTATACGAGCGTCCAGGAGGACGCTCCATATTTATGGAGGTGGGCCCTGATTCAGAGCAAGCGCTCTGGTCAGAGCGTCCGGCTCTGAATCAGGGCCTTTGCATGACATTACCCATTATCCTTCTTGTGTAAGGATACCTGAATATGTGATTCCCAATATGTGTATACCAACACTACGACACTAAAGACAAATAGCATAAGATTGTCCACCCCCCTAAGATTACACACACTCTATGATGACAACACACACACGTCACACAAACTTCGCTCTCACGATGAGCCTGTCCCCAGGTACGTCAATCTGAAACAGCTGTCAGAGACTTACGGTTACAGTAGCATTTACTTACGGTTACAGTGGCATTTATGGTTAATAACACAATTTGAGCTGCCACCACAAATAATTAATCTTGAAGCCCTTGTATTCTCCTGACACTCCCAGTACCATAATTATTAATACTCGGACAATACTGTCGTACATTTGTATAGCATACACCTTAGCAATCCTACAAGCGTTTAGGTTCGTGGAAAGAATTGAAAAAATCCTGCTAAGATTAAGAATCTTAATCTGAGTACAATTACTCCAATGCTTACAAGGTTTTCCGCTATCTCCTCGGACTGTATCGCTGAATCAGGTAAGTGGCACGTTCCCCCTGCACTGTCCAGCGCATCAGGGTAACGGCCGCTAGTCCTTACAGCTGTATACCCTCCCCTGTCCTTTTTTTTCTCTCCCACTGCTGACCCCCTGCTCTCTCATTTCCAGTTTACAAGCCTCGAGCCTCACTGGAAGCGGCAGAGGCAGGGAGGCTATGTAGCAGGGTATTTTCTATGTCTATCACACGTTTCCCATGTTTATGGTCCTATGACATATGACAGAATATTATTGAGGGACATGTAATTCTAGGTTATTTGATATGATACAGGTCTGCATTTTTGCTTAAAATTAGGTGGCTTTTGCAATCCAGTATGTGCAGGTGGCTGTATGCTTACTAACCTCTGATGCACCTTTGGGATCATTAGCATAAATATCCAGGAAACATATGACAGGTTATAGGAGTGATAAAACATGCATACCATCTGGGCATAACTATTATCTGTTTTTTTTATTGTTTTTTTACTGCTTACTGTCCCCATGATGCTAATGTAATATGATAATCTTCACACAGATTACCGAACAACTTGTGGTATTTCTTCTGTGTTATACGTATTAACTGCTCCCCTCTAATTTGCATTTCTAATGGGGAATTCATTTGATGCATCCGTGAGATACTATACTATGGGGTCTATTTACTAAGCAGTGTTAGGAGACAGAGTGAAAAGTGAGAAGGTGCCAGCCAATCAGCTCCCAATTGTCATTTTTCAAACACAGCCGTTAGGAGCTGATTGGCTGGCACCTTCTCACTTTTCACTCTGTCTCCTAACACTGCTTAGGAAATAGACCCCTATGTGCTTATAATATTTATAGCGCTATTTGGAAATGCCGCACACTATTTAGGCGTGGACTGCATATTACGTGAATTATATGTATGATTTTGTCTTCATGGGAACTGATTTGTTTCAGTCTTCATTTTTGATCGATATGGCAGCATTGATCCTACTGTGGTGTTTATATTATTGATGCACCGTTTAAGAAGCCGGAATCTGTTTCTAACATATGTGCAGCTATATACTGATAGATGATACAAGATAATGTATTTAGTAATATTTTGCCGGCCACTTTTTATATTTGTGTACATGTTTTTGCTCTTTCTTTTTACAATGGATATAATTAAAAGTTAAGTTTTAAATAGTCTCTAGGCCTACAAGTGTGCCTCCACAAGGAGTCCTTTTTTCTTTTTGTTTATGGTGTCATCTGAGGAGGCAGAAGATGCCGATCTCTCTAACACTCACTCCCCTCTGGAGGAGGATTAGAGTCGGTCCAAAATTAATATTCCTGCTTTGGAACAAGCTGTTAGATCCATCTTACTGATAGAAGATGACGAACCAGCCCCATAAATCAAAGCACCCACTGTTTTAAACGACAGAAAGTGGCTTCAGCAGATTCTCTCCATCGGATCAACTAGCTGAACACATGGCAGCAGCCTGGCAGACGCTTGGTAAGAGGTTTTAGACCCAAAACGTCTGAGCTCCTGTTATCCATTTCCTGCCGCTCATTGTTCAAAATGGGAGACTCCCCCCTGCTGTAGATTCCCATGTTACGCGATTAATTAAGAGCGCTACATTGCCTATCCCTACAGTATCCTCTCGAAGGCCCCTACGGATAAAAAGGTTGAATCTTGCCTTAAATCGATATACTCTCTTTCAGGGGCTGTTGCTCGTCCGACCATGGCTATTGCATGAGTGGCTAAAGCAATAGAGAGCTGGGCTGACGCACTTGAAGACTCTTTTTCCTCAGATGCTTCCAGGGATCAGATGTCTTTCGTAGCTCACGTATGAGATGCAGCTTTTTATATGGGAGAAGCGTCATTGGATGCCAGTCTCCTAACTTCTAGAGTCTCAGCCACAGCAGTGTCTGCCTGCTGTACCCTCTGGCTACGCTCATGGAAGGCTGATGCAGATTCTAAGAAGGGCTTAGAAGTATTGTCCTACAATGGGGAAATCTTGGTTGACCCAGACCTTGACAAGTGTAACCACATTGGCGGCATCAAAAACTGCATTTCTGCCCTCAGCGTCTACAACTACAAAGCCTCGCTCTACATCTGTTAGGTCCTTTTGCCCTCAAGGAAAGCCTAAAGGTCAGTTCTTTCCTAGGCAGTTGGCTTCCACTAGGGACGCCAAGCCCAGGACCAAGCTGGCCTGGACCACCAGACGCCCTGCTTCAAAATCCAAAGACAAACCCTCAGCCTGATGGGACGGGCCTCCCCCTGGGGGACCCCAGAGTAGAAGGTCGACTTCTTCAGTTTGCCCAGTGCTGGTGTCACACCACCACGGACGCTTGGGTAAGAGAAGTAGTCTCTCACGGGTACGCCCTCTCAATTCTGAGACGGCCACCCCACCAAGTTTTCTACAAATCCAGAAAGCCATACAGTCCTTGCTGTAAGCAGGGGTAATTGTGCCAGTCCCACTATCTCAGCGAGGGACCGTTTATTATTCTACTCTCTTTCTGGTTCAGAAGCCGAATGTGTCTCATCGGCCTATCAACTTAAAAGTCCCTGAACAAATTCCTCAGGGTACCGAGGTTCAGGATGGAAACTCTACTCTCTACCATCCTAGCTATGGAGCCTGGGGACTTTATGTTATCTCTGGATATTCAGGATGCTTACCTACATGTACCTATAGCACCCTCTCATCGGCTGTAGGCCTACCTGGACAACCTCCTGCTCTTAGCAAGATCCCCTTAGGTGCTTCAATGCCATCTGCAGCTAACCATCGCTTTCCTTCAAAAGCACAGATGGTTAATCAACTGGAAAAAGTCCTCCCTGAATCTCTCACAAAGAATGGGTTCATCTGGGAGCTCTGCTGGATTCTCAGGATCAGAGAATCTTTCTGACATCAGACAAGATCTCCACAACTACGAGTGCACAGTTCCCTCATCAGTCGCTGAGTGTCAGTCCACTCAGCAATGCAGGTTCTGGGATCCATGGTATCCACCTTCGATATGGTGGAGTAAGCTCAGTTCCACTCCAGGCCTCTGCATAGGCAAATCCTCTATGGACCCTGAAGAAGAAAATTAGAGTTATGGTAAAAGTTACCTTTGTTAACTCTTTCTTCAAAGTCCATAGGGTCCACAGGGCACCCACCCTGACGTACCTGGCTTCACATTGGCTCTGTTTCTGGTCATTGGTTTCCTGTCTTCTACGTGAGAGTGTGATTCTTGTGTGTACCAGTCTTTCTTCTCTCCTCTCCTCCTTCGGCCTTTGGCTTGTCACGAACTGGGGGGGCGGGGTATAAGGAGAAGGACCGATGCATCCGGGTAGCTGAAAGCTTTAACTGCGTGGTGCCCGGTTCCTCAACTTCCACCTACACCCCAAGATCTCCCTGTGGACCCTATGGACTTCGAAGTAAGAGAGTTAACAAAGGTTAGTTTTGCCACAACTCTCATGTTCAAAATGACACATAATATTTTAGCAAATACGTTTTCAAAATAAAAAGGAATCAATCAGATTTACAAATTTACGAAGGAGCATCTCAGCCTTGAGCTTTTGTGGGAAATGGACCTGGAATATTGTTTTCCACTGTATTTTCTGCCTGCCTCTCTGGGCTGGCCCATGGCTTGCAGTCTCCTCCTTCTCATGTCCTTTGAAATGGCAAAAGCAGGTTTTGGCTGCCCTGTGTGGACGCAAGGTGACCCCCTGCTAAGTATATAGCTAATTTGCTGGGGGGAGGACGGGTGGTGCAGCTACACACAACTGCAATTAATTGTTGGAATGTTCTCATCACTACCTGCATAGGAAGCTTGGCTAGATTATCAATTTGTCAGGGAATGTGTAACACCATGATCTTCACATAGGGCAGTGTTGGCTAACCTTGACACTCCAGCTGTTGTGGAACTATATATCCCAGCATGCCCTGCCACAGTTTTAGCATGCCCTAATAGCAAAACTGTAGCAGTGCATGCTGGGTTATGTAGTTCCATAACAGCTGGAGTGTCAAGGTTAGCCAACACTGACATAGGGTTTTGAAGTATGGGCCAGGTCAGTAGATGGCTCATAAACTGTTATCTCGGTTTCGGGGGGGGTTTCCAGGCCGATGTTTCCAATACACAATTTTTGGGATCTGGGAATCTTCAGATCTAACAAAGGATGTTTTTTTTTTTTTTTCCCCAAACCAATTTTTATTTTTATTTTATATACTCATAAATGAAAACACACATGTACATGTATATCTATACAAACATACGGACATATTGCATGGATACATATACAGAACTGCAAACTGTACAAACAAATACAGTTCAAGAGCAACATCAAACAAAAACATCTTTGTAAGGTATAGCTAATCAAAAATAATTATTAAACATAAACACAGAAATAAAATATATAATTCAATTTGAACCATAATAATAGAAAACAAAAAAAATATATATATGTATAAAATTAAATAAAATAAAAACACATACACCCCCTCCCCCCGAATTCTGGTGCAGCCTTACCCTTCCATTAATCGAATATTCCTACATTGGAGAAGATGTCATTGTTCCTCTCAAGAGAAAAGGAAGCATATCCCCTAACCCGTAAATATGGAATCTGAAGACATAAATATATAGTGTCACTCTAAATTACGAAGTAGAGACCAATTCGTAGTCTCGAATAATCTCTTTATATGTGTTCTAACGTCTAGAGTCCAGGGAGTCGATATATATACCCCATTTAGCATAAAAGCGGACCACTCCCTTCTCAACACCAGGTATAGTTGCCCGTTTATCAATATAAAGTATTTGTAGTAAAATAGTTTTAACTGCTTGAAGAGATGGTGCTGTGGAAACTGTCCAATTACAGAGGATAGTTCTCTTCGCCACAATTTCCACTACCGTAAGAAAGGGCAACAATTCCATCTTACGACCCTGTAGGTCCCATTTCATAAAATTAGCACATAACATAGCTAATGGGTCCTTCATAAGATGTAAGGTGCATATCTTATTTAGAAATACCATAATCTTGTAAAAAAAAAATCCTAATTTTCCCACATTCCCACATATTATGGAAAAAAGTAGCTCGTGAGAATTTACATTTTGGGAAGCAGCCTGACTCCTCCTCCACAACATGCTTCCTCTGACTCTGGGACATATATGCCCTATGAATGGTCCTAATATGCACTTCCTGCCACATAGCTGAATGGAGAATTCTCAAAGTCTTCTCTGTATGCTTTACTAGAACAGTAGGGGAATCTACCTGTGGTATTTCTGAGGACCAATTTTGGATGCAACTCTCCCATAAAACCTCAGCTGTTGCAGGAAGCAAATAGGGATACAACAACCGTGTCTTGTAATAGCCAGTATTGGATAATTTAAATAAGGGCCGTAAAATATCGTGATCTTCCTCCCGTAGCATAGGAGGGGGTAAAGATTGTATAAAGTGACGAAGTTGTAAAAACATAAAAAAAATCTCTCTTAGTAAGAAGAAATTTAGACTTCAAATCCTGAAAAGAATACATTTGGCCCCCTGGATCAAACACATCGCGAATAAATAGTACAGTCAGGTGCATAAATATTGGGACATTGACAGAATTTTCTGGAGTTGATTCTAGGTGTGTCATTTGCATTTGGAATCAGTTGCTGTCGACTCTCAATATGAGATCCAAAGAGCTGTCCCTATCAGTGAAGCAAGCCATCATTAGGCTGAAAAATCAAAACAAACCCATCAGAGAGACAGCAAAAACATTAGGTGTGGCCAAATCAACTGTTTGGAACATTCTTAAAAAGAAAGAACGCACCGGAGAGCTCAGCAACACCAAAAGACCCGGAAGACCACGGAAAACAACTGTGGTGGATGACAGAAGAATTATTTCCCTGGTGAAATAATTCACAACAGTTGGCCAAATCAAGAACACTCTCCAGGAGGTAGGTGTATATGTGTCAAAGTCAACAACCAAGAGAAGACTTCACAAGAGTGAATATAGAGGGTTCACCACAAGATGTAAATCATTGGTGAGCCACAAAAACAGGAAGACCAGGTTAAAGTTTACCAAACAACATCTAAAAAAAGCCATTACTGTTCTGGAACAACATCCTATAGACACATGAGACAAAGATCAACTTGTACCAGAGTGATGGGAAGCGAAGAGTATGGAGAAGGAAAGGAACTGCTCATGATCCAAAACATACCACCTCATCAGTGAAGCATGGTGGTGGTAGTGTCATGGCATGGGCATGTATGGCTGCCAATGGAACTGGTTCCCTTGTATTTATTGATGATGTGACTGCTGACAAAAGCAGCAGAATGAATTCTGAAGTGCTTCGGGCAATATTATATGCTCATATTCAGTCAAATGCTTCAGAACTCATTGGACGGCGCTTCACAGTGCAGATGGACAATGACCCGAAGCATACTGCAAAAGCAACCAAAGAGTTTTTTAAAGCTAAAAAGTAGAATGTTATGCAATGGCCAAGTCAATCCCCTGACCTGAATCCGATTGAGCATGCATTTCACTTGATGAAGACAAAACTGAAGGGAAAATGCCCCAAGAACAAGCAGGAACTGAAGACATTTGCAGTAGAGGTCTGGCAGAGCATCACCAGGGATGAAACCCAGCGTCTGGTGATGTCTATGCGTTCCAGACTTCAGGCTGTAATTGCCTGCAAAGGATTTGCAACAAAGTATTAAAAAGTGAAAGTTAGATTTAGGATTGTTTAGTTTGTCCCATTACTTTTGGCCCCTTAAAAAGTGGGAGGCACATATAGAAACCGTTGTAATTCCTACACCGTTCACCTGATTTGGATGTAATTACCCTCAAATTAAATCTGAAAGTCTGCAGTTAAAGCACATCTTGTTGGTTTCATTTCAAAGCCACTGTGGTGGTGAATAGAGGCCAAAATATGAATATTCTGTCAATGTCCCAATATTTATGCACCTGACTCTATATTACTGCGCATGGTGGGAGATGTGATCTGGGAGTATGAATAGGGAGAAACTATTTCTTCCTCCAGGGGTTTATGGGTATATACCTCACAACCCGTCAACCAATTGAGTATATATCGAAAAATACTGCATTGGTGAATGCAGCGATATGCGGAACAGCTAGTCCACCATCACATTTCCCCAAATACATCTTAGATCTAGATATACGTAGTTTCCCACCCCTCCATAAAAACTTAAAAAATAGGCGAGTAATTTGAGTATTATCAAAACGGGTTAATCGTATTGGCAACATTTGAATAGGGTAGGCCAGTTTAGGGAATATGACAGATTTCAGCAGTGCAATTCTACCCAGGAGAGATAATGGGAGGTGTCACCAAATGTCCAGTAGTTTAGTTATGTCGGCTATCACTGGGGTGAAATTAACAGTATATAACTTAGAGATATTAGCCGGAATATAGATTCCAAAATACTTAATAGCCTGCTTAGCCAGTCGGAAATGATCCAAGCATGTAGCAGAAAGAGACAAAGACGGGGACTCTGAATCATGCATATAAAGGACCTCCGATTTATGTAGGTTAATCTTATACCCAGCAAAAGAACCGAATCGCGACAGCGATGCCAAAATAACAGGAACACAGTTTGGGAGATCTGACACAAACAAGAGCATGTCATCCGCAAAGAGACACATCTTCAACATTACTTTCCCAACAGAGATCCCTCTAAATCCCTCATGTTGGCGAAGAGCTATCGCAAGAGGCTCCAGGGCCAGTGCAAATAACAGGGGTGAGAGAGGACATCCCTGTCTGGTGCCTTTCTGAACCTCAAAAGGGGTAGACCTGGAACCATTAGTGGAAACCTACGTGAATGGGTCACAATACAAAGCTTGTAATACGGAGACAAACTCATCAGGAAATCCAAATCTCTTCAGCGTTTCAAACAGATGGTCCCAAGTGACAAGATCAAAAGCCTTTCGGCATCCACAGAAATTATAGCATGAGACCGAGGACCATCTGGGAAACCAAGAGCTTGTACGGTTGCCAGCACTTTCCGAATATTAACTACCGAATGCCGACCCATGATAAATCCGGTCTGGTCACTGGAAACAATAGTAGGCAAAATATGTTTCAAACGATCCGACAAGATCTTAGTTAACAATTTGTAGTCGACATCCAGCAGTGATATTGGGCGATATGACCCCGGATCCTCCGGATCTCGATTGGGTTTGGGCAGAACTCTGATAACTGCAGAATTAAAATATAAGGGTAATCTGTGTTCTTTCAAAATGGAATTAAAGACCGAACACTGGGGGTCATTCAGACCCGCTCGCGAGCAAAGGACGCTCGCAAGCGGGTCGATGTTGCCCCACTGCGCATGCGCACGACGGAGGGAGCTCCGTCGTGCGCATGCGCAAGACCCGGATAGCTACGGGCTCTCCGTCGCTCCGGGTCTTGCACCAAAGGGGGCGTGCCGTCGATGTTGATTGACAGCACGCCCCCTTTGGTGGGTGTGCCGGGGGCATGGCTGCCAGACGGAGGCGTTCCCATGGGAACGTCTACCGTCTGAAGCCGGCCCCACTGACATCAGTAATGATGTCAGTGGGAGTGATTTTGGCTCTGATAGATCCAAAATCACTCCTGGGCTTGCGGAAGCGAGACCCTACCGCAGGGTCTCGTCGCAAGCCCGATGGTCGCGATGGTCTTGACCATCGCGACCATCTTTTTGGCCGCTCGCATATGCTGTGGGTGGTCACCCACAGCTATGCGAGCGGCCAGGAGGCCGCTCCATTTTCAGGTAGGAGGGTACTGATTCAGAGCGAGCGCTCTGGTCAGAGCATTCAGCTCTGAATCAGGCCCACAGTGTGTCACTTGTTCTATTAGCTAATAATTTGTAGAATTCCCCGGAAAGACCATCCGGTCCCGGGGCCTTAAAAGGCTTCAATCCCACAATAGTTTTAAGAATTTCTTCCTTAGTAATAGGGGCAAGCAAAGACTCCATCTTGTTCTCCAGAAATACGAGGAGTGAAAATATATGTCCAAAAAGCAGCTTTTTGTAGTTAGTCTATAGGACCATGTGAGTAAAGAGAGGTGTAGAAGTCTCTAAAAGTTTCATTTATATCTTTCCCTTTATAAATTAGAGTACCGTCTGGCTTTTTCAAAGCAGAGACTACAGTGGAAGAATGTGTATTTCTCACTAAATTAGATAAAAGTCGACCCGATTTGTTACCATGTTTATAAAATTGAAAATTAGTAGAGCGGGTATGTCGAGTAGTCTGCTGCGTCAACACCTCTTCAAACTGAGTCTTTGCCTGCATATAAGCGATTCTATTACCAGGAGATGGGGAGGATTTAAAGTTTACATAGTCGTTAGTTAATCTCTCCTGGGATTGCAGATATAAAGCTGAAACATCTTTTCTAAATTTGGAAACGTAACAAATAATTTCTCCACGCAAAACAGACTTTGCCGTCTGCCAAAACAATAAAGGGTCAGAAATATTTTCCCAATCGATATGAACATACTCCTGCCACTTTGCTTCTATCATATTTCGAAATTTAATGGCGGAAGAAAGGTAAGATGCAAAGCGCCATTGGCGACAAGATCCCACATCTACTGATGTTGCAATAGTGCACCATACAAGTGCATGATCAGATAGACATATAGGGGCAATCTCTGTATCTAATACTTTAGAAAATAAAAATTTGGTTGGCAGAATATAGTCGATACGAGACAATGGGGCAGATGTATGAGGCTCTGGGAAGTGATAAAGTGGAGAGTGATAACCGACCAACCAATCAGCTCCCAACTATCATTTTTCAAACACAGCCTGTAACATGACAGTTAGGAGCTGAGTGGCTGGTCGTTTATCACTTTCCACTTTATCACTTTTCAGAGCTTCATAAATCTGCCCCAATGTACCATGTGCTGCTGACAGGCACGTGAAGTCCCTAGCAGTAGCATGATGCATCCTCCAACTATCCACTAAACCTAACTGAGAAATAAAAAATTGTAAACCTATTTTCGGAGGAGTAGGGGTCCATTTAGGGTTATGAGATTTGTCCATAGTAGGTAGTACTGTTAAATTGAAATCCCCACCTACCAATAACTGAGAATCAGTGAATGGGTACAGCCTTGCCAACAATCCCCGGAAGAAGATTTTAGAATAAACTGTGGGAACATAGATATTACAAGCACCAGCGTCTCAGATGCGTCCAACCCGGTCGACAGCCAAGCCACGCCCCCCCAAAGGATTTTGTTTTAAGTACTGATCCTGATGGTAGTGACTTCAAACTTAATCCCTACCAACGGGTTATAAGTAGTGAACTGGTTCCTGTAGACACGCTGACTGCCAATAGCGTAAAGGTAGACATAAAATACTGTACATCTAGGTCAAACACATAGAGGGGTATTCAATATGAACCGTTAACTTCACTGTCGAAGTTAACGTTTCATATTGGAGTTTTTACCTGCGTTAAAGTATGGTGCGCGCTCCCGCTTATTCAATATAAGATTAACAAAAACGGGAACCTCCGAAGTGTGATTTGCGTAAAGTTACAAATTTTTCTTTAAAAAAATTGTAGGACCCCCCTAAAGTTGTAAAATCATGGGGGATCACTATGGGTACCCCCGTTTTAGCCTTTAAATGAAAGTCGGGGATTTAAATAGCCGCAGCAGGTGTTTTTTCCCGACATTGAAGAAGTGTTGCAGAAGAGCACTTAGGTTATTTTTTTCGTTTTTTTAAGTGGTCCCATCAAATTTGGGGTACATGAAAATGGGTACTAGCATATTTTTAAGTCCCTAAAGTAAGTTTTTAAAAATCCTGCATTTGTGCACCTGCCGCTATAAATCTATTCTAGAATACACCTGCCGCTATAAATCTATTCTAGAATACACCTGCCGCATCCTTGCAGAATAGCCCTGAACCTATTTCCCTATTGTTAATCATTTTTTTCCCATTTTTTTTTTTTTCACCCCAATTTTTAAATACATTTTTTGGGGTGTCCCTATTTTTTTTAAAAAACTTTTTTTGACACAGTTCTTTTTTAAATGTCATTCCCAGGGGTGCAGGCTATTTTTTTTAAGCCTGCACCCCTAAACCCCAATTCTGCACTTTTTTTTCGACACCTATTCAATGGTGAAAAGTTATCCCCGTTTTTTATCACAGACTTTTCAAAACTGTGATAAGTCTCTGAAATTGAATGCGTTGTAAAAGTAAAACCTGCGATAATGACGTCATACCTCCGATATTAACGCAAAAACTGACTTATCGCTCCCATATTGAATAACCCTGATAATAGGTTACACATAGGTCAGTACATCACAGTTATTACATACACAGATCATAAAATATAATTTCTAGTGGAGAAGGGGGGGCAATGACAGACATGTGGGGGGGCAATGACAGAGACATGGAGGAAGGGGGGCAATGACGGACACATTGAGGAGAGGGTTAATGCCAAACAGATGGAGGGGGGGGTGCTGACAGACACATTGAGGAGGGGACAAAGACCGACACATGGAGGGGGGGGGTTCAATGACAGACACATGGATGGGACAGTGAGTGTGGTATAAACTGCAATAGGGAAATGTCTGTTGTATATTGATATATAGCTTGTCATTATATTTAGGATGTCTCATGTTTTTTTATGTCATACACTTTTACCAAAATTACATTTCCATGTTTTTATCAAATTGCTTATTCCTTTACTTATGTTTTAGACTGACAGACTTTTGGTAATACTCCTAATTTTTGATCCTACGGGCCGGATTCAATTAGACGTGAAAAGCCGTAATCCAGGGAAAAAGTTTTGCCTATTGCCGCATTTCGCCTGTTCGCGTCTTATCTCCGTATTCAATTCCAGGACGTTTTCGCCTAAGCGGAAACTCAATGCACTGAAACAGGCGGAAAAGTTTCACCAATGAACGCCAGGTGGAAAAAAGTGCAAAATCTCTATTTTGGGGTGCAAATGTGTGAATTTGATTCAGAATCCTCTGGATCCCCCCAAAAGACAAATCAGCCAAAAAAGTAAAAAAAAAATTACCTCAGAACACCCCAAAAAAACCTGTAATTTTTGGGGCAAAAATGAAAAAAGTGGGTGGGGGACAAGGGAAAACTAGCAAAATAGGTTTCTTGGGGGGCTGTATGGGTGGGACAGGTTTTTTTTAGGAGTGCAGGTGCATGCAAGTGGATTTTTCACTTTATTTTTTACAAGTGCACTGTAGAGACTCCAAATTATGCTAGCACCCATTTTCGAGTAGCCCAAATTTGACTGGACTATTTATTTTCACCAAAAAATACAGCTCTATATCATTCTTCACCACTTTTACAAATCTGCTCCTAGAAAGCTTTTAACACAACTTAAGGACACAAAGTACTTTTATAAGGGCTAATAGTACACATCTGTAATGATTTCCAGTGTCGGTGCGTCTTATTTTGGAGTATAGACTGTTTCCCCCAATCTATTCAGTACTTTCCACCTGTTATGCATTCGCCAATTTGCGTTTTTACCTGTTCTGCAATTGAATAGGGCGAAACGCGGGGACACGCATGCTGCGAATTCGCCTCCCATACAGGCGAATGCGGCAACAAGCGAAAAGTCCGGGACTTTTTGTGGCTAATTTGAATACGGGCCTATATGGGTAACACAGAATTTACAACTAGGATTTGCATCTCCACCTGGAGAACTTTATGTAGTGCTGCTCATTTAGCTCTGCTTTGCCTGTACTGTGCGTTTGAGGGCAGTATCTGGGTTGCTGATGTGTTTGGACAGTGTCGCCTGTGTAGTGTGTACCCACCTAAGGCCTCATTAACAATATATTGGACAATCATCTTAAAGTGTGTAGGCCCAATCCATCATGTAAATGCTGCTTAGGTCACATTGTGCCATCAGATTTGCTGCACGTCTGATCGGAAGATGCGATGTACGATATTGTGTGAACAGTAGTGTGTGCTTGGGTTAAGCCATTAATACCACTTTTAGACAGAAACCCTGGCTTTAACCCGGCTTGGAACCAGGACACTGATTTCGGGTTGAAGCTGGGGTTTCAGTACTTACCCCCCTTACACACCGACGAATGTAATCTCCAAGCACCCTCTGTGCCCTCTAATTAGCTCCTTTTAGGCATGACTTGGGTCATTCCTTTCACACAGGAGGCTACCTGGGTCAGACCCGGGAATATTCCTGGAAGCGACCCAAATTTACTCTTTCACACAGAAACAGGCTCCGGGTTTATCTGGGAAATTACTGGGTCATTTTCTCTGTCTGAAAGGGGTATAAATTAGCTAAATTGCGATCAATGGCCACAATCTCAGGCACGTTTTTTTTATTCCGTGTGTTTAATCTGATTTCTGCTTGTGACCTCAGAAGGCACACGCAGAAATCAGCAAAGGCGGCTGTGCTGTATTTGCTGGTTATGGCAACGCCCACAGCGGAAGAGGCTCCAATGGGGCTGTGCAAGCAAAGCGAGTTCCCCCCCATAGAATGAACTTACTCAATGCAGAAATAAAATATCTATTTCCAAATACAGTATGTATTTTATTTCCAGCAGATGGATGCAAAAACTGGAATACCTCGGAGGGACATCTACTTTTGTCTTCAGATTTTAAAATAGAAGATGATAACATCGTACAAGATTCTCCAGGAGAGAACCCTATTACACTAAATATACATCCAGTGTGTGAAGATACGTCATCTGGTCCCTGTAATCAAAAAGAAGGTTCTGCTGATAATTTAGATGTTACACATAGAACAGTCCCTACAAGTGCTAAAATGTTTCCCTGTTCTGTGTGTGGGAAATGTTTCTCAGGTCGTTCAATATTTGTTAGACATCAGAGAACTCACACAGGTGATAAACCATTTCAGTGCTTTAATTGTGGGAAATGTTTTACACAGAAATCAGGTCTTATTAAACATCAGAGTACTCACACAGGTGCGAAGCCATTTACATGTACTCAATGTGGAAAATGTTTTACACAGAAATCAAGTCTTGTTACACATCAGAGAAGTCACACAGGTGAGAGGCCATTTTTGTGTTTTGAGTGTGGGAAATCTTTTATACAAAAAATAGATCTTGTTACACATCAGAGAAGTCACACGGGTGAGCGACCATTTTTTTGTTCTGAGTGTGGGAAATGTTTTGCACAGAAATCAGATCTTGTTAAACATCAGAGAACTCACACAGGTGAGAAGCCATTTACATGCTCTGAGTGTGGGAATTGTTTTACACAGAAAACAGGTCTTGTTGCACATTATAGAATTCATACAGGTGATAAACCATTTCAGTGCCTTGATTGTGGGAAATGTTTTACACATAAATCAGGTCTTGTTAAACATCAGAGAAGTCACACAGGTGAGAAGCCATATTCATGTTCTGAGTGTGGGAAATGTTTTACTCAGAAAATAAATCTAGATAAACATCAGAGAAGTCACAGAGGTGAGAAGCCATTTTCATGTACTCAATGCGGGAAATGTTTTACTCAGAAATCAAGTCTTGTTACACATCAGAAAAGTCACACAGGTGAGAAACCATTTTCATGCTCTGAGTGTGGGAAAAGATTTGCAGAGAAATCAGATCTTGTCAGACATCAGAGAACTCACACAGGTGAAAAGCCATTTCCATGTTCCGAGTGTGGGAAATGTTTTACACATAAATCATGTCTTGTTATTCATCAGAGAACTCACACAGGTGAGAAGCCGTTTCCATGCTCTGAGTGTGGGAAATGTTTTGCAGAGAGATCAGATCTTGTCAGACATCAGAGGACTCACACAGGTGAGAAACCATTTCCATGTTCTGAGTGTGGAAAATGTTTTGCAGAGAAATCAACTCTTGTTACACATCAGAGAAGTCACACAGGTGAGAAGCCGTTTCCATGCTCTGAGTGTGGGAAAAGATTTACAGAGAAATCAGATCTTATCAGACATCAGAGAATTCACACAGGTGAGAAGCCGTTTCCTTGTTCTGAGTGTGGAAAATGTTTTACAAATAAATCCCATCTTGTTGATCATCAGAGAAGTCACACAGGGGAGAAGCCGTTTCAGTGTTCTGAGTGTAAAAAATGTTTTACACATAAACCAGCTCTTGTTTTACATAAAAAAATTCACACAGGAAATAAGAAAACATTACTATGAGGTGATAGACAAAATAGGGTTGCAGTAATAATCTAAATATAGGAAAAGTTGTTGATATTATTAATGTAAATTACAAATTGGTGTAAACATGTCAATACAATCTGTAAATATATCACTGATTTATGGAGGGCCTTTTAAATCTTTACTGACATAGTATATTATCATGTTATAATTGGAACATGTTTCATCAACATAAGACTGATACATACAGTAGTTTCCTTCTCTTAGACATAACATAACTCTGCACAGTAATAAGATCATGTTGTTATAAAGAGTCCTAACGAATATATAATAAAAGTATTGGCTGAAGATACACCATGAGTAAAACATTAAGGCCGCTCCAATGATGTTGATTTTGTTATTGCATATCCAGGTTAGAAATATGTTAGATGGGTAAGCTGACGTTAGGTGCTCGTAGTCATGTTGCATGCAGAAGATATAGACTTTAGTGACTTTGATAAGAGACAAATCTGTATGGCCAGATGACTGGGTCAGAGCATTTTCCAAAATGGCAAGGATTGTGAGGTGCTCAAGGTCAGCATTGGTGAGCACCTTCTGACAGTGATCCAAGCAGTAAGCACTCCACCAAATTATTGATGCGTAAGTTGAATAAAGGTTATTCTGTCTGGTATCATCCAACAGAAGGACTACTGTGGAACAAATAGCAGAACATTTTGATGATTAAAGTAATGGGGTTCAACACCCAGTTCATAGAACCCTGCTGCGTATTGGGGTGGTGCAGCCCTGGTCAGCGTGTTCATACCCGTTTCCAAAAATGTGCAAGTAAGCATTAGAAAAGGACTTTGGATGGGACGGATGTGGGGTGCCGGCAATCGGGATCGCGGCTGTCAGAATCCTGACTCCGGCATCCCGACGGGATTAGGATACCAACACCTTTCGGTAGGTATCCTAACCCTCCCCGGTGCCTGAAGCTAACCTCCCCCCTGGTGCCTGAAGCTAACCTCCCCCTCCCTGCAAACTAAATCTAACCCTCCCCCTAACCCTGCTACTTTACCTTCGGGATTCTGGCAGTCGGGATGCTGGCGCCAGGATTCTGAGCACCCGCATCCCTGCGGTCGAGTTATTGACCGTATCACCTTTGGATTATTGGAAGAATGTTGTTTGGGCCAATGAATTCCACTTTTGTTGCACCATATGGAGAGCCAGCTATGTGTGCACCATTTACCTTGGGAAGAGATGGCACCAGGATGCATTGTGGTGTGATGAGAGAAAAGCCGATGATGAGAGAGGGATGCTTTGGCTAATGTTCTGTTGGGAAACTCTTGGTACATTCATTCATGTGCACTTAAATGGATGGATGCAGCTTGAATTGGTCACCCCACTAGATCAAGGGGATCTTCTCTTGGCTCTCCTTACAAATGCGGGATTGAAATTCACTCCTTTACAGTTTTTGTTGGCTCGTATCTCGCTCTCACGTTGTCCACCTCTACAACAACAGGCCCAAAGAGTGGCTTGCTGGGGAAATTTTTTTGGGGGAAACTGATTCACGTTCTCCGCTTTGGGGTAATTTAGCTTTTTCAGAACTTCGGTGGTTGAAGGGACCCTCGGCGGTCAAATGGGGTGGTTGCTATTGGTCAGTTGTATCTAGATGGGGTTCTTACTTTTTTTGCGCATTTGTCCTCTACGTATGGGCTCCCGGACCATTTTTTTCTACAGATACCTTCGACTCTGACATGCTCTCTGTGCACAATGGAGGCGGGTGGTTCCTGTTTTTTCTGAGGCTGTAGTGCGTTGGCTGGTATGTTCTTTACCCTCTAGAAAAATCTGTCTCCATGGCTTACCCTCACTCTTAACTTCAGGTAGTGTAGAGGGATTGACTAACTTTAGAACTCATTGGGATCATAATCTGGCTACTTTGTCTGATGATGACTGGAAAGCTCTTATAGGTTCTCCTCGGGATGCCATGGTTTATGCCAGGTTTCAGCAAATACAGTTATATATTTTGCACAGGGTCTACTGGACTCCGCTTAAGCTTTTCCAGTTTGGTGGGTCTACTGTGGACACCTGCCCTAAGTGTGCAGCTCCCTCTGCTGATTTCTGGCATCTCCTTTGGTCCTGCCTTCGAGTTGCTCTGTTTTAGAGTGGTTGATTGTGTACGGAACACTGGTGTCCATGTTCCTTTATTGAACCCACGTATCTGTTTACTTGGTCTGGATTTAGATGAGTCCCTTTCTATTCCTCTCAGATTATATGTCAATCTTTTAACATTAGCTTGGGTGTGTATTGCCCGCACGTGGATGGCCACTGATTCTCCCACCTTTTCATCCTGGGTGGTTCTAGTCAATCTGACAATATCCCATGAACGTTCTATGTAGCAAAAACAAAACTCTCCAAGTAAATTTGATAAGGTCTGGTCCTTGTGACAGGACTCCTGTTTATGCTCTTCTTGACCGTTAATAATCATGGTCCTTTTATTTTTGTGTCTCCGCCAGCCGATATACACTTTGTGATTGATGTCGTTAATGTTAATTGTATGCATTCGGTTTTCAAAATGTCCTAAATTGTGTTCTTCAAATGTAATACTAGATTCTGTGGTAGAATGTCAGTTGATCTACTAATGTCCTAACTCTGATATTCTGTTACGATACAATGTTCGTATACTTTATTGTATATGTATTTTTTTTCCTTTTTATCAACTGTTAAAAGAAATGTAATAAAAATTCTTGATTTAACAATACGATGCAGCCCAACACATCATTGCTGACCAAATAGATCCTTCCATGGCAACCGTATTCTCTCCTTGAAGTGGCTTGCACAGATTGTTGGAGAATGGTTTGAGGAACATTATGAAGAGTTCAAAGTGTCCATGCCCCCAAATTCACCAGATCTCAATACATTTGAGCGCCTTTGGTATGGGTTGGAACAACATCCCCACTCCTCAACAGCTCAACATCATAACTTACAGGAGTTAAAGTATGTTAGTAACACCCTGGTACCAGATCCTGCAAGACACCTTCAGAGGTCTTGTAGAGTCCATGCCTTGGTGGGTCAGAGCTGTCTAGGCGGGACATAGAGGAGCAACAGTATATTAGGTTGTCATCAGTGTATATTATGTTGCATCTACAGGGGGTGCAAAGCTGTGCTCTTTCTGGATGAGGTACGTAGAACTGGGCGTTCTTGATGAATGTTATCTCACTCGTGCAACCTGTATTGTGCCCGCATGTGAAAACATGATCGAGATGCATACAAATGGTCACAGAGATGAGAGTGCAACTATTATACCCTGGAAAATGATTGGGTTTTTACACATGCAAAAATCAAATAGTTTTCTGCAAAAGGTGACAGAGATCAGGCCTCAGCCTTTATTAAGAAGGGGACGTCTTGCGTGCCTCCTAGTCACAATTTATACAGAATAGCACATTTATATGGACATAGATACACATGAAATAAAATTATTCAGTTTGACACACAGTAAATACAGTCCTGTTCCCTCACCTATGACTTATGGTATAAATGAGGCTCTCGTTCGTGGTATATTTCAAGGATATTTTTTATTAATCAATTTTTTTTTTAACTAGGCAGGATCTTATGGCAGAGCTCTCTACAGTGCACAGTTACATGTTACCTCAAATAAGGTATCACACTCTGGTATTTCACCAAGTCAGAATTGGTGTATACACATTTTATGTGCCCGGCCATTACATTTGCACATTTGCTTTTAATGAACTGCGGGGCTGTATTTGTTTGCATTTGGCAAATTACTTTTAGTGGATCCAGCAATTCTCTGTTTGGTTAACTGGATCCCTAGGGGTACATTTACTAAAGTGAGAGTTTTTAGAAATGGAGATGTTGCCCATAGCAACCAATCAGATTCTAGCTATTATCTTCTAAAGATGCTAGATAAATGTTAAGTAGAATCTGGTTGCTATGAGCAACATCTCCATTTCTAAAAACTCACTTTAGTAAAGAGTTATAATTTCCCAAAGCTTTGGACTTTATTAATAAAGTTGAGGACATTGTTCTTTTAATTTACATATTATAAAAAGTAAAGATTGATACAGATGTGTCCTCGTACATCTTTTTTTTTTTTGTGCGATTTGGATGTCACGGCATTGGCAGTATTTCTGTGCTTGAGCATTTTTCCCTTCCTTCTTAATTCACTAATAGTGTAATAAGTCACTAATACCCCTTTCAGACATACCGAGAATCTGAGAACCTGCCTCAGCCAAATTCCCGGGTTGCCGCGTATGCCTGAAAGGTACCTACCCGGGAACATGTTCCCGGGTAGCCGATCCTTCAATCGACCAGGGAATTTCCTGGGACTTAAGTCCCGGGAAATTACCCTGCTTATGTCTGGTGCTACCCGGGAATTTACTACTCCCGGGCTGCACCAAGCAGTTTTTACATTGAGTTGGCAGTGCATAGCGTCGATTACGACGCTCAGCGCTGCTGCTACCCGCGCCAGTGGCTGTGTACAGAGAACCCCAGCCAGATGACGGGGACACACGCCTGTGGGTCTCTGCCACAACGGGCTGTCCGCACTCCCGCTGGACCACCAGGGCAGATTTAAATAATTTAATAATAAAATAACATGGTGGTAGTGATTGGTCGCTGCCTGCTGCATGATGATGACATCAGCGCCAGCTGGAGAGGGGATAGGCTAGGAAGGGCAGAAGAGAGGCAGGTAATGTTAAAAACTAAAATATCCTGCTCTTGTCTGAAAGGGGTCTACCTGGGAATTTCCCGCGTAGACGCTGTAGTGTGAAAGGGGGGTCTCGACCAAATACCCGGGAATTTGCACAGGAGAAATTCCCGGGTCTGAGCAGGAAATTTCCCGGGTCGTATGTCTGAAAGGGGTATAATAGTGTACTAAGCCAGGGGTCTTCAAACTTTTACACAGTGTGGGCCACATTAAAAATTCAATGAAGCCTGAGGGCCACTAAACTATACATCACACAGCACAATCTTGATTTACCCAATTCACATTACACCACATAGTGGTGTCCCTTATTCATGTATGACACACAGCAGTACTCCCTTTAGACAATGCCCACATTTGTGCCCCTTATACACAATGCCCACAGTAGTAGTGCCTCTTACACATAATGCACACAGCAGTAGTGCACCTAAGTCAATGCCCACTGTAGTGGTGCCCCTTATGCAGTTCCCTCAGTAGTGGTAGTGCCCCGTGTGCAGTGCCCACAGTGGTAATGCCTCTTATGTAGTGCCCCCAGTAGTGCTGCCCATTACGCAGTGTCCACAGTGGTAATGCCTCTTATGTAGTGCCATCAGTAGTGGTTGTACCCCTTATTCAGTGCCCCCAGTAGTGCTGCCCGTCATGTAGAGCCCACAGTGGTAATGCCCCTTATGCAGTGTCCCCTGTAGTGATAGTGCCCCAAGGAGTGGTCCCACTTATGCAGTGCCCCCTACCAGGGCCCTACCTGTGTGGAGTTTGTATATTCTCCCTGTGCTTGCGTGTGTTTCCTCCGGGTACTGCAGTTTCCTCCCACACTCCAAAAATATACTGGTAGGTTAATCGGCTCCCAACACAAATTAACCCTAGTGTATATGTGTGTGAGCATGTGATAGGGAATATAGAGTGTAAGCTCCACTGGGGCAGGGACTGTATGAATACTGTATGGCCAAATATTCTCTGTAAAGCGCTGCGGAATATGTGTGCGCTATATAAATAACTGGTAATAATAATAATAATAATATGCAATGCATTCATTAGTGGTGCCCCCAGTACTAGTGCCTCTGAAAGAAATGCCCCCTAGTAGTAATGCCCCCTAGTATTAGTGCCCCTAATAGTAATGGCCTCTAGTAGTAGTACCTCGAATAGAAATGCACCCTAGTAGTAGTGCCCCTAATAGTAATTCCCCCTAGTAGTAGTGCCCCGAATAGTAATTCCCCCTAGTAGTAGTACCTCGAATAGAAATGCCCCCTAGTAGTAGTGCCCGTAATAGTAATGCCCCCTAGTAGTAGTACCTTGAATAGAAATGCCCCCTAGTAGTAGTGCCCCTAATAGTAATGCCCTCTAGTAGTAGTACCTTGAATAGAAATGCCCCTAATAGTAATGCCCCCTGGGAGTAGTAAAGCCTCTTACAAAAAATAACTACTTACCTTAAACCCCGCTCCCGTGTCTGCTGCCTCCGATCCGCCTGGCTGTTCTTCTGTCTGAACTATGGGAGAGACGTCATGATGTCTCTCCCGTAGTGCACTGCACACACTGCGTAAGCCGGAGCTCAGAGTGAGCTCCAGCCTCCTGCTGGCGGTGCAGGTAGGGAGCCGGGCGCCAGCTGGTAACAAAATCTCATCGGGAGCCCGGAAAATGGGGCCTGTTGGCTAGCCACGGGGAACAGCTCCCCCGGTCGACGGGCCACCCGACAGCTCCGTGGGCCACGGGTTGAAGACCCCTGTACTAAGCTAAAGGTGTACTAAGTAGCTAATAGTGCACTAAGTAACTAATTGTGTACAATGCTAATAGTGTACTAACTAGCTAATAGTGCACTAAGTAACTAATAGTGTACTAAGTAGCTAATGGTGTAATAAGCTAATAGTGTACTAAGTCACTAATAGTGTACTAAGTAGCTAATGGTGTACTAAGTCACTAATAGTGTACTAAGCTAATAGTGTACTAAGGGCCTGATTCAGAGCCGGACGCTCTGACCAGAGTGCTCGCTCTGAATCAGGGCCGGCCTACCTAAAATTGGTGCGGCCTCCTGGCCGCTCGCATAGCTGTGGGTGACCACCCACAGCTTATGCGATCGTCCATGATGATGGTCGCAATAGTCAAGACCATCGCGACCATCGGGCTTGCGACGAGACCCTTGCGGTAGGGTCTCGTTGCCGCAAGCCCTGGAGTGATTTTGGCCAAAATCACTCCCACTGACATCACTAGTGATGTCAGTGGGGCCGGACCCAGACTGTAGGCGTTCCCATGGGAAAGCCTCCGTCTGGGCAGCCACGCCCCCGCACGCCCACCAAAGGGGGCGTGCTGTCAATCACCATCGACAGCACGCCCCCTTTGGTGCGAGACCCCGAGCGACTGATTCCCCGTCGCTCGCCGGGTCTCGCGCATGCGCACGACGGAGCAGCCTCGCAAGCGGGTCTGAATGAGACCCTAAGTCTCTAATAGTGTACTAAGTAGCTAATGGTGTACTAAGTCACTAATCGTGTACTAAGTCACTAATAGTGTACTAACTAGCTAATAGTGTACTAAGTAGATAATGGTGTACTAAGGCGCTAATAGTGTACTAAGGGCCTGATTCAGAGCCGGACTCTCTGACCAGAGCGCTCGCTCTGAATCAGGGCCCTCCTCCATGAAAATGGAGCGTTCTCCAGGACGCTCGTATAGCTGTGGGTGACCACCCACAGCTATAGCGAGCGTCCATGATGATGGAGATCCTGCGGTAGGGTCTCGCTGCCGCAAGCCCTGGAGTGATTTTGGCTCTATCAGAGCCAAAGTCACTTCCACTGACATCATTACTGATGTCAGTGGGGCCGGCTTCAGACGATAGGCGTTCCCATGGGTCTGGCCGCCACGCCCCCGGCACGCCCACCAAAGGGGGCGTGCTGTCAATCAACATCGACAGCACGCCCCCTTTGGTGCGAGACCCAGAGCGACAGCTTGACTGTCGCAGTCCGGGTCTCGCGCATGCACACGTCGGAGCTCCCTCCGTCGTGCGCATGCGCAGTGGGGCAACATCGACCCGTTTGCAAGCGTCCTTTGCTCGCGAACGGGTCTGAATGACCCCCTAAGTAGCTAATTGTGTACTAAGTCACTAATCGTGTACTAAGTTACTAATAGTGTACTAAGGGCCTGATTCAGACCCACTCGCGAGCGGCTGTCCGCTCGCAAGTGGGTCGATGTTATGGACTGAGCATGCGCACGACGGAGGGAGCTCCGTCGTGCGCATGCGCCAGACGCGACGAGCGAAGGAAAGTCCTTCGCTCGTTGTGTCCGATCAAAGGGGGCGTGCTGTCAATGTTGATTGACAGCACGCTCCCTTTGGTGGGCGTGCCTCCCTGACGGGGGCGTTCCCACGGGAACGCCTCCCGTCAGAAGCCGGCCCACTGACATCACTAGTGATGTCAGTGGGAGTGATTTTGGCTCTGATAGAGCCAAAATCACTCCAGAGCTTGCGGTTGAAAACCTCAACCGCAGGCTCCGGCTCGCAAATTCGATGGTCGCGATGGTCTCGACCATCGCGACCATCACAATGCACGCTCGTATAGCCTGTGGGTGGTGACCCACAGCTATACGAGCGTCCAGGAGGACGCTCCATGAAAATGGAGGCCGGCCCTCATTCAGAGCGTGCGCTCTGCTCAGAGCGTACGGCTCTGAATGAGGGCCTAAGTAGCTAATGGTGTACTAAGGGCTGATTCAGAGCCGGACGCAATTTGCGGACGGTCATTCAGGAAAAGGGGGTGGCTATTCAAATGAACCGTTCACTCTTTGCGGTCTGTTCACGCCTATATGTCTGAACGAACGTACAAAACTTGCGGTCGTTTTTTGGATAACTACGCCCCCTGGCCGCTCGCATCCGACGTCATGTCCGCTATTTATTAGATTAGTTGGTTTTTCCTACCACAATCTTGCAAGCAGTTCTGACTATAAAATAACCCAGTGACGTGGTCAATGACGCTGCTGTATTAATTATGCACACCCATAAAACGCCCGTTTTGACCTTTAAGCACGCCTGCGTTCGGATCTCCACTTCAAGCACCTTCCCCTGTTACCACCCACATACGCCTCCTCCTGTCACTCATATTAGCAGACATTCGCTATTTAGCAAACAAACGATTTTCGGCCGCACTGACTGGTTTGCTCATGCATATTACGATCCGTACGCATGCGCAGTTGGGAAAACATCGCTCCGAACGAACGAGCGGCCGCTTACGAGCGGCTCTAAATCAGGCCCTAAGTCACTAATAGTGTACTAAGTAGCTAATGCGGTACTAAGGGCCTGATTCAGACCCGGTCGCAAGTGCTGAGTGCTCGCAATCGGGTCGATGGTGGCCCAGAGCGCATGGGCACAACGGAGCCGGCTCCATCGTGCGCATGTGCGAGACCCGGATAGCGACGGGCAAGCCGTCGCTCTGGGTCTCGCACCAAAGGGGGCGTGCTGTCGATGTTGAGTGACAGCATGCCCCCTTTGGTGGGCGGGCCGGGGGGTGGCTGCCCAGATAGAACACCTACCGTCTGGGGACGGCCCCACTGACATCACAAGTGATGTCAGTGGGAGAGCTTTTGGCTCTGTTTGAGCTGAAATCTCTCTGGGGCTTGCAGCAACGACCCTACCACAAGGGTCTCGTCGCAAGCCCGATGGTCGCGATGTTCTTGACCATCGCAACCATCTTCCTGGCTGCTCGCTATAGCTTTGGGTGGTCATCCACAGCTATGCGAGCGGGCAGGAGGCCGTTCTAAAAAAAAACAAGCCCGGCCCTGATTGTGGCCGGAGGCAGGCCACACGGGGTTAATGGCTGCCACAGCACTGAAGGGGTTAACCCCCGTGCTGTGCCGCCATTTTTAAAAGGACAAAAGGCGGCAGGCGCCTATTGTAAATGTATACTCTGCGCTACGCGCTGAGTGTTGATAAGTGTGTTTTTAATGTTTTATATGCAGCGGCCTGCACCCGCTGCACGGAGGGAGTGTAGGTAGAATGTGTCATGGCCGCTGCGGGACAGTGAGAGCCAGCTCCCACTGCGACCAGCGCTGAAACGGTTAAAGTGGACAGTTTAAAAGCACGCTGCACATGGTTCATAGTAAATTGTATGAAAGTATATATGTATTACTGTAATGCACTGCACCTGATCTGCAATGCATTAGTGCATGAAGCAACGTATATTTAATAGGCTATGCACTATATGGTTTAAATGTATATTTTGTAGAGAAAATGCACTTATAAGGAATGTATAAGTTGTTTTGTTTTAGAAGACTGTAACATTTAAGTCAAATGGTTATGAAACCTTCTCACCTCCTGACATAGGAAGTGATATGTTAATTGTCCTGACCTATGATAGTGGTCAGACCATTGTGTAACAAAGCTTTCTTTTAAGTGCATTCCAGATTAGATCTGGCTGGAAGGTCTCTGTGTAAAGGTGTGAAGAGGGTGAAATGGCCTGAGACTATCTCTCCTGTGTGTGCACTTCAGGGGAAGAGAAGTGTTTGTTTTTTCATGATTATTGTAGGAAGACCAAAGCAAATACTATTGCTGGTCACTGTGTGATAAATGTATCAAAGGATGAAAGTAAATGACCAGTTCCTGTGGAATGTGAGTTATAATTACTTTTGGGATAGATGGTCTGATTGGGTTACAAGACCAACTGTGGGTGGATGTCACCATGCTGTATTATCTGCTCTGACTATATATACAGGACCTGTGAGCCTCTGTTGGGTGGTACATCTTTGAAAATCCTTTGTGGAGAATTGCTGTTTGATTTCTGTGTGATATTCCCCTTCAGGCGGAAGGGAGGTTCTTCTTTAAGACTTTGACCAATAAACATCTTGCCTGACTTCAATTGTATCTCAATCCTGCGACCAAAAGAATTGCGCCAAACGCTATTCCGTTCTCCGGCTGTTTTAGGTAAGAGCTCCGTGTCTCCAAGTTCAAGCCCTTTGCCAAGCTACTGTGCAGACCCGGACCATTGCGAGGGATTAGGGGGGAACAGCCGACACCAAACAGGAGGTGTGTCCGCAGCTAATTAAACGCATATGCAGCAGAAGCGGTTCCAAATGCCGATGGTAGAGTTTGGTGGTGGCAGCATCGTTACACGCCCACGGCGCAGTGGGTGGAGTCGGTGACAGGCGGTCACTGACAGTGATTGGGATTCCGAAAGCGCTAACCCGTGACCAGGGCCGGCCTAGGCGAAAGGCGTCCGGTCACACTGATTCAGAGCGAGCGCTCTGTCAGAGCGATCAGCTCTGAATCAGGGCCTAAGTCACTAATCGTGTACTAAGTCACTAATAGTGTACTAAGGACCTGATTCAGAGCCGGACGCTATTTGCGCTCGCTCATTCAGAAAAAGGGGCTGGCTATTCAAATGAACCGTTCGCTCTTTGCGGTCTGTTCACGCCTCTATGTCTGAACGAGCGAACAAAACTTGCGGTCGTAATTTTGAAAAAGACGCCCCCTGGCCGCTCGCACCATACGTCATGTCCGCTATTTATTAGATTAATCGAGTACATCGAACAGCGTATGAACTGCTCGCTATTCTTGTGGTTGGTTTTTCCTACCGCTATCTTGCGAGCAGTTCTGACTATAAAACAACCAAGTGACGTGGTCAATGATGCTGCTGTATTAATTATGCACACCCTTAAAACGCCCGTTTTGACCTTTAAGCACGCCTGCGTTCTGATCTCCACTCCCCGTTTTCAAGCACCTTCCCGTTACCACCCACATACGCCTCCTCCTGTCACTCAAAATAGCAGGCAATCGCTATTTAGCGAACAAACGATTTTCGGCCGCACTGACCGGTTCGCGCATGCGTATTAAAATCCGTACGCATGCGCAGATGTGCGAACATCGGTTGGAACGAACTAGCAGCCGCTTACGAGCGGCTCTGAATGAGGTCCTAAGCTAATAGTGTACTAAAAATTTTAAAATTTGAAAACAGGTATTCGTACTGAACTGTGGGAAAGTACATTTCTTAGTTTTGCACAATATTCATTAATACTTAGGGCCTAATTCAGACCTGCTCGCGAGCGCAGAGCGCTCACAAGCGGGTCGATGTTGCCCTAGTGCGCATACGCACGACGGAGCAGCCAAGCCGTCGTTATGGGTCTCGCACCAAAGGGGGCGTGCTGTCGATGGTGAATGACAGCACGCCCCCTTTGGTGGGTGTGCCGGGGGCGTGGCTGCCCAGATGGAGGCATTCCCATGGGATATCAGTGGGAGTGCGTTTGACTCTGATAGAGCCAAAAGCACACCTGGGCTTGCGGCAGCGAGGCCCTACCGCAGGGTCTCGTCGCAAGCCCGATGGTCGCGATGGTCTTGACCATCGCGACCATCATTTTGGCCGCTTGCTATAGCTGTGGGTGGTCACCCACAGCTATGCGAGCGGCCAGGAGGCCGCTCCAAAATGAAGGAGGGACGGCCCTGATTCAGAGCGAGCGCTCTGTCAGAGCATCCGGCTCTGAATCAGAGCCTTAGTTTGGAAGCCTTTTGCCGCAATTACATACCTCCTAACATTGGTGGTCAGTGGGTCGGCACCCTTGGCGTGCCTAAGGTGCGCTTACATCAGGGAAGGAGGTGGGGCCAGGGGTTAAAGTGGGCCGGAACAGGGCGGAACTGCGTTCCGTCACTTCAAATGGGAGGCGGAACCAGTTCCACCTCCGTCCGCCCACTTAGCTTGGCTTTGGAAACTGTCAGTTGCTGGCTGCAGGCCTGCGGCTGTCAGTCTGAATGTGGGATGACTCAGGTACGTTCTCACTGAATAAGCCTACCCGGCTGGCCCGCCCCCTTTGCCTGTCCGGCCCGCCCCCTTTGCCCACTCTCCTTGCTCGGGATATCGCCGGGATCTGATTAAGAGAGAAGACTGAGGCAGCCAGTGAGACTGACAGAAATTAGGACACACAGTGACAGCACAAAGGTCAGCAATATCTGCATTACATGGTGCGCTTAAAAGAGCTGCGTTGCCTGCGTAGCACCAAAATGTAAGGGTGTTTTTTTTTTTTACTGTAATGTGTAGTCAGGGGCGGCCCGACATATACGCCGTGTACGCGGCTGCGTAGAGCGCCAGAATGAAGAGGGCGCCGCGAACACTGACAGACTCCTCCAAAATGATAGGAGGTGATGCGCGCCTGCTGTCATTGACGATAGCGCGACATCAGTTGGTGTGTGTGCGGTGGGGGATGCGTGATTGTGGCGTTTGCAGGGGGCCAGCGGGTGCGGGGTGCTTTTGGGCCACCAGCGGGCAGCAGGCGCCAGGCGGGGAGGGGATGTTGTTGCCGGTCAATAACAACAGCATCCCCAGGCAATCACTAAGGCTGACAGCATCTCCTTAACCAATGGTCGCCTGAGGCCTCTGCCTCCTAGTCATGTGACCGCTGTGATGTCACCGGGCTACCTTGCCTGTCTCCTCATAGATCGCTGGTCGGCCACCACTGCCATGAGGGAGGCGGGGCTGCCATTTATCCCAGAGCCTGCAGACTGCCCCTGCCTCTCTCTCCCACCGCTCCTCTGGGCTCCGTAGGGGAGGGCAGCATTGCTGCTACTATGAGGGGGTCACACCTGCTGTCACCAGGATGCCGCACACTACTCTGGTGCTGAGGAAGAGGTAAGTACAAGACCTGGGTGTGAGCGTGTCAGGTAGGGGAGGGAGAGGGGGGGGATCGAGGGAAGTGTTTGTGTGTGGTTCTATGTGGGGTGGGGGAACTGTGCAGCCACTGGGTGTAGGAGCATTGTGAATATCAGTTACAGGGACCCTTTAAGGTGATGCGGGGTGGAAAGTGCCCTATTAGGCCACAGGTCCTCTGCAGACATACATACTGCACACACAACCACTGCACACATACATACTGCACACACAATCACTGCACACATACATACTGCACACACAATCACTGCACACATACATACTGCACACACAATCACTGCACACATACATACTGCACACACAACCACTGCACACATACATACATACTGCGCACACAACCACTGCACACATACATACTGCACACACAACCACTGCACACATACATACTGCACACATACATACATACTGCGCACACAACCACTGCACACATACATACTGCACACATACATACATACATACTGCACACACAACCACTGCACACATACATACTGTACACATACATACATACTGCGCACACAACCACTGCACACATACATACTGCACACACAACCACTGCACACATACATACTGCACACACAATCACTGCACACATACATACTGCACACACAATCACTGCACACATACATACTGCACACACAATCACTACACACAACCACTGCACACATACATACTGCACACATACATACTGCACACACAACCACTTCACACATACATACTGCACACACAACCACTGCACACATACATACTGCACACACAATCACTGCACACACAACCGCTGCACACATACATACTGCACACACAACCACTGCACACATACATACTGCACACATACATACTGCTCACACAACCACTGCACACATACATACTGCACACACAACCACTGCACACATACATACTGCACACATACATACTGCACACACAACCACTGCACACATACATACTGCACACACAACCACTGCACACATACATACTGCACACACAACCGCTGCACACATACATACTGCACACACAACCACTGCACACATACATACTGCTCACACAATCACTGCACACATACTGCTATCTACACTTGCCCTCTCTCTACACCCAGTACTGACGCAACTGCCCCCTCCCTACCGCCAGCTCTGCCTACCCTTACTCCCCTCTAACCCAAAGTCTACTCCAACTTATTCCTGCCTTTACCCCCCGCTTTACCCCAACTGCTGCTTGAACTTAACCCCCATTACCCCAGCTGCTACCTGCCCCCAGCACTGTCTCAACTGATGCCAGCCCTCCCCCTATATGTGACGGGACCCAGAAACAGTGTAGTGGGACCCCTATTTGTTAAAGTGAGGGGTCCCTGGGACCCACAATTTTTTTTACTCAGAGCAATCACTGGGGGTGACATAGTGCCTTGTGGGAGAGTGAATTTTCGGCAGGGTATACTGACACCCCTGCTAGCTTCTACCAGCCTGGAGAGCTGTAAGATATACAGGAAGCTGGGACAGCAGTAGAGTGCAGGCTGACAATTCATATCAAAAGCCGAGTTGTGCTGTCAAACTGGAGTACTCTGTCCCAATTGAATGTGGTTCCATGTGAACCTTGTCCCTAATGCCTTCACTGCACTCCTGGGCTCTTGTAATCTATACTTGTCCCCCTCGTTCCCATAAGAAACCTGTGTGTGTGTATATACATATTAGACAGAGTAATTATTTATACATTTGTGTAGATATGAAGTTGCATAGTTATATACTGTATATATGTGAACATGGTTTAGGTATGTGTATGACTTTTCACACTAGACCACGCCCCCCTTAATCTTTTTCGTTTTGCGTGCCTTTGGCGTGCACAACAGGACCCCTAGGGGCGCCCAAAAAAATATTCACTTACCAAACAAATTGGGCTCAGGCCAGCCCCGTGTGTAGTGTATGATCGTCTTCGTGTCATGCTTGTCCCGGTCGGCTCTGTGCTGCACACCAGCCCTGCCCAGCCCACCCATATAATAATCAATTATAAATCAGTTATGGCGGCGGGCGGGGCTACTAGAGTCAATCATCTCCTGATTGACATTTGGCCCGCTGCCCGCCCTGCCTCTTCTCCTCTGGCACCGGCGGGAATGAGACAGACAGCGCGATTACATCACCGCGCGCCTGTCTATCCCCGTGTGCAGGTAAGTTTTTTTTTTTCATTATTTTTTTGTGTGTATGGGGGCCTGCTAATGCGGGGGGCTACTACTTCCGGGGGGGCCTGCTAATGGGGGGCATACTACTGGGGGCCTGCTAATGGGGGGCATACTACTGGGGGCCTGCTAATGGGGGGCATAGTACTGGGGTCCTGCTTAGGGGGGCATAGTACTGGGGTCCTGCTTAGGGGGGCATAGTACTGGGGGCCTGCTAATAGGGGGCATACTACTGGGGGCCTGCTAATGGGGGGCATACTACTGGGGGCCTGCTAATGAGGGGCATTCTACTGGGGGCCCTACTACTAAGGGGACTGCATAGGGGGCCCTACTACTAAGGGGACTGCATAGGGGGCACCACTACAGGGGGCATTATGTAAGGGACACTATTGCCGTGGGCATTGTATAAGTGGCACTACTACTGTGTGCATTGTATAAGGGGCATTACTACTGTGGGCATTGTGTAAAAGGGTCACTACTGTGGGCATTGTGTAAAAGGGGCACTACTGTGGGCATTGTGTAAAAAGGGCACTGCTGTGTGGTGTAATGTGAATCGGGTGAATCAAGATTGTGCTACTGAGTGGTGTAATTTGAATTGGGAATACAATTGTGTGACCACGCCTATTTATTTTGTGGCCACGCCCCTTTCTTTTCGGAGCCACACCCCTTTTTTCACCACGCGCCTGCGGTGCGCATTGTAATTTTTTGGGAGACAAGGAGGGTGAGTTCCCCCACTTCTCTAGGACCACTTTAAGCACTGGGTGGGGCCTAGGGAAAAGGATCTCTCTCTGCACTATGAATAGATGCTGTGTGCATGTGCACAGCATCTCTTCACCCAATGCTTACCCGCTGCTTTGCCATGCAGAGCAGCAGTGTGTGCTCACCCCAATTGCCCCCCTCCTTCACACTGTGTGACACTGATGTATTTGCTGTTTAAAGTGTCTTGAGCATACAAATTCGTGTCATACATCCACACAGCAGAACACTAACTAGATGCTTCACAGTAGTTGTTGTGCACTCATGTAGCAAATCTTCTCCAATTCTTCTGCGGACATATTTCATTCCATCACTACCAAACATAGATATTCTGGTTTTGTCACTCCAGGTGACACTGTTTCATTGTTCTTCTGACCAATTAATATGCTTTTTAGCCAATTCTAATCTTTTCTGTCTTTGTTTGAGGGATATAAGCGTCTTTTTCCTTGGAATTCTGGCGTTTAATCTAAAATATTGAAGTCTGCGTGGAACAGTCTTGGCACTGATGTTTACACCACATGTAAATCATTGTGGATTGCCTCAGACGATTTTCTTCTGTCACTCAAGCACAGATTTTTAATTCTTCTCTCACAGCATGGTGTTGTGGATCTTGTCCTACCTTTACTAGTTTGGTTTTGTATTGACTGAGGGCCTGATTCAGAGCCGGACGCTATTTGCGCTCGCTCGTTCAGAAAAAGGGGTTGGCTATTTAAATTGAGCGCTCGCTCTTTGCGGTCTGTTGACGCCACTATGTCTGAGCGAGCGTCCAAACATGCGCTCGCTATTTTGTAAAGACGCCCCTTGGCCGTTCATATCATACGTTATCTCCGCTATTTATTTGATTAATCGAGTACATCGAAATGCATATGAACTGCTCGCTATTCTTGTGGTAGGATTTTCCTACCGCAATCATGCGAGCAGTTCAGGCTAAAAGACAACCAAGTGACATGGTTGATGATGCTGCTTTGTTAATTATGCACACCCTTAAAACGCCTGCGTTTGGATCTCCACTCCCTGTTTTCAAGCACCTTCCCCTGTTACCACCCACAAACGCCTCATCCTGTCACTCAAATTAGCAGGCATTCGCTATTTTGCGAGCACACGATTTCCGACCGCACTGACTGGTTGGCGCATGCGCATTACGACCCATACGCATGCGCAGATGTGCGAACATCGCTCGGAGCGAACGAGCGGCTCTGAATCAGGCCCTGAGTCTGTTGATTCTTATTCCACAGTTTCTAAATCCCTCCTTTGGTTACCTTCTTCACGTAAAATAGTCAACTCTTTTTTTACTTTGCTTGTCATCCTAAATAAGTTACACTTCAAGAAATTAGTACAAAAACACATAAAAAACAGCGACCACCTTAGTGATAATCAAACCACCAAATAAGATGTTTTACTATCAATTCTAGTAGCAACAAATATGCTCCCTGTCTTTCTTTAGCTATAACTTTTTATGCAGTAAAGATAATTACTTGCGGTAAACTGCATTATATTGTTTATTAAATGATCTTTCCAGTGATATACACTTCATAGGATTTTTTTTTAAATATAATGCAGTTATATGCAATTAAACCCTAAAAGCACATATTTTCCAAAAGGTTTCCACTATTTTGGCCACTAGAGTATATTGCACCAAATAGGACTAATTGGCACAATATACGGATAGGTGTATGTGTACACATCTGTAAGATGTCACGGCACAGGACACTGGCAGCTGTCAGTCTTGTTATAAAACATTTCCCAGAAGGCTTCTCGTTTTCAGAAAAAACTCATTCCTCTTGACACAGAAAATACAATCTACCAAAAATGGCTAAAAAAGTGTTTTTGGTTGAGGGTACCCCCAAATGTCTAGCTGACAGGGTGGGAGTGTTAGGCTTCCATACCTCAACTCTGCACTAATGTATATTGCAGTAAGCTAAGCACTGCCCCCTTAGTGACATCATCATTCTGCCATCTCCTCCCCCAGCCCACACATGCAGTAACAGTCAGCGGGGGACTTGTATACCTATCCTCCCCATCCCCTTTAAACTACTGAATTGCTGAGTACAAGCTCCATCATCTTTAGCATGTTTGACATAAAGGAAGAGCATGAGTCGAATTGTAGGATGGTTCTTACATAGCTCCCAACATTTACAGTTGGCAAGGAGGGACAGGTCGCGCGCGACCGAAAAGGGGGGTGGCTTACAGAAAACGGGGCGGAGCCTTGCGGCTTTCCCCCGTTTTCATCACTTTGGGGGAGTGCCCAGCACTCTCCGAGATGCTGGGCAGCCCCCAGGCTCTCCCTACACAAGAAAACAGATGCCTTGCACATGCGCACGGCATCTGTTCTCCTCCTGCACACCCGCTGCTCTGCTATGCACGGCAGCGGTATGTGCTCTCCCAACTTCCCCCCCACACCACGGGACACTGCAGCCCGCGGGCGGGACAGTCCCAGAAAAACGGGAGGTATGTTCTTATAAGAGCTACAGCTTAAAAATGGAGGCAGCCATTCTGCAGCTGAAACAACATCCATGCGAATACAACTTATCATTTCATTAGGGGGACACTGGGATCACTGTACACAGGTCACACTGATATCACACACCTGATACACACTGATCACTATACACAGGTCACACTGATATCACACACCTGACACACACTGATCACTATACACAGGTCTCACTGATATCACACACCTGATGCACACTGATCACTATACACAGGTCACACTGATATCACACACCTGATGTACACTGATCACTATACACAGGTCACACTGATATCACACACCTGATGCACACTGATCACTATACACAGGTCACACTGATATCACACACCTGATACACAGTGATCACTACACACAGGTCACACTGATATCACACACCTGATACACAGTGATCACTACACACAGGTCACACTGATATCACACACCTAATACACACTGATCACTATACACAGGTCACACTGATATCACACTGATCACTATACACAGGTCACACTGATATCACACACCTGATCCACACTGATCACTATACACAGGTCACACTGATATCACACACCTAATACACACTGATCACTATACACAGGTCACACTGATACACAGTGATCACTACACACAGGTCACACTGATATCACACATCTGATGTACACAGGTCACACTGATATCACACACCTGATGCACACTGATCACTATACACAGGTCACACTGATATCACACACCTGATACACAGTGATCACTACACACAGGTCACACTGATATCACACACCTGATACACAGTGATCACTACACACAGGTCACACTGATATCACACACCTGATACACACTGATCACTATACACAGGTCACACTGATATTACACACCTGATACACAGTGATCACTACACACAGGTCACACTGATATCACGCATCTGATGTACACAGGTCACACTGATATCACACACCTGATGCACAGTGATCACTACACACAGGTCACACCGATATCACACACCTGATACACAGTGATCACTACACACAGGTCACACTGATATCACTCACCTGATGCACAGTGATCACTACACACAGGTCCCACTGATATCACACACCTGATACACAGTGATCACTATACACAGGTCACACTGATATCACACACCTGATACACACTGATCACTATACACAGGTCACACTGATATTACACAGTGATCACTACACACAGGTCACACTGATATCACGCATCTGATGTACACAGGTCACACTGATATCACACACCTGATGCACAGTGATCACTACACACAGGTCACACTGATATCACACACCTGATACACAGTGATCACTACACACAGGTCACACTGATATCACTCACCTGATGCACACTGATCACTATACACAGGTCACACTGATATTACACACCTGATACACAGTGATCACTACACACAGGTCACACTGATATCACACACCTGATACACAGTGATCACTACACACAGGTCACACTGATATCACACACCTGATACACACTGATCACTATACACAGGTCACACTGATATTACACACCTGATACACACTGATCACTATACACAGGTCACACTGATATCACACACCTAATACACACTGATCACTATACACAGGTCACACTGATATCACTCACCTGATGCACACTGATCACTATACACAGGTCACACTGATATTACACACCTGATACACAGTGATCACTACACACAGGTCACACTGATATCACACACCTGATACACAGTGATCACTACACACAGGTCACACTGATATCACACACCTGATACACACTGATCACTATACACAGGTCACACTGATATTACACACCTGATACACACTGATCACTATACACAGGTCACACTGATATCACACACCTAATACACACTGATCACTATACACAGGTCACACTGATACACAGTGATCACTACACACAGGTCACACTGATATCACACACCTGGTAGACATTGATTTCTATACACAGGTCACACTAATATCACACAGGTAACCTATATGTACCCCAATGTTTCTCTGCACACGGACAGCTTCCTCAGACAGGTAGAGCTGTAATGACATGTGAAGGGTTTATGTAGAAGTCGTTAGAGTTAATGATGGGTAACGTTAATGTTAGTGCAAAAAAAGGCATTTAAAACATTGGTTAAAAGAGTTGATAAAGTGTATGTGTGTGTGTATGTAATGTATATATATATATATTATATAAAACAATAGAGTTTATCATTTTGAGTTATCTGGTTGTTTACTAGCATCATTCTATCACTTTTTCCATATATATATTTATTTATACAAAAAGTGATAGAATGACGACAGTAAACAACCAAATGAAGTTTCAAAATTATAAAGTCTATTGTTCTGGAGAATGTTGCTTGAACAATTAAACCCCCCACTCTTTGCATGACAGCAATAAGTCAGATTCCCGTGGTTCCAACAAGTAAATTAATCTGAAAAAAAGGACAATGGCGCCCTCTAGTGTAGTATCTTTGAACAAGACTTCTAAATATGTTAAATCACTCCCAATGTGATCACAAACCATAAATAAAATAATATGTCTTTGGGTATGTTTTTCAACCCACAATAAACTCTGGAGTCTAAAATATAATAAAGTGTCTAAGGGGGGGATTTATCAAAGCTTGGAGAGAGATAAAATTGTAAGAGATAAAGTACCAGCCAATCAGCTCCTAACTGTAATTTTTCAAACACAGCCTGTAAAATGTAAGTTAGAAGCTGACGGGTTAGTACTTTATGTCTCACAATTTTTTCTCTCCCCAAGCTTTGATAAATACCCCCCTTAAGTGCTTAAAGTGATTGCGTACCAAAATAAGTGCTCAGCAAAACTCAGGCATGAAGATAATAAAGATCCTTAAACGTATTCCCATATACTATTTATGGATTCAGTAAATTGATCTCTAGTAAAAAATGATAGCAGTGTTCCCAAAAATGTCTTGGGGGTGTAATACAAGAATTGCAACCACTGCAACAATCCTTCTTTGTAGACCTAAGAGTCAGCTCAGACATGGGAAGATAAAAATACCATATGGTGTAGTATGTATTGACAAAAATGTATTCCAATGACAAACAACAACTAATTTGCATATATTTAAAGAGAAAATATATCGCTTATCTGATAATGTCCCATTGGGAAACACCCAATGATCACCAGAAAGGAGGAAGAGTCCAAAGTAAAACAGCCCCGATGCGTTTTGTCCTTGTTAGAATATTCTGGACTTCATCAGGGGATAAGTACAATACTGAGCACCCATAACCACTTTTATACCCTACATAATCAAATAAACATTTTCCATCTGGCTGAATCACCAGAATCGGATGTTGTGTACACAATTCTACTTCCGGTCGCGACATTCCACTTTCCGTAACTCTACTTCCGGTTTTGGCAATCCACTACCAGTTTCGGCATTCTGACAAACGTTTGGTTTGTATATTAGCACACACGTACAACCACAGTATACAACTAATAGGTTTCTTGTTCTGCATAAATTGGAAACAGCAAGTGAAGGCTAACTGAAGACAGGGAAATGATTGGAGGGGGGCAAAAAGCTAAAACCACATGAGAATACATCACTAGAAACAAAGAAGGATCCTGAAACCCAAGGAATTTTTAATTTATCAGATCAAACCTATCCTTGATTAGCAAAGGATTATTCTTTGCACCTATGAATAAACCCAGCAACTTTATGCTATTTATGTATTTGAACTAATTCATAAGAAAACTGACACTAAAAAGACACTTCTTCAAAAAGAAACAGGTGTCCTGAAGAATAATGAATATAGCGCTAACTAATAAATAAAAAAATCTTTCTGGTAATTAGTAATAGGGAGACCTATGAGAATGAAGCCCACAGACTACTAAGAGATAATACTTTCTATAAACCATTAGCGCATGACCCATTGGCAGACTTTGTATCAGTACTAAGAAGTCTGCAGGTTAAGGGTCTACATGGAGAGATAATTAATAGGGAAGAGTAAAATTATCCTATGAACCCAATATTCTGTTTTTTCCCTAACATTCACAAAAGTTGGACGATACCGCCAGGAAAGTTGATCATAGTGAGCATATTATTAATAATGCCACATTGTTATGAAAATGTAGATGTTTCTCTTAAGGAACATGTAAAATAAACTGTAAGCTTATAATAAGGACATTACCTCTGTATTATAAATATTAACTTATATGGAAAGGCAGGATGGTTCTGCATGGGTTACTATTGATGTGTAATCCCTGTAGATATCCATTGAACATGAAAAGTCCAGTAACAGAGTTTTTAGATAAAGTTGAAACATTGACCAAGAAACACAAGAATTTGATCCTAGATGTTATGAGATTTATTCTTACACGTAATTATTTAACATGTTTAGATCAGTTTTATGCAGCACAGCAATGGATACTATTTTTTCATCAATCTTTGTGAATTTGCACATGGGTAACTGGGAGGAGGTCTGCATTTTTAATAATAATTGTTTTAAATATATTATTTTAAAATATATGAGATACATTGATGATATTGTTATTGTGTCATGGTCTGTTCATGTAACTCCTGCAATTCATCAATGTGAAAAATTATAATGTATCCTTTACATCCAAATATAATGAGATTGAATATTTGTAATTGGATTAATTTCATGAGGTGACAAAGAATTTTAGAAAAACGACATGTAATTGGAAGACTAACATTTTTTTCAATTGTCTTGCATAAAGAGAAATTGCACTGATCCAAAAAACTTGTGTAGAACAGCTAACTATATCTCTATAGATATAAAATAAAGTCTCCGGTTTAGGGGTCTGTCTGTTTGTTCTAATCTCTTGAACTCGACTGATTTTGATGGGGTTTTCACTGAACCATTCATCTGTGACAAAAGGGAGCCAAGCAGTGATGATTTTAGTGAAGCAAAGTCACAGAAAAAAATCTTGAACCAAGCTGCTGCGTAGGAGCTGGTCAGGGTTCTGAAACATCAAGAAACAAAGCCAATAAGAGATAGCAATGTTCCCTGCAGCCTAAAGAGGGTAGGGAGCCAGGATTGATCAGGGTCATGTCTGAGGCAGACAGAAAGTGAGAGGCAGCCTCCAACAAACCCATGAAGATGTAGGGGTGGCGAGATGAAATTGCTCCTGTGCAAAGTTGGAGCGGGTCGAACACAGATAGTAAGGATTTGCTGAAATATTAGATGAATACAAAAAAGAAGATAACATTAGTTTCATAACTACTTTTAATAATCAGGGGAGATTGATTAGAAAATCATTTGGTTTTTATTGGGATTTCCTAAATATGGATCCTCTTCTGAACAGTATTTATCCAGAGAATCCCAGAGGTTATTTTTATAAGGCCAAGAAATGTAAAAGATATATTAGTGCCCTGTAGGCTGAAGCCCTAGGGCATCTGAGAATAAGGTATGGGGCAGGAAATGTACAGGCAGACACTTTAATATTTATAAATATACAGATGGGAATTCAAGATCTTTTAAGAATACCAACAATACTAAGGTCTTTTGAATTGAAATTACAATTCAGTAATATATATTTGAGAGTGTTCATGTGGTTTAAAGTATGTAGGAAAAACAATTATTTATTAACAATTACTTATAAAGCGCCAGAGTTTTCAGCTGCACTTTACAATTAGGAAACAAACAGTAATAAAACAAGACTGGATAAAAACAGACAGACATAGAGGTTAGAAGGCCCTGCTCGCAGTCTTACAATCTACAGGGAAATAGGCATTGATAAGTACTACCTATTACATATTGATCCAGCCAGATTGCAGCAGGTCTTGGTGGGCTGTATGATCCAGTCACACGGGAATGTTGGCCTGTGGTCAGCAGGATGTGAAAGTGAAGAAAAAAATACATAAAGTTATGTGTGGACTGTATAGAGGGGATGTAATTGGGTAAAATAGCTTATGGAGGATATGTGGTTGGTTCTGGAATTTGATAAGTGACAGGCATAAAGATGTGAGATTTCAGTTAACATGTAATGGTTTAGAGACTAGAGGAAAGTCTTATTGTGCATGGGAGGTCATTCCACATAGTGGGTGCAGCCCCAAAAAGTCCTGTAACTGTAAATGGGAGCAGGTGATGTGTGTGGATGAGAGACATAGATCTTGTGCAGTAATCAGTATCTATGCAGAGTTTATATTCTAGAATAGCACTGACATACTTTTACAATGGGATGCGGTCAGTATAGTAACTGCAGGGATTCCGGCGGTTAGAATGCCGGTGTCGGAATCCTGACACTTGTCAGAGTCCTGGCACCGGAATCCCAACTACCAGTATCCCGAAGGTAAGTAGCAGGATTAGGGGGAGGGTTAGGCACTAGGATTAGTAGTAGTATAAAGGGGGGAAGTTAGGTTTTAGGTGCAGGGAGGGGGTGGTTAGGTTTAGGCACTAGTGGGGGAGGTTAGGTTCAGGCACTGGGGAAGGAGGGTTATGGTTAGGATACCGACCGACAGCTGTTAGTATCCTAACCCTGTCGGGATGCTGGCATCAGGATTCTGTGTGTATCCTGGACTTGGATTACTTTATTTACAGTGCATCCGGAAAGTATTCACAACGCTTACCTTTTTCCACATTTTGTTATGTTACAGCCTTATTCCAAAATGGAATAAATAAATTTTTGTCCTCAAAATTCTACACACAATCCCCCATAATGACAACGTGTAATAAGCTTTTTTACATTTTTGCAAATTTAATTAAAAAAAAAAAAACCTAAGAAATCACATGTACATAAGTATTCACAACCTTTGCTCAATACTTTGTTGATGCACCTTTGGCAGCAATTACAGCCTCGTCTTTTGGAATATGATGCCACAAGCTTGGCACACCTATCTTTGGGCACTTTCACCCATTCCTCTTTGCAGCAGCTCTCAAGCTCCATCAGGTTGGATGGGAAGCGTCGGTGCACAGCCATTTTCAGATCTCTCCAGAGATGTTCAATTGGATTCAAGTCTGAGCTCTGGCTGGGCCACTCAAGGACATTCACAGAGTTGTCCTGAAGATACTCCTTTGATATCTTGGCTGTGTGCCTATGGTCGTGTCGTGCTGAGAGATGAACCATTGCCCCCGTCTGAGGTCAAGAGCGCTCTGGAGCAGGTTTTCATCCAGGATATCGCTGTACATTGCTGCATTCACCTTTCTCTCTATCCAGTTCCTGCTGCTGAAAAACATCCCCACAGCATGATGCTGCCACCACCATGCTTCACTGTAGGGATTGTATTGGCCTGGTGATGAGTGGTGCCTGGTTTCCTCCAAACATAACGCCTGGCATTCATGCCAAAGAGTTCAAACTTTGTCTCATGATGGTCTGAGAGTCCTTCAGGTGCATTTTGGCAAACTCCAGGCGGACTGCCATGTGTTTTTTTTCACTAAGGACTGGCTTCCGGCTGGCCACTCTACCATACAGGCCTGATTGCTGCAGAGATGGTTGTCCTGGAAGGTTCTCCTCTCTCCACAGAGGAATGCTGCAGCTCTGACAGAGTGACCATCGGGTTCTTGGTCACCTCCCTGACTAGGGCCCTTCTCCCGCGATCGCTCAGTTTAGACGGCCAGCCAACTCTAGGAAGAATTCTGGTGGTTCTGAACTTCTTCCATTTAATGATGATGGAGGCCACTGTGCTCATTGGGACCTTCAAAGCAGCAGATATTTTTCTGTACCCTTCCCCAGATTTGTGCCTCGAGACAATCCTGTCTCGGAGGTCTACAGACAATTCCTTGGACTTCATGCTTGGTTTGTGCTCTGACATGCACTGTCAAGTGTGGGACCTTATATAGACAGGTGTATGCCTTTCAAAATAATGTCCAATCATCTGAATTTACCACAGGTGGACTCCAATTAAGCTGTAGGAACATCTCAAGGATGATCAGTGGAAACAGGATGCACCTGAGCTCAATTTTGAGCTTCATGACAAAGGTTGTGAATACTTATGTACATGTGATTTCTTAGGTTTTTTTTTTTTTAATTAAATTTGCAAAAATTAAAAAAAAACAAAAACATTTGTCATTATGGGGTATTGTGTGTAGAATTTTGAGGACAAAAATTAATTTATTCCATTTTGGAATAAGGCTGTAACATAACAAAATGTGGAAAAAGTGAAGCATTGTGAATACTTTCCGGATGCACTGTACCTATATCTTTCACCCCCTAGGAACGCCATATCAGAAACCCTCCCACATTTAATTTTAAGACTAGGGGGGAGGTTAGGTTCAGGCACTGAGTGTCACGGCACCGCCAAATCCAGGTCGCTCTTACCTGGTCCGGAGACGCTGGAGTCCTGGCTGGCGTGTGATAGCGGGCGGGAGATCCCCAGCACCCGCTGTCAGCTGCTCCTCTTCTCCCCAGGAAGCTGTGTGCAGGCGGCCGCGGCTTCCTTAGGAGCGTGCACCGCTCTGCTAAAGGATTTAAAGGGACAGGCACCGTAATAGGATGCGCTGATTGAGGCTAATTTTGAACTCTGACCTATATAAGGAAGTTCCTGGGAGCACTCCAGTGCCAGAGTATAGGCTCCATTACCATACTCCAGTGTTCCTGTGCATATCCTGATTATTGGTTCTGACCCCTGGCATGTTCGTGACTCTGATTCTGCCTGATCCCTGGTTCTGCGTTGATATCTGGTTCTGACCTCGGCTATTCCCTGTGACCCGTTTACGTCTGCTCCCTGGTACCGTCTCGTCCGTTTGGTTCTGACCCGGCTAGTCAACTACGCTCCAGTCTCCTGTATACCGACCAAGTGCCAGCACCTGTATAGGGAAACCTAACCTGATGGCCGCGACCTGTGTGTCGGACGCAGCCAAGTCCATACCTTCTTGCGAGCGTCCCTGGTGAAAACCGCCGGCACATTAGACTCCGCGCCTCAGGAATAGGTATAGCCAATTCCCAGAATACGGGTAGTATCCACAATCCACCCGTGAGTTTGTGACACCGAGGGAGGGTTAGAGTAGGGAGGGGGGGAGGGTTAGGATACCGAGCGACAGCTGTATTCTGACTGCCGAGATGCAGACAGCATCTCCTCGTGGCTTCTGGGTTCTCACCCCTGAGTGTCCTGAAAACACCTTAAAATAGGTCGTTCTCAAACAGCAGTATTGATAGATGCAAAATCCATGATTTCCTCATGTCAGTATTGGACCACCAAGCAGCTAAGGTCAGGGACTGGGTAATTATGCTAATGAGGCCATGTACCTGGTAGGTGAAGGGCCTGATTGAGAGTCACACCCAATTCCAAAGCGCAGAGGGCTCTTGCAGTGTTTTGCACCAGAGTCTGAATCGGGGCTCCCATAAGCAACTTTGTACAACAATGGGTGATACAGGGTCATACACTACTCCCCTTGCCACTCAGAGGGTGTAAATGGGCATTGGCAGGATAAGTTTGCTGGTGTGTAGATGGCACTGCGGGTGACAGAGGAGGGTGTGCGCAGAGATCCGGCTGATGTCAGGCAAAGGACAGGGCTGCTGCAAGTCCGCAGTGATAGTGATGTTGACACATTGTGTGCAGTATACATGACAATGTGGGATGTCTGGATAGAAACCCAGGAAACAGCATCATATAGTAACCCGATTGCAGACCCCTGAAGGAAATAGTATAATAAATATACTAGCAATGCACATGGGACCACCCCAAACTCTCCCCTCCAGACTGTGTAGGGCTGTCCCCTTATCCATACTGTGTAGGGCTCTCCCCTTATCCTTCCTTTCTTCCTTATCCTTACTTCATCCCCTTTTTTTTTTTTTTTACATGCACTTAAATAAATATAACAAAAGTAAGAACACATCATTGTTGGTAATATTCCATTTTATTACCGAATTTAAATAGACCATAATGTAGCATGCCATGACTATATATGCAATGTACTGTTATGTCATCTACCTACTCACTATATAAAGAATACCAAAATATATATATCACTAACAGATCATAAAACACATAATAGTCACTTTGCAAATTACAGTACACAATATACAGCGTTGTTATAAACATAGGCCAGCAATAAACATGACATAATACAGAAATATTTAAAAAAAATTAAAATGTAAAGTTGTTACATATAAGGCACAATTGTCAGTGACATAAAAGTGCAGGCAGCCATTTTGGGGGCAATCTTCAGACTACAATCATGTTACTGACTCCTTTATACTCAAGCAAATCTTCTGCATGTACCATGTGAATACGAGCACCCAATGGCAGCTTACCATGTATTACATCTGTGATCTTGGCATGCATAGTCATTTGCTTCATATCGAAGTTGTCAATCTTTTATATGTCTCCAGTCCGTTACTTTTATTATTTATTCTTTAGGATATAACAACGATGTGATCTTATTACTGTTGCGGAGTTATAGTATGTGCAGAAGGCCGCGTGCCGCAGGGGGTGCTGGGAGGGATCTGATTGGATCCCTCCCAGGGGGAAGCTGCAAATAGAAGTCCATAGGCTTCTATCGGGTAATGCCATCTGATATGGCATTACCCATCGCATCCATGCCCCAGAATGTATTGAATTTCGGGGCTTGGTGCATATGAGAAACACAGGTTAAATCCCCCAAATGGCATTTTCGGGGGTTTTACCGCATTTCTGGCTTTGCTGCATCCCACCCTACGTGAGTGAAGCTTTAAAAGGCCCCCAATTATTCAGTGATGTCAATACAATCTATACATATATATTTACACCAATTTTTTTATCATTTACAATAAGGATATCAAAATTTTTTACAATATTTAGATAATTGCTTCAAACCTTTTTTCTTTGTGAATTTCTCTGTTGTACAACAAGGGATTCTTTTTGCGTAAAATATTTTCCATACTCAAAACATGGAAATGTCTTTTCACCTGTGTGAGTTTTCAGATGTCTGACTAGATCTAGTCTCTTTGTAAAACATTTCCCACACTCAGAGCATGGAAATGGTTTCTCACCTGTGTGAGTTTTCAGATGTTTAACAAGATTTGATTTCTGTGTAAAACATTTTTCACAATCAAAGCACTGAAATGGTTTATCACCTGTGTGAGTTCTCTTATGTTTAAGGAGACCTGGTTTCTGTGTAAAACATTTCCCACAATCAAAGCACTGAAATGGTTTATCACTTGTGTGAGTTCTCTTATGTTTAAGGAGACCTGGTTTCTGTGTAAAACATTTCCCACAATCAAAGCACTGAAATGGTTTATCACCTGTATGGGCTCTATGATGTGCAACAAGAGCTGATTTCCGTGTAAAACATTTCCCACACTCAGAACATGAAAATGGCTTCTCCCCTATGTGACTTCTCTGATGTTCAGCAAGAACTGATTTATGTGTAAAACATTTCCCACACTCAGAACATGGAAATGGCTTTTCACCTGTGTGAGTTCTCTGATGTCTGATAAAAGCTGATTTATGTGCAACACATTTCCCACACTCAGAACATTGAAATGGCTTCTCACCTGTGTGTGTTCTCTGATGTTTGACAAGAGCTGATTTATCTGCAAAACAATTACCACACTCAGAACATGAAAATGGCCTCTCACCTGTGTGACTTCTCTTATGTACAACAAGAGTTGATTTATATGTAAAACATTTTCCACATTCAGAACATAGAAATGGCTTCTCACCTGTGTGACTTCTGTGATGTCTGACAAGATCTTGTTTCTGTGAAAAACAATTCCCACACTCAGAGCATGAAAATGGTTTCTCACCCGTGTGACTTATCAGATGTTTAACAAGATTTGATTTCTGTGTAAAACATTTCCCGCAATGAGTACATGGAAACGGCTTCTTACCTGTATGACTTGCCTGATGTTTAAGAAGATATGATTTTTGTCTAAAACATTTCCCACAATCAAAGCAATTAAATAGTTTATCACCTGTATGAGCTCTTTGATGTGCAACAAGAGCGGATTTTCTTGTGAAACATTTCTCACACTGAAAGCATGAAAATGGTTTCTCACCCGTGTGAGTTCTCTGATGTGTAACAAGATTTGATTTATGTGTAAAACATTTTCCACATTCAGAACATGGAAATGGTTTCTCACCTGTGTGATTTCTCTGATGTATAACAAGATTTGATTTCCGTGCAAAACATCTCCCACACTCAGAACATGGAAACTGTTTCCTACCTGTGTGAGTTCTCTGATGTCTAACAAAGATTGAACGATGTAAGAAATGTTTACCACACTCAGAACAGGGAAATATTTTAGCACTAGTAGGGATTGTTCTGTGTGTTACAATGTTGAAATTATCAGCAGAACCTTCTTTATGGATACAGGGATCAGATGACGAATCTCCACTGTCGAACACTGGACTCATATTTAGTGTATCTGGGTTTTGTCCTAAAGAATCTTGTATGTTGTAATCTTCTATTTTAAAATCTGAAAAAGGTAGATGATCCTTTGAGGTATTCCTGTTTTTCCATCCACCTGCTGGAAATAAAATACATTTTTGGAAATAGATATTTTCTTTCTGCATTAAGTTAAAGTTCATACTATGGGGGGAATTCTCTAATCTAGCATGGCCCCATTGGAGCCTCTTGCGCTGTGGGCGTCGCTCTAACGTCAAACACAGCAAAGCAGCCTTTGCGGATTTCTGCGCGCACCTCCTGAGGTCGCAAGCAGCAATCAGAGTAAACACACTGGAAAAAATCTATCTGAAATTGTGGCCATTGACCACAACTTGCTACACTTAGTAAAAGTTCATACTATAGGGGGAATTTGTTTGGCTTGCGTGCATTCATAAAAGTATCTGGCAATGTAGGCATCACTGTAACCAAATACAGTGGAGCCACTGATTTCTGCTTGCACCTCCTAAATTTGCAAGCAAAAAATGGGATTTTGGTTCTTATCTGATAAATATTTTCCGATTCCATAGGGGACACTGGAAGGCTTCTTCTACCCTGTACCCCACACCCTGCAACAGTCACTTTAAACAAACAAAGCCTAAGTACAGGGAGTAGGAGAGGAGGAAAAGGCCAAACACACAGAACATACACACAAAGAGGAACCCATGGGTCTGCAAAACAACCCCATGCAAGCCAGGGGCATATGGGTGGGCATCTACTGCCCCCCATGTAGTCAGAGAAAAGGATTTATCTGGTAAGAACCAAACTCCCATATTCATGACCCTTTGCCCAAAGCTAACATCTCTGGAGGTGAAGGTGTCAAACCTGTAGAATTTGATGAAGGTGTGTGCAGAGGACCATGTAGCCGCTCTGCAAAGTTGCTCCACTGAGGCACCTCACCAAGCCACCCAGAAAGTGCCCACTGATCTGGTTAATTAAGCCATCACCAAGCTGATTGGCCAAAAGGTATGCATGCAGGATGACTGATTTAATTCAACTTGCTAGCGTCTGCTTGGTAGCCGTCCAGCTCCGCTTACGGGCATCATAAACACACACAAAAAGCTAATCAGAATGGCAGAAATATTTAATCCTGTAAATGTAGATGCGGCGGGACCACACAAAGTCCATAGAGATGAGCGTGGAACCTGTTGTGTCCCCAGAATAGAAGGTACAACAATTTCCTGGTTGATATGGAATGTAGAAACCACCTTCGTAAGAAAATCCAAACTAGTGCAGAGAACTGCATTATCTGAGTGGAAGATCAGAAAGGGGGAACTATATTGACAAAGCACTTAAATCTGACAACTGCCGAAAAGAAGGTATGGCAAGAAGGAGATACACTATCATTGACTCCAAAGGCTTGAAAGGATAAGACTAAAGAGCCCTTAAAACCAGAACAAAATCCCACAAAGCCACCAGGGGAAGAAAAGGTGGTTGAATGTGAAGCAACCCCTGAAGGAAGGCTTGGACTGCCAGAAGCACAAACATCTGCTGTAAAAAAAGAGACAGGGCAGAGACCTGAACTTTGAAGGAAGATAGATGGAGCCCATAGTCCAAACCTGACAAGACCTTGGATAGATGGGAGACTGACGGGTCCAGCTTCAGGACTGAACACCAGGAAAAATAGGCTTACCACACCTGATGATAAGCTCTCAACGATATTAGCTTCCTGGTGCAAAAGCATAATGCACACTACAGCATTTGAAAAAAACATGGTTTTCAAGAGGGCTGTTTCAACAGCCACCCCATCAAAGCCAGGTGAGGGAGATCCAAGTGTAGGAATGCACTCTAGGGACAGAATATTTGGCCTGAAAGGCATTCACCAAGGAGAAGCCACCGATAACTGATGAAGATCCATGTACCAGGTCCTGGTTGGCTGGTCTGGAGCCACCAGAATGGTGACCCACCCTCCAACTTTAACCTGTGAAGAACCCATGACACCAGAGACACCAGAGGAAAAAGGTAGATGAGAAATGTTCATGGAATAAAAGGGTGTCCATCAGCAGGGCTTCCGGATCCGTAGTTCGGGAGCAGAACCGAGGCAACTTGCGATTGTGACTGGAGACCATAATGTATAAGTCATGATGGCCTCAGCGATCCACTAGCATCTGGAACTTGGTGGGGTAAAAAGACCATTCTCCCATGTGAATGTCCTGATGACTGACAGTTTCCTTCCCAGTTTCTGAGTACCAAGATATAACTGCTGACAGCACAGGGAAAAACTATTCTGCCAATGGAGAATTCTGCTGATTGCTCATGGCCCCAGGGTTTTGAGTGCTGCCCTAATGATTGATGTATGTGACAGCTGTCACGCTGTCTGTCTGAACCTTTACCACCTTCAACTGGCCTCATCTGACAAAGGGCTTGGTAGATTGGTGCTCCAGAACATTGTTTGGAAGATGGGATTCCCGAGCCATCCAACTGACCCTGGATGGTGTAGTGGAGCATTTCCGCACCCCACCCCCTCAGGCTTGCATCTACTGTGAGCAGCAACCAGCTGAATCAGAGAGGGGCATCCCCTGTCTAAGTGGGAACCACCACAGCAGGGAGTGATGCACTGAGACAAGTTGAGAAGCTGAGACTAGAAGTGAAGAGGAGAGTGGTTCCATTTGAAAAGGATCTCCATCTCAAGAGATCTGGAGTGAAATTCAGCGTATTTCATCATGTCAAAGGTGGAGACTAACTTGCCCAGAACTCTCATGCAGAGATGTATTGACACTTGGTGCATCCAAAGAAGACACCATAGCATGTTCAGTAAGGTAAAAATCTTGTCCCTGGGGAGGAAAACTCACTGAGATTGGGTATTTAGCAGAGCTTCCAAGTGAAGCATCTTTTGCAGTGGAGACAATCTGGACTTGTGCCAAATGATAAGCCAACCATGTACCTGAAGGGCTTGAACCACTACAAGGAGATGCTCCTGAAGTGTGACTGGAGGCTGAGCCACAATGAGAAGGTCGTCCAGTTATGAGATGATTCGGACCATGCAGAGTTGAAGATTGGACTCCATCACATGACATTTGTGAAAACATGAGGTGCTGATGATAAGCTATATGGCAAGGCCTGAAATTGGTAATGATCAGATAGAATTGCAAAGTGGAGGTATCGCTGATGGACCCTCCAAATGGGAATATGAAAATATGTGTCCTTGACATCCAGGGACACCAGGAAATCTCCTGGCTCCAAGGCCAGCATGATGGACCGGAGGGATTCCATCCTGAACCTGGAAACTCTGATGAAGACATTAAGTTGAGGATGGAGTAAAAAGAGCTATCTGGCGTTTTTACGAGGAACAGATTGGTATAGAAACCAGTCCCTCTTTGATGAGGTGGAACTGGGATAATGACATCGGAAGTCAGAAGGGTCCTGATGGACTCCTGCAAGGCTAATTCTTTGATGAGGTCGACAGGTAGACCTGTCATGAAGAACTGGCCTGGAGGGGCTTCCCTGAAGTCCAAAACGTAACCTAAGAGGGATGACTTGGACTCAGTAGTCAGACACTATTTGCAGCCATGCATTAGAGAAAGCAGAAGATGCCATCTCACCATGGGTACCCATAGGTAGGAGTTCGACCTATCATGCAGTATGTTTTACCACAAGTTTAAAAGTAGGCAGGCAGCCTGATCAGGCCTGTCTGCCCCTGGACTTGCCACTTCTGGGCGAGGAACTCTGGCCTCTCGCGGAGGACTGAAATCTCAGCTATCCCTGGGGGCGACAGGACTGAAAGGAAAAAGTCCTGAGTTACGGAGGGATAGATAGAGAATTTGGAGGCCACCATAGCTGTAATGATCTTATTCAATTCGGGACCGAACAGAACACCTCCCGTAAATGGAAGGGATTCCAGAGCCATCTTAGATTCAAAGTCTGCATGCAGAAACAAAGCAAGATTGTTCATCTGTCAGCTACTGCAGAGGATGAAACCTTAGCGGACAGGATGCTTGAATCATTAGCTGCTTCCCCCAGTTAAGTGGCCAGATATTGTTGGCAATTGACAACAAATCTGAGCAATGGATGCCAGACCCGAGTCTTCTGTCTAGGGAATCAGCTCACTGCTTCAAGACCTTCATAACCCAAGCCAAAGTGAGAACTGGCCATAGCTCTGCAAATGCAGTAGACAATATGCTTATAAGTAAAAACCTCAATCTTCCTGTCCATGGTATTCTTAGGAGGGGCTAAGTTTGGGAGAGGATGCCTGTTGGGCTTCGCCAGCCTTGCTATATGGGTGACCACTGGGGGAGATGTCTCCAATTTTGTCATGTCAGAGTAAGAGAGTGGATAAAGTCATGAAATGCTTGGAAATGTCCGGGTTTCCAAAATAAGATCCTCTAGCTAATCGGAGGATAAAAAATAACAGTCTTCTTCCTGTGTTTAAAGAAAGCTCCCTCCTGAGAAGGGGTACTATTCAAATCCATACTACATAAGGTGGACCTGACTGCGGCAATTAAAGATTCCATATGAACTGGACCACGCTGCTCATCAACCTGTAAGGAGGACAACTGTAGGTCTGAATCCTGTGGAAATTCTTGATCTGATAGGGACGAAACCTCACAGTATGACTCATACCCTGATTGTAGGGGGGTAGTCATATGATGGCCTCTGAAGGACAGCGAGGTCCAACATCTTTTGTAGGGGAGTTGGAGACCTGTGTGAGACCCTGTAAGGACTGGGATAGCTCTGCACCTAAAGCCAGCTCCACTGGCTAGAAAACTACCAGCAAGGAGGAGGGACCAGCAGTAGATCCATCAACAGGGGAAGACCTGGAATAAGCCAATTGTTTTACTTCCCGCGTGCAGATTAACACTTGTGTGGCTTTAGAGGGCTCCGAGCGCAACTGCTACATAGACACTGTGGATCAGCAGCAACATATCTGCTGATACTGCAGAGCTGATCGGCAGAGTCCCAGGTAACCAGCCCTCACTATTAGGAGACAGGATGGCCCCTGTCGGGAACCACCTGGTTCGCATTGCAGCAAGTGGTGGTGAACCCACCGTTGCTGACCAAGAACTGGGGCTCGGGGTATTTGTCTGATCCCTTTATCCAGCAATCACCCCTCCAGAGGCCTAGGTGATTTCAGCTGGCAACCGGTTGTTCTGCGTTGCGGCAAGTGGTGGTTTTCCAGCGGCTGCTGCAGATTTAGCTGAGTCCCAGCTGTTCCATCTGACTCCGAAAGCATCTGTCTTTGTCACTAGAAACAGAGGGAACCTTGTGATCGTGCCGGGGCTCCGGTCCATGCTGATCAGTGGAGTGCTGCACATGCAGAAGGATCCCCTAGCTTACTGCAGAACCTAAGGGTGACCGATCATTAACCACCAAGATCCACTTCCTTCTTCAATAAGAAACCTTCACATATGGTAGGGAATATTCATGATGTGGACTTTAATGCAACAGGAGAGTTGGGTAAAAAATAAGAGACGGCTGTACTTACAGAACAAGGAGAATATGTGACTGTTCTCTGTAATAAGTGATTATTACTCACCTGTGCTGATATCTGTAGGGATTTCCTCCTCCTTACACTGCTGATCACCCCTCACATACGTCTCTTCTTCAGCCTTCCTATCTTCTACCTTAATATTAGTCAGCTCTTCACCCTAAAAAATGCACAAAACAATAGGATAAGATGCTAATATTGTCCGATTTTATTCATATAGAATATCAGCGCATAATCTGACATCTTCTCCATAGGTCATGTAATGAAGTCACTTCGGTATTTTTGATTTTGCTGAGACCCTAAATCACATCTACCTGATCCTCATGTGGGGTCCTGTGATTCTCCTCTGTACAATCCTGTGAATGTGGAAGGGGACATCTCTCTGGGGTATCTCTGTTACTGAACCCATCTGCAGGAGACACACAGTGACTGAGTACATTGTGCATATGTAATTATCAGGTGATGTCTGTATATAGATGATCCTCATAACTGATCTCTTCATTACAATAAATTAAAGTCTCCTCTTACCCAGTGATGTGAGAGGCCAGTGATTCTTCACCAATTGTCCTTCGCGTCCACCTAAATTAGGGGTAGGCATTAAGGGGCCCCCAGCTTTTGTAGAACTACACATTCCAGAATGACCAGTCATCACCCAGACACATCCCTGGTGTTACTGTATAATGTCCCATTCCCAACAGTCACCTCTCCAGTCATCACCCAGACACATCCCCTGGTGTTACTGTATAATGTCCCATTCCCAGCAGTCACCTCTCCAGTCAGCAGCTGAATGATCTTGGTGAGTTTGAGAACAATCTTGCCCAGCCTAATCCACCTGACACCCAAGGATGACTGCCATGTATCTCACAGTAATGCCCTTAAGACATCACTACGTGCCCCTCAAACCACACCCTATTCCCCTTACATCATACCTTCCATGATGCCAGTAATACCAATACACCTGCCCCACTATGCCATCCCATATGTCAATTACAAACCTATGAGGTCTTTACACATGCCAGTGAGACCTTCACTCACCCACAAGCCACTTAGAAGCACATTAGACTTTCTCCACCTTCCTATCAAACTTCCCCCACTTTGGCACCAGACCTTTCCACATGCTGCTTACAAGCTAGGGATGGTCACCACAAGAACACTGGCTAATGGTTTAACCCAATGGTTAGTGCACATCACCAATGTTTTGGGGTCTGCAGATGATGAGGATCCGTTCCTCCCATGTGCAGAATGGGTCCTGCGATCTCGCTCGCAGACCCCTCCAAGCCACAACATGATTGACATGCTGCAGCATTTGGGGGGTGGAGCTGGTGTGTGTCAAGCAGCAAAGAAGATCATCATGGCTGATTTGACATTTTATCATTATTGATAATCTGGCAGTACAGACACAATAGGCGCAGCTCATGTATAGATAGTGGACTCGTATATTTGGTTTGGCGAGACCTAGTTTTGAAGCGTGGAGTCTAACGTGCCGGTGGTGTTCACCAGGGACTTCCGCAAGGAGGTATGGACTTAGCTGCATCCGACAAGCAGGTCGCGGCCCTCAGACTAGTACCTACTGTACTACGAGTGCTGGTGTTCACTGAACAGGGTAGAGTTCAATGAAGATGTACAGCTTAGTCGACAAACCAGGACAAAACCAAATGTGCAAGATGGTACCAGGGAGCAGACTTATGCAGGTCACGGAGGATAGCCAAGGGTCAAACCAGATTATTAAGCACAGTACCAGGGAGCAAACAAAGTCGTGTCACGTACAAAGCTAAGGTCAGGAACGAGCAGTAGAATCACAACAGGAACGCTGGAGTAAGAATTGGGAGCCTATACTTTGGTACCAAAGTGTCCTCGGGAACCTCCTTATATAGGAGACAAGATTTGGCGCCTTAGTGACATCATCCTCCGGTTCGCCTGGCCCTTTAAGAGTAATATTGAGCGGCCTGCGCGGCCCTATGGGAGCCGCAGCTGCTCACTGTGGGGGAGAGGAAGCAAGCCGCCCAAACCGCACACAGCGTGTCCAGATGGCAGCAACATTGAGGAGCCAGCCGGACTTTGAAGAAACAGGTCCCGGGAACCACCCCCCCACTGCCCCTTACACCAACAGCGCTGCCGGACCCATTAGGTAGATGCCGGGATCCAGCATGCAGTGACATACTGTAAGCACCATTTGCATCGCGATAATGGGTTCTAAATCCTCTAAGGTGATTGTGTGTTGTTGTATATTTCCAGAAGTCACTTTGCACAACATTTTATTAGAAGTATATACACAATACTACACTCTAATTTCTTTTCATACTTGAACAAGAATGGAAGAAGTCACTTTTTTTTCACTAAGTGATTTTAAATCACATTTTCATGGACTAATATTCTATAGACTTTTTTGTTTGTGAGAGGTATAATGAAGGTACTATTTAAAATACTTGGTAGGTAAAGGCTGCATCATCTAACAACAGAGGGTTTATTTACTAAAGTACAGGTTTTTAGAAGTGGAGATGTTGCCCAAAGCAACCAGATTCTAGTTATTAACTTCTACAAGGTGCTAGATAAATGTTAAGTAGAATCTGATTGGTTGCTATGGGCAACATCTCCACTTCTAAAAACTCTCACTTTAGTAAATATACCCCCAGGTGTCAAAAAATTGTAGAATGGGCACAGTTGACGCGTTTCAACACTCAAAATGCCTTTGTCATCTTGCCTTTGAGAAAGTAATTTTTTACGACAAAAGGGTCCATATCTTTGCCAAGCTCAGAAAATCTACGCTTAGTCCTGTTGACTATGGCCATCTTCAGATGGCGTTTGCTGCTTTGTGCCTATGCTTATGGATGCGTTTTTGTAGCAGGGGGATCTTGTATTCCCTCTCCTGCAGGCTCCCTCCTCCTCTGTTGCCTTTTTATAAAAAGACACTGCATGCAAGTGTCATAACAGGCAGTGCCAATAACCTTGCCAGTACAACCTATAATCGGACCTGCTGTCCCAGCAAGGGAACTTTCATACATACCCATAATTAAAAGAAGCAGATTAACGTGGCAATATAGACGAGGGCATATAGCCAAGGGGGAAGCATGATCGCTTCCCTAACAGTACACTTTTGCAGTTTGGACGCACTCTGCACCTTCCTAGGTAGTGGGAGTAACTCTCTAGGCACCCTGCTACCTAGAAAGACACAGGGAGTGTACATAGGACCTACTTGGCACCAATCTTTCTGCTCCCTGCGTCCTATAGTTCTGCTTTACTCTGATGACTCTTAATGCAGAGTGGTGAGAGGTGAATATGATAAAGACTACTATTAAAACACACAAATCTGATTAATACTGACTGCCATGATTTATATTGTCCGGTGAAACGAGCGCTCAGAGTAATTATAGCCATGCCTCCCAGACAGATACGCAATGTGTATGATGGTGATGCAGTAACACATACAATACTGTTCCTTGTATGTACAGAATAGAATCCATGACTGTGCCCACTCGGATACCAGAGATGATAGGGTTGTTGCGCAGTCTGGTCGCCATAGGCTCCATCATTAAGGCAAAGAAAAGAGGTGAGAGGGCATACCCTTGTCTGGTACCATTATGAATATTAAATGGAGGGGAAGCAAATCCATTCGCTAGGACCAGGGCATTGGGGCTAAAATAAAGAGAAGCAATTCCATGTGTAGAGTTTCTTCGCAATCTGAAGGCCTGAAGAGTAAGATGCATGAAGGTCCAGTCTAGTCTATTAAAGGCCTCTTCTGTGTCTAAGGCCACCACCAGAGCAGGGAGGGATATCTTTTTATCTATGTGTATGAGGCCAAACAGTTTACGAGTGTTGTCAGAGACCTGACGTGCAGGAATAAAGCCGACTTGGTCCAAATGGACAAGGAGGGAATAATCGATGCAAGAATTTTTGCAAAAAGTTTGAGGTCTACATTTAGGAGAGAATTTGGCCTATAGCCAGAGCATGAAGCGCGGTCACTGCTTTCCTTGTGAATAACTATAATCTCTGCTCTAGTTTTGGCGCCATCAGATTTCTGGGCAGTAAGGATTGCATTATAAAGACTAAGAAGCTAGGGGGAAAGGGAGGGCGAAAACTTTATAGAAAACGAGGCTGTGAAGCCGATTAAGAGACTTAACTGCACAAGCCAATTCTGGACCAATGTGCATTATTTGGATACCTTCTTCCTTTTTGGGGGGCATCTGAGAAACAAGAGGACTCTTATTATAAATGAAACACAAGCAGATAATTATTCTCTATGGCATCTGCTAACATCTAGCAACTATTGTTTTTATGGCAATGAAAAAGCATTCAGATGTCAGTAAGAAACAATAAACACACTTCTGGGCTTATTTTCTCACATATCGGCAGGATTACCTGCTAATATGTGCAAGAACCTGTGGCAGAGTCCGTGGTAGCTCTGTCTGCACAACTCAAAGGCGGGCATGCGCAGAGATCCGGCTGATGTCAGACAGAGGACAGGGCTGGTGCAAGTCCGCAGTGATAGTGATGTTGATGCATTGTGTGCAGTATACATGACAATGTGGGATGTCTGGATGGAATCCCAGGAAACAGCATCATATAGGAACCTGATTGCAGACCCATAAAGAAAATAATATAATAGATGTACAGCCAATGTGCAATGCACATGGGACCAGCCCAAACACACCCTCTCCCCTCCATACTGTGTAGGGATCTCCCATTATCCATACTGTGTAGGGCTCCCCCCTCATCCATACTGTGTAGGGCTCTCCCCTTATCCATACTGTGTAGGGCTCCCCCCTCATCCATACTGTGTAGGGCTCTCCCCTTATGCATACTGTGTAGGGCTCTCCCCTTATCCATACTGTGTAGGACTCCCCCCTTATTCATACTGTGAAGGGCTCTCCCCTTATCCATACTGTGTAGGGCTCTCCCCTTATCCATACTGTGTAGGGCTCTCCCATTATCCATACTGTGTAGGGCTCTCCTCTTATCCTTTCTTCATTTCCTATTGCATTTTCTTTTTACTCACGTTTAAAAAAGCAAGAACACAACTTGGTTGGTAATAATATGTTTTATTACCATATTTGAGTAGACCATAATGTAGCATGCCACGTCCATATTTACAATATACCGTTATGTCATCTACCTACTCACTATATAAAGAATACCAAAATAAAAATATAGATATAACATCAAGCTGAACGTAAAACATATTCCAATAGCCAAACTACAGTACACAATATACAGCGTTCTAATAAACATAGGGCAGCAATAAACATGACCTTTGCATAGACATAATACAGAAATATTAAAAATAATCACTGCAGCACAATTGTCAGCTGCACTGTGCAGGCAGCTATTTTGGGGGCATTCTTCAGACTACAGTCGATAAAATCAATAATGTCACTGGCTCTTAATAAACTGATAAGTTGTATTCTCATCGGTGTTGTTTCAGTTGCAGAATGGCTGCCTACATAATTAAGCTGTAGCTCTTATTAGAACCATCTTACAATTAGTGGGACTCATTCTCAGCCTTTACTTTAAACATGCTAAGGATGAGTGAAGCTTGTGCTCAGCACATGGATAGGATAGTATGGAATCAGGGATGAGATGTCTCACAATGCACAGAAATTACGCCTGATGTGTTTTATAACACTATTAGCAACTTAGTACACTATTAGGGACTGAGGGGGTGATTCAGCTGCAGACGCATTTGCTATCGCAGCTGCTAACAAAAGGTATCCTGCCTCCTGCATGCATTACTGATCCGAGCTGCGTACAGCATCGGATCATTTGCATGTCCAGCGGCCAGCTAAATGACCATTGGGTCACGCAAACCAGCCACCGCAGAGTGAAAAAGGCCAGGAAATCTCCTTCAGCTGACGGAGATCCTGGCCTCGCTACTTGCCTCCAACGGCAGTGACGCGCCTTCATTTTGGGAAACGGAGGCCGGAGCTGCCGCCTCCCCGCCCATAAGCGGCAGCAGAATGTCAATCACTGACAGTTTGCTGCCGTACTGCGTGAGGGATCGCCTACCCGTACTGCATATAAGCAGTACAGGTCAGGCGTATATACCCGATAATCGGAAATCTGCGTGATCCCTGTCACTGCATCCACAGCTGAATCACACCCTTATCAGGGACTTAGGGCCTGATCCAGAGCTGCTCGTAAAAAGCGAGCGCTCGCTCTGAATCAGGGCGGCCGCTTTGTTTTTAAAAACCTGACCTCCTGGTCACTCGCTAAGCTGTGGGTGACCACCCACAGCTTTTGCGAGCGGCCAGGTGATGGTCGCGAAGGTCGCGACCATCGGGCTTGCGACGAGACCCTTGTGGTAGGGTCTCGTCTTCCGCAAGACCCAGTGAGCTTCCGGCTCTAATAGAGCCGGAAGCTCACTACTGATATCACTCGTCCACAGCCACCCTCCCCCCCGCCTACAAAACGGGGCGAGCTGTCGATCAACATCGACAGCCGCTACGCGCTTACGCACGCGCATTGCGCACGCCGTGTGTGCGCAATGCACAACCATCGACCCGCTTGCAAGCGCATAGCGCTTGCGAGCGGGTCTGAATCAGGTCCTTAGTACAGTATTACCGACTGATTAAACTATTAGCGAATTGAGATGCAAGATTCAGGGAAAAGTACTCCAGCACAGGAATCGCTTGCTATAGCGGGGTGTTTAAGAAGCAACCAGGCATTTCGCGCCATATAGTGCAAAAAAAATAGATGTACGAAGACATATCTGTATCACTATTTACTGTATATGTACGATAAAAGAACCATGCCCTTGGCTTTATTTATCAAGTCCAAAGGGAAGGGAAATAACACTCTATAAAGGAGACTAGTAACCCAGTTGACCAAAGTATTATTGAATCCATTAAAAGGTAATTTACCAGGGATCCAATAATGTATCCAGGGCAGAAAAGTTGCACTCTGATCTCTGTAACCTTTACTTATATATCTCATCCTGCAAAACAAAATCATGTTTTTACATGTGGCCGCTATACAAGTTGCATGATTGAGATCATATTCATCAAAGAACGCCCAGGTCTATGTAGCTCATCCAGAAAGAGCAAAGCTTTACACCCCCTGTATATACAACTTAAGAATATACATTGATGAGTCCAACAAATATTGGACCACCTGTCTAATATATTGTTGCTCTTCTATGTGCCACCTACACAGCTCTGATCCGCCGAGGCATGGACTCTACAAGACAGTGACGGTGTCTTGTGGTGTCTGGTACCAGGGCATTACCAGTATACTTAACCCATGTAAGTTGCAAGGTTGAGCTGTTGAAGAACAGAGATTTTATTCCAACCCATACCACTGGTGCTCAAGTGTATTGAGATTTGCTGAATTTGTAGGCCTGGACCTTTTGGAACTGTTCATCATGTTCCTCAAAGCATTCTTCGATCAATGCGCGCAGTGCAGTAGGGTGTATTATCCTTCTGAAAGAGGCCATTTCCATGGGAGATTGCTGTTGCCATGGTCATCTGGTCAGCAACAAAGTGGGTCTATGCGTCAAATTTAAGTGCACATGAATGACCGTACCAAGGGTTTCCCAGCAGAATATTGGCCAAATCATCTTTCGCCCTCTATTGGCTTTTTAACATCCCACAATGCAACCTGCATCATCTCTTGCCTAGGTAAATAGCATACACATACCTGGCCATCCACATGATGTAACAAAGAGTGGGAATCGTCAGAGCAGGAAATGATTTTCCATTGATCGAAGGTCCAATTCCAGTGCTCACTTGCCCATTGTAGGTTCTTTCAAAGTTGGACACAGGTTGGTATGGACACTGTGACCGGGGGCTACGCAGCAGGGTTCCATGAACTGGGTGTCATAACACATTACTCCCACATTACTTCCATCATAATCATCAAAATGTTCTGCTATTTGTAGTTCTGTAGCTCTTCTGTTGGTTCATACAAGACAGTTTCTTGAACTCGTGCATCAATAAATCTTTGCAGACCAACAACCAGTGGGCAGTTGGTAGATTTTTCCCTCCTTGGATCACTGTTGGTAGGTGCTCATCACTGCTGACCTTGAGCACCCCACAAACCTTGCCATCTTGGAAAATGCTCTGACCCAGATGTTTGGCCATAAACATTGGTCCCTTATCAAAGTCACTCAATTCTTTACACCTGACCATATCTTCTCCATGCAATATGTTGACTATGAGCACCTAATGCCAGCTTACCAACTAATAGGATTTGTGACCTTGACATGCTATGAGATAGTCAACGTCATTAGCTTGATATGAGAGTGGTTCTAATATTCTGGTTTACGGGTGTGTCTGCTGATCATTATATATTTTGGACCCCATATAACACCAATGTGATCTTATTACTGTGCAGAGTTGTTGTAGCCATGTTATGTCTAATAGAAGGAAACTATTGTATGTTCCAGTCTTATGTTTATGAAACACATTCCACCTATGTCTGTGGCTGGTAATTAAATTATAATATGTTAATATACTGTGTGAGCCCTCCATAAATTAGTGATGTGAAAACAATCTGTCAATATGTTTTCACCAATTGTTATATTTTACAATACATTCAACATCTTTCACATTATTTAGATTATTGCTGCAACTCTATTTTAAATGAAACCTCACGGTAATGTTTTTTTTTTCATGTGTGAATATTCTGATGTGCAACAAGGGTTGTTTTGCGCATATAACATTTCCCACACTCAGAACATGAAAAGGGCTTCTCATTGGTGTGACTTCTCTGATGTCTGACCAGATCTGCTTTATGTGTAAAACATTTTCTACATTCAGAACATGGAAACGGCCTCTCACCAGTGTGACTTCTCTGATGTCTGAGGAGCACTGATATCGCTGTATAACATTTCCCACACTCAGAGCATGGAAATGGCTTCTCACCTGTGTGACTTCTCTGATGTCCAACAAGACTTGATTTATGTCTAAAACATTTCCCACACTCAGAACATGGAAACGGCTTCTCACCTGTGTGAGTTCTTTGATGATTGACCAGAGCCGATTTACGAGTAAAAGATTGCCCACACTCAGAACACACATATGGCTTCTCACCGGTGTGAGTTCTCTGATGTTTAACAAGAGTGGATTTATGTTTAAAACATATCCCACACTCAGAGCATGGAAATGGTTTATTACCTGTATGAGCTCTTTGATGTGTAATAAGATATGATTTCTGTGCAAAACATTTCCCACACTCAGAGCATGAAAATTGCTTCTCACCTGTGTGAAGTTTCTCATGTATAACAAGATATGATTTCTGTGCAAAACATTTCCCACACTCAGAACATGAAAATGGCTTCTCACCCGTGTGACATCTCTGATGTATAACTAGATATGATTTATGTGTAAAACATTTCCCACACTCAGAACATGGAAAAGGCTTCTCCCTCTCATGATATCTTTGATGTTTAATCAGCTTTGATTTGTTAGCATAACATTTCCCACACTCAGAACAAGAGAATGGTTTTTCACCTGTGTGAAAACTCTGATGTTCAATTAGCTTTGATTTCTTAGCAAAACGTTTCCCACACTCAGAGCAAGAAAACGGTTCCTCACCTGTGTGAACTCTAAAATGTACAGCAAGCTGTGATTTCCGTGTGAAACATTTCCCACACTCAGAACATGGAAACAGTTTCCTACCTGTGTGAGTTCTCTGATGTCTAACAAATATTGAACGGTGTGAGAAACATTTACCACATTCAGAACAGAGAAACATTTTAGCACTTGTAGGAATTGTTCTATCTAAATTGTCAGCAGAACCTTTTTTATGATTACAGGGATCAGACGATGCATCTTCACTATCAAACTTTGGACGTATATTTAGTGTAATAGGGTTTTGTCCTGGAGAATCTTGTACGGTGTTATCTTCAATTTTAAAATCTGAAGACAAAAGTAGATGTTCCTCCGAGGTATTCCTCTTTTTGCATCCATCTGCTGGAAATAAAATGCATCTTTGGAAATCTTTCTGCATTGAGTAAAAGATCATACTACAGTCAGGTGCATAAATATTGGGACATTGACAGAATTTTCATATTTTGGCCTCTATTCACCACCACAATGGCTTTGAAATGAAACAAACTAGATGTGCTTTAACTGCAGACTTTCAGATTTAATTTGAGGGCAATTACATCCAAATCAGGTCAACGGTGTAGGAATTACAACGGTTTCTATATGTGCCTCACACTTTTTAAGGGGCCAAAAGTAATGGGAAAAACTAAACAATCCTAAATCTAACTTTCACTTTTTAATACTTTGTTGCAAATCCTTTGCAGGCAATTACAGCCTGAAGTCTGGAACGCATAGACATCACCAGATGCTGGGTTTCATCCCTGGTGATGCTCTGCCAGGCCTCTATTGCAAATGTCTTCAGTTCCTGCTTGTTCTTGGGGCATTTTCCCTTCAGTTTTGTTTTCATCAAGTGAAATGCATGCTCAATCGAATTCAGGTCAGGGGATTGACTTGGCCATTGCATAACATTCCACTTTTTAGCCTTAAAAAACTCTTTGGTTGTTTTTGCAGTATGCTTCGGGTCATTGTCCATCTGCACTGTGAAGCGCCGTCCAATGAGTTCTGAAGCATTTGACTGAATATGAGCATATAATATTGCCCGAAACACTTCAGAATTCATTCTGCTGCTTTTGTCAACAGTCACATCATCAATAAATACAAGGGAACCAGTTCCATTGGCAGCCATACATGCCCACGCCATGACACTACCACCACCATGCTTCACTGATGAGGTGGTATGTTTTGGATCATGAGCAGTTCCTTTCCTTCTCCATACTCTTCTCTTCCCATCACTCTGCTACAAGTTGATCTTTGTCTCATCTGTCCATAGGATGTTGTTCCAGAACTGTAATGGCTGTTTTAGATGTTGTTTGGCAAACTCTAATCTGGTCTTCCTGTTTTTGTGGCTCACCAATGGTTTGCATCTTGTGGTGAACCCTCTATATTCACTCTTGTGAAGTCTTCTCTTGATTGTTGACTTTGACACATATACACCTACCTCCTGGAGAGTGTTCTTGATTTGGCCAACTGTTGTGAAGGGGTTTTTCTTCACCAGGGAAATAATTCTTCTGTCATCCACCACAGTTGTTTTCCGTGGTCTTCCGGGTCTTTTGGTGTTGCTGAGCTCTCCGGTGCGTTCTTTCTTTTTAAGAATGTTCCAAACAGTTGATTTGGCCACACCTAATGTTTTTGCTATCTCTCTGATGGGTTTGTTTTGATTTTTCAGCCTAATGATGGCTTGCTTCACTGATAGGGACAGCTCTTTGGATCTCATATTGAGAGTCGACAGCAACTGATTCCAAATGCAAATGTAACACCTTGAATCAACTCCAGACCTTTTACCTGCTTAATTGATAATGAAATAATGAGGGAATTGCCCACACCTGTCCATGAAATAGCTTTTGAGTTGATAGTCCCATTACTTTTGGCCCCTTAAAAAGTGGGAGGCACATATAGAAACCGTTGTAATTCCTACACCGTTCACCTGATTTGGATGTAATTACCCTCAAATTAAATCTGAAAGTCTGCAGTTAAAGCACATCTTGTTTGTTTCATTTCAAAGCCATTTTGGTGGTGAATAGAGGCCAAAATATGAAAATTCTGTCAATGTCCCAATATTTATGCACCTGACTGTATGTGGGGGGAATTCTCTTAGCTAGCAAGGCCCCATAGGACCCAGCAGAGCCATCCTTTTTGATATCTGCTCGCAACTCCCGAGGTCGCAAGCAGAAATCAGAGTAAACACACTAAAAAAAACTCCTACCTGAGATCGTGGCCACTGACCGCCACTTAACTAAATTAATGGCTTAACATGCAAACGCACACAAGCAGCGCAAGATCTGCCTAGTTAAATTCAATATAATTAGCAGTTTAAGTTCTATCTGCAACTATCACACTTCCACTACAATTATAAATATAGATAAAACACAGTCGTAATATATAACACAACCACATTACTGAGTTAGATACATAACCTCAGCCAAGGCGACAAGTAGATTGCACAGTATCATTGGACAACTATACACAAAAAATGGTAATATTTTCCAAACATACACAATACTCCGCCAGCATCATAGGACAATAAGACTCATTAACAAGTGATTTTGTTCAACTACACTGGCAACCCAGATACTGCCGTCAAATACACACCAGAAGAGGAGTAAACGGGCTAAACGAGCAGCACTATTTAAAATTCTCCAGGTGGAAAGATATGTACAGTAGCAAAAGAAAACAGTGAAGCAGCCTCTATATGTCCCTCTGGCTGACCTCAGATAGCACAATCCCACGACCATAGGTGTAAGATACGATGTAGACAAGCACTGACATGGGAGGGAAAGCATCAGAACAGATCAGTAGAATAATTAGGACACAGAGTATAGCAGAACTCAATAAAGGGGCTGATGGCTCCTGATGTAGGAGATACACCAGAGAGTGTGGGGAGGAGACTGGTCAGATCTCTGGGCTGGTAACACACAGTGACATGATGTGAGGGGGAGAGCAGGAGTATAATAGGGGCTGATGGCTCCTGATGTATGAGATACACCAGAGTGTGTGGAGAGGAGACTGGTCAGATCTCTGGGCTGGTAACACACAGTGACATGATGTGAGGGGGAGAGCAGGAGTATAATAGGGGCTGATGGATTCTGATGTATGAGATACAGCAGAGTGTGTGGAGAGGAGACTGGTCAGATCTCTGGGCTGGTAACACGCAGTGACATGATGTGAGAGGGAGAGCAGGAGGGTCATTCCATGCCAAATCATCACAGCTTCCAACCCGACAGTCTTAGATTTTCATGAAATTTGGCAAGATGATAGATGACATAAAGTAACATTCATATGTAAAATTTTAGCCCTCAGTGATACAGTGTTCATGCTACATTACTGCAAACATGAAAAATGTCAAATTTATGTCTGCAAGGTCAACTAAAACGAACCATAAAACTTTGCTTCTAATTGTGGTAGAACTTTCATGTTGGTCTTGTTTTAAAGCTAAGAGACCATAGTTTTTACAAACAATAGTTTTATATTTAAATATTCACTTTTACATTTCAAGGCACATGAGGTGACCTTTGACATTGAATATCTAAAAAAAGTGTATGTTACATTTTTTTGCACATAAAGTATGTTATACATAATAAATACAATCTCTCTTTGGTATAAGTTTCATTTTGGGTAGCCTTTGGGAACAGGAGCTAAAAATATGAGATATGGTAAGAACTTACCTTTGTTATCTCTATTTCTACGAAGTCCATAGGGTTCCACAGGATACCTTGGGGGTATAGGTGATGACGTCAGGCATCGGGCACCATAGAGTTAAAGTTTTCAGCGTCCCAGGATGCACTAGGGTCCCCCTCCTATACCCCGCCCCCGAGCCAAGGCATCTCAGTTACGTACCAAGCCATAGGCCGGCAGAGGAGAAGGAAGAGAGAGAAAAAAGATCTGGACACACACAAGAATCACATTCTCACCAGAGGGAGACGGAAAAACCGGTAACCAGAGTAAAGCCCATCTGCAGCACAGGTGCGACAGGGCGGGAGTCCTGTGGAACCCTATGGACTTCGTAGAAATAGAGATAACAAAGGTAAGTTCTTACCATATCTCATATTTTCTACATCAGGGTCCATAGGGTGTCAGGGTTCAGCCTAGGATCGGCCTCTCTCACCTCCTTGCCGGCTTCCCCTGACTTCCTTGCGGTCAGACGTCTGGTGCAGTGATGGATGTGGGGCTGAGTATTCTGCCTTAGGTGCTTTTTGCGAGCTTCCATGGTCGGCTGTGTCTGCTGGGGATCGGAGTTCCCATCATGGGCGTGACATAGGGTATCCACAGGATACCTTGGGGATGTCCCAAAGCAGTATCCTTCAAGGGTGGGGACGCTCCTGTGCTGAAAGGAGAATCCGCCGCCCGAAGGAAGCATCCTGAGACGCAAAGGTGTCAAACGCATAATACCTCACAAAGGTATGGACAGAGGACCACGTGGCATCCTTGCAGATCTGGACTGCAGAGGCCCCATGTCGAGCTGCCCACGAAGGACCTACAGACCTAGTGGAATGAGCCCTCAAAGAGGAAGGAACCGGAAGGCCTTCATGAAGATAAGCTTCTGAAATGGCCATACAAATCCAACCTGCCAAAGTCTGCTTTGAAGCAGGCCAACCCTTTTTACAGAAGCCATAGAGGACAAACAAGGCGTCCGACTTCCTAAACGAAGAAACGCGGTCAACATAAATCCTTAAGGCCCGCACAACGTCCAAAGTGACCTCACCCACGGAGAGGTCAGGTGAGTTGAAAGCCGGCACAACGATTTCCTCGTTGATGTGGAAACTCGAAACAACTTTGGGAAGGAAACCAGGACGAGTGCGCAGCACCGCCCTGTTCCTATGAAAAATCAGAAAAGGGGGTCTACAAGAGAGAGCCCCTAAGTCAGAAACACGTCTGGCCGAAGCAATGGCCAGAAGGAAAATTGTTTTAGCGGTCAGCCATTTAAGGTCCACTGAGCCCAGTGGTTCAAACGGCAGTCCCTGGAGAGCCCTCAGGACCACAGCTAAATCCCAAGGCGCCACCGGTGGAACAAAAGGTGGCTGAATTCGGAGAACACCTTGCATAAAGGTGCGCACATCAGGGATTGCAGCAATCCTACGATGGAACCAGACGGACAGGGCAGACACCTGCACCTTCAGAGACGCAAGGCGAAGCCCATGGTCCAGTCCCGCCTGTAGGAAAGCTAACACTCTAGACAGACGGAACTCCCGAGGAGCATAACCTCTCGGTCGACACCACTGGAAGAACGTATGCCACACACGATGGTTTCTGAGCCCGTAGCATAGTTTGTACTACAGAGCTGGAAAACCCCCTAGACCTTAACATGGCCGTCTCAACAGCCACGCCGTCAAAGACAGCCGAGTCAGGTCCGGGTGAAGACAAGGACCCTGTGACAGTAGGTCTGGTCGTAACTGCAACCACAGAGGAATGTCCACGGACAGCCCCTGGAGGTCTGAGAACCAGTGCCGTCTGGGCCACGCGGGAGCTATCAACAGGAGCGTCCCTCCTTCCTGTTTGAATTTCCGGATTACCCGTGGAAGAAGGGAAAACGGAGGAAAGAGATAAGCAAACCGGAACGTCCACTGGACGGACAGAGCATCCACCAGAGACGCCTTTTCGTCTCTTGTGCGAGACCCGTACACCGGCAACATGTTGTTGTTGTGCCGTGACGTCATGAGGTCGATCTCTGGAAGACCCCACCTGTCCACCAGAAGTTGAAAGACGTCCTGGTGCAGAGACCATTCCCCCGGATGAACGTCCTGGCGACTGAGAAAGTCCGCCTCCCAGTTGAGGACTCCCGGGATGAAAACTGCTGATATGGCCGGATTCGAGACACCTCTACGAGTGCCGCCCGACTTCGGGTTCCTCCTTACCGATTTATGTAGGCCACAGTGGTGGCGTTGTCCGACTGGACCTGCACGGGGTGACCTTGGAGAACCCGATGTGCCTGCTGGAGAGCATTGAAAACCGCGCGGAGCTCCAAGATGTTTATTGGAAGCTCTGTTTCCGCCGGAGTCCATCTGCCCTGGAACATATGTGGACCCGAGACCGCTCCCAAGCCCCGAAGGCTGGCGTCCGTTGTCAACAGGACCCAATTCGCCACCCAGAAGGGACGACCCTTGTTGAGATGGGTCGTCTGCAACCACCAGGCTAGGGAGCACCATCGTCTGGGACTTTAGACTCTGAGGCAGTCCATTCCATTTGGACAGGATCAATTGCTGCAGAGGTCTGGAGTAAAACTGGGCATATTCCACCTTGTCGAATACTGACACCATGGAGCCCAGTAACCTCATCGCTGAGTGCAGAGACACACGGCGACTCTGCAGACAACTGCGCACCCTCAACTGCAAGGCAGAGATATTTTCCCCCGTCACAAAGATCCTTTGCTGTCTGGAGTCCAATAAGGCTCCGAGGTGCAGAATCCTCTGAGACAGGATCAGGGTGGACTTCTGCCAGTTTATTAACCAGCCGTGCCGTTGCAGTACCGTAATCGTCAGGTCCAAGTGGCGTAGAAAAAGCTCTGGAGATCCTTCTACCAACAGAAGGTCGTCCAGGTATGGCAACATGCGGACTCCCTGCAGCCGCAGGGAAGCCGCCATGACCGCCATAACCTTGGTGAATACACGTGGTGCTGTCGCCAGGCCAAAAGGTAACGCCCGGAACTGGAAGTGATCGTTGCGGATTGCAAACCTGAGGAACTGTTGATGGCGTAAAAGAATAGGGACATGCAGGTAAGCGTCCTGTATGTCCAACGACACCATGTAATCCCCAGGTGCCAGCGCCAGAATGATGGACCGCAGGGTCTCCATCCGAAACCTCGGCACCCGCAAGGACTTGTTGAGTGCTTTGAGGTTGAGGACCGGACGGTACGACCCGTTGGGTTTCTGCACCAAAAACAGATTGGAATAGAAACCCTGGCCCCACTGGGAGAATGGAACAGGCACTATAACTCCAGCCTGGAGCATAGTGTGCAAAACCTTCCGCAGTTCCATGGCTTTGTTCTGGTTTGATGGAAGACCCGTGGTGATAATCTGGATGGGGGCCTGTGCCAAAAGGAGAGGGCATACCCGTGAGAAACCACCTCGTGAACCAAAGTGTCTGTCGTGGTAATCGACCAACAATGGGCGAACTGCAGCAGGCGGCCTCCCACTTTGGGATCCCCCAAAGGGAGGCCCGGACCGTCAGGCCGCAGGCTTGTCATCTGACTTAGGGGCCAGACGTCTGGTACTCCAGGCCTGTTTCCGGGGCGTGACTGATTTTTTGGGGCCAGCCTGTCGGGGGAAAAGACTGTGCTTTAGGCCTACCCTGGGCCCTGTAAGACCGAAAGGACGACGTACCTGAACTGGAAGGAACTGCAGCAGACGGGAGACATGCCGATTTGCCTGCCGCCAGCGTGGCTACAATTTTGTCCAGATCCGGACCAAATAGGACTTCTCCATTAAAAGGCAAAGCTTCCAAACCCTTTTTGGAATCAGCGTCCGCCTTCCAAGATCACAACCATAAGGTGCGACGAGCAGCTACAGTTGCCGAAGAAATCCGAGAAGTTAGGGTACTGATATCCAAGGCCGCTTCATTAATGTAAGTGGCCGAATCCCGGAGATTGCCTACCAACTCGGTCTGTTCAGCCGAACAGTCGGAATCCAAAGACGCCTCCAAATTATCTGCCCAGCGCTCCATAGCTCTGGCTACCCAACAAATGGCCATAGCCGGTCTGGCTGCCCCCCCCGCAAGGGAATAAACGGACTTTAGGCAGATCTCCACCTTACGGTCCGTAGCATCCTTCAAGGAGGACATGGAGGGCATGGGCAATGTGGCACTTCGGACTAGGTGTGTCACATGAGAATCCACCTGTGGAGGGGATTCCCACTTAGTAAAATAATTGTCCGCAAACGGATAATCCACAGCTAAGCGCCTCTGAGGCTGATACCATTTACCAGGGTGTTTCCACGCCTCCTCTAAATGGTCTACTAACTGACCCGAAAGAGGAAACACTGTGGCGTCACCCTTAATATCCTTAAAAAAGGCATATTTTGACTTGGACACCGGAGGATCTTCATCCTCAATCACTAAAGCCGTGCGGACTGCCCGGATAAGTCCAGGAATATAAACCTTGTACTTAGCGTCCGACTCTTTAGTACGGAGAGGTTCTTGGTCAGAAAGATCCAGAATCTCTCCATCATCGGACGTCACGTCATCATCCTCATAAGGAGCGGACAGAGACGCCACCGGCCGCTTATGTGGCCGCAACACAGACTCCCCTTGTAACACATCCGACAAATGCTGTACAGAACTTGTCAGTGAATTAACCCACGCAGGCTCCTGAGAGACCTGGGGAGGGGAAATAGGGAGACTGTGGGGTACCATCAATTGTCTCGGGAAACCCTGCATGGGTGACGACACCACTGACTGCTGGGACAATCCCATCTGTGAAAACGCAGGCTGCGGAGCTAACTGGCCCACGAGGGTTGTAAGCGCTTTGGCGAAACAAGCCCAGGGCGGTTCCTGTACCGGAGCCGTGACAGTAATTGGCCGCGCCAATAAATAACACTGTCGACATAGCCCCTCCGCGTTACCCTCCCCCTCCGCTATTGGTACCTTGCACGTAGTACACAGAAGCTGGAGAGGAAAGTCACTCTCAGACATGATGGTAAGTATGTGACCCCTCTCACTGATACTTGTTAGTATAGTGGGAGAACCACCCTGCAATCACCGCACCGCAAGGGCTTTAGCAGAAGAAGAGCAGGGACAGTGAAATGGCTGACAGTAGGAAGTGAAAGTACAGGCAGCAGATGCTAGCAGAAGTCACATACAATGCAAAGAAATCAATTCCTGCACTATCAGCGCTGATCCTCGAATACGCAGACACAGAGCCTGGTAGGACACAGCGCTGCATACACAGACCTGTACCAACGGAGGAGAGGTATGCCGGGGGACCCAGACCGTGATGCCACCGATCTTCAGCGTCCAGCAGCGCTCACCATGCTTCTTGTAAAGATGGCCACCGAGGAGCAGAGAGGAGGCTGGCCTGGGGGAGGAGCGCTGCCACAGGGCCAGTCAGCAGATGCAGAGAGGGCTGTGTGCAGCGGGGGAGGCGCCGGCTGTGTTACAGGGAAGGCGCGCTCCCCTGGCATGCAATTAACCCCTGGGACGCCGCAGCACTACCGGTTAGCCGCGGTCCGCTGTCCCAGGGGGTAGTGGAAGCGCAGGTTAGTTACCTGACTCCACGCTGCAGCCAGTCCCCAGGGAGCCCCCTGCCTGGGGACTTTGGGCCATGTGCTCAGCAGGGACCCCCCGCGGGGCCCCGCTGCTTACCTGCTGCCCCCTTGAATCCGGCCATGGTCCCAAACATCTGGGGTCACCGCTAGCTGTGACCCCAGATGCTTACCAGCATGCCCGGATCAGTACCGGCGTTCTGGTACCGGCGGGGGTGTAGGGAAGACAGCATGGACGTCAGTACTGACTGTCCATCCAGATGAGCAGCCACAGCTGCTTTGAAGAAAACTTCAGGGGCTATCCTTAGCCCCCCTCTGAACAGGTGCTCCGACTCCGAGCCGGGCACCAACGAAACTGGGATGCCTTGGCTCGGGGGGGGGGGTATAGGAGGGGGACCCTAGTGCATCCTGGAAGGCTGAAAACTTTAACTCTATGGTGCCCGATGCCTGACGTCATCACCTATACCCCCAAGGTATCCTGTGGATACCCTATGGACCCTGATGTAGAAAATATATTAAATATGGCAGTTGAACCTTTCTTGCACTAACCATGCAACTGGCAAGTTCAGACTTGTCTTGTAGTGTCTCTCTCTGCATTCTAGGGATGGCTATCGGCGGTTTTCCAGTGATGGTCACCATCGATGGCACCTTCGGTGATAACCATTAATGGTACAACAACAATCTATGGTGAACCATCGATGGTGTGCACAACTCAGTCTGGCTGCAACTTCTGCATTGAGAACTAGTGATACATGACATGCTTGCCTCTGGGAGGGGGCAGCCTGGTTGGCATAGCGGGTGACATTGTGCAGCTTAGGGGGAGTGACTATGGATTTTACCCAGCATTAAAAGTGGAGCGGGGGGCGTCACCACATGATCGCATCATTTTGGCCCCGCCACAGCAGCACAATGTTGAGATTACCGGCATTGTGAAGCAGGGGCCATGATGACACAGGCCTTGCCTGCTTTTCCCGGGGAGCTGGGAGCCCCACCCGATCAGTTTCAGGAGAGTAGGCAAGTATGATAGACGGGACTAAGACAGTTTATCTCAGAGGTTCCTAAACTTAGGGTCTCATTCAGACCCGGTCGCAAGTGCTGAGCGCTCGCAACCGGGTCGATGTTAAGGCCTTGCGCACGCGCAGCGGCCGCACTGCGTGTGCGCAAGCCACGGAGCGAGAGAGAAATTCTCTTGCTCCGGAGCTCTCTACAAAAGGGGCGGCTGTCGATGTTGATTGACAGCTCGCCCCTTTTTGTAGGCGGGGCGGGGGGGTGGCTACACAAACGGAGGCGTTTCTGATGGAACGGCTGCCGTTTTGTGGGTGGGGGTGGCCGCACTGACATCAGCAGTGATGTCAGTGGGGAGCTTCCTGCTCGATCAGAGCAGGAAGCTCCCTGGGGCTTGTGGGTGCCGAGACTCAACCTTAGGGTCTCGTCGCAAGCCCCGATGGTCGCGATGGTCTTGACCATCGCGGCCATCACCCTGGTCGGTCGCTAAAGCTGTGGGTGAAAACCCACAGCTTAGCTAGCGACCAGGAGGCCGCACTTAAAATTACAAGCGGCTGCCCTCATTCAGAGCGCGCGGTCGCTTCCTGCGACCGCCTCTGAATGAGGGCCTTAGTCCTCAGAGCACCCTAATAGTCCAGGTTTTAAGGATATCCATGCTTGACCACAGGTGACTTAATTAGTACCTCAGTCAATGATTTAACTACCTGTGCATAAACATGGAGATCTCTAAAACCTGAACTGTTGGGGTGTCTTGAGGACCACGTTTGGAAACCTCTGGTTTATCTAAAACAGTTTATCAATAGTGGTATTTTGATCAAGAGCGTGACAAGTACATTAGGACTCAGTGCTGCAACCCATTTGATATTAAAGGACATATCAGCAGTAGAAATCAATTAAGGAAGGTGCTACCATGGAAGATTAAAATACAGCCATATGTCAATAGTGATCAAATGATTTGTGATAACTTTAGGAAACAAATTAAAAGGGATTCTTTTACTGCTTAGGAAGGACGATTGTTATCCCTGCAGCCAGGCTGCGGCAGCTGAAACTTACTGCAGTCTGACCGGGTCCTGGCAGCTTGGGAGGTCAGGAAGTCTGCATCCACTGACGCAGACCCTGGCCTCGTCCCTCCCGGAAAACAGGGGCGATGCGCCCGTTTCCGGGAACACTGCCCATGAACGACACCGTTCCGCCTCCCAAACCCTGAAGCCAGACAATCAGGCTGCAGCTGGGAGGCTCTGCGAGCGAACTGCGCAGTCCGCCCACCATCGGAGATGTGTGCTGACCATCGGTGGTCGCGATGGTGGATGGTGCCGGGCCTCCGGCCAGCTGAGTAAGCCTCTGCTTACTGAGACTGGCTGGCTTGCGAGCCCAGGACACTGTGTTGATCAACGCAGATCCTGAGCTGGCCACTTCCGGAAAACACCCATTTCCGGGAACGGCGGCCGACCCTGCCCCTGCATCGCCCCTTAAATGCCTTTGACTGTCAATCAGGCAGAGACATTGAAAGGTCTGCGTGCGACTACGCAGGACCCAATCTGCACACTCGCAGAATGATCCAGCACACGCGCAGATTCCCGATAATCGTGAACCTGCAATCAGCAGTGCACTTGCGTACACTGCTGAATCAGGCCTTTAGGACCTCATTCAGAGCCGATCGCACAGAGCATGCGGTCGGTCTGAATGAGGGGAGGACCTCTTGAATTTTCAAGACGTCCTCCTTTGCGGTGGTAAGGCTGTGGGTTAACACCCACAACCTTACGACCGCCTAAGGTGATGGTCGCGATGGTCAAGACCATCGGGGCTTACAACGAGACCCTAGGGTAGGGTCTCCCTTGTCGTAAGCCCCGGAGAGCTTCTGGCTCTGTCTCAGCCGGAAGCTCTCCACTGACATCACTAGTGATGTCAGTGGGACCTCCCCCAAATGGTAGGCGTTCCCATGGGAACGCCTCCGTTTGGGCTGCCACCCCCCCCGGCCCGCCTTCCAAACGGGGCGAGCTGTCAATCAACATCGACAGCTCGCCCCCTTTGGATCGAGACCCACTACGACCGGCGCTGTCGGTCGTAGCGGGTCTCACGCATTCGCACAATGGCGCCGGCGTGCGCATGCTCTGTGGGGGGCCATCGACCCGGTCCGAGCGCATCAGCGCTAACGACCGGGTCTGAATGACCCCCTTAGTCCCTTCTATCACTAGTTCTCAATGTAGAAGCTGCAGCCAGGCTGAGAACACAGTAGGGATAGCCATCAATAATTTACAAATATCGATTGTTTACTACTGACAATTCTTTTCTGCCATCGATGGCAAAGTAGAACCCGATGATTATTTTATGCAGAGCTGAGCCCCGCCCCCTGGCTGTCTGCTAACCTAAGCCCCATTCCATTTTTTGATTATCCTTTGGCTTGCCAGACACCCGGCAGCGGTGGCCATCGAGTGGTGTAAACCATTGATGGTTCACCATAGATTGTTAGTGTACCATCGAAAGGTTATCACCGATGGTGACCATTGATGGAAAACCACCGATGGCCATCTCTAGAACACAGAGGCTGATTCAGCAAGGATCGCAAGGGAAAGAACGCACGCACCCGTCCGCTGCGAGAATATGCTAATCAATGGAGACAGCAGCGCAAGATGCAGACGCCCAGCCCTATGTTAAGCCGCCCATCTCCCTTTACTCAAAGCCTGATCAGTACGCAAGATAGCGTAAGCATCTGTAACATCGAGTGGTTTCTAGTCTAGTATTTCTAGTCTTCACAGGAACTGGGAAGCTGATGGCTCCTGATGTATGAGAAACATCAGAAAGTGTGTGGGAAGGAGACTGGTCAGATCTCTGGGCTGGTAACACACAGTGACATTATATGAGGAGGAGAGCAGGAGTATAATAGGGGCTGATGGATCCTGATGTATGAGATACACCAGAGAGTGTGAGGAGGAGACTGGTCAGATCTCTGGGCTGGTAACACACAGTGACATGATGTGAGGGGGAGAACAGGATTATAATAGGGGCTGGCGGCTCCTGATGTATGAGATACACCAGAGAGTGTGGGGAGGAGACTGGTCAGATCTCTGGGCTGGTAACACACAGTGACATGATGTGAAGAAGAGAGAAGGTGTATAATAGGGGCTGATGGCTCCTGATGTATGAGATACACCAGAGAATGTGGGAAGGAGACTGGTCAGATCGCTGGGCTGGTAACACACAGTGACATGATGTGAGGAGGAGAGCAGGAGTATAATAGGGGCTGATGGCTCCTGATGTATGAGATACACCAGAGTGTGTGAGGAGGAGACTGGTCAGATCTCTGGGCTGGTAACACACAGTGACATTATATGAGAAGGAGAGCAGGAGTATAATAGGGGTTAATGGCTCCTGATATATAAGATACACCAGAGTGTGTGAGGAGGAGACTGGTCAGATCTCTGGGCTGGTAACACACAGTGACATGATGTGAGGGGGAGAGCAGGAGTATAATAGGGACTGATGGCTCCTGATGTATGAGATACACCAGAGAGTGTGGGGAGGAGACTGGTCAGATCTCTGGGCTGGTAACACACAGTGACATGATGTGAGGAGGAGAGCAGGAGTATAAAAAGGGCTAAAGGTTCCAGACTCCCCCACTAGGCAAATATTTTGTCCTCATTAGTCTGTACTGACAGAGGATAGTATAGAATAAGAGACTGATGTAGTGACAGAACAAGGAGAATATGTGACATTTCTGTACTCAGTGATTATTACTCACCTGTGCTGATATCTGTAGGGATTTCCTCCTCTTTACACTGCTGATCACCCCTCACATATGTCTCTTCTCCTCCCTCCATATCTTCTACCTTAATGTCAGTCAGATTTTCACACTAATTAAGCCATATAATAAAATTGCACACTAGTAAAAACTGATTTCAGTAGTTGAGATCAGTTGAATATCAGTGAAATAGACACACACAGCTCCTCTATAAATAATATAGTGAAAGTTTGGTATTTCGTGAGACCCTAAATCCCATCTACCTGATCCTCCTGTGGGGTCCTGTGATTCTCCTCTGTACAATGCTGTGAATAAAGAAGACGAGGACAACTCTCTGGGGTATCTCTGTTAATAGGTCCATCTGTGGGAGACACACAGTGATTGAGTATATTGCGTATAAGGGATTATCAGGTGACGTGTGTACAGTAACCTAAGCAACCCCATATAGCTTGATAGTGAAAACTCCCTATGCTGCATTTACGTATTCAATACAGCAATAAACAGTCAGGATCAATGGGATATATCAGTCCCAGTAAGTTCATTAAGAAGTCGAATAAGAAATAAACCAGTAGTGTTTGATTTCTGGAAATTACCAATATACATTATAACAAGAGATATGGTAAGAACTTACCTTTGTTATCTCTGTTTCTACGAAGTCCATAGGGTCCACAGGGTTGACCTTGGGGTTATAGCTGGAACAGGATCCATGGGCACCACACAGTTAAGCTTTTAGCTCCCAGGATGCACTTGGGTCCTCCTCTATACCCCGCCCCCGAGCCACAGGCACCTCAGTTGGTAAGCAGCCTAGGCCGGAGGAGAATATGGAACAGAGAGAAGGAAGACTGGAACACACAAGAAACCATACTCACAGCAATAGGAGACGGAAAACCGGTGACCAGCCACACAGCCCATTTGAAGCCAGGTGCGTCAGGGCGGGCGCCCTGTGGACCCTATGGACTTTGTAGAAACAGAGATAACAAAGGTAAGTTCTTACCATATCTCTTGTTTTCTACTTCAGGGTCCATAGGGGGTCCACAGGGTTGACCTTGGGGATGTCCCAAAGCAGTACAACTAAGGGCGGGGACGCTCCTGTGCTGAAAGGAGTACCCGGCGCCCAAAGGATGCATCCTGAGAGGCAAAGGTGTCAAACGCATAGAACCTCAAAAACGTTTGAATTGAAGACCAAGTGGCCGCCCTACACAGCTGAACAGCAGAAGCACCACGTCTAGCAGCCCAAGAGGGACCCACAGAACGAGTGGAATGAGCCTTAACAGAGGCTGGCACAGGTAAGCCCTCCTGTGCATAAGCCTCACAAATAACGGAACGAAGCCAACGGGCTAACGTTTGTTTGTTGGCAGGCCAACCCCTCTTGTGAAAACCAAAGAGGATAAACAAGGAATCAGACTTCCTAACCGAAGCCGTCCGGTCTACATAAATTCTAAGCGCCCGGACCACATCTAAGGAAGTCTCACCAGCTGAAAGATCAGGGGACTGAAAAGCTGGCACAACAAGTTCCTGATTAATATGGAACTTCGAGACCACTTTGGGCAAAAACTCAGGACGAGTGCGGAGCACCGCTCTGTCCTGGTGAAAAATCAGGAAAGGAGGGCGACAGGAAAGCGCCCCCAATTCAGACACCCTCCTGGCCGAAGCAATTGCCAGGAGAAAAACCGTCTTAAATGTCAGCCACTTGAGCTCCACCGCCTCAAGAGGCTCAAACGGAGGACCCTGCAGGACCCGTAGCACCACCGCCAAGTCCCAAGGAGCCACAGGAGGCACAAAGGGAGGCTGGATCCTGAGAACACCTTGGAAAAAGGTGTGAACGTCTGGTAGTATTGCAATCCGCCGTTGAAACCACACGGACAAGGCGGACACATGAACCTTCAGAGATGCAAGGCGTAAGCCGAGATCCAATCCTGACTGAAGAAATTCCAAGATCCTAGAAACTCGGAACACCTGAGGATCATAAAGTCTGGACTCACACCACTGAAAGTAAGTGTGCCACACTCTGTGATAAATCCGTGCTGAAGCAGGCTTGCGTGCCCTGAGCATGGTACCAATAACCGAACTGGAGAAGCCCCGAGACCTCAAGACGGCTGTCTCAAGAGCCACGCCGTCAAAGACAGCCGACCCAGATCCGGGTAAAGGCAGGGCCCCTGAGACAACAGGTCCCGACGTTGAGGAAGAAGGTACGGAGCGTCGATGGAGAGGCTCCTCAGATCGGAGTACCAAGGACGTCTGGGCCACGCCGGAGCTACCAGCACGAGCATGCCGCCGTCCTGCTTGAATTTCCGCAGAACCCGAGGAAGCAGGGATATCGGAGGAAACAGATACGCCAGGTGAAACGTCCATGTCACCGACAGCGCGTCCACCAGACTTGCACCTGCGTCTCTTGTCCTTGACCCGTAAACGGGCAACTTGTGATTGTGACGGGAGGCCATCAAGTCCAGCTCCGGCAGTCCCCACCTGTCCACGAGTAGCTGAAACACCTCTGGGTGAAGCGACCATTCCCCGGGATGCACGTCGTGACGGCTGAGGAAGTCCGCCTCCCAATTGAGGACTCCGGGGATGAAGACCGCCGAGATCGCTGGAATGTGACCCTCCGCCCAAGACAGGATACGAGACACCTCCGACATCGCTGCCTGACTGCGAGTTCCGCCTTGGTGATTGATATACGCCACCGTGGTGGCGTTGTCGGACTGCACCTGTACCGCCCTTCCGTGAAGAGCGGGGCCGGACGACTGCAGGGCCTTGTATACTGCCCGCAGTTCCAGGATGTTGATGGGGAGAAGTGCTTCTTCCGCTGACCAACGACCCTGAAGCGACAAAGACCCGGTCACTGCCCCCCAACCCCGGAGACTGGCATCCGTCGTGAGCAGGACCCAGTCCGGGACCCAAAATGGGCGTCCCTCGACCAGATGAGCTGTCTGAAGCCACCAAGCCAAAGATAGCCGAACGTCCGGAGACAACACCAGCACCTGAGAGCGGATCCGGTGAGGTAACCCGTTCCATTCTGATAGAATCAGCCCCTGCAGGGGCCGGGAATGGAACTGGGCAAATTCCACCATGTCGAATGTCGACACCATGGACCCCAGAACTCTCATAGCCGAATGGACCGACAGGCGGCAACGGCTCAGGCAACTGCGTATCCGCAGCTGTAGTGAGGCGACCTTCTCCGGAGTCAGGAAGATCCTTTGCTGACGCGAATCCAGCAGGGCTCCCAAATGAACCATCCGCTGTGATGGAATCAGAGAGGACTTTTTCCAATTTATCAACCACCCGTGTGCTTGCAGGCAAGCGATCGTCAGGTGGAGATGTTGAAGCAGTACCTCCGGGGAGCTCGCCAGCAACAGGAGGTCGTCCAGGTACGGCAGCAGCCGTACATTCTGGTTCCGAAGATGTGCGGCCATGACCGCCATAATCTTCGTGAACACCCTCGGTGCCGTGGAGAGACCAAAGGGTAGCGCCCGGAACTGATAGTGGTGTTGAAGGATAGCGAACCTCAGATACCGCTGGTGTGAAGATGCTATCGGAACATGGAGGTAGGCGTCCTGGATGTCCAGGGACACCATGTAATCCCCCGGTTCCATCGCCAGAATGATGGAACGTAACGTTTCCATCCTGAACTTGGGAACTCTGAGGAATTTGTTCAGAGACTTCAAGTTGAGGATAGGGCGATGAGAACCATTGGGTTTCTGCACCAGAAACAGAGACGAATAATACCCCGTCCCTCGTTGTGATAGAGGAACGGAAACAATGACCCCTGCTTTCAGCAAGGACTCTATAGCCTCCTGAACCTGTAACGCCTTGGTCTTGTTCTGAGAAGGACTTGTGCAGAAAAACTGGTGGGGTGGTCTGTGCCGAAAAGACAGGGCGTACCCCTGGGAGACCACTTCTCGAACCCAGGCATCCGTGGTGGTATTGTGCCAGCACTGGGCAAATAGAAGAAGTCGGCCTCCCACTCTGAGGTCCCCCAGAGGGAGGCCCGTCCCATCAGGCCGTAGGTTTATCTTCCTGCTTGGAAGAAGGGCGCCGAGCACTCCAGGCTTGCTTCTTGGGTTTAGAGGCCGTCTTACTCGAAGACTGTCTCGGGAAGGACTGACCTTTCGCCTTACCCTGAACCCGAAAGGAACGAAAAGCCGAACTCCGAACCTTAGCAGGCAGTGCCGCCGAAGGGAGGAAGGCCGACTTGGATTTAGCCAGGGTGTCCACTATTTTGTCCAAGTCCGGACCAAATAGTAATTCCCCATTGAAAGGTAAGGCCTCCAGACCTTTCTTTGAATCAGAGTCCGCTCTCCAGGACCGCAACCATAAGGATCGGCGGGCAGACACCGCTGCAGCCGATACCCGCGAGGTCAGCAGACTAGCATCTAAAGAAGCTTCTCCAATGTAAGAAGCGGCGTCCCTCATTTGTCCCAACAACGCCCGCTGGACATCCGGAGCGTCGTCCGGGAAGGTATCTTCCAATGCATTGGCCCACCCCTCAATGGCCTTGGCCACCCAGGAAATGGCCATGGACGGTCGGGCCACCGCCCCGGAGAGGGAGTAAATAGACTTTAAGCAAGTCTCAACTTTCCTGTCCGTGGGATCCTTCAGCAAGGATATCGACGGTAATGGTAAGGTGGCGCCCCGAGTTAAACGGGTGACATGGGAATCCACCGCCGGTGGAGTTTCCCATTTTTTACAATGTGCCTCAGGGAAGGGGTAATTAGAAGCCAACCGCTTCTGAGGAAGGAATCTCTTACTGGGCGCCTGCCAAGCTACCGCCATATGATCCGTCAACTGATCCGACAGGGGAAACACCGCAGAAGCCACCTTAGTTTTTTTGAAACTAGGAAACTTCGACCTAGGAACCGGTGCCTCATCCTCTATAAGAAGAATAGCTCGCACCGCCCTAACTAGTGCTCGCACATTAATGGACGACTTGGTATCCATTTCCTGGACCGAGGCGTCCGAGTCAGTGTCATCAGGGACCTCCCCATCATCTGAGGAACCCTCTGAGTCCGATACCTGAGCAGCCCGTGTCATGAGTGGGCGTTTAGAAATCCTAGAAGGCATGTCAGTCTGCAACATTGACTGAAAAGCCGAGGAAGCGGCCGCCAAATTTTGCACGGAGTTGGAGAGCACATCCACCCATGGTGGAGGCGTCGCCATAGGGGCCTGAAAAGGTACCACAGGCTGCTGCGGCACAGGGGAAGCCTGTATATACATAGGCAACCCCGCATAGGGACCAACTGATTGAGACCCAGGAGGACTCCGCAATAACTGCGGGACACCCGGGGAATGGGGGATGGTCGGCTGGGGCACCGCCCTAGTAGGGAGAGCAGTCGGGACCGACAGACGGTCCGCAATAGACACCAGCACTTGAGAAAACATCGCCCACGGTGGTTCCTGCGCCAGAGAAGGTCTGGATGGGCCAGGAGCCACCTGGCATCCTGTGACAAATCCTCCCTATCTACTCCTGCAGAACAGCGTCCGCAGGAGGCCAACACCGGAGCCACTGAGCGCTCAACCTCCTCGTCTGACATGACAGAATATATTATATATCTGGCACCAGGGTAGAAGTAAAACGCACTCACCGGTGTGCTGAACAAAAGCCCACAATATGGCACTGAGTAGCACACAACTGTATGTGACGGACCTCACAAATACGTGATCTATATAAGTGAGGTCAGTAGAAACGCCCCTCCCCCACACACCTGCAGGGCTTGTAGGAGAAGTAAAGGGATAGGTATAAGCTGACAGTAAGCGGAAAATAAGCACAGACAGGCAGCACTAGCAAAAAGTCACATACCATGCAGGAAGATATACTCACTGCACCTTTACACTACAATCAACCTGCCCAGATTCAGTGTCTGGGAGGGCTATAGTGCTGTGTACGCTGTCCTTAATCAGGGGAGAGGTACACAGGGGGACCGGTCCGCGTGCTCCCAGAGATCTGCGCTGCCACTGTGAGAAAATGGCCGCTGGAGACCTCAGAGGAGGAGTGGCCGAGGAATCTGCAGCTCAGCGACGCCAGACTGCGTGCTGAAAGGCGCGCTGAGCTGAGGGGAGGAGCCGCTGACAGGGAAGGCTTCCTCCCCTGGCTGGCCATTAACCCCAGGGATGCTGGCTTCCCGCTTGCCGGTTATCCCTGGTGGTCTAGTGGTTCCACGGGTTATGGGGGGGCCCGCCGCCACTGCCAGCAGCCTCCGGTCTGTCCCCCGGACCGGAGGCTAAAGGACTGCATTTAAGGCATTCCGCGCGCCGCCGCTAGCCAGCGACGCGCGGCTTACCTGAATCCCCGGCGACTCCGGCAGAAGTCCTGGGAGGTAGACAGAGTCCGGCTAGTACGGACTCTGCCCTCCCGCCGCGATCCCCAGATCAGTACTGGCGTCGCGGCGCCAGTCGGGGATCAGAGCGGCAGCGTGGGCGTCTGTACAGACAGCCCTTCGCTGCCGTCTGTAGTAAAAATAGATTAAAAATAAATAAAATTTAACTTAAAATAAAAGCTTTTGGGGGCTGCTCCTGCAGCCCCCCTGCGCGGTGACCGACTCCGGCCGGGCACCAGCTTACACTGGGGTGCCTGTGGCTCGGGGGCGGGGTATAGAGGAGGACCCAAGTGCATCCTGGGAGCTAAAAGCTTAACTGTGTGGTGCCCATGGATCCTGTTCCAGCTATAACCCCAAGGTCAACCCTGTGGACCCCCTATGGACCCTGAAGTAGAAACAATATATTTCTAGTCTTCACAGGAACTGGGAAGCTGATGGCTTCTGATGTATGAGAAACATCAGAAAGTGTGTGGGGAGGAGACTGGTCAGATCTCTGGGCTGGTAACACACAGTGACATGATGTGAGGGGGAGAGCAGGAGTATAATAGGGGCTGATGGCTCCTGATGTATGAGATACACCAGAGAGTGTGGGGAGGAGACTGGTCAGATCTCTGGGCTGGTAACACACAGTGACATGATGTGAGGGGGAGAGCAGGAGTATAATAGGGGCTGATGGCTCCTGATGTATGAGATACACCAGAGAGTGTGGGGAGGAGACTGGTCAGATCTCTGGGCTGGTAACACACAGTGACATGATGTGAGGAGGAGAGGAGTATAATAGGGGCTGATGGCTCCTGATGTATGAGATACACCAGAGAGTGTGGGGAGGAGACTGGTCAGATCTCTGGGATGGTCACACACAGTGACATGATGTGAGGGGGAGAGCAGGAGTATAATAGGGGCTGATGGCTCCTGATGTATGAAATACAGCAGAGAGTGTGGGGAGAAGACTGGTCAGATCTCTGGGCTGGTAACACACAGTGACATGATGTGAGGGGGAGATCAGGAGTATAATAGGGGCTGATGGTTCCTGACTCTCCCAATGGGCAGATACATTTCCCTCATGTCTGTACTGACAGACGAGGACATCGAATAACGGCTGCTGTAGTGACTGAGCAAGAATATGTGACTCTTTTCTGTATTTAGTGATTATTTCTCACCTGTGCTGATATCTGTAGGTATTTCCTCCTCCTTACACTGCTGGTCAGTCCTGACATACGTCTCTCCTCCATCCATATCTTCTACCTTAATATCAGTGAGATCTTCATCCTAAGTAACACAGTAAACAATTAGACAACACTTTAGTCATTTTGGATACCATTAGTTGAGATTAATCAGTAGAATATCAGTGTATAAGACGCACACAGCTTCTCTACAGATCATAAAGGACGCAATTCAATATAAAGCGATGCTGAATAGCCCCGGGAGGGAGCTCCTGGAGCTATTCAATTCAGCGCGTTGTTTGGTCGGCAGCCGAGGGACCGAGGAGAAATTCGGCTAAAGTGCCAGCTGCACGGCACTAACAGCCTCGCAGCCGGCACTAGTTCTCACGACTAAACACCCAGGTTAAGTTGTGAGAACCGGCATTCTCCGACTTAGCAAGTTCCCGACAATGTTAAACATCGCATTGCATTAAATAGCTCCGGGATCTACCTCCCGGGGCTATTCAGAATTGCGGCCATAGTGACAGTCACTTTACATGTGACTTTTTGTATATGATGAGACCCTAAATCCCACCTACCTGATCCTCCTGTGGGGTCCTGTGATTCTCCTCTGTACAGTCCTTGGAATACAAAGGATGGGAACATCTCTCTGGGGTATCTCTGTTACTTGGTCCATCTATAGAAGATACACAGTGACTGAGTACATTGTGCATATGTAATAATTAGGTGAAGTGCACACACAAGTGGTCATAACCAGTGTTTACTTGTTTCAACGAAAAATGTCTCCTCTTACCAAGTGATGTGAGCGGTTGGTAATTCTCCATCATCACGTACAGATCCTTGTGTCCCTCTATATACTCCCCCTCCTGCATGGAGAGATAGACAGTGACATCCTGACACCTTATAGGAACCTGACACACACAATGATACAGTCATCACCCAGACACATCCCCTGGTGTTACTGTATAATGTCCCATTCCCAGCAGTCACCTCTCCAGTCATCACCCAGACACATCCCCTGGTGTTACTGTATAATGTCCCATTCCCAGCAGTCACCTCTCCAGTCATCACCCAGACACAGCCCCTGGTGTTACTGTATAATGTCCCATTCCCAGCAGTCACCTCTCTTGTCATCACCCAGACACATCCCCTGGTGTTACAGTATAATGTCCCATTCCCAGCAGTCACCTCTCCAGTCATCACCCAGACGCATCCCCTGGTGTTACTGTATTATGTCCCATTCCCAGGAATCACCACTCCAGTCATCACCCAGACACATCCCCTGGTGTTACAGTATAATGTCCCATTCCCAGCAGTCACCTCTCCAGTCATCACCCAGACACATCCCCTGGTGTTACTGTATAATGTCCCCTCTCCAGTCATCACCCAGACACATCCCCTGGTGTTACAGTATAATGTCCCATTCCCAGCAGTCACCTCTCCAGTCATCACCCAGACACATCCCCTGGTGTTACTGTATAATGTCCCATTCCCAGCAGTCACCTCTCCAGTCATCACCCAGACACAGCCCCTGGTGTTACTGTATAATGTCCCATTCCCAGCAGTCACCTCTCTTGTCATCAGCCAGACACATCCCCTGGTGTTACAGTATAATGTCCCATTCCCAGCAGTCACCTCTCCAGTCATCACCCAGACGCATCCCCTGGTGTTACTGCATTATGTCCCATTCCCAGGAATCACCTCTCCAGTCATCACCCAGACACAGCCCCTGGTGTTACTGTATAATGTCCCATTCCCAGCAGTCACCTCTCCAGTCATCACCCAGACACATCCCCTGGTGTTACAGTATAATGATACATTCCCAGCAGTCACTTCTCCAGTCATCACCCAGACACATCCCCTGGTGTTACTGTATAATGTCCCATTCCCAGCAGTCCCCTCTCCAGTCATCACCCAGACACAGCCCCTGGTGTTACTGTATAATGTCCCATTCCCAGCAGTCACCTCTCCAGTCATCACCCAGACACAGCCCCTGGTGTTACTGTATAATGTCCCATTCCCAGCAGTCACCTCTCTTGTCATCAGCCAGACACATCCCCTGGTGTTACAGTATAATGTCCCATTCCCAGCAGTCACCTCTCCAGTCATCACCCAGACGCATCCCCTGGTGTTACTGTATTATGTCCCATTCCCAGGAATCACCTCTCCAGTCATCACCCAGACACAGCCCCTGGTGTTACTGTATAATGTCCCATTCCCAGCAGTCACCTCTCCAGTCATCACCCAGACACATCCCCTGGTGTTACAGTATAATGATACATTCCCAGCAGTCACCTCTCCAGTCATCACCCAGACACATCCCCTGGTGTTACTGTATAATGTCCCATTCCCAGCAGTCCCCTCTCCAGTCATCACCCAGACACAGCCCCTGGTGTTACTGTATAATGTCCCATTCCCAGAAGTCACCTCTCCAGTCATCACCCAGACACAGCCCCTGGTGTTACTGTATAATGTCCCATTCCCAGCAGTCACCTCTCCAGTCAGCAGCTGAATGATCTTGTTGGTGAGTTCTAGGATCTTCTGCTCATTGTCTTTCTCATGAATCAGTGACTGAGGTGGAGGCACAGTGATGTGGCTCTGGGTCCTGACCAATCCTCCTGACACACAGAGATGGCTGCTTGGGTCTTCTTCAATCCTGTGTAATGAGGGAGATATCGATAAAAGAGTAAATTACAAATCCACTATTAGGAATATTTTTATGTGCAAAAAATACCATAGTAAAAACTCTATACTATATGTGTATATAAATTACCACTCCTGCAGCTGCTGACATTTTTAGTGGTTCCTCTATCTACGTCCAGGCCCCCAAATTGTATCATCTACTTTGAACACAGTAGTGTAAACAGCAAGATGATGATGTAGTGAGATCTGGACGAAAAGAGAGGACTCAGAACAGCCGCCCACTGAAATGGGAGGAGCAGCAGGAGATCATTTGTAAGATTAAAATACAATAGTTTCCATAAAAGGAGCTCCAAGAGGCAGACGGCAACAAATAATATAGTGGTTTCATCTAAATGTACATTCCTGATATACAAAGAGTGATGTCACCGTGGCAATACCAGACTCCCTCACCTCCCCAGTCACATCCCTGTGTTAGTAATAGAGCTAACAGGGATGTCACTGTGACACTCCCAGACTCCCCAGTCAGGTCTCTGTGTTAGTAATAGAGATAATAGTGATGTCACTGTGACACTCCCAGACTCCCTCGCCTCCCCAGTCAGGTCCCTGTGTTAGTAATAGAGATAATAGTGATGTCACTGTGACACTCCCAGACTCCTTCACCTCCCCAGTCAGGTCACTGTGTTAGTAATAGAGATAATAATGATGTCACTGTGACACTTCCAGATCCCCTCACCTCCCCAGTCAGGTCCCTGTGTTAGTAATAGATATAATAATGATGTCACTGTGACACTTCCAGATCCCCTCACCTCCCCAGTCGGGTCCCTGTGTTAGTAATAGAGATAATAATGATGTCACTGTGACACTCCCAGACTCCCTCACCTCCCCAGTCAGTTCCCTGTGTTAGTAATAGCGATAATAATGATGTCACAATGAAACTTCCAGATCCAATCACCTCCCAGGCAGGTCCCTGTGTTAGTAATATAGATAATAATGATGTCACAATGACACTTCCAGATCCCCTCATCTCCCCAGTCAGGTCCCTGTGTTAGTAATAGAGATAATAATGATGTCACAATGACACTTCCAGATCCCCTCATCTCCCCAGTCGGGTCCCTGTGTTAGTAATAGAGATAATAATGATGTCACAATGACACTTCCAGATCCCCTCACCTTCCCAGTCAGGTCCCTGTGTTAGTAATAGAGATAATAATGATGTCACAATGACACTTCCAGATCCCCTCACCTTCCCAGCAGGTCACCATGTTAGTAATAGAGATAAGAGTGATGTCACTGTGACACACCCAGACTCCCTCACCTCCCCATTCAGGTCCATGTGTTAGTAATAGAGATAATAGTGATGTTACTGTGACACTCCCAGACTCCCTCACCTCCCCAGTCAGGTCCATGTGTTAGTAATAGAGATAAGAGTGATGTCACTGTGACACTCCCAGACTCCCTCACCTCCCCAGTCAGGTCCCTGTGTTAGTAATAGAGATAATAGTGATGTCACTGTGACACTCCCAGACTCCCTCACCTCCCCAGTCAGGTCCCTGTGTTAGTAATAGAGATAAGAGTGATGTCACTGTGACACTCCCAGACTCCCTCACCTCCCCAGTCAAGTCTCTGTGTTAGTAATAGAGATAATAGTGATGTCACTGTGACACTCCCGGACTCCCTCACCTCCCCAGTCAGGTCCCTGTGTTAGTAATAGTGATAAGAGTGATGTCACTGTGACACTCCCAGACTCCCTCACCTCCCCAGTCAGGTACCTGTGTTAGTAATAGAGAGAATAGTGATGTCACTGTGACACTCCCAGACTCCCTCACCTCCCCAGTCAGGTCCCTGTGTTAGAAATAGTGATAATAATGAGTGACACTTCCAGACACCCTCACCATCCCAGTCAGGTCCCTGTGTTAGTAATAGAGATAATAGTTAGTAATAGAGATAATAGTGATGTCACTGTGACACTCCCAGACTCCCTCACCTCCCCAGTCAGGTCACTGTGTTAGTAATAGAGATAATAATGATGTCACTGTGACACTTCCAGATCCCCTCACCTCCCCAGTCAGGTCCCTGTGTTAGTAATAGAGATAATGATGTCACAGTGACAGTCCCAGACTCCCTCACCTCCCCAGTCAGGTCCCTGTGTTAGTAATAGAGATAATGATGTCACAGTGACAGTCCCAGACTCCCTCACCTCCCCAGTCAGGTCCTTGTGTTAGTAATAGAGATAATAATGATGTCACTGTGACACTTCCAGATCCCCTCACCTCCCCAGTCAGGTCCCTGTGTTAGTAATAGAGATAATGATGTCACAGTGACAGTCCCAGACTCCCTCACCTCCCCAGTCAGGTCCCTGTGTTAGTAATAGAGATAATGATGTCACAGTGACAGTCCCAGACTCCCTCACCTCCCCAGTGAGGTATTAATTACACATAAAACTCCTGAGCATCACGAAATGCATGAAATTAGAGTGTAGATGTGTTAGCATTAAATCACTTTTGCAATTATTGGAGTGTTACTTATATTTAGGCTTACCATGCTAACCCTTTAAACCAGGACAGTCATAAATTACACAGGTGGCTGGCTGCCTTCAAGCCTGGATTTCACCTGGTTTTAGTTAGCCACAGAACCTGTGTAATTCAGAAGTGTCCCGATTGAAGGGGTTATTATGGTAAGTCTATGTATAGTACATATTGCTGTATGACATTATGGGCCGTATTCAATTAGTTTCGCACTCGCGATAATTTTTCAAATGCCGTACTTTTCGCCGACATCGCGTGTTTTGGCCGCAAAAACTTTTTGTGCGCGCCCCCACTATTCGCCATATTCAATATCAAAAGACGCGAAAACGCAACATGGCGAATGCAAAGCAGGCGAAAAGTGCTATCAGAATTGGGGAAATCAGTCTGACACCCCCTAAAAGATGCACTAACATTGGGGTTCAATGTTCATGCTACTTAAGGTGTGTCAATTTCTTTTAATTAGCGTCTTTGCACAACTGGTGAAGAATAGCATTAAGCAGACTTTTTTGTTTGAAAATAAGGAGTCCTGTCAAATTTGGGGTACTTGAATATGGGTGCAAGCATGGTTTAAGTTGCTAAAGTTTAAAAAAAAAAGTAAAAAACGCACCTGTAATCAAAAAAACACCTCACCCATACTTGCAGACACCCCAAAAACAAGAGATATGGTAAGAACTTACCTTTGTTATCTCTGTTTCTACGAAGTCCTTAGGGTCCACAGGGATACCTTGGGGTATAGGCTTGGCTCCGCCATGGGCACCACACAGTTAAAACTTCCATCCCAGGATGCACCGGGCCCCCTCCTATACCCCGCCCCCAGGCCAAGGCACTTCAGTTTTAGTATCAAGCCATAGGCCGGAGGAGAGGAAAAATGAAGAAGAAAGTCTGGAACACACAAGATTCACATTCTCACAGAAAAAGGAGACAGAAACTTTTAACCAGAACACCACCCTACAGAAGCACAGGGCGTCAGGGCGGGCGCCCTGTGGACCCTAAGGACTTCGTAGAAACAGAGATAACAAAGGTAAGTTCTTACCATATCTCTTGTTTTCTACTCCAGGGTCCTTAGGGATCCACAGGGATACCTTGGGGATGTCCCAAAGCAATATCCTTCAAGGGAGGGGACGCTCCTGTGCCGAGAGGAGAACCGCCGCCCCCGAAGGAAGCATCCTGAGAAGCAAAAGTGTCAAAAGCGTAATGCCTTACAAAGGTATGGACAGAAGACCACGTAGCCGCCTTACAAAGCTAAACAGCCGAGGCGCCACATCGAACTGCCCACTAAGGCCCCACAGACCTTGTAGAATGAGCCTTCACAGAGGGTGGCACTGGAAGACCCTCATGAGTGTACGCCTCAGAGATCGCCATGCAAATCCAACGTGCCAAAGTCTGCTTATTGGCAGGCCAACCCCTCTTATGAAAACCATATAGAACAAACAAACAGTCCGATTGTCTTAAAGAACTGATACGGTCCACATAATTTCGCAGAGCCCGTACCACATCCAAAGAAGCCTCGCCAACCGAGAGATCCGATGAATTAAAGGCTGGGACCACAATTTCCTCGTTAATGTGGAAACTAGACACTAGACACTACTTTAGGAAGGAGGTCAGGACGAGTACGAAGTACCACCCTGTCCGAATTAAAAATTAGAAAGGGGGGACAACACCCTTCTGGCCGAAGCAATAGCCAAAAGGAACACAGTCTTTGTCGTAAGCCATTTCAAATCCACGGAACCCAAAGGTTCAAATGGAGGACCCTGGAGCGCCCTCAGGACCACAGCCAGATCCCAAGGAGCCACCAGAGGGACAAAGTGAGACTGGATGCAAAGGACACTCTGCATAAAGGTGCGGATATCAGGCAGGGTAGCAATCCTATGTTGAAACCAAACCGACAGGGCAGAAACATGCACCTTCAGTGAGGTGAGGCGTAGACCTAGATCCAAGCACACCTGTAGGAAAGCCAACACTCTTGATATCCGAAACTTGTGAGGATCATACCCTTTAGGTGGACACCACTCAAAATAGGTATGCCACACCCTGTGGTAAATTCTAGCCAAAGCAGGTTTCCGAGCTCGTACCATGGTATTCACCACCGCTCTAGAGAAACCCTTGGACCTCAAGAGGGAAGTCTCAAGAGCCACGCCATCAAAGACAGCCGACTCAGGTCCGGGTAGAAGCAAGGACCCTGAGACAACAGGTCCAGCAGCTGAGGAAACAGTAATGGAGTGTCGATGGACAGACACTAAAGATCCCAGTACCAATTCCGTCTGGGCCACGCAGGAGCCACCAGCAGAATCTTGCCTCCTTCCTGCCTGAACTTTCGAATTACTCGAGACAGAAGGGAGAACGGAGGAAACAGGAACGCAAACTGGAAGTTCCACCGTACCGACAGAGCGTCCACCAGAAGAGCCCCTGTGTCTCTTGTTCGGGATCCATACGCCTATAGCTTGCGGTTGTGCCTGGAGGCCATGAGGTCTATTTCGGGAAGTCCCCACTTGTCCACCAGGAGTTGGAACACCTCCTGGTGAAGAGACCATTCCCCGGGTGTACATCGTGGCGGGTAAGGAAGTCCGCTTCCCAGTTGAGCACACCCGGAATGAACACAGCCGAAATGGCTGGGAGATTGCCTTCTGCCCAAGTCAGAATGCCGGACACCTCCCTTAGAGCCGCCTGACTTCAAGTTCCTCCTTGACGATTTAGGTAAGCCACCGTGGTGGCGTTGTCCGACTGAACCTGCACAGGTTTCCCCTGCAGGAAAGGTCTTGCTTGTTGCAGCGCCTTGAACACCGCCCGAAGCTCCAATATATTGATCTGCTGGACCGATTCCTCTGACGTCCACCGGCCTGGAAGACGTGTGGGCCTGTCACAGTGCCCCAGCCCCGAAGGCAGGCGTCCGTTGTTAGAAGAACTCAGTCAAAAATCCAAAACGGACGTCCCCTGCAGAGATGGGACTTCTGCAACCACCAAGTCAGGGACAGGCGCACCTCCGGAGTGAGCCTGATCATCTGCGTCTTTATGCGACGGGGAATTCCGTCCCATCTGGAGAGGATCAACATCTGCAGAGGCCTGGAATGGAATTGGGCATACTCCACCATGTCCAACGTTGACACCATGGAACCCAATAACTTAATTGCCGAGAGAAGAGACACTCGGCGACTCCTTAGAACATTGCGTATCTTGGACTGCAACAGGGCTATCTTTTCTTCCGTCAAGAAGATCCTCTGCTGCTGAGAGTCCAACAATGCTCCAGATGGACCATCCTCTGCGAAGGAATTAGCGAAGACTCTTCTAGTTTACTAGCCAACCATGAGCCTGCAATACTGATTTTGTCAGTTGCAGATGGTTGCAAAGGACCTGTGGTGACCCTGCCAACAACAGAAGGTCGTCCAAGTAAGGTAACAGGCGAACCCCCAGCAACCGCAGGTGTGCCGCCATTACCTTTGTGAACATCCGAGGAGCCGTGGAAAGGCCAAACGGTAGAGCCTGAAACTGGTAATAGTGATCCGACACCGCAAATCTGAGGTAACGCTGATGAACCTTGGCAATGGGATATGCAGGTAAGCATCCTTAATATCCAAGACACCATAAAATCCCCAGGCTGCATAGCTAAAACAATAGAACGCAGAGTCTCCATTCGGAACCGAGGGACCCTTAAAAACTTGTTCAGGGACTTGAGGTTGAGGATAGGTCGGAATGATCCATTTGGCTTTTGAACCAGAAAAAGGTTGGAGTAATATCCCGTCCCCCTTAGCGATAATGGAACAGGCTCTATTACTCCCATCTGAAGCATAGAGCGCACCACCTCCTGGATTGCTAGAGCCTTCGCTGGATCTGAAGGAAGGCCTGCTCCAAAGAACTTATGAGGAGGCCTTCTGCGGAAGGAGAGGGCATATCCCTGAGATACCACCTCCCTTACCCAAGTGTCCGTGGTGGTCTGGAACCAACACTGGGCATATCGCAGAAGTTGGCCTCCCACTTTGGGGTCCCCCAAGGGGAGGCCCAGACCGTCAGGCTGAGGGCTTGTCGTCCGGCTTGGCGGCTGGACGTCTGGTACTCCAAGCTTGTTTCTTTGGCTTAGCAGTCTTTTTGGGGCCTGAAGGTCTCGGAAAGGACTGCACCTTAGGTTTTCCCGGAGGGCGATAGGGCCAAAAGGACAGGTTTTTAGACCCAGATGGAGTCGGGGCTGAAGGTAGACATGCAGATTTGGCAGCCGCCAGCGTGTCCACTATCTTGTCCAAAGATGGCCCAAACAGGACCTGCCCGTTATAAGGTAAGCATTCCAAGCCTTTCTTGGATTCAGCGTCAGCCCTTGAAGAACGTAACCACAAGGAGCGTCGAGCGGCCACAGCCGCTGCAAAAATCCTGGAAGTAAGAAGGCTCAAATCCAAAGCCGCGTCATTAATGTACGTTGCGGAATCCTGAAGGTTACCCACTAACACAACCTGTTCACTGGTACCCTCTGAAGCAAATGATGCTTTCAAAGAGTCCGCCCATCTTTCCATAGCCTGGGCCACCCAGCAGACAGCCATAGCTGGTCTAGATGCTCCTCCAGCGAGGGAATATAGATTTAAGGCACACCTCCACCTTACGGTCTGTAGCGTCCGTCAGAGAAGACATAGACAGCATAGGCAAAGTTGCGCTCTTTACTAAGCGCGTCACATGAGAATCTACCTGAGGAGGAGACTCCCATTTAGTGAAATAATCTTCCGCAAAGGTGTATGCACGGGCTAAACGTTTGAGAGGTTGAAATCTTTTTCCCGGAGATTTTCACGCCTCCTCAATGTGATCAACTAGTTGACCAGATATAGGAAAAACTGCTGCAGCTCCTCTGACCTCCTTAAATAAGCATGGGTAGGTGCTGCAGGTAGGTTGTCGTCAGTAATCACCATGGCCGCACGGACCGCCCGTATGAGACCTGGGATATAAATTCTAGATTTAACCTCCGCCTCTGCTTGAGGAGTGTCAGTGTCCGACAAATCTATCATCCTCATCATCTTGTGAGGATGGATAGGACATAATGGTCTTTTAGAAGGTCTAGACCATAGGTTCTCAAAATCGGTCCTCAGGACCCCAAACAATGCATGTTTTCTCTCGGAGCTATTCAATTCAGAGCACTGTTCAGCCCGACTGAAGTATTTCTTCTCGCAGCCCTCCTGGGGTGTGAGCAGAAATCAAAGAAAACTGCTGGCGCGATGCTGTTTTCTGCCCTTAGCGTGACAGAAACAGCATCATGACATTAACTTATGTCGGTTCTCGTGACTAAACACCATGTTTAAGACGCGAGAACGGGCATTCTCCGAAATAACACGCACTGAATTGAATAGTTCCGGGAGCGTGTACACGTTGCTATTCAATTCGCCTTGAATTAAATCCATAATGTAGACATTCAGACAAGTCGATATTATGAACATCAACGCATTCCGCCCCATATATATCAGAAAAGGCGTTCTGTTCATCTAATATTTCCATTGTATATTTAATTGCAATATATGTCACAAATAATATCAACTCCAAGTCATCTCATCTGTCGGTGAGCAATGCCTGCAACATTGACAGGAGCAGGGCACGAGGCCGAAGCAGTGGTAATGGAGGTGGCCAGGGTGTCCCTCTCAGCGATAGCGCCCAGAGGTGACCGCCTTCATTGTCTCCAGTAATTCCGCCACTGGTTACCACAGTGATGTGTACCACACTCTCGTCACTCCTGCCAACCCAGCTTTTCCGATGAGCAGCGTGTTCTACAGCAACAAATGCTGCCAGCAGGGCAGCGCTAGGCACACGCCTACTTCTTAACCCCCACCAGGGCACCTAACACTTGGTTGCTTATGCTCTGTTGCATATCTAGGTGTTATGGTCACTAATGTAGTAATGTATATTATCCATGTCCTTGTCCTATTTTATACTGTAAGTCAGTTGTCAAATTATTTATGTACTTTGTAAGGCGCTGCGGAACACTTGTGGCGCCATATAAAGGATAATAATGTTGCACTGTAGAATGTCAGGGGATAGGAACCAGTATATGACAGAGGGTAAGAAAGGGTCACAGTAACTCAGGAAATCCCAGCTCTGTATTGGGGTAAAGGTGCCGGACCCATTTATATAGCTGGTATGAGTTCTGGTCACTTTGTTACACCTCACCCACCCAATCCCACATCACACGTAGCGTGTAATGCCAGGAGGAACCGTCTATCCATCAGCAAATAATGACAGCAGCAGCTCCCTAGCATCACATAGAGACTGTGTATCTATATGCTATGCTTATGTCCATATCTCATTACCCGTCTACTCTATAAGGATAATACTTACCCCCCGCCAGCCACTGCCCCCTCGCCCACAAAAGGTTACATACACAACTTCCGGTCTGTGCGATTAATTACCATACTTCCTGTCGGTGCGTTCCACCTTACTTCCTTGTTGTGCTTATGCGTTCCACTTTACTTCCGGGTTGTGTATTCCATCTGACTCCTCATCCTACTCCTTCTGCGTGCGTGCCACAGGCCGTACGTGATTTTTATTTGTCTGCAGCTCCCGGTTGATTGCTGAGTTGCTGACCAGGAGGAAAAAAAGAAAAGCCAATGTTGTGTCTGGCAGTTGTGATATTATATTTAATATGCAGGTGGAGCAGACTGTGGTGGCAGGGGGGGGGGTGCAGAATAAAGTGTCCTGTTATTGTCAAAGGTGGAGCAGACTGTAGTGTCAGCTTATTGTTATACAGGGTGGCTAGATCCTGTACAGGAGGAGGTGCAGGCTCTAGTGTCCCGTTTATTTACAAGTGAAGGAAACTGTCCTGTTATAACACAGATGGAGCACACTGTGGTTTCAATTATAGATGGAGCAGCCTCAGGTGCCCTGTTTTTATAATGTAAATGGAGCAGGCTGTGTTGACCTGTTATTATAATACATATGGAGTAGACCCTGATGTCCTATTATAATACAGATAAAGCAGGTTCTGGTGTCCTGTTATTGTCACACAGATGGAGCAAGCTCTGATATTATGTTATAATACAAATGGAGCAGGCTCTTGTGTTATATTCTTATAATACAGATGAAGGAGACACTGATGCTCTGTTATAGAGCACTTTTCTTAGAATTATCGTAATACAGATGGAGCAGAGTCTGCCACCTTTTATACAGATGGAGCAGGCTCTGGTGTGATGTTATTATAGAACGGATGGAGCAGACTCTGGTGTCTTGTTATAATGCAGATGGAGGCTCTGATGTCCTATTAGAATACAGGTGGAGCAGGCTCTGGTGTCCTGTTATTATAATACAGATGGAGCAAGCTGTGGTATCGTTTATTATAATACAGAGGGAGCAAGCTCTGATGTAATGCTATTATAATACAGATGGAGCAGACTCTATTGTCCTGCTATTATACAGATTAAGCAGTCTTTTGTGTCCTGGTATTGCAGCAGCTGATGCAGAGAAACGGGTAACAGACAATAAAAAGAAATCAAAGTTCAAAGAACATATTTTTTTTGTCTTTAAATTATGACACGCATCACCTTGTTGGGGTTGTGGGAAGCAGGTCAAGTACAACGGGCTGTGCTCACTTTGCCACACAAAGAATGTATTATAACAGTTCAATCCCCTGACACCAAACAGAACTGGTTTTATACAGTATATTCCCAATAACCAGATTAGTTTGCAGCAGTATCTCTCAAGCCAGCACTAAGTATAATATGCCTGAAACATATAGCAATGAGCATGGGTTAGTCTACTACAGTTCCAGTTTAACCCTTCAATTGAGCTTATACTGTAGTAGGCACAAATCATAAGCACTCCATATACTGGTACAATGTATCTCAAGCAGATGTCTCTGCTGTGTGTATAGAAAGTGATAGGGGAATATAACCCAGTACTTGATTATATGGGGACTGCTTTCATGCCATGTGCTGGGCAGTGAATGGCTGGTGAGTGGTCCCTGTGGGAGCGCTGTGGTGGAAAAAGGGTAGAGGCACTTCTGCTGTCTACTATGTGCCCAGTGCAGATCCTGTTGCTGTAAGCTTTGCAGGAGATCTGTCACTGGTAGTGGATGAGAGAGCATTTGTGGAGGTTCCTGAGAAAGCTAGTGTGCAAAGGTCCTGTAAAGATGGAGGTGTCCACCGTTATGTTAGACGCTGCTGAGGCTGAATATGTGAACAAGTGGAAAGAAATTGGAAAGCTATCGCTGTCAATGGCCACCCTGGTGTGCTCCAGCAAAAGAGGTTTATGTATATAAAATTGTAATGTAAAAAAATTAAAATAACAAAAATACATATATACTATGCATGCATTTGCTGCTGTTTAAGATCAGGCAGTCGCCTGATGAGTTAAGTAAAGAAAAAGAGGGAAACAGTGAAAATAGAAAATTAAAAAAAAACTGTGAGATTACATAAAAAATTATTGATGCAATATAAACCTATACATATAATAAACACATGGTTTTGGCTTGAAATACTAGTCAAAAAGATTCCACTTAAAACATTGTTGTACAATTGTACATAAAAGTTCAAACCTGAGCTGGGTTGCTGTGTGAATATAATAATTTATTTATATTTTTTGCAAAAGCCACTAGTGTAAAAATATAAAGTTCTTGGCTGAGAATTGAAGGGTTAAGAACAGTCCAAATTGTGAAGACGTTGAGTTACCAGGGGATGGATATTGTACCTGCAGCTCCGTGCAGTCCCTCTGAAATGGTAGCTCCTTCAATATGCCGTATTGTTGAAATGGAGGACTTTTGTGAAGCCGGATGATGTAATCCTTCCGATGAAATCACAGCTTCGTCAGAGGCCTCTGACAAAGCTGTGATACACAGGGAAACGCGTTAGTCTGACCACACCCGAGCTGCCACTTGCTGGTTAATTCTCAATTTATACCTACATATTTGCTGAGGACATTCCTGCTCACTGGATTTCATTGCTATCGGAAGAACTACATCATAGATACTTATTTATAACAATGCCCCCAAAGAACAGAACGGGCAAACTGAACAAACTCCCAACAACAAACTGTAAATCCAATTTTATAACAAATCGAGAAGAAGAGCATACAGGGTGGGCATCAAGTGATCCCAAATGGATTCCAAGGATTTAATGCAAGTCCGTACGTAATATATATATATATATATATATATATATATAAAAAATGTGTGGGGGGGGGGAGGAACTCACCGAACGGCTAGAACACGCTATCACATTTCAGGAACTGTCCTGCCCCAATGTAAGTCTGATGAATTGCTAATATAATCCACCCAGCAATGGTCTGCTTATATGCCGGCCAACATCTTGTGGGCATCATGAAGGACCAAATGTACATCCCTAACACGCACTTTACTTTTCCTGTAAACTTAGGTCCACAAAGCACTGAAAATGTACAGGGAGTAAAGAGAGCCCTCTTCTTCTGGAGGTCTAACACTGTCTAAGGCCGACATCACAATGGCCCGATGGTGGAACTTGAAGACCACTTTGGGTGAAGAAAAAGGTTTGATCTAAGAAAACATCACTCTCTTTATTAAAAATGAAATATGGTGTCCTAAGAGAGCTGGTAGATTATTTGCTTAGGTTATTATTCAGATTCTAATATAGTAATCATGATTTGTGAATCAGTTTTATTAAAACAGCAAAGTAAAAACTTACGTGACTAAAATGGAAATATATGTTCCCCTTGTTCTGTTCTTTGTTAAATATTATTCGAGGTGTCTTGATCTTGAGTATTGAATTGGGGGCTAATGGCCGGTGATGTTACAGAATGAGGGCAGATAGTAGCCCCCACATACATATGTTATAACTTCATTTCATGTAAATGGTCAAAAGTTTTAGAACAACCCCATTTTTCCAGTTTTTATTGAAATTTAAAGAATTCCGAGTCCAGTGAGTGGCCTGAAATGGTACAAAACACAAGTAGTAAACTGCTAAAAAAAAACAAAAAACATTTAGTTAGCAAAATTTAAAAATAATGTGAATTTTAGAGTTATAAATAAAAAAAGGTTCTTTTTCAGATATCAAGTAATGGGTTAAGAACATACAGTTGTTTTTGCAACACTGAATATGAGGGTGCCACTGCCAGTAAATGGGATGTAATTATGAGAGTGGCGGCCACGATGCCGCCAGTGTCAATCCTGACACTGAAAGTCCGCCACAGGACTTAAGATCTTAATCCCGACGCCAGAACAAGGATGGCTGTCCGAACAAAGGTAAGTCGGGGAGCTCTTAGTTTTAGCTGCGGGGGTGGGGAGGGTTAGGTTTAGGTAAGACAGCAAGGGTAGCATTTTGGGGGGTTAGGCACCCCTAGGAGGGAGGGTTAGGGACCACTGAGGGGGGGGGTTGGGTTTAGGCATAAAGGGGGGAGACTTAGGTTTAGGCACTAATGGGGAGGGTTAGGGTGAGAAGGGGTAAGTATACTTTCATGAGCCCTGTCGGGATACCAACCATCGGGATGCTGCTGTCGCTATTTTGACAGGAGGAATCCCGACAGCTGGCATTACATACCCATTCCCAGTGGACTACTGAAGACTGGAAGAAAATTATGGACCAATGAATCAACATTTGAAATCTTTAGTTCATTACACGGGGTTGTTGAATGCAGTCGAGTAGGCGATAGAATGGTTCCTCAGCATGTGTGCTTAATTGCCGAGTTGGAAAATTTTAATAACAAAATACCCCATGAGGGACCATCTTTGGTATACCACAGGCTAACGGTGATTCTGTCGTAGGTTATTCTTGTACATGCCCTCTATGATACTCTCTAGTGTATCAGAGACATACATTGTATAATAGATAGTAACCTCATTCACATACAGCCTTATCTTATAAGGTATTATCACAATTATGGATTATTACATTCATAGCAAATCATGTAACACGGCTAATACTGTGTTTATAGAGCACCTGAAATAAGTGGATCTAGGACGCTGATAACTTGGTACTAAACAGAGGCATCTCTGAAATTCTTACTATATGATGTAGTGAAAGCTATAGTTCATGAGATAGTTTCCTTGTGACTGAGTGCCCCTGGAAGAGAAGGGTTGCTCTCCAGGGTTCTGACATTTCAGTGGAACCAACTGTAGGTAAGAGCAGGCGCCAGCTCTCTATTTCACATAAGGCATCTGCGCCTGATCTGCCACTGACTATTGGAAGGGGTAAAACTGTAACTAGTATAATTCTAACTGATGTCCCACCACCAAGGCTTAGCCTTGGACGTAACCCCCTCATCAGGCATGACAGGAAGGATAATGGAAGATAGTTGCACGATAAGAAACTGAAAAGAGAAAGTGCAAAACATACACAGACCCTAGAGCAAAGTGTCTGAAATGACTTGCAGTCACCAAACACCCACCCTACACTCTATACTCCATCATTGCATAAGAGAAGGAGGGCGCCATGTTGGAGATGCTGCATACAAATAGGAACATGGCTTCTATTTAGCAGAATTCCCTCTCAGCCTCCCTTTGCTAGTGCAAGGGCTGCAATGACACCCCTCACTCACGGGTTGGGTATGGGAGACCGGCATTCGGGATGCCGACTGTCAAAATACAGAGAGTGGCATCCTGACGCTCAGTATCCTAACAGGGGTTATGTACATATGCTAAACCTCCCCCTTTCACTCCCTAACCCTCTGTTCCTGCATCCTAACCCTCCTCTATGTGCCTAAACCTAACCCTCCCCCCTGCACCTCCCCCCCTGCACCCTGACCCTCCTCGTTAGTGCCTAAACCTAACCCTCCACCCTTGGTGCCTGACTCTAACTCTCCCCCCTTAGTGCTTAACCCTAACCTCCCCCAGTAGTGCCTAAACCTACTATCCCCTTGTCCACAGCCTAACCCTAACCTCCCCCTCCCCCCCTGCAGCCAAACCCTACCCCCCACAGCTTTCTAATGCCTGATGGAGCTAGCAACAGAGGGTTCACTACCTCTGGTGACAGTGTATGAGAAGGAAATAAACGATTTGGGTCTCCAGCAGGTACTCGGGTTTGGGGGTGCCTATGGCAGCATGGCAAAAAAAAAAGCCCAACAGACTACAGGACCATTGAGGGGTATGAGGTAGACTTAAAGAGTGCTCAGATTTCAACTGGTCCTCTATTTCCAATAGTTCCATCAAGATGACAAAAAATATGTGACCCATGTAATTTCTCTAAGAACTTCTATAACAACGTGATCTTGTTATTAATGTGCAGCGTGTTAGCAATATCTAATGGAATGAGGAATCCAGTGTTATGATGTTTAACATTTATAGACATAGGTGAAATGTGTGTAATTGATAACATGTACTTATACTGTGTGACTGAAGATTTCAGTTGCCCTCCATTAATGAGTGATATTGATAAACCTTTCAGTACACGTTCTGTAAAATGTATACATAAATACATGTGCAATTTGCAATATTTATATAACTGCAGCAACTCTGTTTCAGGTCTTATCAGCTCATGGATATATGTGTATACGTATGGATATATGTCTTATTATGTGTAACAAGACTTGATTTATTTGTAAAACAATTTGATCACTAAGTGTCTATGTGACAGCGCTGATGTTTAACAAGATCGGATTTCTCTGTAAACCATTGCCCACACTCAGAACACAAAAATGGCTTACTGCCCGTGTGTCTTTTCTTATGTCTAGCAAGATGATATTTGCATGTGAAACATTTCCCACACTCAGAGCATGGGAATAGTTTCTGACCTGTGTGGAATTTCTGATGTTTAACTCGACTTGAGTTCTCTGAAAAACATTTCTGAACATGGAAATGGTTTCGCACCGGTGTGAGTTCTCTGGTGTCTAACAAGATGATATTTCTGTGTAAAACATTTCCCACATTCAGAACACAGAAACGGCTTATCGCCCGTGTGTCTTTTCTTATGTCTAGCAAGATGATATTTGCATGTGAAACATTTCCCACACTCAGAGCATGGGAATGGTTTCTCACCTGTGTGACTTCTGCGATGTTTAAAAAGGTCTGATTTCTGTATAAAATATTTATCACACTCAGAGCATGGAAATGGTTTCTGACCTGCGTGGAATTTCTGATGTTTAACTCGACTTGAGTTCTCTGAAAAACATTTGCCACACTCTGAACATGGAAATGGTTTCGCACCGGTGTGAGTTCTCTGGTGTCTAACAAGATGATATTTCTGTGTAAAACATTTCCCACACTCAGAACACAGAAACGGCTTCTCACCTGTGTGAGTCCTTTGATGTTTACAAAGATCTGACTTGTGTGTAAACCATTTTTCACACTCAGAACATGGAAATGGTTTCTCACCTGTGTGAGTTTTCTGGTGTCTAACAAGTGATTTCTTTATGAAATATTTCCCACACACATTACAGGGAAATATTTGATCACCTATGTGAGCTGTACTACGTGTAGCAATATTGGAATGATTAGGAGAACATTGCTGATGCTCTAAGTGATCAGATGATATATCAGCACTGTGATGTACTGGATGTACATTTAGGGTCATGGGATTTTCTTCTGGAGATCCTTGTGTGATGTTATCGTGTATTTTAAAATCTGTCGACAAAGTTAGATATCCCTCAGATGTATTCTTGCTTGTGCATCCATCTGTTGGAAATACATGTAGGAAATACATTAATTTCTATTAGCAAACTACAAACACTTAATTATAATGATACATTTGCAAACAAATATAACTCTTATGAACATATAAAAGTTTGGATTAAAATATAAACACAACCCCATGGCATAGACCCAGCCACACTAACATCCAGATTGCACAGCCAACCAAAAACGCAAACGCAAACTTTGTTGAGTAAAAGTTCCCAAGTATACACACTGCCCACCCACCACCAGGCAGTGACACTGCCCAAAACAAATGACCACACAGACACTGCCCTAACACACGACACTGGAGTCATGAAAGCAGGGTAGATAAATGTGGGTTAAATTAGCAGAATATCCTGTCCATGCATATACACTATTCGTAGTCCCCTAGATGGACACAGGGAAGAGATAACAGTGAAATACACTCTATAGGTCCCCTTCTGTTCAATCTCAGTAGCAAACTCCGATGACCGGAGTCAAGCTGCTAATTTAGGCTGAAGCTTCGGTGCAGACAATCAGTGAGAGGGAAGGAGAGCAGCAGGACACAGAGACACAGAATGATGACAGCAGGATGGAGTAGAGCATCAGAAGACAGGAAAATGGAGCAAAGCACACATACAGGGAAACAGTATAAAGTGGAAGGAAACATACGGGCAGAGCAGGACACAGATCATAAGATGAAGAGCATCAGTACATAGCTTCCAAGCACAGAGACTGGCAGGTAGCCATTGAGCCATGACAGGTAAGGGATGTAAGGTGGAGTTTGTGTGAAAATTGAAAAGCAAACACTCAACAATATTACACTTGGAAGATCATGTGTAATGTCACATCTATGATTATGGGTAAGGATACATGTGTAGTGCACACAGAGGATCATGGGTAATATCACACAGGGCCTCATCCTCTTGATCACCGATTGAATCACTGTGGTAACATCCCTTGTTCTGATGTATAATAATCAGCAAAAAATGTAGGGAGGCTTGGCTGGTAGCACACATTGATATGAGTATGCGAGGAGGACTCTAATAGGGGTGGTTGGCTGCATACTCCCTCACTGAACAGACAAAGACTAATTAGTTTATACTGACAGAGGAGAATATAAAATAAGATATCTCTATCCACCTATCTGTGGGACACTGGCAAAGAGGAGGTGTAGAGGGCGCTGCAAGGAGTTGGCACATCAAACTAAACTCCTCCCCTCGACATCCCATCAACCACTGCAGAGCCAATTTAGGTTGACTTTGTGCCCTTTGAAGACACACCTTCTCTGTATAGCTGCAGTTTCTCCTGTTTTTTTCCCTATGCTTATTACTTATTGTCCGCAATATCCAGTTCTTGGGTTAGGGGTGTCCCGATCTCTGCTGTGTTGGAAACCAGACACCCCGGGGGTTAGTTGCTGCTGGTCGTGAAGCCTGCTAGAAAGCCCATGGACCGCTCGAAGGAACTACAGTGCAGCGCATTCTCTCCCCACTGTGATAGAGATGGGGCTTGAGGCAGTCCCCCTGCTTGGTGATGCATTCGGCAATGTGGACGTTATACCCTGGGGGGAGACTGGCAGATATCCCAAACAGCACAGTGCTTGGCAGAGCTAGCTTCCTGGTACTGCTGTGGGAGGAGCATTTGTAAAGGGCTGGTATGTTTCTTGGTTGGAAAAGACTTCAAGGCTGCTCTCCTGCCCTCCTTAGGCAAACATTTGCTTGAAGACATTGGTTAGTTCCAGGCATAAGGCTGCTGTACTTGTTTTCATGTATCCTACTGGCTGCCGGTGCTCTTCTATATAGAGAAGCACAGCTGTAATAATAGTTTTGTGTTGGGAAGCCTACTCTTTTTGTTGTTGTAACTGAGTGGGTCTCTGTATTACTCTCTCTGCAGTCTGTTTGCACTGGTTTAAATTCACAATACGGTTTAATCTGCTTGTTTTTCATTTTCCAGTATGTCTCTAAAAACTTTCCAGGTCCAAAGCTGCTGGCGAGTCTGTGGTGTTGCACTACACACGTTCCCAAAACCGTGCTAAATTGCACAGTCATGGACTGGGATCTGCGCGTGTCTGGAGGTGATGCATCCAAAATGGCGGAACCAGCCTGGCTTGGCAGAATGCTATGCTCTATTACGGACCTAGTAAGCAAGTCAGAGAGTCCTTCTCGGCGATTTCCCTCCACTTTGTCCCTAAACATGTCGACATTATGGTATCCTAAAGCAGTTCTAGTGGATGCCATGATGGCTCCCTGGCGGTACTCTCTAGGTTATCTTTTACATGGCAAGAAACCGGTAGCCTCCAAAAACAACCACAGTTTGGAATATATACATATATGGTGCAAATAGAAAAAAGGTACACACTTCAGTGTTTAAGTTGACTTCCCAATTGTCATAAATGTACTGTGGCTTATAAAGGGATTGAAACTTGCCTCGCTGAAGGTGTAGTTTAGGCTCTCTAACTTTTTTGTAAAAGGAAATTTAATTAAATTATGGAAGTGAAAACATTCCTTTAGGGTGTGTTGAATGTTCAACCATCTTATGCTCCACCAGTAGTGCCTTGAGACCTTAATTTGGTTCACTCCGTGTTAGAAAAGCCACCCTTTGTACAGCTTGTATTTGTGCAAGTATTTTACCTGGGAGGTGTTTTTTTCTGTTGACCATCTCTTCTGCCAGACGAATGTCCAAATTGGTGACCTTCTGCTATAGATTCATGTGCTTGGTTTTCCACCAGGACTAAGCTGCCCTGCGAATGTGTCCTTTTTTCAAACAACGGTTGTGTCCAGGTTTCACATAAATCAGGACATACCAGCACTGCGGCACGATTCGGCCCAGGGTAGTGAAGAGGACTTATCACTCCTAGTTGTGATTCTGACCATGAGAACCTGTGGATGAATCCGCTTCGATGAGGAAGACTGACAGCCTCATCTTTCATGTTGCACACAAATGAGGTTGGCGGGTAGAAAAGCAATCAGTGGGCAGATAGATCACTAATACCAGTCATCAGAAGTATGTCTCCGAACAGGGCCCTGTTCCCGAGCGTTCTGTGGCTCATTCTACTAGATCGATGAACAATTGTGCAAGGCTCAAAACTACACACACGTTTACCAAATCTTACAAAGTGTTTGCGGCTAGAGACGCCAGTTGTGGGGGAACCAATCTGAGCACAGCTTTGGCTGACCGTACCTTCCCCTAGGGGCACCTTTGGAAGATCCCCATGATTGGCAGTGTCCCCCAGATAGGAGGACAGAGGAAAGAGGATTTTTGGTGCTCACCGTTAAGTCAGTTTCTCTTACTCCTTTGTTGTGCATTTTATGTTTGTTCCTATTCAGGTTTCAGTGTTTGTTTTCCTGCTCGCATATGGTTTTGTTAAGTTTAAAATGAATTCTGATTGGCTCTGTAGGAGCTGAGCGGATGTAGAGTGCAGGCTTAGTTTCAAACAAGTTTAATTTGATGCGCCAGCTACTCACAGGGGCTTCGACACCCCACATTTGCCAGTGTCCCTAAGATGGAGTAAGAGAATTGCATTTAATGGGGAGTGCCAAAAATCATTTTCTTATTATAGCCAGGAAAGTAATAGAGAAAAGGACGTGATCTTCAAAAGCTGGAACATTATGGTGGGCAGGGCCTAATATGACGGCTCTGATGAGACATGTCTTGAATTTATAGTGGCTGAATAAGGAGAATATGTGACTCTGTCCTGTAATAAGTGATTATTACTCACCTGTGCTGAGATCTGTAGGGATTTCCTCCTCCTTACATTGTTGATCACCCCTCACATACGTCTCTTCTTCTCCCTCCATATATTCTACCTTAATATTAGTCAGATCTTCACCCTAATTAAGCCACAAAATAATAAATTAACACTTTAGTAAAGTCAGATTTCAGATTAGTATAATGTCAGTGTATAAGACACACACAGCATCTGTACAGTGATAAATCACTTTGGTATATTGAGGAGACCCTAAACCCCACCTACTTGATGCTCCTGTGGGATCCTGTGATTCTCCTCTGCACAATCCTGGGAATAAAGAGGACGGGGACATCTCTCTGGGGTATCTCTGTTACTGGCTCCATCTGTAGGAGACACACGGTGACTAAGTACATTGGTATGTATGCGATTATCAGGTGATGTGTGTACATTAACCTTATCAACGCCATAGCTTAATAGTGGATGCATTTACTTAGTATATAAGGAGACATCTCTTATACGTTGCAACCTTGAATTGATGTCAATACTTCAATAAACAGTCGGCATTAATGGGATGCCGAACTCCAGCCCGTGATTATCAAGGGGGTGCCGGAGGTGCGGGCGGCAGTGTTGGCTCCCTCACTGTGACAGGCAGTGGCGGGCTGGGCCGGGGGGCAGGGTGCCATGTGCCCCCCGGGCCGCAGCGCCATGAGGGCCGCGGGCAGTCTGTGTCTCTGTGACACAGGCTGCACCGCGTGTGTAGCGCTGACCGGACGGATCAGCAGCCAATGAGAGTCGGACAGACTCTCATTAGCTGCTGCTGCGCCCACTGCAGGAGCCGCTCCATCTTCCGGCTCCGGCAGTGGGTAATGGGAGAGGCGTCATGACGTCTCTCCCATAATGCAGAGCGGCCCGGCCTGGGAGGACAGACGGAGAATCGGATGGCGGCGGCGGCAGCGGGGATTCAGGTAAGTGTTTTTGTTTTGTTTTTTTAATTACGTGTGTCTACTGAGGGGGGGGGCTGGCACTACAAGGGGGGGACCACTACTGGGGCCACTACAAAGGGTGGGGGACTACTACTACTACTGGGGGCACTACAAGGGGGGGGGGACTACTACTACTGGGGACTACTACTGGGGGCACTACTACAAGGGGGGGGACTACTACTACTGGGGGCAATACAAGGGGGGGACTACTACTAGGGGCACTACAAAGGGAAGGGACTACTACTAGGGGCACTGCCTAGGGGGGAGGGGACTACTACTAGGGGCACTACATAGGGGGGAGGGGACTACCACTGGGGGCACTACATAGGGGGGAGGGGACTACCACTGGGGGCACTGCATCGAGGGACCAATGCTGGGGGCTCTATATAAAGGGCAATACTGGGGGTACTGCATAGGGGGGAGACTACAACTGGGGCCACTATTTAAGGGGCACTGCATAAGGGTTACCACTATTGGGGGCACTGCATGGGGGTGAACTGCTACTGGGGGCACTATATAAGGGGCACTGCATAGGGGGTACCACTATTGGGGGCACTATATAAAGGGCTTACTACTGGGGGCACAAGGGGCACTGCACAGGGGGACCACTACTGGGGGCACTATATAAGGGACTTATTACTGGGGGCACAGGGGGGACCACTACTGGGGGCACTGTATAAGGGGCACTGCATAGGTGGGATCACTACTGGGGGCACTACTGGAGGCCTCCATAAGGGGTACTCTCCTGGGGCACAGGGGGGCACTGCATAGGGCACTACGACAGGGGGCTGCCCCTAATCTTTATTTTTACATTACATTAATCCCATATGGACCCGCCTCCTCCCTGGAACACTTGGGGGGGGGGGGCTCCGTAGCACGCACGTTCTTCGGGCACCCTGGCTACACGCTACTCCTCTGCCAGGGCCGTCTGCATGCATTTGACCCCCAGGCTAAAAGTTGTCAGCCAGCCCCTGGTGACAGGAGCTGAGTGCTGCACTTAATGCTACAGTGCAGCACCCGGCTCCTGTCAGTGAGGGGGAGCCTGCACCTTGGTATCACCTCTCGGCGGGTGACTACTGGGTGCGGCCCGCACCCCCCTTGTAACACCACTGGATATATCAATACCAGTAAGCTCATTAAAAAGTGGCAGAAATATCAAATCAATAGTGTTTTATTTGAGGAAATGACCAATAGATATTTAACAATGTATTTCTAGGGTCTTCACTTCTCCAGCAGTGCGGCAACGGACAGGGATATATTTTGTGCAGCACTAGAGGAAACCAGAACCCTCTGAACAGAAGCGTGTACCCAGCCTCTCCCACTATATTACTGATGAAGGCACTGTGTTGTACTGAGGACATCTTAGAACGTTGTTTATCTTACAAGTCCTCTCTAAAAAGTGTTCTTAAGTTGCATACACACACACAACGATTTTTTGAACGATTATCGTTAACGATATCGTTTATCATTCAATCGTTGAAAAAATCGTTCACTTTCTAAGTTAAAACGATGAACGATTATCGTTCATGCGCATTCACGTTTGTAGTTTGTAGTTCAGTCAGACTGACCAACTCAACGATTTTCATAAAGGGAATATACAAAAATATCGTTCATTACACTTTAAAAAATCTGACAGAAAATCGTTCAGAAAATCGATGGTAACAAAATCGTTGTGTGTGTATGCACCTTTACTCTCTAACACAACCCTGTAAGGCATCGACTACAGAAATCCCAAAACATTGATATGTTCTGGGAATGGGAAGAGCTTTGTTGTTTAGGAGACGGCAGAAAATGCTTCATTTAAACAAATAACTAAAATTTAAATAAAAAATTAGAAGAACCATACCTGGAATCACCTGGAAAATGCAAAAAAGGGGACTGTGGGCATATGCTATATAAAAAGCTTGACTTCAGTATGTGTAGGTAGTTTACAGTATAAAACTGGTAGTGGTCACACTATGGGCCTGATTCAGAGTTGGGAATAGAGAGAGATATCTCTCTCAACTGATCATCTTGGTGAAACCATGCTGCACTGCAAGTGGGGCAGATTTAAAATGTGCAGAGAAATTTAGATTTGGGAGGGAGGTGTCCAAACTCACATCTAAAGTGCAGTGTAATAATAAAGCTGTGCAGTATTTGTGAGCTACATACAAAAGCAGCCAGTATTTACCCTACATGCAAGAAAAAAAAAATTTATTTACACCACTTGCATTGCAACATGGTTTGCCCAGGTACACAGTCAAGTGCTATCTCTCCCTCTATTCCCAACTCTGAATCAGGCCCTATATGTGTGTGCCTCCAAGTATATCACCAACGTCCTGCACCACATGAAATACAACGACTAGACATAGAAGAAACTTGAAAAGCCAAGCGAAGAATTCTTACATGGGGATGTGATAGAAACAGCCAGGAAAGTAATAGAGAAAAGGACGTGATCTTCAAAAGCTGGAACATTACGGTGGGCAGGGCCTAACGTGGCGGCTCTGATGAGATGTGTCTTAAATTTTGGGAGATAAATCAGACTGCACTAGGACAACATTTCTATTTCTATAGGCCTTAAACCCAGTATGTTTTTCATATCATATCATTATGAAAATAGATTTGCTTTCCTAAATCTATAGGTTAGGAAGTGGACGCACTCCCCAGGAGACTGAGGGGTCTATTTACTAAGCAGTGTTAGGAGACAGAGTGAAAAGTGATAAGGTGCCAGCCAATCAGCTCCTAACTGTCATCTCACAGGCTGTGTTTGAAAAATGACAGTTAGGAGCTGATTGGCTGGCACCTTTGGTACTTGGAGATAAATTGGTACTGCCGCCTGGTAGTAGTGCAGGCTCAAGATCATATTAGACACATATATATAAGGAGAACAGGACACTTCAAACATGACTAAATGGCAAAAGAGACTAAGGACCTGATTCAGACCCGCTCGCTAGATGCGATCGCGCGCTTCCAGCTTATGCAAATCTGGCACACGCCCAGCAAGGCAAGCGATCGCAAGGCAAGACATAAGCAAGCCCACTATATCCTGGCGTGCGATCACTTCATGTATGTAGACGCCCACCATCCATTCTTAAAACGCCCACTTGTGTACGTCATCTCCTGGAAGTGCCTAAAAACATTGGTACATCGAGCACCATCGAATGCGATCGCAGCGCTTAAGGTTGACTATACCCTGCCGCAAGTGTGAAATTCCACCAAGTGACGTGTACAATGACGCAGCCTTTTAATTATGCGCGCTTCTGAAACGGCGTTGCAACACTCAGGCACGCTTGCGTTCGCACCTCCACTGCCCCCGTTAGTAGTGCCCTGCCCCTGATACCACCCACAAATGGCCTCTCCTGTCACTCATTCAGATGGGCTGTCTATGCTGGGTGAGCGAGCGCTTCCCGATCTTTCGCAGTGGTTCACACACGCGCATTGGGATGCATACGCATCGAACAAGCGAGCCGCCGATTGCGAGCGTGTCTGAATCAGGTCCTAATAGCACTAGCTAAATATGTGCCATTTGACAATGTACCATTTAATTAGATGGCACCAGGAACTTAATGCACTAGCTAAATATGCCAACTACTGAAGAATAACTAGATAATTCTAAAATTATATATAGGAAACCGCTAACCACAGTTTCAACATAGCTCTGGTAATTACACTGAAGAATATGTTAGCAGGTTTTCTGAATAGAACATATAATTCAGAATGCTGGGCGGATGTTTCCAAATTACTTGCGCTTACAGGTAACATGTTTTCTGCATAGCACCGATAATTGCTGGCTAGCTCTTCCAAATAGAAAAGGTCATTTACACTGTAGAAAAATGCTGAACAAATCTTTCCAGTAGCACAAGTAATTTACACTATGAAAATAGGAGACTTCATTATGAAAAGGATCCATGGGCCAAATGTAATCGGGTGACAGTTTAGCAGTATATTCTCACACTTTTTAAGCTCGCCCAATGTAATAGAGTCTGAGAACATGCAAACTTGCATGTTTTTAGACTTTAACATCCAGATATTTTCCCATTTTGAAAATAAAACTCGACAAATGTGAGAGATTACTGCTAAACTCTCACCCTATTACATTTGGCCCCCATGTGTCCCATTAGCACCGAGAGAAGTGTTATGTGCTCAAAGCTCTGAGGGCCTGATTCAGAGCCGGACGCAAGTGGCCGTTCGTTCGTTCCGACCGATGTTCGCACAACTGCGCATGCGTACGGATTTTAATACGCATGCGCGAACCAGTCAGTGCGGCCGAAAATCGTGTGCTCGCTAAATAGCGAATGCCTGCTAATTTGAGTGACAGAATGAGGCGTTTGTGGGTGGTAACAGGGGAAGGTGCTTGAAAACGGGGAGTGGAGATCCGAACGCAGGCGTGCCAAACGGTCAAAACGGGTGTTTAATGGGAGTGCATAATTAACAAAGCAGCGTCATCGACCACGTCACTTGGTTGTTTTATAGTTAGAACTGCTCGCATGATTGTGGTAGGAAAAACCAACCACAAGAATAGCGAGCAGTTTATACGCCGTCCGATGTACTCGATTAATCTAATAAATAGCGGACATGACGTATGATGCGAGCGGCCAGGGGGCGTTTTTTTCAAAATTACGTTTGCATATTTTGTTCGCTCGTTCAGACATAGAGGCATGAACAGATCGCAAAGAGCGAACGGTTAATTTAAATAGCCAGCCCCTTTTTCTAGACGAGCGAGCGCAAATAGCGTCCAGCTCTGAATCAGGCCCTGAGTGCAGAAACTTCTACTTTGAGATCATTGGACAACTTTGTAATGTTCAGGGATTACTGGAAGTGAGCAATAGTAAATACATCCTCAAAGTCCTATAAAATTCCAAGGAGATTGCTGATGTGGTTCTGATGTAAGAAAATCCAGAGTCTGAGGAGGAGACTGGTCAGATCTCTGGGCCGGTAACACACAGTGACATGATGTGAGGGGGAGAGCAGGAGTATAATAGGGGCTGATGGCTCCTGATGTATGAAATACACCAGAGAGTGTGGGGAGGAGACTGGTCAGATCTCTGGGCTGGTAACACACAGTGACATGATGTGAGGGGGAGAGCAGGAGTATAATAGAGGCTGATGGCTCCTGATGTATGAAATACACCAGAGAGTGTGGGGAGGAGACTGGTCAGATCTCTGGGCTGGTAACACACAGTGACATGATGTGAGGGGGAGAGCAGGAGTATAATAGGGGCTGATGGCTCCTGATGTATGAGATACACCAGAGAGTGTGGGGAAGAGACTAGTCAGATCTCTGGGCTGGTAACACACAGTGACATGATGTGAGGGAGAGAGCAGGAGTATAATAGGGGCTGATGGCTCCTGATGTATGAGATACACCAGAGAGTGTGGGGAGGAGACTGGTCAGATCTCTGGGCTGGTAACACAGTGACATGATGTGAGGGAGAGAGCAGGAGTATAATAGGGGCTGATGGCTTCTGATGTATGAGATACACCAGAGAGTGTGGGGAGGAGACTGGTCAGATCTCTGGGCTGGTAACACACAGTGACATGATGTGAGGGGGAGAGCAGGAGTATAATAGGGGCTGATGGCTCCTGATGTATGAGATACACCAGAGAGTGTGGGGAGGAGACTGGTCAGATCTCTGGGCTGGTAACACACAGTGACATGATGTGAGGAGGAGAGCAGGAGTATAATAGGGGCTGATGGCTCCTGATGTATGAGATACACCAGAGAGTGTGGGGAGGAGACTGGTCAGATCTCTGGGCTGGTAACACACAGTGACATGATGTGAGGGAGAGAGCAGGAGTATAATAGGGGCTGATGGCTCATGACTCCCCCACATTGTCCTCATTAGTTTGTACTGACAGAGGAGGATGCAGAATAAGGCTGATGTAGTGACTTTTCTGTATTAAGTGATTATTACTGACCTGTGCTGATATCTATAGGGATTTCCTCCTCCTTACACGGCTGATCACCCCTCACATATGTCTCTTCTTCTTTCTCTGTATCTTCTATCTTAATGTTAGTCAGATCTTCACCCTAAATAACCCACATAACAATTATGTAACACTGTAATTATTGTGGATACTATTAATTGAGAATAAATAGGAGAATATCAGTGTATAAGACACACACAGCTGCTCTACAGATCATAGAATAAAAGTAACTTTGGTGAGACCCTAAATCCCACCTACCTGATCCTCCTGTGGGGTCCTGTGATTCTCCTCTGCACAGTCCTGGGAATACAGAGAACGGGGACATCTCTCTGGGGTATCTCTGTTACTGGGTCCATCTGTAGGAGACACACAGTGACTTACATTGTAATATGTGATTATCAGATGATGTGTGTATCTTGGTGCCCCCTCCCCCCATAACTCCTCTCCCCTATACAATACACAAAAGTCTGCTCTTACCCAGTGACATGAGGGGCTGGTGATTCTCCATCATCACGTCCATGTACATATCCCTCTGTCCTTCTATATACTCCCCCTCCTGCATGGAGATAGATAGTGACATCCTGACACCTTATAGAAACCTGACACAAACACAATGATAGTCATCACCCACACACATCCCCTGGTGTTACTGTATAATGTCCCATTCCCAGCAGTCACCTCTCCAGTCATCACCCAGACACATCTCCTGGTTTTACTGTATAATGTCCCACTCCCAGCAGTCACCTCTCCAGTCATCACCCAGACACATCCCCTGGTGTTACTGTATAATATCCCACTCCCAGCAGTCACCTCTCGAGTCATCACCCAGACACAGCCCCTGGTGTTACTGTATAATGTCCCATTCCCAACAGTCACCTCTCCAGTCATCACCCAGGCACAGCCCCTGGTGTTACTGTATAATGTCCCACTCCCAGCAGTCACCTCTCCAGTCATCACCCAGACACAACCCCTGGTGTTACTGTATAATGCCCCGTTCCCAGCAGTCACCTCTCCAGTCATCACCCAGACACATCCCCTGGTGTTACTGTATAATGCCCCGTTCCCAGCAGTCACCTCTCCAGTCATCACCCAGACACATCCCCTGGTGTTACTGTATAATGTCCCGTTCCCAGCAGTCACCTCTCCAGTCATCACCCAGACACAACCCCTGGTGTTACTGTATAATGTCCCATCCCCAGCAGTCACCTCTCCAGTCATCACCCAGACACAGCCCCTGGTGTTACTGTATAAAGTCCCATTCCCAGCAGTCACCTCTCCAGTCATCACCCAGACACATCCCCTGGTGTTACTGTATAATATCCCACTCCCAGCAGTCACCTCTCCAGTCATCACCCAGACACAGCCCCTGGTGTTACTGTATAATGTCCCACTCCCAGCAGTCACCTCTCCAGTCATCACCCAGACACAGCCTCTGGTGTTACTGTATAATGTCCCACTCCCAGCAGTCACTTCTCCAGTCATCACCCAGACACAGCCCCTGGTGTTACTGTATAATGTCCCACTCCCAGCAGTCACCTCTCCAGTCATCACCCAGACACAGCCCCTGGTGTTACTGTATAATGTCCCACTCCCAGCAGTCACCTCTCCAGTCATCACCCAGACACAGCCCCTGGTGTTACTGTATAATGTCCCACTCCCAGCAGTCACTTCTCCAGTCATCACCCAGACACAGCCCCTGGTGTTACTGTATAATGTCCCACTCCCAGCAGTCACCTCTCCAGTCATCACCCAGACACAGCCCCTGGTGTTACTGTATAATGTCCCATTCCTAGCAGTCACCTCTCCAGTCATCACCCAGACACAGCCCCTGGTGTTACTGTATAATGTCCCATTCCTAGCAGTCACCTCTCCAGTCATCACCCAGACACAGCCTCTGGTGTTACTGTATAATGTCCCACTCCCAGCAGTCACTTCTCCAGTCATCACCCAGACACAGCCCCTGGTGTTACTGTATAATGTCCCACTCCCAGCAGTCACCTCTCCAGTCATCACCCAGACACAGCCCCTGGTGTTACTGTATAATGTCCCACTCCCAGCAGTCACCTCTCCAGTCATCACCCAGACACAGCCCCTGGTGTTACTGTATAATGTCCCACTCCCAGCAGTCACTTCTCCAGTCATCACCCAGACACAGCCCCTGGTGTTACTGTATAATGTCCCACTCCCAGCAGTCACCTCTCCAGTCATCACCCAGACACAGCCCCTGGTGTTACTGTATAATGTCCCATTCCTAGCAGTCACCTCTCCAGTCATCACCCAGACACAGCCCCTGGTGTTACTGTATAATGTCCCATTCCTAGCAGTCACCTCTCCAGTCATCACCCAGACACAGCCCCTGGTGTTACTGTATAATGTCCCGTTCCCAGCAGTCACCTCTCCAGTCATCACCCAGACACATCCCCTGGTGTTACTGTATAATGTCCCGTTCCCAGCAGTCACCTCTCCAGTCATCACCCAGACACAACCCCTGGTGTTACTGTATAATGTCCCATCCCCAGCAGTCACCTCTCCAGTCATCACCCAGACACAGCCCCTGGTGTTACTGTGTAATGTCCCATTCCCAGCAGTCACCTCTCCAAGACACATCCCCTGGTGTTACTGTATAATGTCCCGTTCCCAGCAGTCACCTCTCCAGTCATCACCCAGACACAGCCCCTGGTTTTACTGTATAATGTCCCACTCCCAGCAGCCACCTCTCCAGTCATCACCCAGACACTGCCCCTGGTGTTACTGTGTAATGTCCCATTCCCAGCAGTCACCTCTCCAGTCATCACCCAGACACATCCCCTGGTGTTAATGTATAATGTCCCATTCCCAGCAGTCACCTCTCCAGTCATCACCCAGACACAGCCCCTGGTGTTACAGTATAATGTCCCATTCCCAGCAGTCACCTCTCCAGTCAGCAGCTGAATGATCTTGTTGGTGAGTTCCAGGATCTTCTGGTCATTGTCTCTCTCATGTATCAGTGAGTGAAGTGGAGGCACTGTGATGGGGCTCTGGGTCCTGCTCAGTCCTCCTGATACATGGGGATGACACCAGGGCATCTCACACTCACCAGATGTCATCTTTAATACTCTGTAATCCTATGTAATGAGGGAGATACCAATGTAAAGGTAAATAAAAAATCCACATATATGGAGTATTTTAATGGGTTAAGTGTGCAATAAATACCATAGTGAAAACCCTACAGCTTGGTTCCTCTGCTTCCGGCCAGACCCCAAACATGAATCACCTGCTAGTTTGAACACAGTAGTGCAAACAGCCTGATGATGATGTAGTAAGAGCTGGTTGAAAAGAGAGGACTCAGAACAGCCGCCCACTGAATATGGTAGGAGCAGCAGCAGGAGAGGTTATTTATAGGACTGTCATACAATAGTTTCCATAAAAGAATCTCCCAGAGGCAGACTGCCACAAATAATACAACTGGTTACATTCATGATATACAAAACAGTTAAAGAAAGCCTCCTAAATGTGTCTGACAGGAGTCTTGCTGGTGCATCCCAGAGACCAGAGCCACATGGGATGGAGAAACCCTCACCAAAGTCAAGTCAATATTTTATTAATAGAGATACGAATGATATGATGAGCGATATAACAATGAAATTCCTGGACCTATCATCTCCCCAGTCAGGACCCTGTGATAGTAATAGAGAGAATAGTGATGTCACTGTGACACTACCAAACTCCCTCACCTCCCCAGTCAGGTCCCTGTGTTAGTAATAGAGATAATAGTGATGTCACTGTGACACTCCCAGACTCCCTCACCTCCCCAGTCAGGTCCCTGTGTTAGTAATAGAGATAATAGTGATGTCACTGTGACACTCCCAGACTCCCTCACCTCCCCAGTCAAGTCCCTGTGTTAGTAATAGAGATAATAGTGATGTCACTGACATTCTCAGAAGCCCTCAACCTCCCCAGTCAGGTTCCTGTGTTAGTAATAGAGATAATAGTGATGTCACTGTGACATTCTCAGAAACCCTCACCTCCCCAGTCAGGTCCCTGTGTTAGTAATAGAGATAATAGTGATGTCACTGTGACATTCTCAGAAACCCTCACCTCCCCAGTCAGGTCCCTGTGTTAGTAATAGAGATAATAGTGATGTCACTGTGACATTCTCAGAAACCCTCACCTCCCCAGTCAGGTCCCTGTGTTAGTAATAGAGATAATAGTGATGTCACTGTGACACTCCCAGACTCCCTCACCTCCCCAGTCAGGTCCCTGTATTAGTAATAGAGATAATAGTGATGTCACTGTGACACTCCCAGACTCCCTCAACTCCCCAGTCATGTCCCCGTGTTAGTAATAGAGATAATAGTGATGTCACTGTGACACTCACAGATCCCCTCACCTCCCCAGTCAGCAGGTATATGATCTCCAGGGTGAGATGTAATATCTTCTCAGTCATGTGACTCCTGTCCTGGTCCATGCTCATGTGACTTCTAGTAAGACTGGTTACTTCAGCTCAATTGTCTAGAAAAAATATAATAATTATAACAAACATCACAGAGTACATGTAACATACTCATATATGAAACACTGAGTGATCAGTAAGTCACCTCTTTTCCCCAGTCATAGAGCTCTGATCAGTGTTTCTCAGAGGTTCCTCTGATCCAGCTTCATGAGACTTCTGAAAGACCATCACACAAAGTGCCGTATTGCTGAGAGTTACATGAACATTACTCGTGGCTTAGACACAAATTTGGTGAAATATACTCCATGTAAAATTGTTGTGAATGCCTAAACTGGGTATTTGAGAAAAAATGTTGGTATCTACTATAACTTAATATGTAAATGTTTCTGCTGCACGGATACAAAAATTATCACACAGGCCAATATCACACACTTGTTACATAATAATCATTCTAAAGGTAACACCAATATAACACATCACTATACACAGGACACACACCTGATACACAGGTCACACTGATATCACACACCTGATACACACTGATCACTATACACAGGTCACACTGATATCACACACCTGATACACACTGATCACTATACACAGGCCACACACCTGATACACACTGATCACTATACACAGGCCACACACCTGATACACACTGATCACTATACACAGGTCACACTGACATCACACACCTGATACACAGTGATCATTATACACAGGTCACACTGATATCACACACCTGATACACACTGATATCACACACCTGATACACACTGATCACTATACACAGGTCACACTGATATCACACACCTGATACACACTGATCACTATACACAGGTCACACTGATATCACACACCTGATACACACTGATCACTATACACAGGTCACACTGATATCACACACCTGATACACACTGATCACTATACACAGGTCACACACCTGATACACACTGATCACTATACACAAGTCACACTATCACACACCTGATATATACTGATCACTAAATACGTACATAGCACAAGAATACATATCACATACATGTAAGTGTAAACTGTATATCACTACTGCATTGAGAGAAAAGACTAATTGGTCCTAATCAGGACAGAGAAAGAAGTGGAAAACAAAGGTTCACAACTGCACAAGTACATCAGAGCGCAGCTTCACAAAAAGACGACTCACAGGTCCTGAGTTGGCAGCCTCCTTATAGTACACGCCAAATACCTTCCTTATAGTACACGCCAAATACCTTCCTTATAGTACATGCCAAATACCTGAGACAGCTGCCGCAGAAGTAAGACGATGCAGGAATTTGGCCTTATAGGCAGAGGTAAAAGGAAAATGTCATATTTGAACCTGGTAAAAACAAAGGAAATGGCAAAAGAAGAAAATGGGCAAAAGACCACAGACATTGGACGGTGGGTGTAGGAGAAAGAGCTTTATGGACAGATGAGGTTTATAGTGTATAACTGAACGTGTAGAACTTGTGTGTGACAAATGATGCTGGAAGAGAGCTCAATGGCAGCCACATCCATGGGAAGAGCTGCAGAAGTCATGGGTACAAATTCTCCCTTTAATGATTTCTACTTTAATAATACTGGCTAACTCGCTCTAAGCGTGCCCACATCTCGCAGGCTATCATACTTCTGAGGAAGCCGCTGAGTGTTAAAGAGGCGGAGAAACGCGTAAAGAGACTGCACTCGATCACATAACCAGCTGGTTTATTTTTACTTATATCTCCCGGGAGAACTGTGAACTGTGGCCCTGATTCAGAGCCGAACGCTCTGACGGTCTTTTTTTTTTTATATGGAGCGGCCTCCTAATGCTAATGTGAGCGGCCAGGATGATGATCGCCATGGTCAAGACCATCGCGACCAACGGGCTTGCGACGAGACCCTTGTGGTAGGGTCTCGTGGCCGCAAGCCCCAGAGAGCTTTCGGCTCAAACAGACCCGAAAGCTCTCCCGCTGACATCACTTGTGATGTCAGTGGGGCCGCCCCCAAACGGTAGGTGTTCTCATGGGAACGCCTCCGTCTGGGCAGCCACCCCCCGGCCCGCCCCCCAAAGGGGGCGTGCTTTCACTCAACATCGACAGCACGCCCCCTTTGGTGCGAGACCCGGAGCGCTGGATTGCCCGTCGCTATCCGGGTCTCGCTCATGCGCACGACGGAGCTGGCTCCGTCGTGCACATGCGCTTTGGCCACCATCGACCCAGTTGCGAGCGCTCAGGGCTTGCGACCGGGTCTGAATCAGGCCCTGTGAGTACAGGCTCGTTTTCAAGTGAGCGGAGGATTGGATTTGGTCGGTCCTAATTATCCACAGATGTGGATTAAAGTCTGGTATGCATGCTGCTATAAAGGTTTTGCTGCATGTTGTTTAAAACTTTCTTACTAACCTTGCAAACTGCTATGAACAAATGACCGGGGGGGTCATTCAGACCCTGTCGTTAGCGCCGATGCGCTCAGACCGGGTCGATGGCCCCCCACAGAGCATGCGCACGCCGGCGCCGTCGTGCTCATGCGTGAGACTCGCTACGACCGACAGCGCCGGTCGTAGCGGGTCTCGATCCAAAGGGGGCAAGCTGTCGATGTTGATTGACAGCACGCCCCGTTTGGAAGGCGGGCCGGGGGGGTGGCAGTCCAAATGGAGGCGTGGGAACGCCTACCGTCTGGGGGAGGCCCCACTGACATCACTAGTGATGTCAGTGGAGAGCTTCCGGCTCAGACAGAGCCAGAAGCTCTCCGGGGCTTACGACAAGGGAGACCCTACCCTAGGGCGACCATCACCCGAGCGGTCGTTAGAGCTGTGGGTGTTAACCCACAGCCTAACGACCGCAACAGAGGCGGGCGGTCAGGATGCAAGTGGCCGCCCAGTTTCTGAGCGACCGCTTGCATCCTCCGACCGCCTCTGAATGAGGCCCCATATACCTTACAGGATATAAATCTGAATCATCCATCCGCTTACCTGTTGGAGTTCTGCTCTAAGATATACGAATACGGTTGTTTTGTTGATTGCTGGTATGCTTTATTACTAATATAAGCTGCTTATAAAAACAAGCCATATAAATGCTTTCTGTGCTTGGCTAACAATCTAAGTCATTTCTGCGTGCCAACCTGTGCTTGACTATTAATCTAAGCAATACTATAGCTGCCGCTGGCGCCTTGTGTATACCATATTTCCAATAGAGGGGACATAAGCGCACATATATTTGTGCCCAAGGATATACAGTACCTTTGCATCAATTGATGTCTGTTAGTATACAGATCTGGATATATATATATATTTTAAGATCTTAATAGTTTTCTCTGGGGGTTGTTAAAACACTGATTCAACCGGCCGGTTTTTTATTTTTATTTTTTTAATTGATGTTATATTTTGATTTTTTATAATATGTAATTTGTGCAATATTTAATTAATTCCATCTATATGTACCATATTAAATTATTCCTGATCTGATAGCGCCGTCTACCATTTGCCTATCTTTTATCTTCATATAGGTTTCAGAGCTTACACCTATACTTTGACAGCAGCTGTAGATTAAGGAATTTATTATTATTGATCTAATTATTAATTCATATATTGTCCTTGTATTGGGAATTGAGCGCTTGATCTTTTCTTGCTTGTATCACATAAGGCGATTAGAAGGCGCTAAGCAGCAGACGAGAATATAATACCCATCTCACCCCGGGCTCACCGGCTGCAAACAAAAATCAGCAAGTGTGGGGCTATACTAAAAGATGCATATGCACCCACTTACTCCCGGGACGAGCCGACTCACCCCCTAATTGAATCAACCCCTAGATGTATGGATTGGGTGTGAATCAAAGCTCTCTTTTAATCACTACCGGTAGCCATTTACAAATGTGCACATTTGCTAAATGAAACATTGATACCTCACTATGTACTATAGATGAGCGTCAGGTTCTCGACTAGATGGAGAGATCAGTTAACCTAGAAGCGGGATGACAGATGATGTTATTTTAGTACTAATGGTGGGTACATACTGGGCGATATTACTGAGCGACTGCACGATTACGACATCGTAATCGTGCAGTCGCTCAGTAATCGTGCACAAATCATGCACTTTTATGTCGGAAACGACCAGCGATGCGCACTCCCGCTGGTCGTTTCCGACATTGTCCATCTCCTGAACATGCAGCACAACCTGACGACCTCGTCAGGTTGCTGCATGTTGGGGAATGGGGGAGAGAGTCCGACGCTGAACGATATCGTTAATGATATCAATCAGCGGCTGTGCTCAATGTCATGAACGACATTGAGCACAGCCTGCCGGGGACACACTACACGATATCGCTCAGGGAGCATATCGTGTAGTGTGTACCCACCATAAGATACAGCTCCTGAGCATCACAGAGTGCGTGACATAAGAATATAGCTGCACCAGCATTGTCATTGATGACTGACGTGTAATACATTTGCGGTTAGGTTTATGAGCAGTTCATCTGAGCTATTTGGATAGGCATCGCACGTCTATGTGGAATACAAATACCTAGACATATTATAACAAAACTATGCTACTGAACTATTAGCTTAGAGGTATTCAATTTCTGGTACACATGTAATAGCGGGATGTAGTTAATAGACCAGCGGACGTAATGCCGCCGGTCTAAATCCCGACACTTCCTGCCTGACACGAGATTTTCTTTAATATTTTGCTCCCTTGTATGATGTCTACTTAAACAATTCTAATCATAATCTAATAAAAGTTACATTTTATACAGTATTCCAAGTGCACCACCCATAGACACCCTCTGCCTCCTCTGGTAACACCATTTGCATTTATGGCTTATTGTTATTGTAGTACCCCCTTCAATCAATTGTATGTGTAGACCGGACATCACACATTTATATTGTCGAAGTGACAGATTGTACACAATGACAAAATGCGGACGTGACATAATGTCAACACTGTGAATGTCGACAGTTGATCATTTACATAATTTTAGTTTTAGGGTTAGGCTGCGATAATGGTTACGGATTCTCAGCTCACCGATGCTTAATCAGCATGGTCGACTTTGCCGACTGTCCACATTCACATTTGATATGTCGATCTCCCATCCATTTCAACATATCGCCAGTCTGAACATCGATGCACTTTACCACACCCCATTTATCATAAAGGGGTACTGTACATCTAATATTTCAATTGTATATACCCAGTGCCCTCTGTGTCAAAAATCATAATACATCTGCGTCAGATCATCTAAATCAGGGGTGGGGAACCTTTATTCTGCCGAGGGCCATTTTGATATATATAACATCATTTGCGGGCCTGATGCAGGCCACGCCCCCTCCATGTGCGTCACACAGGGGCGGTGCCACAATGACTGGTGATTACAGCAATGCCCGGAGCATCCTCAAGATGCTCCGGGGAACTGTAAGGGCAGTGGTGTGACCGTCTGAAGCATCCTAAGGACGCTCCAGGCGGCACTGCTGCATAGATTCTGGCTGCAGGGTTCCATTCTAGGCAGCCTGCTATCCAGATGAGACTAACAGAAAAAAGCTCAGAGGGCCAGGCCAAATGATTCTGGGGGCCTTATATGGCCCCTGGGCCTGTTCCCCATCCCTGATCTAAATGGTTGGTGCCTACAACGCTGACAGGAGCAGGGAACATAAGGTTGAAGCAGGAGCAATGGAGGTGTCCAGGGTGCCCCTTTCAGTGATAGCGCTAAGAGGGGACCCCCTTCATTATCTGCAGTAGTTCTGCCACTGGTTACCATAGCGATGTGTGCTACATTCTCCTCTCTCCTGCCAACCAGGTTCTTTCGATAGGCATGTAATCCATCAATAAAATGCTGCCAGCAGGGCGGTGCTAGACACACGCAAGACATAGGGCGGAATTCAATTAGGCGCAGGGTTTACTCTGCAGTTAATTGAAAGTGCTGCACAATTCAATTAATTGCAGTAACCATGCGCACTAAGAGGGGTATTTAATATGGGAGCGAAAAGTCCGTGCTGGACTTTTCGCTCCACATCGGAGATTTTCCTGGGATAAAGTATCGGGCGCGCGCCCGCTTTATCCCCGTATTCAACATGAAACCTACGAAAACGGGAAGGTGCGAAGTGGGATGTGCGTAAAAAAACGAATTTTTCCTGGAATAAATTGTAGGACCCCCCTAAAGTTGTAAAAACATGGGGGATCACTATGGGTACCCGTTTTAGCCAGCAAATGAAAGTCAGGGATTTAAATAGCCGCAGCAGGTGTTTTTTCCCGACATTGAAGAAGTGTTGCAGAAGAGCACTTAGGTTATTTTTTTTCCTTTTTTTAAGTGGTCCCATCAAATTTGGGGTACATGAAAATGGGTACTAGCATATTTTGATGTCCCTAAAGTAAGTTTTAAAAAATTCTGCAACTATGCACCTGCCGCTATAAATCTATTCTAGAATACACCTGCCGCATACATGCAGAATAGCTCTGAACCTATTTCCCTATTGTTAAACACTTTTTTCCCATTTTTTTTTTTCACCCCAATTTTTAAATAAATTTTTTGGGGTGTCCCTATTTTTTTTGTAAACTTTTTTTGACACAGTTATTTTTAAAATGTCATTCCCAGGGATGCAGGCTATTTTTTTTAAGCCTGCACCCCTAAACCCCAATTCTGCACTTTTTTTCGCCACCTATTCAATGGTGAAAAGTTATCCCCGTTTTTTTTCAAAGACTTTTCGAACCTGTGAAAAGTCTTTGAAATTGAATACGGTGTAAAACCAAAACCTCCGAAAATGACGTCATTGGTGCAAAAGTTTTCGCTCCATATTGAATACCCCTATAAGCCTCAGAGGGTGGATTTGTTCTCGCAGCCTCAGGAGCTGCAAGGAAAAATAAAATCTGCATTAAAAATGCAGTCTCTGCATTTAACACGAGGGGAAACCCATAGATTCCAGCACTTTGCATCCTGGAAGCTATGGTTTAGCGTGTGTTATCCACTGGTTTACTGCACATGGACAATACAGATAAATTGATTAGCTCCGGGCACAAAACCCGCAGCTATACCCTGTGTCTAATTCCCTCTATAGGGTGGAACCTGACAAACAATGCGAATGGGATATTATTTCTGTTTTGCAAAATATAATATAACCATATATTATAGAACATATAGAACATGGAATGGATGCTTTAAAAAAGAGTGCTCTATGCCCAGTGCCACTGGGGAATAGTCCTGATGATAATCCAGGGAGACCGTCCATGTTGCACTGCAGAATATGTCAGGGGATAGGAACCAGTATATGGCAGAGGGTAATAAAGGTCCACAGTGACTCAGGCAATCCCAGCTCTGTATTGGGGTAAAGGTGCCTGACCCATTTATATAGCTAGTATGAGTTCTAGGTATCAGCAGCAGATTCCTGGCGTCACATAGAGACTAACTGTGTATCTTTATTACATGCATTTATTACATATGTCATTACCTGTCTATGAGGATACTTACCCCCCAGTCAGCCACTGCCAATGGCTCCTCTCACCCACAAAAGGACCGGTTAGACACCGTACTTCCGGGCTGTGCGTTCCACCTTACTTCCAGACTGTGCGTTCCACACACAGGAAGCACGGGGATGTTTTCATCAATTGCTTGCTCTGTCCTCGACGTCATTGTGTCCGGCAACAGAAGGTAATGGTATACTGCTATACATGTGGAGCAGCCTGTGGTGTCCTGTTGTTATTACACGGCGGGAGCAGCCTGTAGTGTCCTGTTATCATTGTACAGGGGGAGCAGCCTGTGGTGTCCTGTTATTAGTATTATACATAGAGAGAGCAGCCTGTAGTGTCCTATTATTATACAGGGGAGCAGCCTGTAATGTCCTGTTATTATTATTATACAGGGAGAGTAGCCTGTGGTGTCCGGTTAATAATATTATTATACAGGGGGAGCAGCCTGTAGTGTCCTGTTATTAATATTATACAGGGGTAGCATCCTGTGGTGTCCAGTTAATAATATTATACAGGGGGAGCAGCCTGTGGTGTTCTGTTATTAGTATTATACAGGGGGAGCAGCCTGTGGTGTCCTTTTATTATGCAGGAGGAGCAGCCTGTAGTGTCTGTTATTATTATACAGGGTGGAGCAGCCTCTGGTGTCCTGTCAGTATTATCATACAGGAGGAGCTGTCTGTTGTGTCCTATTATTATCATTATACAGGGGGAGCAGTCTGTGGTGTCCTGTTATTATTATACTGTTACTGTTATTAGTATTATACAGGGGGAGCAGCCTGTAATGTCCTGTTATTATTATTATACAGGGAGAGCAGCCTGTGGTGGGGGGGCCAAAATGACGTGATTATGTGGCCACGCCCCCGCTCCGCCCCATTACCGGGTAGTATTCCTGGCCACGCCCCCCAGCTTGTCCATCCTGGCTGCCCCCTCCTGTAGGGTGCTGCTAGAATGTCGGCAAGCATGAACAACATTAATGAGTGTCCAGGGAAAGGAATATTATATAATAGGTATAACATGTATGAATATATATACCAGATCATACATAAAAAGAGCTGGGGAAGGATGTGTGAGTAGGACACAGACAGGCGGTTAGGCACTTTCCCCGGCGGTTAAAGTTAGGAACCAGGAGGGAGGGTTAGGGTTAGGCAATTACCGGAGGGTTAGGCACCTACCCTGAAGGTTAGGGTTAGACACCAAGGGGAGGGTTAGGGTGAAGATTTTGGTTAGAAAACAAAAAAACATGTGTCGACCATATTTTTGTGTTGACCTTTTGACCCTGTCGACCATCTGTACCTATCGACCTTCTTACATGTAGACGTTTAGTGTGTCAACCTTTTGTCCCTGTCGACCTATTGACTGTCTAACATCTGGTGTCTATCTAGACTTTGTCGACCTTTTTGCTGTCGATCTATAGACCGGATCCCCAGACAGGCCATGTGACAAAGGGCTGCACTCTCTAAGCTTAGGCTGTCTGTCAAGGCATTCTGTTACCTTGGGCAATAGAGACTTTCAGTAACAACAAGTGGCAGTGACAGACCCCCGATCCTCAGAGTGTAAGTGATTATCCCCAGGACATGTCTCACCCTACCCTATGCTACATACACATGGCTGGCAGGCTGGTCATATGACACATATATGACACATATATCTGAGATGCAGTAGTTTGTGAATTCATAACTTGTGCAGAGTCACAAAGTGCCCAAGAATGATGAAGTTCTGTATTGCTTTTGTCTCTTCTGTTTTCTTCACTCTTCCACCACCCCTGTCTTACTGCCACCTCGGTGCAACTGCTAAACCATCTGTTGTGCCCTATGTTTCTTCAGCCATAGGGAACTGGGTTACCACTGGGTAAAAGCTGGTGAACTGGAATCGGTATGAAATACCGATGGACGAGATGCCGGCTGTCAGTATACTGACAGCGGCGTCCCGAAGGTTGGAATCCCTCCTTTTTTGTACCCTCATACTAAACCTACCCTGCATCCTAACCCTCCCGGTAAGTGCCTAAACCTAATCCTCCTACCTTAGTGCCTAACCCTCACCCTAACCTCCCCGCCGTGGTGCCTGAATCTAACCCCCCTGTCTGCCCCCCTGTCTGGAGCCTAACCCTTACCTCCCCCTCCTGCAGCCTCACCCTAAGTCCCCCCGGGGTGCCTAAACTTAACACTCCCCATCCCCCGCGGCTAATACTTACCTTGCCCCGGTTTCCTTACGATCGGATGCCAGCTGCCGGGATTCCGACATCGGCATCCCCAGTCATGTCTGGTTCCCGGCGCCGGTGTTCTCTCTGTGATCGAGATTCCAGCGCCTGGATTTCGACAGTCGGCATCTCGATCGTTAAGTGGTTACGTTTTCTTTCCCAGCAGCCTAGTTTCCCTCTCCTCAGCCACATGCATCCTCCAGTTAGGGATGGCCATCGGAGAGGTGTCCATTGATGGTTACCATCCTCAAGGATCACGTCTGTCTCACCGTGGGCCTCCATCAGTCTCACGGTGGATCATCAACTCATGAAAATCCACCTAAATCTAGTCTCAGGAGATGCCACAGTTGGGAACCCTATTAGATTCCAGGATCCAGCAGGTGTTCCTTCTTTTGACAAACTTCGGTCACAGATGATCGTTCTCACTGGAGAGGTCCGTCACTCCCTTTTGTGTTGGCTCCACCAATCCGACCTGGACAAGGGTTGCACCTTTTGGGTCCTGCTCACCACCGACGCAAGCCTTCGGGGTTGGGGGGGCGGTAACTTGTCATCAGACAGCTCAAGATGGGTGGAGGGTTCAGGGGAGCAGGCTACCAGTCAATATTCTGGAGTTCTACAGAGCTCTTTGCCTAGCTCTGCCACTCCACCAGTATTGACCTGTCCAGGTGCAGTCTGATAACGTGACACTCATCGTCTTCCTAAACCAAGGTGGCATTTGCAGTTACAGCGCCATAAGAGAGGTGAGTCGCATTCTTTAGTGGTCATAACGTCATCTTCCAGCTCTGTCGGCAGTCTACATTCCCTGGATCCAAAATTGGAAGGGGGACTTCCTAAGCCGCCAGGACATTCACTCGGGCGAGTGGGCCCTACACCTGGAACTCTTTCAGCTCCTGGTCCTCCACTGGGGCTTGATGGACATCAACATGATGGAGTCTCAGCACAACCACAAGCTACCTAAATGCTGCTTGCGCACCAAAAATCTGAAAGCTCTCCTGGTTGACGCCCTAACCATTCGGTGGACTTTCCCCCTCATGTACATCTTCCCTCCAATCTCACTTATTCCACGGGTCCACCGCAAGTTGAAGTTTGAGGGTGGCACAGTGATCATTGTGGCTCCAGATTGGCTGCGACAGACTTGATACGTGGATCTTTTAGGCCTCTCCATTGATGCTCCGCTGAATCTTCCTCTACAGTCGAATCTTTTATCTCACTTGTGGTTTGTACTTCCATCTGGATCTGGCTGGTCTCGCTTTGACAGTCATGAGAGCTAAAGGGTTTGGACGGTCAGTCACTTGTACCATGCATAATGCCCGGAAGCCAGCTTCTGCCTGGATTTGTCCCCAGTTTTGGAGGACCTACTTTAGCTGGTGTTCGACTCAAAGCTTCAACTCCAGATCTTTCTGGTTCTCGCGAGTCTTGTCTTTCTTGCAGAGCGGTCTGGATTTGTGCCTCCGCCTTTCCTCATTAAAAGTACAGGTTTCAGCCCGTGATGCCCTATTCCAGAAACAGATTGCGATGTTGCCAGGTGTACAGACTCTTTTGCAGGGTGTCCTCCATGTGCAGCCTCCGTTTGTTTCCCCGGTAACTCCGTGGAACTTATCTTTGTTTCTTCAGGCTCTCCCGTCATCCTTCTTTGGACACAGTAGAACTGCTGGCTTATGTGGAAAACAGTGTTCCTCCTCTCCATCGTATTAGCCCATAGAATATCTGAATTGAGTACCTTGTACTGTCGCTCACCTTTTCTTATTTTTCATTCGGAACACACTGTTCTCGGACACGATTGGGCTATCTCCTTAAGGTAGTTTCCAGATTTCACATCTACCAGGAGATTGTGGTTCCATCTCTCCAAGGACCGGATTCTTTGCCGGAGGAGGTCTCCTTGGATGTTGTGAGGGCCCTCCAGATTTATGTAGACAGGACAAGGGATTTCTGTATTCTCTCTCTGTCAAGTATCATCCTTACTCTCGGTGCTGGTGCCGTGCTGCTCTATCCTGGTGGGGTCCAGGTCTCAGGAGAGTGTGCTGTTGATGGGCTCCAAGTTTAGTAGTGGTCTCAGGGGCCAATCCTGCTGGCTCTGAACACTGGGCGCCGCCATGTTGGTCCTGGTCAGCTGATCAAATACCCCCCAATGGCAGCCAGGCTAATGTTCACCTGACCGCACCAGCCAATCACTGTGTGATCCAGGGTATAAATACCCCCCATTGACAACATTCCATTCCTGAACTTTGTCGCCGTTAGATATCCAAGGCTCCCACTCCCTGGCTAGCTGTCTGCTGCTCACTTGTCTATTCCAGTGGTGATCCTACTCCGGCTCCATCTTCTGCTATGGTCCGGTCCCACTCCAACTCCAGTCTGTGCTTTAAATCCGGTCCCAATCCAGCTCCAGTATGTGCTATACTCCAGTCCCAACCCAGCTCCAGTGGGTGACTGTTCTGTCCCAATCTGGCCTGAGGGCCTGATTCGTAAGCGGCCGCTCGTTCGTTCCGACCGATGTTTGCCCAACTGCGCATGGATCATAATACGCATGCGCCAATCAGTCATTGCGGCCGAAAATCGTTTGTTCGCTAAATAGCGAATGCCTGCTAATATGAGTGACAGGAGGAGGCGTATGTGGGTGGTAACAGGGGAAGGTGCTTGTAAATGGGGAGTGGAGATCCGAATGCAGGCGTGCTTAAAGGTCAAAACGGGCGTTTTATGGGTGTGCATAATTAATACAGCAGCGTCATTGACCACGTCACTGGGTTATTTTATAGTCAGAACTGCTCGCAAGATTGTGGTAGGAAAAACCAACCACAAGAATAGCGAGCAGTTCATACCCTGGTCGATGTACTCGATTAATCTAATAAATAGCGGACATGATGTAGGATGCGAGCGGCCAGGGGGCGTAGTTATCCAAAAAACGACCGCAAGTTTTGTTCGCACGTTCAGACATAGAGGCGTGAACAGACCGCAAAGAGCGAACGGTTCATTTGAATAGCCACCCCCTTTTCCTGAACGACCGTCCGCAAATTGCGTCCGGCTCTGAATCAGGCCCTGAGTCTGTGCTACTTTCTGGTCCCAATCCAGCCTCAATCAGTACTACGTTCCGGTCCCAATCCGGCCTCAGCCTGTGCTACGTTCCGGTCCCAATCCGGCCTCAATCTGTGCTACGTTCTTGTCCCAATGCGGCCTGAGTCTGTACTACGTCCCGGTCCCAAACCGGCCTCAGTCTGTGCTACGTTCCAGTCGTAATCCGGTCCCAGTTTGTGCTACGTTTCTGTACCAATCTGCCCCCAGTGTGTGCTACAGTCCGGTCCCAATACGGCCCTAGCCATTGATGATGGCAGTCAAATCTCTGCTGACTGACCAGTTAATTAATCTGAGATTATCTCAGAACTGGCCACTTACTATATCAATGACAGTGCATAACTAACGCTGTGTACTGACTAACTATGGTAGGTATGTTAATCTTAATCTCCATTAGTGAAGCTATGAGTGTAAATATGAATGCAATATGATGTAGGATTGGTTAGATATCACCTTTCTCTGAATCCCTATCTCCTAGTGATTTCCAAATCGCACCTAACCTTATTAACAACTTTAGATATTTTTACATGGTTTTGGAAGCTCACAGTTATCATAGAAATATTGATTTAATGTCAAAATTAGATAAAATATCATGAGGCTTTGATCTCTGCTTTTGTCTGAATTACATTTGGTAGACATCTTGTCTGGTTACCTCCCACTGTGTTGAACAGACAGGACTGCATCCTTTCTCTATTCATAGGCATACATACAAAAAAAGGGTTGTTTAACCTGGTACTGTCAGGTTAATTGGTTTTCCTGCTGACAGGATTACCAGTGTTACATATCTGACTACGTTACATGTGTACTCTGTGATGTTTATTATAGTTATTATATTTATTCCTAAACAATCCAGCTGTGAGGAACCAGAGGTTTTTTTACAAGTTGCAACGTACCGTATTCTCACTGATTCTCTCAGGATGGACAGGGATGGGAGTCAGAAGACTGAGAGGATATTACATCTCACCCTGGAGATCATCTACCGGCTCACCGGGGAGGTGAGAGGGTCTGGGAGTGTCACAGTGACATCACTTATATCTGGGAGTGTATGCAGAGATAGTTTATTTTCCAATACACAGGGTTACACTGTAGTAAAAAAGACATCCGGAGAGTGTGAGACACCCAGTAGCCATCCCCATGTGTCAGGAGGAATAAGCAGGACCCAGAGCCACATCACGGTGCCTCCACCTCACTCACTGATAGATGAGAGAGACAATGACCAGAAGATCCTGGAACTCGCCAACAAGATCATTCAGCTGCTGACTGGAGAGGTGACTGTTGGGAATGGGACATTATACAGTAACACCAGGGGCTGTGACTTGGTGATGACTATGTCATTGTGTGTGTCAGGTTCCTATTAGGATTCAGGATGTCACTATACATCTCTTCATGCAGGAGCAGGATTATATAGAGGAACAACGGGTTCTGTACGAGCATGTGATAATGGAGAATCAACGGCCCCTAACATCACTGGGTAAGAGACAACTTTTATATATTGTGAATAAATAATTCTGAGGGCTACATATATACACACATAATCTGATACATATAAACCATGTATTCAATCACTGGAGTAAATTAAATAAGCCGAGAGGGCGTGGAAAGGTCATAGCTCGATCTCGCTCCGGACTCGTGTATTTTTTTGTGTAGTGCAGATCCATGAGGCCGCCAACAACGATCCAGGAGCCCAGAGATACTGTAAGTGCGACATATAGTCACACTTATTCGGGCTGCAAGGGGACTAATTGAATTGACCCTACTGTGTATTTCTATAGATGGAACTAGGATGGATACCTCAGAGACTCATAGGACTGTACAGAGGAGAATTACAGGATCCCACAGGAGTTTTATGTAGATGGAATCTAGGAGCTCACCACATATAAACATACCAAGCTATTTATGATCTGTAGAACAGCTTTGTGCTCATTTACACTGTTAATATTCTGTTTAATCTCAATTCATTGGATGTTTTTGGTCTACTTATGGTATGTAGTGAAACATTCAGAGATTAGTATACACTGGCAGGGAATAGTTGTATATGGGGGTCCTTGTTCTTGTTAGTGTCATTCTAACACTGTTCAACTATTTCACCGCTTTCATTAGAGAAAGACGTGGCTTAATATAAATTAATATTATTCAACTGTCATTTTTTTAAGAGACGTTTGTGACTGATAATAACTCAGAAGATATGAAGGGAGAACAGAAGGTAGAAGATCTAGAGGGAATTGAAGAGATGTATTTGAGCAATAATAAGGCAGAAGATATAGATGAAGAAGAGACGTATTTGACCGATAATAAGGCAGAAGATACAGAGACAGAAGAAGGGACATATGTGACTGATATAAAGGCAGAATATATGGAGGGAGAAGAAAAGACGTATGTGACTGATAATAAGGCAGAAGATATAGAGGGAGAAGAAGAGATGTATCTGACTGATCTTAAGGTAGAAGATATGGAGGGAGAAGAAACTACATGTGTGAGGGGTGATCAACAGTGTAAGAAGGAGGCAATCCCTACAGATATCAGCACAGGTGAGTAATAATCACTTATTACAGAACAGAGTTGCATATTTTATTTGTTCTGTCACTACAACAGTCTCTTATTTTCCATCCTCCCATTATCTTTTTGTGTGCTGCCATGTGTGCCATTACCCATGATCCTTCTTCTTTAATCTTACCTGGGTAATTGATTCTTAATTTATATATACTAACACTGCAATACTGATTCCATTGCCTACATGTCCCAGCCAGTGTACAAGCGATACCAGTACTTATGTTATTACATGTACAATTACATGTTATGTATGTCTGACTTTGACATGAAGATGTGTGGTCACAGGTTATATGAGATAAGTTTTCGCCAGTCTAAACTTATCATACATATCACCTGTTTGTGCGCTCCCATTTATCGGGCAAACCAGTTTCAAACCCGGCTTTAACGCATTAGCCCGAATATTCTTGCTGAGCTGACAGGCGATAAGTATAGGTGAAAATGGAAATCTTTGTGTACTCAAATAAAAAGGTAAACTAATATAGGGTAACAGTATAGTAGTCTGTTAGTGGCCATAATCAAAGGGTTTGGGGGGTCTTAAATTGTGTCAAAAGGCTGTTAATACCATTTTCTATAACAGTGAAAAAATTATAGAAAGCAATTTTTATTTGCCAAAGTAAATGCGCTAGTTAAATTTGGGATACATAAAAATTGCTATTAGTATATTATTGTTTAATTAAAGGTACTTTTAAAAGTTTATTAAAAAAACACCTGTCTGCCTCTGGCAAGTTTTAAAACACCTGTCCCATCCATACAGCACCCCCAAATACCTGTCCCATCCATACAGCACCCCGAAATACCTGTCCTATCCATACAGCACTTATACCTGTCCCATCCATACAGCACCCCCAAATACCTGTCCCATCCATACAGCACTTATACCTGTCCCATCCATACAGCACTTATACCTGTCCCATCCATACAGCACCCCCAAATACCTGTCCCATCCATACAGGACTTATACCTGTCCCATCCATACAGCACCCCCAAATACCTGTCCCATCCATACAGGACTTATACCTGTCCCATCCATACAGCACCGCCAAATACCTGTCCCATCCATACAGGACTTATACCTGTCCCATCCATACAGCACCCCCAAATACCTGTCCTATCCATGCAGCACTTATACCTGTCCCATCCATACAGCACCCCCAAATACCTGTCCTATCCATACAGCACCCCCACATACCTGTCCCATCCATATAGCACCCCCATATACCTGTCCCACTACGTTAAATCCATTTTCCAGCACAAGTAAATGTGCTAGTTAAATTTGGCGTACATAAAAATTGCTATTAGTATATTTTTGTTCAATTAAAGGTATTTTTAAAAGTTTGAGAAAAAAAAAAAAACACCTGTCTGCCTCCTGCTAATTTTAAAACACCTGTCCCATCCATACATCACCCCCAAATACCTGTCCCATCAATATAGCACCCCCATATACCTGTCCCACTACTTTAAACCCACTTTCCAGCACTTTTTACTTTTTCATCCCAAAATGTACGTCATTATTGACCAAAATAAGCTAATTAAAAAAAAATGTTTTCCTAAATAATAATTATGGTGGATGTCCAAATGGTTTTCCCCAATTTCCAACATTTATACCCCAAAATAGGGGTTTTGCACAACTTAGCTGCGGGATCCCGAATACAGAATCGCGATAACGCCTATACAGTTCTCGTACCCACGAAAACCACAGCTAATTGGGTTGCCCAATAAGCATTTTCGACGAAAAGTTTTCACAAATGAAAACTTTTCGCAGAAAAACGGGTTATCGCAGCTACTTGAATTCCTCCCATAGTATCAGTACATACAGAGACATGGTTAAAACATATAGTAATTGACATGTTCATACAAGGTAAACAGGATTGGGGGATCTGAATTAGTGCAGGTTCCATTAACCTTTACATGTATTTGAACATGGAGAAGTTGGGGATCTGGGCAACATAAAGGGGTAAAAAAGTACCTGTCTATAATCTCTATGTTCTCTTTGTGACCTAGCAATGACAACTGAGTATTCCGCCAGAGAGGGCGCTATCGCCAACGTAGTAGGAGTCTCTACCCAGATCACAATGAGGCTGAGGGCCGAATGTCATGGGTTCGAAGCGACACATGGGACTTTTAATAAAGTTACAAATCATCTATATCCTCACTACTCAGCCACATTGTGATGACTTGGAAACTGGGACTGGTAGACGGTGTGAGGGATTGCTCAGTGTACGGCTCAGGAAGGGTTTTGTGAATCTATGTGATATATTCAATTGGGTGCGAAATTTAGTGAGGTAAAAAAAAATAGCGCCCAATTTTGGATTACCACAGGTATGTGTGCTCCTGATAACCACGGTGTCCAATTAAAAAAAAAAAATGGTCGCAGGGTTTTCAGAGCTGAAATTAACACGGCACGTGCAAAAAAAAGATACTTACGTGTCTGGTGGTCTCCGTGGCTCCCGGTGTCCTTCCCTCCATCTTGTCACTGAGGAGGGGGATGCCTTGTCCAGGAGGCTGTTGGGAGGCTCCAGGGCTGCTAGGAGATATAGTTCTCCCAGCGCCCGTTACCGGAAGGGGGGACACACACATCGGGGGTCACTCACACACACACACATTCACTCATACACACAAACACTGACATACTCACTGCTGCTGCAGGAGACCGGGTCCTGATGCTGGAGGAAGAAGACACCACTTCGGAATGTGAGTAATTAAGGACTAATTATATTGGAAACTTCCAATTGCTAAATTAGTCCCCAGGCTTTGAGCCGGGGTCCCAAAACAAGGTCTGCTGAAATTTCCTAATTTTAACAATTTTAGGAAAAATCAGGCTGGCTCTGGAGGTGCGAGGAAAAAGACCTCCCAGCGCTCAAAACTAAAAAACCCTGCACCTAACTGAATAGCAAACATTTTTGCTATTGTCGCACCTAATTGAATAGGTATGCAATCGAGAAGCCGGCTGACGTAAGCCCGACAGCCGGCTTCCCGACTGCTTTATCCCGGCGAGGGTTAAATGACAGGCGTCTAATTCTAGACGCCTGTCATTTTACCGACGCTGGGAGACCGGCGCCCGGCATCCCAATCAAAGGGATGCCGGGCGCCGCTGCGGACAGCCGCGGGAGGGGGGAGGGTTAGGTTTAGGGCTCCCGCTGGGGACTTAGGGTTAGGCACCCCCACCGGGAGGTTACGGTTAGGCACCCCCGGGGGAAAGGTTTGAGTTAGGCACCCCCCGGGGGACTTAGGTTTAGGCGGCGGGGAAGGGGGGATTAGGGTTAGGCACTGGGGGGAAGGTTAGGTTTAGGCACCCCTAAGTAGGATTAGGGTTAGGTTAGTTCATACTTACCTGCAGACGAACGGGATTTTCAGCTGTGTCGGCCTGCCGCTGTCAGGCGGTAATTCGTATGTATTCCATTGAATATGCCTCTATGGATTCATAAGACTTTATTATTATTATTATTATTGTTTATTTATATGGCGCCACAAGTGTTCCGCAGCGCCTTACAAGGTACATATCCAAAAAGTGACTTACAGTAAAATACAATACAATGAAGGACAAGGACATGGATAATACACATTGATACATAGGTGGCCATAACACCCAATTAAGCAACAAAGCATAGGCACCAAGTGTTAGGTGTCCTAGTGGTGAGTAAGAAGTAGATGAACATAAAGTAAGGAGAAGCACAAGAGGGTAGAGGACTTGGATCTTTTCTATTGAGAGTCTCTAACCCCCTGTATAATCGGATATCCACTAGAAGGTCTTGCTTCAGTAGCATGAATCATGTTATATGGAGGCTCTAATATGGCAACAAAAGAGGAAATCATGGCCTTAGGCTTGTTAGCATTTTCCATGGTATAGGACGTTATCACCCGGCACTTTGTTTGAAAAAAGTAGACTTGTGATGGTGCCCTCCAAGTGTGTAGATGCTAGAATGGGGTAAGATCGGGTATGTTATTTCCAATGTGCAGTGTAGAGATACGTATAGAGATATTGGGATATACAGTATTGCCAGTTATGCTTCTGTTTGATGTACTGTTAAAATTCTGCCGCACACTCAATAGCAGGTTAATTTCACTTTTACTCACAGGAACTGAATAATTGGTTTCTGTGACTTTAAGGGGTATATTTACTAAAGTGCGGGTTTATAGAAGTGGAGATGTTGCTCACGGCAACCAATCAGATTCTAGCTATTATCTTCTAGAAGGTGCTAGTTAAATAAGTAGAATCTGATTGGTTGCTATGGGCAAAATCTCCACACAGATCAATAGAATACCACTCAGGAGAGGATGTTTGGTGGAGCTGAGAAGAATGTATATTTCTGAGGACATCATGTGACCAGGAAACCAGGCTTATTATATGGGGCCGCATGTTGATTACTTAGTGTTCACATGCAAGAGCAATCAGTGTCTGAAGCTGAATATTGAAGGTAAACATCAGTATAACTAACTTGAAACGTTAGTTACAAAACATGAATACGTTTCCTTCAGCTTTGTAAGAGGTTTAATTTTTAGATACCATAAGGTATATGAGAATTCTGGACATCTAACCAATACCTAAATCTCCAATGATGGCCATTAAATAAAATAGCTCATCTTATAAATGGTAACTAACGTTACACATTTTCTCTGTAACTAGTCTTCTGCTGCTATTGTTACATGTGTAGTTAAGTCAATATAATAGGCTACATAAATGTTATTATCTCCTACTTTGTCCTCTTTTATAACCAACTAGGGGTAAAGCACTTTGGGCCTGATTCAGAGCCGTTCGCTATTTGCCGTCGTTCATTCAAAAACAAGGGGTGGCTATTCAAATGATCCGTTCGCAAATTGCAGTTTGTTCACACCTCTAAGTCTGAACGAGCGAGCAAAACATACGCTCGTTTATTTGTTAAAAACGCCCCCTGGCCGCTCGCACCATACGTCATGTCCGCTATTTATTAGATTAATCGAGTACATCGACCAGCGTATGAACTGCTCGCTATTCTTGTGGTTGGTTTTTGCTACCACAATCTTGCGAGCAGTTCTGGCTATAAAATAACCCAGTGACGTGGTCAATGACGCTGCTGTATTAATTATGCACACCCATAAAACGCCCGTTTTGACCTTTAAGCACGCCTGCGTTCTGATCTCCACTCCCCGTTTTCAAGCACCTTCCCCTGTTACCACCCACATACGCCTCATTCTGTCACTCAAAATAGCAGGCATTCGCTATATTGCGAGAACATGAATTTCGGCCGCACTGACTGGTTCGCGCATGCGTATAACGATCCGTACGCATGCGCAGATGTGCGAACATCGCTCGGAACGAGCGTACTGCCGCTAGCGAGTGGCTCTGAATGAGGGCCTTTGAGTGTGAACATACAACAGGCTCTAGAAAACTGTAGTTAATGTTTTATATTTATTAAGAAATTGTAAAATATTAAAATATACAAAAGGTGGAAGCATTGGCAGGATGATGATCATTTGAGGGCAAGGGACGGAGACCCCTTTGGATCCTTTATTTTGTGGTTTAATATTTTTTTGTATGCAATGACAGAGCAAGTAATAGAGGACCTCATACATGAAACATATACTCTTGTTGCATTTAACAGATATACCCAGTGCTGTATGTATAAGGTATTGGCGCTGTGGTGTGAGATGCCTGCGTTTCCCACAGATCGGCTCCTAGGATGACACTGCTCTGTGGCAGACTGTGTGCTGGGGTCCGTGCTGCATCGATGGGAGGAGGCGTGGTCAGTGTGACCATTAGTGGAGGGGGAAGGGCTTATAAAAGTCATCGCCCAGTACGTTTTGACAGTTATATAGTAGTATAATATCTTGGTTATTTTTAACCTTTACATTACAAAAGCATCTAATTTTATGCAGGCTAATAGATGCAAAACGTCCACATTTTCATTTATATTGGCCTAATTGTATTTATTTTTTAAAGTGCTAAAAATTAGAAAACCAGCAGCCCAGCGTATGAGAGAATACAGAGCAAGAATGGATCCAGAAAGAAAGAGAGCTTATAACGATAAAATGAAAAACATGATGCAGAATTTTCGTCAGAAGAAACAGTTATCAGCTTCCGAAAAGCAAAAAATCCGTGAAGCTACAAAGTTGAGAGTGCAAAGGTATATTAGTATGTTATGTGCCTATGTAATAGAAATCAAAACATTAAGCCATGTTATATTCTTTATTGTGAACAGCGCTTTGTATTTATTGGTACAGGTACAGGCAACGAAAAAAAGAAAAAGTTTCACATGTCTCTACACCTCAAACAGCAGGTCCATCCTAGCCCTCAGCTGCTTACAAGAGTAAATCAACACTTGGAAAAGCAGTGAACTGTTTGCAGAGAGCCCTCCCAAATAGTCCAAGGAAGAAGGTTGCATAGGTTAAAAAACTAGCATTACAATTTGGATTCTTGCCTCAAGATACAAAGCAACAAAAAGTTCCTGGTTCTGGAGGGATCAATTGATGAAACGGTCTTGCAAGAAGGAAAGATTACTTTACTGCAGAGATGACATATGACTACAACTCCCAGGTAAAAAGTATTCCATCACCGTAACTAATGAAAATGGTGTTAAAATGAAAAAGCAGAAGCGCCTTATTCTAATGAACACGTCGGAAGTTTTTGAACTATTCAACAGTGAGTTTCCAAATGCTAAAATTGGATTTACAAAATTTACAATGATCCGACCAGAAGATAAAGTACTATAGTTCCTTCTGATGAAGCTGATGAAAGCCCTGCTGGCAGGTGGGGAAACACGTTAAGGATACACTTTGTTGCATACCATTGGCACACCAGCCGGATTACCCTTTTGGGAATTGGCAATGGGACTATATTATCGGACGCACAGAGCACGGAGAGAGTGAGCGTTGTGCAGCATCTCCAGTATATACAAACAACCAAGGCTTATGGATCATAACCATGTGATTTAAACATTGCCAAATGGCTACATAAAACACATTTGCCTGGCCAGGAGTGTGAACCAATCAAGACTAAATACCATTGGGCCCAGTCACAAAATATCATGTGAGTATATGGAATATTGATAAAAAATACTATTTTATTATAGTCTGTCTTCTGAACGCTTAAGCCTAATATACTAATTTATAAAAAAAAGATTTATGACCATAAAATCCTGCAGACATACAGATCACTAATACCCATTTTCCACCAAAAACCTGTGTCTGACCTGGGTTTTCGGACATGGTTCCAATCTAGGTCAGACCCCGTTTACACTGAACTCAAGTCTGCCCTGCTAAACTTGTGAGGTCATAAAAAATCGGAGGTGACTGCTCCAGAACCACAAAACAGCTAATTTTAGGCATGTCCCAGGTCAGATAACCCAGGTTGCACATTCTGAGTCCGACCCTGGTAGCTACCTGGGTTGGATTCCTGGGTCACCCGGATTATTTTTCAGGGACCCTTTTCCACTGAGCTTCGACCCAGGTAGACCGGACAATAACCCAGGTTATTGCAGTAGTGGAAAACGGGGTATAATTAGTCTGTGGCAGAAATCAAATTGGTGATCATCATTAGTTATTTATTTTATGTGTTATTAAAAACCGCCCGATATTATGAAATTTGCTCAATGTATAATTTTTATATAACTTTTTATTACTGATATTAAATGTGAGTTCTTTTTCCTAGCGCTGCCTTTCTTGTTTTATTAAGATATAGTACTAGCAGGAAACAAGAACAAGTAGGTCTGTTGCTGTCCTTACTGTGATCACCTGAAGCTACTATAGAACGCTTGCCCATGGACACAAAATGTTGAGAAACCCAAATCGGTTTGTAAGATGATCAAAGCAACTGTATATTCAATAGATAATATAAATTGTAGGAAGAGATCATGTGACTCCTGCTATGACCAAACTTTTAAACTTCTCAATGATGAAGTTGAGAAAGCCCCACTGACCCTCCTGTGCAAGCAATGCAATGGCAAAATGGAAGCTTGGTGGACCAAGCTTTCACAATAGCGATGATCTCCAGCCAATTGCAGAAATTTCTACTCATTCATATAACATAAGCAGGCAAGCTTCAGTACTGAGGGTTCAAAAAAGAAAATATTAAAGAGGGTACAGTAATTTTATTGACCGACCTCTCTGACAATGATGCCATTCAGTATCAAAACAAAGTCATGGCAGCTCATTGGGCTCATTCTGATGATGTAACAGTAACAATGTATGCAGCTGTTCAGAATTTCCAGAAGTAAATTTTAAAGAAAAATATATTGCCATTATGTTGGCTGCAAACTCACACACCACTACAGAAGGAGCACTGTATAACCATCTACTCTTGAAAGAACTGAGGGCCTGATTCAGAGCCGGAGGCTCTGACCAGAGCGCTCGCTCTGAATCAGTGCCCTCCTCCCTAAAAATGGAGCGGCCTTTTGGACGCTCGCATAGCTGTGGGTTACCACCCACAGCTTATGCGAGCGTCCATGATGATGGTCGCGATGGTCAAAGACCATCGCGACCATCGGGCTTTTGACGAGACCCTGCGGTAGGGTCCCACTTCCGCAGGCCCAGGAGTGATTTTGGCTCTATCAGAGCCAAAATCACTCCCACTGACATCACTACTGTCAGTGGGTCCGGACTCAGATGGTAGGCGTTCCCATGGGAACGCCTCCGTCTGGCAGCCACGCCCCCGGCACGCCCACCAAAGGGGGCGTGCTGTCAGTCACCATCGACAGCACGCCCCCTTTGGTGCGAGACCCCAAGCGACGTATTTCTCGTCGCTCGCCGGGTCTCGCGCATGCGCCAAACATCGACCCGCTTGCGAGCGAACTTCCCTCGCGAGCGGGTCTGAATGACCCCCTGAGAAGGTTTACTGAAGAAGAAATAACACATCTAGAAATATGGACTGATGGTGCATCCCAACATTCCAAAAACAGAAAAGCAATGTCATATCTGTTAGTCTTCATTCTAGCACCCAGCACCTGACACAACCCGTGCAGTACCTCTTTCCTGCCTGAGGTGTCACTCTCTGCTTTGGTGCTTCTAGCACACTCTAGTCTGTATCGTAGCAGTTTGTTGCATGAGCTGAGTGTGCTAGAAGTACCAGTGAGCCACTCCCCAGACAGAAAAGAGGAACTGCACTGGTTGAGACAGGTTCTAGAATGAACACTATGGGCGGAATTCAATTGATTACGCGGTCCGGATCTCCCGTCTAAAGTGACAGGATATCGCGGGCCGCTATTCAATTGCCGCCATTCTTCACGCTGATCGCGCCCATAGAGGTCAGGTTTAGCCGCGTAAAGCAGCTAAACCCGACCAAAGTGCTGGGCACGATCGCGAAAAGTGATGTTTGGGCGCCCAAACATGTCACTTTTCGCATATTTCAGCTCTCATCCCCCTGGGGCTGCGAGCTGAAATGTAGCGCTTGGCAGCTGATCGCGCCCGACAGGAGCAAGAATAGAATAGCTCCGTTGGGCGCGATAGGGGATTAAAACAATTGAATTCCGCCCTATCTGTTTCCAGGCGGCCGAGCACATTTCAGTTTGATGGAATTATCATGAATCATATCACGGTAAAAGCCCCCATGATGGCATTGGTGACACATTTAAAGAGGCATTTTTAAAGAGGAAAGGGTAAAGCTGTAGTGGAAAATTACAAAGAATTTCAGGTTTCAACCGAGTGACTATACCTACTTTACAGATTGATATCATTCTGATTGCCAATAGCAACATATGCTGATTACCATCAAAGCTGTACATAGAGTTTAAAACATCTATCTTTTTTCCTATGATACATTGGAAACAGTATGTGTTTAGATTATTAATGTAACATTTAATTTCTTTTTTCATTCACTGTGCAATGTTTATATATGTTTTTAGAGTTGAACTGCAGTTAATTTTTTCATATGTTCAATAAAATAATATATTTATAATTTTCACAGCCTATGTTTTTATATAGTGATTAGCACAGACAGTATTAGTGTTGTGTACTTTGGCAAAGGCACGTGAATTGCGTGGCACACATTATTTCTCTGATTTGCCATGTAATATTGAGTTTTGTTAGACGTTTATGGTTATATTGCACAGAATATGTTACAGGAGCGTATCCAAGAAAAAATGACACGGAGGTCACCATGACTGACGTGTGTGGCTTACTGTGAGGGACTGTGGCCCGTGTGCTTGCTGTGAATAAACGGTCTGTCTATATAGTTAATTGTGTAAAATATCATAGCATATGATCTATAGTTGTACTATTATCTACCTGATATAGGATATAGTGACTCCGTAAATGACGAAGCCGTGGAGCTAACAAATCTTGGTATGGTGAATATAATAGTGGGGGGGGGTCTCCAGACCAAAACCCACAGTCCAGTATCTCACCTGTCCCAGTGGACTCAAAGCTCCAAAGACTCCCTAGGAACCAACTGCTCCTGCGACTTCCAGACGAATGGAACAAGTAGGTGTGATGTTGGTCACACCTACTTCATCCCCCATCTCTCTCCAGCTGCCCTCTCACTCCTCCTGTGTAACCACAGTGGTCTCATTCCTATTGTGACTCCAGCAGACTCATTCCAACCCCCAGCACCCCTGCATTTCTACAGCAGGCCTCGTCCTCCTCCGTTTCTCTGGCTCCAGCTTCCCCATGTGTCACTTTAGTCCCACAATGACACTACAGCCCCCCATATATCACTCCTGCTCCCTGTCAAGTTTAGTTCCCCCATATAACACTTCTGCTCCCTCCTGTATCAGAGTCTAGCCCCCTCCCCATTACACCCATAATACCACACTGGCTGCATTTTCTTTGTCTGTAAAATCTCCCTAAAACTGGGAGTGTCTGTAAACTACTTGCTACTGTACTGTACAAGTGTATTGAACAGTGTTGGAATACACTTAAGTGGCAAATAGTTTGAAAACTCTCCCTCATGTTCTCAATTTGAGCTCTCACAGAGATTGGATTACACACTGCAGGGAGCCGACAGGCAGCTGCTCAGCTGTCATCAACCCCAGTGACTCCTGTAACATTTTACAGCACTGAGCCGGGACTGAAAATGAATGCCCCCCAGCTTGGGCGCACCCTGCACCCATTGTTCATACCAGGGCCGTAGGGAGGGTGGTGCGGCCGGTGCCTCCGCATAGGGCGGAAGCCTGGAAGGTCACCGGCCGCTACCTGCTGGGTGCCGGAGGTCTGCAGGAAGAGACCTCCTGAAGTGCTACGCGGCAGAGTAGAGCAACGCTAAAGAAGTCCCCGCCCTCCACCCGATGGCTGCTCGAAAAGGTATGCACTCTCAGGGCAGGAGGGGGGGGCGAGATGAGCGGGAGTGCAGCACAGAGCGCACTGCCGTCCTGCTACGGCGCTAGTTAATACATGCTCCCCATTTTTTCTGCAGCAGAGCCAGCACTTACCTGAGCCTCTAATGCTCTGTGCTCAATGTGACATGTAGCTAATAGGGATGCAGCCTGTGTCTACACTGGGTGGGCTGTCCTGCTCCTCTGCTCAGGGCAGCCTGCCTGGCTCCTCTTCACGTCTAAGGTGTGTGACGTGACATCACATTCACGCCTTGTTATAAATTATAATCGGGAACAAGGAAGCAGCAGCGAGCAGACTCTGCTGGCTTCCCATGGGGCTGCAAGTAAAAATGTATTTATATTATATCACACCTCTATTAAACTTTTTGTAATCTTTGCTGCGCTGACTTAATAGACACACTGCTCAATATCTAAAAAAAAAAAGTGCCCGATAACGACAGGGGGGCATGTGCTTTGGTGCCCCCCCCCCCCTGAATCCGGAGGACACGGTTGCACTTATGCTTGTCCACACATTTTATGATTGTAGCCACAATCACTGGTTCTGCCTATGACATTGACTATAAATAACTTGATTTAGTCCTGGATTACCAACCTGTGGCACCGCTGAAAGTGCCCAATGGCTCACCAGGCTGCCACAGCAGCCAGTTTGGGAACCACTGCTTATATGTTGCTGCGAGGAACAGCTCTCTAGTCACCTCATAGAGGAGAGTTCATCACCTGAAATGTAATTTCACTAACGTTTGAGTAAGCATCATTATAAGGGAGGTTTATGGAGGTGGAAGGCAATATGGGAGGACTCTGATTTGCTGATTACAGTCTGCATATGGGGGTGTCAAAGTATGGTCAATGTGTGAAAAGGGTTTTGGGGGAAAAACAATATTTATCAGAGAGGATTCTCACTCTCTGTATTGTATATGGGCCCCAGAATGGTGTCTGTGTGTTTGGCAGCTGCTAGTAAGCTCCCTCTCTCATACGGCGGTCACTGGGATACTCCCTTCCTACCCCTCTCTCATACGGCGGTCACTGGGATACTCCCTTCCTACCCCTCTCTCATACGGCAGTCACTGAGATACTCCCTTCCTACCCCTCTCTCATACGGCAGTCACTGAGATACTCCCTTCCTACCCCTCTCTCATACGGCGGTCACTGGGATACTCCCTTCCTACCCCTCTCTCACACGGCGGTCACTGGGATACTCCCTTCCTACCCCTCTCTCATATGGCGGTCACTGGGATACTCCATTCCTACCCCTCTCTCATACGGTGGTCACTGGGATACTCCATTCCTACCCCTCTCATACGGCGGTCACTGGGATACTCCCTTCCTACCCCTCTCATACGGCGTTCACTGGGATACTCCCTTCCTACCCCTCTCTCATACGGCGGTCACTGGGATACTCCCTTCCTACCCCTCTCTCATATGGCGGTCACTGGGATACTCCATTCCTACCCCTCTCTCATACGGCAGTCACTGGGATACTCCATTCCTACCCCTCTCTCATACGGCAGTCACTGGGATACTCCCTTCCTACCCCTCTCTTACGGCGGTCACTGGTATACTCCCTTCCTACCCCTCACTCATATGGCGGTCACTGGGATACTCCCTTCCTACCCCTCTCTCATATGGCGGTCACTGGGATACTCCCTTCCTACCCCTCATACGGCGGTCACTGGTATACTCCCTTCCTACCCCTCACTCATACGGCGGTCACTGGGATACTCCCTTCCTACCCCTCTCATATGGCGGTCACTGGGATACTCCCTTCCAACCCCTCTCTCATACGGCGGTCACTGGGATACTCCCTTCCTACCCCTCTCTCATACGGCGTTCACTGGGATACTCCCTTCCAACCCCTCTTACGGCGGTCACTGGTATACTCCCTTCCTACCCTCACTCATACGGCGGTCACTGGGATACTCCCTTCCTACCCCTCTCTCATATGGCGGTCACTGGGATACTCCCTTCGTACCCCTCTCTCATATGGCGGTCACTGGGATACTCCCTTCCTACCCCTCTCTCATACGGCGTTCACTGGGATACTCCCTTCCAACCCCTCTCTTACGGCGGTCACTGGTATACTCCCTTCCTACCCCTCACTCATACGGCGGTCACTGGGATACTCCCTTCCAACCCCTCTCTCATACGGCGGTCACTGGGATACTCCCTTCCTACCCCTCTCTCATATGGCGGTCACTGGGATACTCCCTTCCTACCCCTCTCATACGGCGGTCACTGGGATACTCCCTTCCTACCCCTCTCTCATACGGCGGTCACTGGGATACTCCCTTCCTACCCCTCTTACGGCGGTCACTGGTATACTCCCTTCCTACCCCTCACTCATACGGCGGTCACTGGGATACTCCCTTCCTACCCCTCTCTCATATGGCGGTCACTGGGATACTCCCTTCGTACCCCTCTCTCATATGGCGGTCACTGGGATACTCCCTTCCTACCCCTCATACGGCGGTCACTGGGATACTCCCTTCCAACCCCTCTCATACGGCGGTCACTGGGATACTCCCTTCCTACCCCTCTCATACGGCAGTCACTGGGATACTCCCTTCCTACCCCTCTCATACGGCGGTCACTGGGATACTCCCTTCCTACCCCTCTCATACGGCGGTCACTGGGATACTCCCTTCCTACCCCTCTCATACGGCGGTCACTGGGATACTCCCTTCCTACCCCTCTCTCATACGGCGGTCACTGGGATACTCCCTTCCAACCCCTCTCTCATACGGCGGTCACTGGGATACTCCCTTCCTACCCCTCATACGGCGTTCACTGGGATACTCCCTTCCAACCCCTCTCTTACGGCGGTCACTGGTATACTCCCTTCCTACCCCTCACTCATACGGCGGTCACTGGGATACTCCCTTCCTACCCCTCTCTCATATGGCGGTCACTGGGATACTCCCTTCCTACCCCTCTCATACGGCGGTCACTGGGATACTCCCTTCCAACCCCTCTCTCATACGGCGGTCACTGGGATACTCCCTTCCTACATTTTCATTCTTTTCCCCTTTGCTTAACTTGTCTTAAGAAACACAAATAGACAATTACAGATTTGATTTGTATAATATCCATATGTGCCCAATACTGTTATTTCATCTACTTTATTATTAAATGAAAACATGTATAAAGGGTATAAATGCAGACTGGGAGCACATACTAATATAGATACAATTATGTTACTATCTCAGCTAGATGTTATACAAATCGCACGCTCTCTATGCCTGTGGTATACATTTTTTTAAAAATGGTCGCAGTTTTCAGAGCTGAAAACCCTGCGGCACGTGAAAAAAAATTATACGTATTTGCAGCTCCATACTTTGGAGCTGACATACTTACCCAGCTGCTGAAGACCCGGCTCCCAATGCTGGATGCAGAAGACACCGCTTCGGAAGGTGAGTAATTAAGCACTAATTAAGCTAATTGGAAACTTTCAATTGCTTAATTAGTCATCAGGGAGGGTGCCGCCGGGGTCCCAGAGCAAGTCCTGCTGCTTTTTCCTAAAATTAATGATTTTAGGAAAATTCACACTTGCTCTGGAGGTGCGATAAAAAAATCTCCCGGGTCTCAAAATAGCAAAAACCCTGCACCTAATTGAATATAAAAAATCCTGCACCTTCAGGAAAAACCTCACATGTACGGGATTTTTGCTATTCTTGCACCCAATTGAATATGCCCCTAAAGCTGGGTACACACCTAAAGATTTTCTGTCCAATCATCCAACTAGTTGATTAGTTGGAATGAAAATCTGGTAACATACGGGATGATCAGCAATTTGCTCCTAAATGCCAGAAAACAGATGAAAATGGCCGTTAGACAAGTGTGTTAAATGTTTGCTCTAAACAGTTTGTTCAAACAACAGTTTTTGTCCATTTTCCGGCGTTTGGGAGCAAATTGCTGATTGACATTTGCTTTCATACCTTACCAGATTTTCATTCCAACCAATCAACTAGTTGGAGGATTGCAAAGAAAATCTTTACGTGTGTACCCAGCCTAAGAATATATAAAATAATGGACACAATGTAACAATAGTTTGGTTCTGATATCCAGCATAAGTGTAACAGAGTAATAATATAAGATGACCACAAGCTTCTCACTTCATAGGGAAGGAAACCATCAGATATAATTGGGACATCTGTGTAACTTACTGTCTAACCACAGCTACCGTACATATACTACAGAGCATCACATTCATTTCTACATCGGATTGCTATGTATAAGGGGTTCAAGGATTAATAACACATCACTGAAGACTTTAACTTCTGGTCATTGCAAAGTTTTTTTTATTGTGGTTACATGTGTTTTTAATTGTAATAAACATACTTCACAAAAATATAATTTTCTTAATTTTAGTGCAACAATTTAACCCTATTAACTGCTGCATCTGAACGATCAGGAACGTTGGTGGATCTACACAGGTTCTGCCTCAGATTAAAGATTGATCTTCATTTAAGGATTACAGACAAAGAAAAGGATTATTGAACTGAAAACTTAATATTAATATATACATACAATTTGAATCCTTTTGTATACACAATTGTCTTCCTATTGGCACCCAGCCCGACTATCTTAACATTTAAACCAGATTATTTTCTTTTCTGTAGCAAATTTCACAATATCATTTTCCCTATGTAATGATTTGATAAGTATATGGACAACAATGGGATTCCTGTGCAAGCATATTACTAAGGTTCCTAGTAGTATATAGTAACAGATTGCAGAACAAATGTGGAACATCTCATACCATTATTACACATATTCCGCCGAACTTTAGAGAGAATATTTGGCCGTTGACATCAGTCCCTGCCCCAGTGGAGCTTACAATCTATATTCCCTACCACATGCTCACACGGGTGTTTCTAGAGGAGGGGGCCCGTGTGCAGTCTCCGACATGGGCCCCCTCCTCTGTCCGGCGGGCGGCAGTGAACTGAGCTGCGCGTGGCCAGCGCCGGAGTTATAGACTCTGGGCACTAGAGTGCACCCAGAGTCTATAGAGGATGCACTGTTCACCGGGAAAATGGCCACCGCCGCGGCCATTTTCCAGTCGTTTTCACAGCGCTGGACCCCCGCGCCGACATGGGTCTCCGGAGAGGTAAGTAATTCTATGGGTGCAGGGTTTGTGGTGCAGGGGCCATGTTACCCGCACCCATTATAGATACGCCACTGTGCTCACACACATATACACTAGGGTTCATTTTTGGTTCGCAGCCAATTGACCTACCAGTATATTTTTGGATTGTGGAAAGAAACCAGAGCCCCTGGAGGAAACCCACACAAGCACAGGGAGTATATACAGACTCCACATTTAGGGCTATGATGGGAATTGAACCCATGACCTCAGTGCTGTGAGGCAGTAATGCCCTGTTCAATTAGAGCATGACATAATTTTAAAGTGTCCCCAATCACACATCAGGGCTGATTCTGAGTCACGTGGAAAGTGGCTGTAATTGTGGCAAGCCACGGAAGCCTGGTTTGCAACTTTATGCTAATGCCTGTATCCATTCAACTAACGCGGGGGTTCGTGTGTTTTCAAGTGGAAACTAGTGATGCTCATTTGTCTTACACTGGCTGCCGTAATCATCATTAGTATCAGCCGTCAAGAGATCTGTCACAGGATAACAAACCTTTGTGTACAATCTGGTCCCGATTCGGATTTGCACAAAATATCCATCTACCGTCAGATCCCTTGAGGTTTAGCAGCTGTCTGTGCTGGCATATGCAACTCTCAGCAATTACGTGCCATTCAGAGGCAGACGTGTCTCAGTCCGCATCTCCTCTGGCTGCTGAGTGAGCATGTATGTGGCATTGCGGGCTATTCAGAGTTGAGGGCATACAAACAGCCGCCTGATTTAACACGGACCTCTTGCACAATGACAGCGCTGGTGTAAATGCATAGATAGTGATGGTGGCTACTCTAATAAGCGTAAGGATTGGGGCGGAGCAACCATATAGATGCGGCAGATTCTGTATACTGGCAGTTATGCACAATTATTTCCAAGTATGGGAAGCACCAGAATAAAACTCTATATTTATCTTTAATAATGTCAACATTAATATTTAGATAGTAGCAACAATGATTAAGGTCTATCAGCTCATTGAAATTTATTTTTTTATCGTGTGTAAGAGCGCATTTGTGTGAAAAACATTTACCACACTCAGAACCTGCAATTAAAATGGTTTCACACCTTTGTGACTTCTCTGATGTTTAACAAGATGTGATTTCAGATTAAAACATTTCCCACACTCAAAACATAAAAATGGTTTCTCACCAGTGTGAGCTTTCTGATGTTTACGGAGATCTGATTTCTGGATAAAACATTTCCCACACTCAGTACATGAAAATGGTTTCTCACCCGTGTGAATTCTCTGATGTACAACAAGCGTTTGTCTCTCTGAAAAACATTTCCCACACTCAGAACATGGAAATGGTTTCTCACCTGTGTGAGTTTTCTGATGTGTAGCAACATGTGATTTCTTAGCAAAACATTTGCCACACTCAGGACATGGAAATGGTTTCTCACCCGTGTGAGTTCTAAAATGGATAACAAGATGTGCTTTCCGTTTAAAACCTTTCCCACACTCAGAGCATGAATATGGTTTCTCACCTGTGTGCGCTCTCTGATGTTTAATGAGATCTGATTTCTGGGCAAAACATTTCCCACACTCCGAGCATGGAAATGGTTTCTCACCTGTGTGACATCTCATATGTGTAACAAGATCTGATTTGCGTTTAAAACATTTCCCACACTCTGAGCATGGAAATGGTTTCTCACCTGTGTGATTTCTCATATGAATAACAAGATCTAATTTGCGTTTAAAACATTTCCCACAATCAGAACATAAATATGGTTTCTCACCTGTGTGAGCTCTCTGATGTGGAACTAGATCTGATTTCTTAGCAAAAGATTTCTCATACTCTGTACACAGAAAATGTTTCTCTCCTGTGTGACTTCTCTGATGTGCAAAAAGGCGTGCTTCATTAGCAAAACATTTCCCACACTCAGAACATGGAAAGGGTTTCTCACCTTTGTGAGTTATCTGATGTACAACAAGATGTGATTTCCGTGTAAAACATTTACCACACTCAGCACATGGAAATGGTTTCTCACCTGTGTGAATTCTCTCATGTATAACAAGATGTGATCTGTGTGGAAAACATTTACCACACTCAGAACATGAATATGGTTGCTCACCTGTGTGATACCTCTGATGTATGACAAGACATGATTTAATCTTAAAACATTTCCCACACTCAGAACATGGGAATGGTCTCTCACATTTGTGAGTTCTCTGATGTACAACAAGAATTGATTTCTTGGCAAAATATTTCCCACACTCAGAACATGGGAATGGTTTCTCACCTGTGTGAGTTCTCTGATGTACGACAAGATGTGATTTCCGTTTAAAACACTTACCACACTCAGAGCATTGAAAAGGTTTTTCACCTGTGTGACTTCTCTCATGTACAACAAGATGTGATTTCCGTTTAAAACACTTCCCACACTCAGAACATGGAAATGGTCTCTCACCCGTATAACTACTAATAAATACTGACTGATGTATAAAAAATGTACCACATTCAGAGCAGGGGAACATTTTAGCACCTGTATGAGCTGTACTATGTGTAGCAATATCTGAGTTTTCAGGAGAATAGTCTCCAAGATTAGAGGTATCATTTGATCTTTCTGCACTTTGAAGCACTGGATGTATATTTAGGGCAATGCAGGTTTCCTCTTGAGAATCTCGTATGAAGCTGTTATCTTCTGTTTTAAAATCTGGAGACAAAATCAAAGCTCCCTCTGTGGTATTAATGCTTCTGTGTCCATCTGCTGGAAATAAAAGAAATATATGGAAATAAATGTCCTTTTCTCCCCCCATTTTATCTATTAGTGAGTATGAGTTATTCAGTTGTTTAGTTTCAATGAGCAAATTATAAACACTTTATTACAATTATAAATTTACATTTTGCAAATTAATGTGATTTATGTTGATAAGTTATTTTTTTTTTCTTTTAGTCCATTGGGGAACACTGAAGTATTGAGAGTTGGGCATTTTGCGAAAACTGTAAAATTCAGGCTCCTCCCCCTATATATCATGTATGAGAAAAGAGACAGAAGACTCTTTGTAGGGCACACTTGTAACAGTGAAGACTTATTAGCTAAAATTTTACTTTTATTGTGAATATTAAAGTAGTATAATTTTAAACAAACAAAACAGACTTCATTTTTGAAAAAAATTACTCTTAATAAAAAATCGGAGTTGATAGTATAAGTACCCCTTAGTGTTTATAATGTTATTGTATTATCATTTATGTATCTGACAATAGAAGTGCTATGTAGTTTTGTTACTTTAATATTGTCAGAATAATTATGGCCTTGTTATAGTGATTCATCACCATGAAATGTGTATATCATGATCAGTGTGTGTTTTTCTTCCTCATTGATTATCAGGTTGGATAGTTGGCACTTTTTTAGAGGAAAAGTCGTCGTACACATAAAAACGATGTGAAGTATAAAATATATTAAGCGAAATTATAAAAATGCATCATCTGAAAAATAGAATTAACATGCTCATTTGAATATTATATAAGTGATGCTAATATGGTCACTTAGGGGAGTTGGGAAACTGCACTTCTGAATCCTATCATAGAAAACCTGATTATCACAATCTAATTAAATCCAATGTGACCCAATATCACAGGATCTATATGAACTACAATAATTGTCCAGACACTTGGGGAAGGATAGGATGTCCAGAGAGACAGTACTGAATGACCCCGGATGTGAAACATGGACGCATGTCTAAAATTAAGTGTTCATCACCTCTCCTCTGTCTCACTCTACTCAGTGCAACCACCCTCAGTGACTGCAATGTTTTTACATCAGGGCACTGCTGTGACCGTTGCCTGACAGTAGAGGCGACACGGTCTTCCTTCCTCCACAGGGTGCGCTGCATCTGCTCTCTCACCCCGCTGTCCACTGCATCACACAGCGAGGCAGCAGAAGTAATGCCTCTGTGTATACAATCAGTATAACCATCTATCGCACAAAGATCATCACAAAGATGTTTAAATACCTGTTAACCGTCATGCATGCTACTTAAGTGAGATAAGATTCTTATGCTGTATGGATACTAAAACGCATCTATTAGTCATGCTATAATTACTATCCATTATGTAACTCTTCATAGAGAAGCTTTCTCAATTGGTTGCCTGCTGTCCATAAATACAGTCCAGGGTATATTCCATGGAATGGCCAATGAGAATAGACTAGGTGTGATTGGCGTGTGGAGCGGCTACTGAAGTGATGTGAGCAGGAGTATAATAGGGGGTTATTGCTACTGACTAGACCACTGGGCAGATACATTGCCCTCATTAGTTTGCTCTGACAGAGGAGGATGTAGAGACTGCTGTAGTGACAGAACAAGGAGAATATGTGACTCTGTAATAAGTATTACTCACCTGTGCTGATATCTGTAGGGATTTCCTCCTCCTTACACTGCGGATAAACTTTCACATACATCTCTTCTTCTCCCTCTGTATCTTCTACCTTAATATCAGCCATGCCTCCACCCTAAGCAACCCAAAAAACAATAAAATAACACTGTAATAATATACAACCTAATTTATTGAGATTAAACAGTAAAATAGAGTATTAGACACACACAACTTCTCTACAGATCATACAGGGAAAAGTAATTTTGATATGTGGTAAGACCCTAACTCCCATCTACCTGATCCTCCTGTGGGGTCCTGTGATTCTCCTCTGTACAGTCCTGGGTATAAGGAGACCGGGGACATCTCTCTGGGGTATCTCTGTTACTGGCTCCATCTGTAGGAGACACACAGTGACTGGGTAAATTGTATATATGCGATTATCAGATGAAGTGCATATATTAACATAATCAACTAGGGAAAGCAGGAATGACAATGTGCTGAAGTTGCTAAGTATATGTCACACATCGGGATCCCAGACCCCATTACCGGTTCCGGAGTACTCACATCACGGCCACCTATGTTCCTCCTGGCCGCAGGTGCCATTCCAGAGGACTGTACTTGCCAACCAGTATGGTGTTTGGCAACCTCTCCACACTCACTCATTTGCTCTACATGGGTTCCGCCATCCTGGTTGCGATCACCTGACTGCACTGGCCAACAATAGTCTAGCTACATTGGTAACCTGCTCCCCTCATCCCAATGTAACTCAGATTGCCCTATACAAACCTGGACTTGCAATGTGAACATTGCCAAAACAACTTCTCTTCTCTGAGGATCAGTCTCCTGGTTCTGTTTGCATTCTGCTCCTAAATCCAGTCACCTGTCTCCTGCATTGCGGCCAAGCAGCTTCTACATCACCTGCATCCAAAATATAACCTGCCTGCTGCTTCTAAGTGCAAAGTACTCAGTTCCAAACAGTGGTGTATCTAGACTTTTCTTTTAGTGGGGCAGTTCAATAATTATGGTTGACTCTTCCCCTCTCTACGCATTACTCCTCCCACTTCCAGTCCTAACTCATCCCATTGAATCCCTACCTCCAAATTTGCTCTTTGTAGAGTTGTGGCATCATTAGTTTTCTCTGGCATCCCGTCCCAGTATTTTCGGTTGCGGATAGTTCCCCTTCAGTAGATGTACCCTGACGTCATCACTTACTACCCACATGGACATAGAATGGGAATAGTAACCTGTGGCGAAAGAAGCGAATCTGCTAACGTACAAATTTCTACTATTGGTGGCCAGATACTACAGTGGAGACAAAATAATGGTGCTGTCAGGGTATGAAACCTCACTTCCGCCCTCACTCCACGTCACGTCCGGTACATTCACTGAAGGGGATCTATACACAACCCATTATTTTCCCAGCTCTATAACTGAGATGGGGCTTGGCCTGAGAAGGTGTCCTCTGGAAGAGCCAATGCCTGCCTTATTGTATTTATTCTTTATTGCATGGCTTTGAAGAAACAGATTATTATTATTATTAAGAAGCAAAAGTGAATTAATACAAGACCCACTTTTAGTATATAACTGGCCCATAAACGAGACAGCACAATGCAGTAGTATTTGCATACAGATATACAACCACACATCCTGTACATGTAAAGTCTGGCTGTTTAGCAGTACAAATCAAGTGTCAGCATACTTGGCAGTTTCATGCCATTTGCCAGGAGGAACAGACATCAAGGGGTGATACTGACCGATCCGTCTCACTCCTCCTGGTCTATATGCATCCTCTGCACCGTCTTGATCAGCAGCTCCTGCTCCAGGCAGCCGTGGCGTAGTTCTCCAGCAGCTCCAAAACATGCCCAATGCCCAGTGCCGCAATCGGTGCTGGACTCCAAAGTAGAGAGACGCCATGCTCACAGTAGTCCTGCCCCTCACAGTGACGTCACACTGGGCCCCGACGGTAGGTGCGCGGCATTATAACTTACTGCACAGGCAGAACTCATCTTGCTGGCTGCAGCCCTGGCAGAGCGCGGGTGGGTGTAAGCCCTGATCGCCCCCCCAGGGTGATAGGGACTGATGGCTCCTGATGTATGAGATATACCAGAGTATGTGGGGAGGAGACTGGTCAGATCTCTGGGCTGGTAACACACAGTGACATGATGTGAGGGAGGGGGGGAGAGCAGGAGTATAATAGGGGCTGATGGGTCCTTATGTATGAGATACACCAGAGAGTGTGGAGAGGAGACTGGTCAGATCTCTGGGCTGGTAACACACAGTGACATGATGTGAGGGGGACAGCAGGAGTATAATGGGGCTGATGGCACCTGATGTATGAGATACACCAGAGAGTGTGGGGAGGAGACTGGTCAGATCTCTGGGCTGGTAACACACAGTGACATGATGTGAGGAGGAGAGCAGGAGTATAATAGGGGCTGATGGCTCCTGACTCCCCCACTGGATATATACATTGTCCTCATTACTCTGTACTGACAGAGGAAGGTGTAGGATAAGAGACTGTAGTGACAGAACAAGGAGAATATGTGACTCTGTTCTGTATTAAGTGATTATTACTCACCTGTGCTGATATCTGTATGATTTTCCTCCTCCTTACACTGCTGATCACCAGTCGCATACGTCCCTTCTTCTCCTTCGGTATCTTCTACCTTAATATTAGTCAAAGCTTCACCCTAATTAGTAATAATATATATATATATATATATAATTATTATTATATTACTAACAGCGGATGCAGTGGCACTCGAACAGAGAAAGGCTCTACAGCAGGCAGATATCACCAACGTTTCCATTTTAATTCATCGTTGGTGATATCTACCTGCTGTAAAGCCTTTTTCTGTTCGAGTGCCGCTGCATCCGCTGTTTACATTTTGGGGCTCCGGACTGGGGCGCCCTACAGAAAGCACCGACGATTGTACTGTATATAACGAGTGTGCCGCCCATCAAGATTGTATGTATGTATATGTATATATATATATATACATACATACACATACACACACACCTACCTTACCTATGATCTCTTTCTCCCTCTATACCTACCATTATGGAAGCACTCAGTGATTGCTCCAATACTGAGAATACAAAACTTTATCAAATTACCACCCCAACTCTCAGCTCCTTTGCTCCTCTAAGCTGCTGAAGGGGCTTGTCTACATTTCCTATACACTACATTTGTCTAACACACTTCCTTTCCTCACACATCCTATTGGATCCTCTACAACCAGGCTTTCCTTCCCAACACTCCCCAGAGACTGCACTTATGCAGGTGATTCATGGTTGGGATTACTGCTATGGAAAGGCCATTACTCCAGTATAATCACCTGGACCTCTCTGCTGCATTTGATGCTGTTGACCTCTCTGTACAAATGCTACATTGCCCAGGTCTTCAGGACAAAGCTCTATCCTGGTTCCCATACTACTTATCAGGCATAAAGTTGCTTCTCTTGATCCTTCCCACTACTTCTTTTTCAGCTGGAGTGTCACACGGCTGTCCTAGGTCCTCTGCTCTCCACTATCTATATTGTGTCTTGGAAAACTAATAAGCTCCTTTGGATGTCAGTATCATCTCTACGTGGGTGATACACACATGTACTTATTCTATCTGGATCTGTCACCATCAGTATTGGCAACATTACTGAATCTCTGCCATATCACCTTGGATGCTCTATCACCAACTCAATCAAGAGAGCGTTAAACATCTTCCCACCAGCCATTAGCTCAGTAGCCTGGTCTTCCCCTAAACAGGCTGTCACCGCTACTATCTGTTCTGCTTGCACTGTTCGGACTAAAATTTCCCAGCAGAACATTCTTCTATTACTCCGCTCTGTCAATTGCTACACAGGTCGCCTGTATTTTACAATATATAATACTTCTACCAACATATTAGGCCATGAACACAACTGCATAAATAGACATCTCCTCACTGGTCTCATAATATCTCCACACTTGACCAAGATCTGTGTCTCTCATCTATACTCATTACCTGCTCCCATTACCAGTAACATTATACTTTAGTAATGTCTGACTTCGTACACTGAAACAAAGCAGGAGAATATCAGTGTATAAGACACACACAGCTTTCCTACAGATCCCACCTACCTGATCCTCCTGTGGGGTCCTGTGATTCTCCTCTGTACAATCCTGGGAATACAGAAAACGGGGACATCTCTCTGGGGTATTTCTGTTACTGGGTCCATCTGTAGGAGACACACAGCGACTTAGTACATTGTATATATGTGATTATCAGATGATGTGTCTATTTAGGTATTCAGAGAATATGCTCCCAATTCGTCTCCTCTTACCCAGTGAGGTCAGTGGTTGGTGATTCTCCATCATCACGTCCTTGTACAAATCCTTGTGTCCTTCTATATACTCTATGTCTATGGAGAGACAGACAGTGACATCCTGACATATAGGAACCTGACACACACAATGATACAGTCATCACCCAGACACAGCCCCTGGTGTTACTGTATAATGTCCTATTCCCAGCAGTCACCTCTCCAGTCAGCAGCTGAATGATCTGGTTGGTGAGCTCCAGGATCTTCTGGTCATTGTATCTCTCATGTATGAGTGATTGCAGTGAGTACACCGTGATGGGGATCTGGGTCCTGCCCAATCCTCCTGACACACAGGGACGACCGCTGGTTGCCTTACGCTTACCTGATGTCTTCTTCACCTCAATAAAAAGATAAATTAAAAATCCACCTATTTGGAGGGGTTACCCTTTAGGTTAATTGTGCAAAATATATGTACAGTACAGCAACCGAATGACAGTTCCCATGTGGTTCTCTGCTCTACAGCGCTGATTGGGTAAGAATCAGACCGCTCTCAGCCAATCAACTGGCAGTTTCTATGAATGGCAGAGAGTGGTCCGATTCTTATAAATCAGCGCTATAGTGCAGAGAACCACGTGGGACAAGGCATTTTTTTTTTAATTTCACCAAGACAGGATTTCCACTGGACAAGGGGACGATCACCGGCAAGGAGTAGGTGAGTATGAAGTGTGTGGATGTGTGTAATAAAGGATTAAAACATTCGGTGTGCGAGTCCTCTCTTTTTTTTTTTTTTTTTAAACAATTTCTTTACAGTGGAACTAAAGGTGCCAGCAGGCTCTTAATGTCCAGGCATGTAGCCACTTGTAGTTCTCCAAGTGCTTTGCATGCCAGGGCAGGTTTGTAGGTCCACTGTAGAGAACAATATTATTTCTATATTTTACACCATTACTCCTGCACCCAGCACCACCAGGGGTGCAGGAAAGAGCCCTGGACTGAAAAGTAGATCCACGGGAGGGTGGACCCTATTTTATTTTTGGGGTCCACACATTCTGTGGATTTCCGGCCCTGGAATGACCCGTTTGCGGCTAAATAATGCTTTGGCAGGAGTACTCCATTCTATGTGTCCCCCTGCTATGGTATTACTAGCACTAATTACTGGAGAATAGGGGGAACCCAACAGTGGTATTTCCCCTAATTTAGATTTGGGTTTTTGATCGTAAAATGTTCCAGCGATGTCCAGAGATTTGGATTCGACTTCAAACACGGTTCTATATTTAAATCTTTACTCTTTATTAGTTGGCAAATAGGTGATATTTGTCCTACGCCAAACTCAACTAGACTAGAGCCAATTGGTGGAGGCCCAGTGTACACAATTCTAGATGCAGGTACCAAATCCCGCAGTGGGGGGGAATCTCATCTAACACCAGCCCCAATGAGGCACCACTGGTAAAACTGAACCAAGTGCAAAATAGAAAATGCAGCACTACCTGCGAGATCCTAATGCCTGCTAACAACTCGGTTATATGACAGCAGAGATATGGTAGTTGGGAAGCACTACCTGTAAGATCCTAATGCTGACTTAAGGGGCCTATCCATTAGCAGATCTTTCTCTACGATGAAAGACAAAAGATTTATCCCTTGAAAATTCCTGGGGCTGTGGTGACAGATATCTGTCATGTACATGACAGATTTTTGCAAACGACGAACGATATTGCATGACATCATTCAGGGAGTGGATTTTTTTGAATGTTTCTATTAATTTTCATTAAAAATATCGTTCGTCGTTTACTGCTTATAAACTGACAGATATTTCTAATATCTGTCAGCGATAATTGACCAACATGTTGGAGAGACGAAAGACACAATTTGTCGGCCGCGGGAGTGCGCATCTGTCATCGTTCAGGGCCTATTCATGACAGATAAATTGAACGACTGAACGATATATCGTTCATCGTTCAAATATATCTGCTAATGGATAGGCCCCTTAACTCTGTTATATGACAGCAGATATATGGTAGTCTGGAAGTACTACCTGTAAGCTCCTAATACCGGCTAACTAGGTTATATGTCAGCCGAGATGTGATATAAAATAATGTTTTCTGAATGAGAAACTGGAGCATGAAGAAGAGGCTGATCAAATTAGAAGCTAACTTCAGCCTCATGCTGGGAGCTGAGTTATGCATCATCATATATCACTGTACAGTCCCCTCTCCTCTATGTAATAATAATACCACATATCAGTGTGTGTTGGAGGCTGTGTTATTCCTTATCATATATCATTGTACAGTCCCCTCTCCTCTATGTAATAATACCACATATAAGTGTGTGCTGGAGGCTGTGTTATCCCCATCATATATCACCCTCTCCTCTATATAATAATACCACCTAACAGTGTGTGCTGTGATATCCCCATCATATATCAATGTACAGGCCCCTCTCCTCTATATAATAATACCACCTATCAGTGTGTGCTGGGAGCTGTGTTATTCCACATTATATATCACTGTACAGCCTCCTCTCCTCTATATAATAATAATAATAATAATACCACATATCAGTGAGTGCTGGGAGGTGTGTTATCCCTCATCATATATCACTGTACAGCCCCCTCTCCTCTATATAATAATAATACCACATTTAGGGATGGACATCGGAAGCCTGACATCGAATGGTTGCCCGGCTTCAGACATCAAATCAATCGATGTGATGGCAACTAGCCATTGCATCCAAACCATGCAATAGTATAACCATCGTGATGGTTATACTTGCACTTGGAAATAGGGCGGAGTCTGTGGGAAAGGAGGTGGAGCCTCACAGCTCCCCTCTTCTACATCACTGTGGGGGCGTGGCCAGCACTCTCCAAGATGCTGGGCTGCCCCCGGGCTCCCCTACACTGAGAATAGATGCTGTGTGCATGCGCACAGTATTAATTCTCCTGCTGTTCACCCGCTGCTTTGCAGAGCAGCAATTTGTGCTCACCCCCAACATCCAACCATCGGATGGGCATCAGAAAGCTGCATCCGATGATTGGCAAACATTGAATTTCCGGTATTCGATGGAAAAAGTACTCCCATCGAATTGGAAACATCGATGGTTACTAACTATCGGCTTCCGATGTCCATCCCTAACCACATATCAGTGTGTGCTGGAAGCTGTATATGCATCATCATATATCACTGTACAGTCCCCTCTCCTCTATATAATAATAATACCACATATCAGTGTGTGCTGGGAGCTGTGTTATCCCTCATCATATATCACTGTACAGTCCCCTATATAAAAATACCACATATCACTGTGTGCTAGGGGCTGTGTTATTCCCCATCATATATCACTGTACAGTCCCCTATCCTCTATATAATAATACCACATATCAGTGTGTGCAGGGTTCTGTGTTATCCCCCATCATATGGCAGAGCTTATTTCCCCTTCATGCTAAGGACCTGGAAAGTGATGCGAGTGAGGGCAGAAATGCGATTCCATGCCCATAAAATCCACATAAAGAAGAAACTGCTTCGCTCGCCACACTTCGGGCTCGGTGGCTCACCACAAGATTATATTCCCCCTTTTTGTCTACGTGGGCGGCAGGGAATGATGTTGGACAGTAACTGATGACGTCAGGGTCCTCTCTATGAAGGGCATCTGGACACTACCAAATCATATAGCACTGTACAGCCCCTTTTCCTCTATATAATACCACATATCACTGTGTACCAGGGGCTGTGCTATCCCTCATCATATCACTGTACAGTCCCCTCTCCTCTATATAATAATACCACATATCAGTGTGTGCAGGCTTCTGTGTAATCCCCCATCATATGGTAGAGCTTATTTCCCCTTCATACTAAGGACCTGGAAGTGACGTGAGGGCAGAAGTGCGATTCCATGCCCATAAAGTCCACGTAAAGAAAAAACTGCTTCGCTCACCACACTTCGGGATCGGTGGCTCACCACAAGATTATATTCCCCATCTATGTCTACGTGGATGGTAGGGAATTACGTTGGACAGTAACTGATGACGTCAGGGTCCTCTCTGTGAAGGGCATCTGGACACTACCCAATCATATATCACTGCACAGTCCCCTCTCCTCTATATAATAATAATACCACATAGTGGGGTAGATGTATTATAGTGGCACGTTAAGTGCCGCTATAACGCTTCCTGCTTCGCCTCTTTACCGAGGCGGAGCAGGAAGCACTACCGATAAGATGTGTGAACATCTCACCAGCCGGAGAGGAGGAGCGTTAACTCCCCCCTCCGGCGCTACCCGCTACAGACCACATCGCATCAGTGCTGATGCGATGTGTGTCAGGCCCGGCCGGCTCCAATGAGCATGCGCGGGATCTCGCAAGTATCGCGAGATCCCCGCGTGCAGCCTCGGAGCCGGTAGCCATCACTGCAGGGACAGCACTGTCCCTGCTGTGGGTATAGGCTAACGCCAGGCTGTAGCTGTCGATAACGACAGCTACAGCCAGCCGAACGGTCAGACGATCTGACCGTTCGTACATAGCCCAGGCTGTCGGCGCTGCTTTCTTGTAGAAAGCAGCGCCGATAATGACAGGGGCGCATAGCGCCCCTGTCATTTACCGCCCAGACCCCCGATCATACATCGGGGAGAAACAGTATCAGTGCACTTAACGTGCGCTGCTACCGTTTCTGGGCTTCATACATCTACCCCAGTGTGTGCTGGGCGCTGTGTTATCCCCATCATATATCACTGCACTGTGCCCTCTCCCCTATATAATAATACCACATATCAATGTGTGCTGGGAGCTGTATTATTCACCATCACATATCACTGTACAGTCCCCTCTCCTCTATATAATAATAATAATAATAATAATAATAATAATACCACATAGTGTGTGCTGGGAGCTGTGTTATCCCTCATTATATATCACTTTACAGTCCCCTCTCTCCTATATAATAATAGCACATAGTGTGTGCTGGGAACTGTGCTATCCCCCATCATATATCACTATACAGTCCCCTCTCCTCTATATTCAAATAATATACAATTTTATAGTACACATTACCTTGCTCCGACCGCCTGTTTCAAGAATGTCTATAACAAAATGGCAGCAAAAGCCTCTGTGGCCCCGCCCCCTCCTCTGCATCACTGGCTACACGCAGATTATTTGAGTTTACCCAATGTTGGGTCTGGGAGACTAGAAGAAAATGGCCTCCGCTCATCGAAAATGCGGACACCATATGTCCTCTAGTATCCTCTAGAATTTGGTGATGAAACTGTGAGCGGTCAGATGCAGGTATCTGATAAGTCACCAAACATCCATCGCATTTGCTGCCATCTGATTGGCTAATTGGTGCGTCAATCATTACACTGAGGGGAATGAGAGGATTTAGGTCGCTATAATGAGAGGTACAGGGCGGACAATAGCCAATAGCTACAAGAAGATGAAAGGGACGGGGCGTGGTCATCTAGAGGGGCGTTTCGGATGTTTCTTCGCGACAATTTCCAGGAAGATAGAATTCCCAGACAGCAGCTTTTGCTGTGTCTGGCAGCGGGTAATGATATTTTCTTATTATTATACAGGGGGAGCAGACTGTGGTGCTTCCTAATCATAACTTAGATAGAGCAGGCTATAATGTGTCATTATAATACAGATAAACCGGACTGCTGTCCTTTTATAATACTGGTTATTTAAGTACAGTTGGATCAGTCTCTGGTGCTTCATTATCATAATACAGGAAGATTCTTGTGTTGTGTTATACATAATACAGGTGGAGCAGCCTCTGGTGCTTCATTATCATAGCACAGGAAAATTCTCGTGTTGTGTTATACATAATGCAGGTGGAGGTGACTGTTGTCTTGTTATAGTACAGGTGGAGCAGTGTATTGTGCTTCATTATTATATCACTGGAAGATTCCCTTGTTGTTTTATACATAATACAGGTGGAGGTGACTTTTGTCCTGTTATAGTACAGTTGGATCAGTCTCTGGTGCTTCATTATCATAATACAGGAAGATTCTTGTGTTGTGTTATACATAATACAGGTGGAGCAGCCTCTGGTGCTTCATTATCATAGCACAGGAAAATTCTCGTGTTGTGTTATACATAATGCAGGTGGAGGTGACTGTTGTCTTGTTATAGTACAGGTGGAGCAGTGTATTGTGCTTCATTATTATATTACTGGAAGATTCCCTTGTTGTTTTATACATAATACAGGTGGAGGTGACTTTTGTCCTGTTATAGTACAGTTGGATCAGTCTCTGGTGCTGCATTATCATAATACAGGAAGATTCTTGTGTTGTGTTATACATAATACAGGTGGAGGTGACTGTTGTCCTGTTATAGTACAGGTGGAGCAGCCTCTGGTGCTGCATTATCATAGCACAGGAAAATTCTCGTGTTGTGTTATACATAATGCAGGTGGAGGTGACTGTTGTACTGTTATAGTACTGGTGAGCAGTCTCTTGTGTTTCATTATCATATCACTGGAAGATTCTCGTGTTGTGTTATACATAATATAGGTGGAAGTGACTGTTGTCCTGTTATAGTACAGGTGGAGCAGCCTCTGGTGCTGCATTATCATAGTGCAGGTAGATTCTCGTGTTATGTTATACATAATACATGTGGAAGTGACTGTTGCCCTGTTATAGTACAGGTGGAGCAGCCTCTTGTCTCTAAACCTGGTGGGACATACTCTGTCACTATAATATAGCTGGAGAAGATTATAGAAAAAGGGGGTTTCCGGAGCACTCTGACCCTTCATTCAAATCCTACCAGCTGTAGCTGTCGGTCAGTTAGTTGTCAGTGTAGAACTGAAATTATAAATAGAGAGACCCCAGAGGCTATACCAGGTGATGTATACAGTGCACAGATGTCCTCTCTCCTGAGTACATACCTCTCTGAGGTTTTCTTATGTTTCTTTATATTCTCATTTTCATCAACCTTTTTGGAGCTCCTTCTGTTCCCCTTTACTTCCTCTCTTACTATCCTGTGTGTAGGGGATGATGGTAGGCTAACTGTGGATTCCAGCAGGACAGGACATGCTGGAACTTATGGTTCCACTACAGCTGCAGAGTTACAGATCATGTAAGATAGCGGACATTCATTATTTGGGTTGGTTACGGGATACTGGCAGTCAGAATACCAACGCCTGCATTATGGCAGGGTTAGGATACTAACACCTGCAGGTAAGCAGCCTAACCATCCCTTCCTGCAGCATAAACCTAAACCCCTCCCCCCCTCAGTGCCTAACCCCAGTACTGACCGTCGGGATACCAGCCCCGGGTTTCTGACTGGTGTCTGGATTCTGGCGCCGGCATTCTGAGCGTCCCGATAGCCAGGATATCAGCTACCTCCCCATTATTTATTGCAGATTCAAGAAAGAAATAAGATAGGTGATTGTACACATAGTCCAGATGGGATGCGGTTAAATTGCTGCCACCCGGAATGCCGGCAGTCGGACGGCCGACCTGGGACTAAAGATAGGCATCGAAATGCAGTTGCCTATCTTTAGCCTCATGCCGAAATCCCAGCACCCCGAACAAGGTAAGCTGGGGATAGTTAGCTTGTAGCCATGGGGGGGGGGAGGGTTAGTTTTAGACACCTCAGGGGGTCAGGTTTAGGCACCCCCCGGGGAGGGTTAGGACTAGGGTTGAGGAAGGGGGGGTTAGGGTTAGGCCCGGGAGGGGGATGTTAAACTTAGGCACCCCCCGGGAGGGCTAGGTTTAGGATGCGGGAAGGGGGGTTAGGTTTAGGCTCCCTCAGGGGGGACTTAGGGTTAGGCACCCCTTAGAGAGGGTTAGAGTACTGCTGTCGGGATCCAGCGTCAGTATTTCATACCGATTCTGCCCAGATATTTAGGAGACAGAGGAATAGAGAAATTGGGCAGTATATGTGTATATTATGTGACCTGAGTGTTGTGATTTAGTGTGTATCAGGTGTGTGTGATATCAGCGTGGCCTCTGTATCAGGTGTGTGTTATGGCTCGAGGAAAAGAGTAAGGCTTAATGGTTACTCAATGATTTAGCCTTATATTGAGGCCTCTAATTACACAGGATTACACAGTAGTGAAGAAGACATCCTGTGAGTGTGAGACACCCAGCAGCCATCCCTGTGTGTCAGGAGGATTGAGAAGGACCCAGAGCCCTAACACGGTGCCTCTACCTTACTGATACATGAGTGAGACAATGACCAGAAGATCCTGGGACTCACCAACAAGATCATTCAGCTGCTGACTGGAGAGGTGACTGCTGGGAATGGGACATTATACAGTAACACCAGGGGATGTGTCTGGGTGATGACTGGAGAGGTGACTGCAGGGAATGGGACATTATACAGTAACACCAGGGGATGTGTCTTGATGATGACTGGAGAGGTGACTGCTGGGAATGGGACATTATACAGTAACACCAGGGGATGTGTCTGGGTGATGACTGGAGAGGTGACTGCTGGGAATGGGACATTATACAGTAACACCAGGGGATGTGTCTGGGTGATGACTGGAGAGGTGACTGCTGGGAATGGGACATTATACAGTAACACCAGGGGATGTGTCTGGGTGATGACTGGAGAGGTGACTGCTGGGAATGGGACATTATACAGTAACACCAGGGGATGTGTCTGGGTGATGACTGGAGAGGTGACTGCTGGGAATGGGACATTATACAGTAACACCAGGGGCTGTGTCTGGGTGATGACTGGAGAGGTGACTGCTGGGAATGGGACATTATACAGTAACACCAGGGGCTGTCTGGGTGATGACTGGAGAGGTGACTTCTGGGAATGGGGCATTATACATTAATACCAGGGGATGTGTCTGGGTGATGACTGTATCATTGTGTGTGTCAGGTTCCTATAAGTCAGGATGTCACTGTCTATCTCTCCATGCAGGAAGGGGAGTATTTAGAGGAACACAAAGATCTGTACAAGGACGTGATGATGGAGAATCGCCGGCCCCTTACATTTCTGGGTAAGAGAAGACTTGCATTTATTGTAAAGAGAAGAGAGGTTGTGAGGGTCACCTATATACACACATCTAATAATCACTCTCTGGCTCTCTTTCAGATGGAGCCAGTAACAGAGATCCTGGGAGGGAGTTAGGGTTAGGCACCCCCCGGGAGGTTAGGTTTAGGCTAGGGGAATGGAGGGTTAGGGTTAGGCACCCCCCTGGGGGACTTAGGTTTCGGGGAAGGGGTGGTTAGGTTTAGGCACTGGGGGGGAAGGTTATGGTTAGGCACCACTAAGGGAGGGTTAGGGGGTAGAATTAGGTTAGTCAATACTTACCTTAGGATGATTAAGATTTCCTCCTCTGCTGGAATGCCGCTGTCGGGATTCCAACCGCCGGGCATGGGTCCGGCGGTAAATCATACCGATTCCCCCCAGAGAGATGTCCCCATCCTCATTATTCCCAGGATTGTTCAGAGGAGAATCACAAGATACCACAGGAGTATCGGGTAGATGGTGTCTCAACAAAATGCTATATCCATTATATGACATGCAGTGCAGCTGTGTGTATCTTATACCTAGATATTATTCTGTTTAATCAAAATTAATGAAACCAGTTATCAATGTGGTGTTTTTTTGTGGGTTGTTTAGGGTGAAGGCCTGACTGATATTAAGAAGCTATGGAGGGAGAAGAAGAGACGTATGTGAGGGGTGATCAGCAGTGTAAGGAGGAGGAAATCCCTACAGACATCAGCACAGGTGAGTAATAATCACTTATTACAGAGAGAGTCACATATTCTCCTTGTTCTGTCATCACAGCAGCCTCCTACACCCTCCTCTGTCAGTACAGACTAATGAGGGCAATGATCCTGATTCAGAAGTGGACGGATGTAGATACATAGATAATATTCATTACAGTACTGGGCATGATGTCACATGAGATAAAACTTTATAAGTAAATGCTGGGCACCCTGCACTCACCACAGATGGGATCACTATGATCTTGTGAACGCCTCTCATAAGGTTACGGTAACATATGGGATTTTTGATGGTGATGAATGTGACAATCGACTGGAGATACTCTGGAAGTTCCGGATAAGCGTCTTTCCATCTGCAAACCTGGCTACACTCACAGTCTACCACAACAAATAAAGGCAGGGCTCCTGGCCAATATCGGGTCGGAGTGTGTTTTTAAAAGGCTGGTAACAAACAATATATTTGCTTAGATATTAACCCGGATTGCCCCAGAATTTACTCCTTCTTCTATGCATCAGTGTGACAACTGCTTTTAGTGTATTTCATGAACAGGGATTATATCTATTTTCGTGAATTTATCATTATCATTCTAATGACTGGACTGGATTTTATTTGCATTTTTCAATTGTCTTTATGCAGCAATAAATATTCTTATTATTTATAAAGCAAGCTCTATGTAGCTTTTTATATAAAGGAGCCATCTAAAGATCTGATATGTTATTTACATGTTTTGAATATATATGTTGATGAATTTATATTTCTATTCCCCACATTTGCCTCCCCAATATAAGTACATATTAGTTATACCCCTTTTCCACCAAAATTCCGGGTCTGACCAGTAGTTGGAACAGAGTTCTTATCCGGATCAGACCCGGAATTTAGCCGACTCGGGATATTCCCGAGTCGGCGCCGCTCACACTGCAGTCGGGTCTGCATAGACCCGGTTTTTCCGGCGTGAAAGTGGACGCTTGGAGACGACGTCATCTCCAAGCGCCACTGAAGCCGGACCAATCGGCCGGCTTGCAGCGCACTCCAGGTCATTGTGACCCGGAGTGCGCCGTACACACAGCAGGGTTTCACGGGCTATGCCCGTGTTAAACCCTGCTATTTGCCTGGGTTGGATTGCCGGGTCACTCGACCCGGCGATCCAACCCTCTCCCCTTTTACACCAGGGAGGTGCCCGGGTTAACACTGCAATAACCCGGGTTTTAACTCCGGTGTAAAAGGGGTATTAGTAGCGATGTTCAGCTAATTTTTTGTATATCATTGTGGGGTTCTGTTTACGGTATCAGACTCTTATCTATGGATGGTTTTGGGATTTCTATGGTTTATTGCAGATTTTGTTAGTCAATGGGAAAACGTTAGGGGAAACTTTCAGGAAAAAATGGTTTGAGATACAGTAAATGCAGCATAGGGAATCATTCTGCTTTCCCTAATAAGGTATGGGTTACGTAGGTTATTGTAGACCCATCGCATGAAAATGATATATACAATGTACTCAGTCACTGTGCCTCCTACAGATTGGTCCAGTAACAGAGATATCCCAGAGAGATGGCCCCATCCTCTTTATTCCCAGGATTGGACAGAGGAGAATCACAGGACCCCACAGGAGGATCAGGTAGGTGGGAGTTAGGGTCTCAATATGTGATCTGAGAAGCTGTGTTTTGTCCTACTGATTTATTCTCACTTAATAAAATCATTCATTATTAGTGTTTTTGTATTGTTTTGTGGATTACACAGAGTGAAGACCTCACAGATACTAAATGTGAAGAACTTATAGATGAAGAAGAGACATATGTGACTGATATAAAGACAGAAGATACAGAGGAAGAAGAAGAGACGTATGTGACTGATATAAAGGTAGAAGTTATAGAGGGAGAGGAAGAGACATATGTGACTAATATAAAGGTAGAAAATACAGCGGGAGAAGAAGAATCAAAAGTGACTAATATAAAGGTAGAAGTTATGGAGGGAGAAGAAGAGACGTATGTGACTAATGTAAAGATAGAAGATACAGAGGGAGAAGAAGAGACATATGTGACTGATATAAAAGTAGAAGATCCAGAGGTAGAAGAAGAGACGTATGTGACTGATATAAAGGAGGAGGAAATCCCTACATATATCAGCACAGGTGAGTAATACACACTCATTACAGAAAATAATCACGCATTTTTGTTCATGTTACTACAGCAGTATCTTATTTTACACCTTCCTCTGTCAGTACAGACAAATGAGGAAATTTATCTGCTCTTTGGGTCAGGGGCATGAGGCCCTGTTAGTCTCTTGTTCTGCTTCTCACATGAGCTTTTTATGTGGAACCAGCAACATGCTCTGACCAGTCTCCTCCCCACACTCTCTGGTGTATATCATACATCAGGAGCCATCAGCCTCTATTATACTCCTGCTCTCCCCCTCACATCATGTCACTGTGTGTTACCAGCCCAGAGATCTGACCAGTCTCCTCCCCACACTCTCTGGTGTATCTCATACATCAGGAGCCATCAGCCCCTATTATACTCCTGCTCTCCTCCTCACATCATGTCACTGTGTGTTACCAGCCCAGAGATCTGACCAGTCTCCTCCCCACACTCTCTGGTGTATCTCATACAACAGGAGCCATCATCCCCTATTATTCTCCTGCTCTCCCCCTCACATCATGTCGCTGTGTGTTACCAGCCCAGAGGTCTGACCAGTCTCCTCCCCACACTCTCTGGTGTATCTCATACATCAGGAGCCATCAGCCCCTATTATATTCCTGCTCTCCCCCTCACATCATGTCACTGTGTGTTACCAGCCCAGAGATCTGACCAGTCTCCTCCCCACACTCTCTGGTGTTTCTCCTATATTAGTGCAAGGTACATCACCATAGTTAATCAATTACTGATCAATGGGATTAGACCCTGTGTGACATTTGCCATGATCCTCCATGTGCAGTAGTTGTAGTAATATTTGTATCATTTACATTCTCCCAACTATATTTGAGGTAAGTGGTATAGTAGAAATATAACTACCTATCTTATTAAAAGTCCTACTCGCCTCCTGACATTCTATCATTGTGTGCTACAAGACAGTAGATCAAACCTGTTTCTTGCTGCATGCCAAAACCACACTCCCCCACCCCTCCAATCTCAGTATACTTTACAAAAACTCCATGTACACACATACACAAAACTATAACCACACACTCCCAGTCTCCTTACTGTTGCTTTTTGTTTACTGATCTGTATCTGTGTCCTGCTCTGCCCTTCTGCTTTCTGCTTGTCCCCCTATGTGCCCTGCCCCATTCTCCTCCTCTGTCTTGCTGTTCTCCTTCCCTCAATGCTTGTCTACGATGATTCAGCCTAAAATAGTAATGTGACTGTGGCAGTGGGACTTTACCACCTGAGTGTGACCAGAGGGAAATATATTGGCCGTTCCACTGTTATCGTTTGCTACCTTTATGTTCACCTGGAGAATTGTGAGTAGTGTAACCAGGGGCTAGTGTGTGTGTTACCTTTTTCTAATCTATAAGCTACTCCCCTTCAGTTTAAAATTAGGTGCTGAAGGAGTAGGTTGGTACAAGGGGTTAGCTTGTATAGCTTTTTTTCTTTCTTTACTTTTTTAGTTCTGTAATGTAATATTTTTTTACTTGCATGCAATTTTTCTCTTCGCCTCTTCTCACCTTTTAAAAGCCAGCAGCCCAGAGTTGTGCAGCTCAGGCTTGCTGTGTGGCTCCAGTGCAGGGTTGAATGAAAGGAGGTGGGTGCCATGTTTGGTGGCCACTAATATGTATGTACCGTAGGTGGGTGCAGGGGCTGCCTGCCCCAGAATCCCTGAGCCGTTTGGGACGCCTGGTCTTTGTGTAGGCTGAGAGCCGTGACCTGTGGCTAAGACAAGTACTGAGAGCAGGCGCCCGATCAGTGGCTGTCCAGTGGCACGGATTCACGCCAGTAACTACTGGCAGGACAGTGCAGCAGTTATGCCAAGTCAGGGGCAGTTCGGGAGCAGAGGCTGAATGCAGAAGCGGAGAGAAAGCGGAGTTAGGAGCCACTGCAGGGACAAATGCAGAGTGCAGCGCCAGCGGTATTTTGCATGCTCTTTATGCACGCACAGCTATCAAGTGGCAGCTGGAAGTGCATCTGGACTAGGCCACCCTGCCTAGTGAAAGGGGGTGGCTAGATCTACTGAAAGGGTTGAGTAGTGAGCGGATATACCTTGGACATACCCTTAACCAAAAGAGATGCAAGCTTAGGTAAGGCTGACTATCACGCAGCCCGGAGGAGATGCAGCAGATGGTACGACCCAACACCTGAAAGAAGGATTAGTGAAGACAGCTATAAAGCCCCTCTCTTCCGAGTACTCTCAGGGGCTTCACGTGGCTGGAAGTATGGGATACATTTTTGATAATTTTTTTATATTTATTTTCAGATTTTTTTTCTCTGTCTGTATTGATGTTTAATATTCAGTATAATACTGTGCTTTTGTGGAATTATCTTCTTATTTGTATAGTTTATAAAAATGTCAGAAAAAGGGAGTAGGTCCAAGGCTAAACCTGCGAAGGGAGAAGGGAAAACTAGATTGCATTATTTCTGTACATGTTGCCAGGCTAAATTACCTAGTGGGGACCTGCATGCTTACTGTGCTGCCTATTTTGGGGAAAGGGGGCCTGGACTGCACACCCTAGCTCTTTCTAATGGGATGTGCTACCTAGCTGAGACTTATTACAACATAGAAAAAAAGAGAAACCAGACGCACCATACAACCATTAATAATTATGCATAATATGCGAGGTTTTTGGCATAAAGTTGGCCAAAGTTATGAGCTTACCCACCGTCGTTAAGGTAACCTCATCAGGTAAGTCCCTAACACTATGGGGTTTCATGTCTGGGGCGTGAAACCACCCCAGCCAAACCACCCTAGGGCACCACACAAAATAAAATAAAAAATAGCAGTGACGTGTTGTAGTGTTAGGTGAGTGAAGGTGACTGCTTGGTGTTGAAAGTGTTAGAAAAAATGAAAAATAAGTGTGTGAAAATGTAACATAAACAAAAAACAAACATAGAGTGATATAAAGTGTTAAAAATAAGTGTTAAGTGGTGATGCCCAAAAGAGGTCCAGCCAGAGCAGTTCAAGGGGCCCCACGCCCCAAAATTCACCCCATAACTGACTAGCAACATAGTACTAATTAATTGCTTTACTGTGCTGCCTGCAAGGACACTGGAAATCTGTGACCGGTTGCAGAGATTACCACAGGCCTTGCGGAAGAGACAGCTTGGGCAAGGTCTTTAACTTTATTCATAGCTATATTTCTGACAGAGGAACTGTCTAGTTTTGTGTCCAGCCATAATAATAGATTAACAGACCGTTTAATCTAAAATGGACCAGGGTTGTACACAGGCAGAGTGTTCAAGTCGCGGTCACGACTTGTCTCCTTCTAGCAATGTTGTTCCTGTTCTGTCGGTTGCTAGGCAATCTGGACGCCCCCGGACGTCACGTGTTATTCACAGCACGACTTGATTGTTTTTTTCCCCTATTTCTGCACGCTGGCCCATTGCCGCCTCCCCGACTATAGCGTTCCTTGTGGATCTCTCGGCATAGCTGCATGGTCAGCGCTCCTGTATTTCTCCTTGTCTTGGTATACAGCAATATCGGCTTCCCAGCCGCACCGTCTGGTCCCAAGTTGTTACCGGATTCAATGCCGCTCCATCGGCTTCCCAGCCGCACCGTCTGGTCCCAAGTTGTTACCGGATTCAATGCCGCTCCATCGGCTTCCCAGCCGCACCGTCAGCTCCCAAACTGTTACCGGCTTCGTTGCCGCTCCATCAGCTTCCCAGCCGCACTGTCAGCTCCCAAGCTGTTACCGGCTTCAAAGCCGCATCTCACTATCGGCTCTCCAGCCACACAGCCGGCTCAAGGCCGCATCTCGCTACCTGCTCACAGGCCATACTACCGGCTCTCAAAGCCGCATCTCATCACCAGCTCTCCGGCCGCATCACCAGCTCACAGGTCATACTACCGGCTCTCAATGCCGCATCTCACCACGGGCTTTCCAGCTATACCACCGGCTCTCAAAGCCGCATCTCACCACCAGCTCACAAGCCATACAACCAGCTCTCAAAGCTGCATCTCACCATTGGCACAAGCCATACTATCGTCTCTCAAAGCCGCATCTCACCACCAACTCTGCAGCCACACTACCGGCTCAAAGCCGCATCACACCACCGGCTCTCAAAGCCGCATTACTGGTCTCAGAGCCACTGGATCAACTCTTCTAATTGTACTACCAGTTTTATCTGCATCATCTGCTTTCAAAGCTGCACCATTGGCTCCCATAGCCGCACCATCGGCTTCTTAGCCAAACTACTGTTTGTCAGATGAGGACGAACATCTGGAAGAATCTAATTTTGAGGATCCAGTAATCATTAATAGAGGAAGAATAGGTGTTCATGAGGTAGATTACTTGGTCAAAGGTGTGATAGATCTTGGATATTAAGGATGTAGATAATCGGGAGACTCCCTCTGTTGATTTATTTAGAACCAAGAGATTAAAGAGATATGTGTTATATCCTTCATCTTCACATTCATCAGAATTGGTAGCTGAACCATGCTAAATCCTAATAAGAAAAGACCGCTCCTGGGCAGATTTCCTTAGATATATCTGATTCCTGACAGCAAAATAGCTTATAGGGGACAATCACAGAGTGGATGTTCCTGCAGCTCGTTTATCTAAGGTAACTGCTATCCCTATTTGTATAGTGTCTTCTTAAAGCAACGCTCAGACCGGTGTAGCTGGGAATGGAGAAGTAGACTGAACTTTTTCATAGAAGGTACCCAACCAGACATATCTAAGTCTCAGCTATTATCCATTGCAGAACAGGCAGATTAATTGTGGTGAAGCTTCTTTCGATGCGTCTAATAAAGGCTTCTGGGCTAACTGTTGTGGCAAGACTCATTCTATGGATAAAATCGTGGAATTGTGGATTCTGAGACAAGGGCTTCTCTTTTAAAGGAAAGTTTTTTTATTTGGCCCAGAACTAGATTAGACAAATTCTGAGGACATGGGAAATAACAGTTCCTTTTACCTATATGAAAATCTAAGATTTAGTCCTTTTTTTTGCACCCTTTAAACTGTCATCTACATGCTTTGTTCCGAGGTTTTGCAAATTAAGGAGGACAAGTTGGGATAAGTAGGAAGGAGCCAAAGAAACAAGTGTCTAGGCTCCAGGATAAGTCTGCATGACAAGAAGGGCATACAGCCAGAGGTGCCTGTGGTGGGTGCCCATCTAGTGCCATTTAGGGACCAGTGGAGAAGGGCCTCTTTAGACAGGTATAATAGAAAAGAGTACATCATTAGTCTTTCGGGTCCTCCACCAAAAAGATACTTTTTAATAAGCTTACCAAGTGACAGACAAAAGTGCCTGGCATTAGCAAGCAATTACTGCCCTTTTTGGGATGGTTGTCCCAGTTCCAGAAAGTGAAAAAGAAATGGGATTTTATTCCAATCTGTTGTTAGTCCAAAAACTAGATTGGAGGCACAGGCCCATTTTAAATCTAAAGGACTTTAATAGAAGAATGTAGGTAAACAGATTCAGGATGCAATGGAGATAAGAGTTTTTGGTATGCATACATATCAAAGATATCTACTTTAACGTGCCCATTTGGGATGTGCATCAATGTATTTTAAGATTTCTGGTCGAGGGAAGACCTTTACAATTCATGGCTCTTCCTTTCAGTTTAAACAGCCACTCAAATTTTTACAAAAGTGATAGCATGCATTCAAAGATCTATGGCAATAAGGATTCTGTTATGGTCAATGGAAGTGCTGGAGTCCCACAGATAGGTTATCAACTGGATAAAGTCCAAGAGGATTCCCAGTCAGTGCTTGAAGTTTTTAGGCCTTGTTTCAATACTCAATCAGCCAAGGTCTTTTTGCCAATCGAAAAGATCAGAGACCTTCAAAATCTAGTTCAGAAGATTTTTAAGATTAGAAGTCCATCAGTTCTTTGGTGTATGAAGTTACTCGAAACAAAGTGGTGTGATATGCACGACTGTATTCCCAGATGTTTTACTTAAACATTCTAATAAGTTGGTTGCATCCCAACCTTCGATAGTTGGTGATATTTCATTCTTTCCCCAAAAACAAGACCAAATTTATTTTTATTTTTTTTAAATAAAACACACTCTGTTTATTTTTATTATGGTGTGACTACAGGCCCGGAGCCGTGTCTTCTTCAAAAATGCCTATTATAAGGGAATTACCCTTGTAGTATTCCACATTCTTGTTGCGTCTGGTCTTCATTTGAATGAGTTGAACCAATACAGTAAATTCACACACATCAGGGAGGGTGAACCAGATCAGAGAAATACTAAACCTGCCTAGCATCAGCTAAGACTCCACAAACGCCTCCCCTAACAAACTTATAGGACAGGAGAAAACCACAACTAATTCTCAATCTTAAAGGGTAAACTCTCCAACACATTAAAGAGGCAATAAACAGAAAAACACCTCATGGTTTATTCTTCTTCATGTTTATTTCAATTCAAAACCTTCAGTCCTACTGAGTTGAGTGGAAGGAAGAAAGACTAAAGCTGGCCATCAACTATACAATTTTTTTGTCAGATATCTGGCTGGTTGGAATGAAAACCTGGTCATGTATGGTAGCAAATGACAGTCGATCATATGGTTTTAAAAACTGAAAAAAGGTAAAAAAAATTGTTCAAATTGGTTACATTTGTGTGTTTTAACCAATTTGTCTGAACAACCATTTTTGGCTATTTTCCAGTGTTTGTGAGAAAATTGACGATTGTCACTTGCTCCTATACATTACCAGGTTTTCATTCCAACCAGCCAGATTGGACAGATATCTGACAGATAATTGTATAGTGGATGGCCAGCTTTAGTCTGGCTCTCTTGATGAGATACAATACAAAATTATTAGGATTAATTTTTTTTATGTGAAAAAGCAAGATCTGTTGAAAATATCTTTAGACAATTCTCATAGTCTGGAATCATTTTACTACATGGTGCAAGCCTACAGTTAGGTCTTCATTTAGGTTCCCTTAAGGTATCAGGTGGCAGCTTTGTCAATTTATTTTCAAAGAAGATTGGCTCTGATCCCAGAAGTAAAGACATTCTTGCAGGGCGGATTACGTATACAGCCATGATATATGCATCCCAGAGAGCCTTGGGATCAAAATATGGTGCTGTCGGCGCTTCAGTTACCACCCTTTGAACCTTTGCAGAAGGTGGACTTAAAGTGTGCACCATGGACGTTATGTTTTATCGTAGCTGTATAATCAGCTAGAAGATTATATAATTGTCGCAACTCAAGGATGGATAATAGATAACCCATACTTAGGGATTGACTAGACTAAAACAGCGTACGCCAGGGACTTCCCACCCGCTGTCCCAACGCCAGCCAGCATCGCCGTACGCGGTAAGTGAATGCCGGGATCCGATGCAGTATGACAATGCTCAGCTAAAAGAGTTTTATCTTGTAGACCTCCATATCTGGTGATTCATGAATATAGTGCAATATTGCATTCACTAACTAACTTCTTTTCAACCTAAAGTTCCGGCATTTCATCTTAATCAAGAAATTGTAAGACTGACTTTTGCTAAATCAAGTAAAACAATGGTTCAGGGTCAGTTGTGTCTGTTGGACATGGTTATAGTGACAAACAGTATAAGGACAACTGATAGTTTACTTATTCTTTATGACACTTGGAAAAGAGGCTGTCCAGCATCCAAATAGACTATAGTTGGATGGATTAGGGCCACAATTCAGTATGCATATCGGGGAGTTCGTTCAGGTTCAAGCTAAGATCTCGGTTCACTCCACTGGCTCGGTTGGAACTTAATGGGCGGCACAGCATGGATCGTCTGCAGAGCATTAAGCAGAGCAGCTACATGGTCCTCGGCTCATATATTCATCAAATTCTTCAGATTTCGTGAATTTGCGTTCAGGGATGCTTCTTTTGGATATGATGTACATGATACATGATGTATTGTCTTCAGCCAAGGCTGGGGTATTCCCTCCTCTAGGGGCAGCTTTTGTACATCCACATGGCCAAGAATTGTCCCCTAGATAGAGGAAGGAGAAAATTAAAATCTTTAGTACTTACCGTTATATCTCTTTCTCCAAGTCATTCTATGGGGCACTACGCTTTCTCTCTTGTTTGGTTGTGCATATGAGAAGGATATGTGTTTGTTTTATGTATCCTTTGGGCTTTATAAGTTCAAACTGAAGAAAGGGGTTTGAGGGAAGTAGTGTATATACTAGAAACAGGTATCTTATCAGGTGCTAGCTCCTCAACCCTCACTATACCCCATGGTAAAGAAGTGTCATCCAGTTGGACTTTGAGAAGGATTCAATAGTAAGTACCAGAAAGCTTATTTTCATGCATTTGTTTCCATTAGATGGACGCACAAGCAGGAATATCTCAGCGGGATATCTCATCGTGTCTCCAGATTTTGATATAGAAGATAAGACTACACAAGATTCTCCAGGACACAACCCAATTACCCTAACTATACCTCCAGCACTTCCCAGTGCAGATATATCATCTCATCCCTCTAACCATAAGGAATGTTCTCCTGATAAATTAGATCTTGCCATACAAAGTACAGCTCATAAAGGTGATACAAGACTATCCAGTTTTGAATCTGGTAGAAGTTTTATACATCAGTCAGTTTTTGTTAGACCTCATCGAGCTCACACACTTGAGATGCCAATATCATGTTCTGAGTGTGGGAAATGTTTTTCAAAGAAATCCCATCTTGTTCAACATCAAAGTTTTCACACAGGTGAGAAACCATTTCAGTGCCGGGACTGTGGGAAATGTTTTAAATATAAATCCCGTCTTGTGATACATCAGAGAACACACACCGGTGTGAAGCCATTTCCATGTTCTAAGTGTGGGAAATGTTTTACAAAGAAATCAACTCTTGTTACACATGAGAGAATTCACACAGGTGAGAAACCATTTCCATGCTCTGAGTGTGAGAAACGTTATACACAGAAAGCACATCTTCTTGAACATCAGAAAACTCACACAGGTGAGAAACCATTTACATGCTCTCAGTGTGGGAAATGTTTTACATTCAGATTACAACTTCACAGACATCAGAGAGATCACTCTGGCCGAATACTATTTCGATGAACTCATAGTGGTATGTTTACCAAAGTGCGAGGTGTTTAGAAGTGGAGATGTTGCCCATAGCAACCAATCAGATTCCAGCTATTCTAGAAGGTGATAGATAAATGATAAGTAGAACCTGATTGGTTGCTATGGGCAACATCTCCACTTCTAAAAACCTTGCACTTTAGTAAATATACCCCACAGACGTAAAACGGGTGCTTCAATGCTAAATATTGTACAAGCTATTTATATTATTAATGTAAAATGATAAAAGCAGACCCATTTATATACTCTGTTATATTGACATCACTGAGTTATTAAGGGCTACTTAAATCTCCAGGGCTAGAGTTATTATAAATGCAAACACACGTGGTTTGGCATTTAAATGTATTGTTTTAAATTTTGATGTGCTTGAAAAAAAACTCATCGTAAACCTAGCCCACAGTCACACAGTATAATAACTAGTTATAATCTTGTTAGGGGAGAACAAAATGGCTGCCAAGAAGCCATACTTGTATTTGCTTATTATGCATGTGTCAGCATTCAAAAGCGTGTAAACAGAAATCAGTAATACCAGCGAGGGAATGTATCCTTTTCTCCACATTCTCACCATAGATTTGTATAATCCAACACTATGTGCCTTTGTGCCTTTTGTTTGCAGTAGCAGAAAAATATATACAATTGTAACATTAGATGCGCTAAATGTTGCTATTCACACATATTGTCATGCACAGAGGACAATAAACCTTTTACACATTGTTAAGCATTGTATGCTATACAGAAAGATCTAGAAACCAATCGTTACTTCCTGTATTAAAAATAATACAAAAGTAGCGGTCAAATAGGAACATTTTTCCACACTTGGTGGATCTGCCCTCTAATTGTTCCATTTTGGAACACGGTCCGGACTTTGCTCTCCCAAATGATTAACCTTCCGACTTCCCCCACCCCTGTCAATCTGCTACTCAGATTGATTGTGTCTGTAACGCCTCCAATAAACTACCGTGTTTCCCCGATAATAAGACACTGTCTTCATTTTTTTTTTTTGGTCAAAAAAAAACTCCATAGGGCTTATTTTCAGGGTAGGGCTTATTTTCAGGGTAGGGCTTATTTTAATTAACATTGACAGCAATTTCAATAAACAGGTAAGTGTGAACAAAAAAATCTACCTTTATTCAAAAATGGTCATGTCATCTTCTTCAACATCATCATAAGTGTCCATACCCCGAATCCCAGTCCTGCTTTTATCCCCATCATGCCCTCAGTCCTGCTTTTATTCCCATCATGCCTTCAGTCCTGCTTTACAATTCTTTACTTACCTTTATTTTTTTTCCTCTTTTTCTCTCCTCTCCTCCGCGGCGCTGCTGTAAAGGACGCTGCCACGCACGCCAGCTGCCGCACGCTCACTGTGAGAGAGTGAGACGCTGCAGCTGTGATTGGATGCCACTGTTAAATCTTTAACAGCGGCATCCATTTCATGCGGGGGGCGGAGCTAGGGGCATTTTAGTGTAGCGCAGGGATCGGACAAAATGGGGATTTTATTAGGGCTTATTTTTGGGGTAGGGCTTATTTTGGACCGTTTTTCAAAAGTAAGGGTAGGGCTTATTTTTGGGGTAGGTCTTATTATCGGGAAAACACGGTAGCTCTTATCAGCCCGTAACTGGAAAGTACCGATCACTCCCTGCCGTCGAGAACTCCTGAACAGAATATGGTTCATATCAGAAATGGAATACATCACCAGTTTACAATACTGTTCAAAAGTTCCAATCCATTTGGAGCCCCTGGTATTCTTATCAAAATTCACCCCTTCCTGGTATTGGTTAGTACCACTCTGATCACCGTCTAGGTAATTATAAATTCCCCTCCCCCCGACTCGCTTCCCCACACTTCTTCTGCTCCTCCTCTTCTCGCCCCCTTTTGTCCCTCCCTCCCTATCACCCCTACCCCAATCCTTACATATTCCGGTTAATTCCATTGACCCATCATGATTATACCATTTGTAATAGTATTTATTTAGCTTTTTTTATGGGTCCAAATTTTTTTTTTTCTTCAATTGTACTGTTACTCTTTCCTATGTTGAACTGTTTCTAAATACCCACTCTGATTATGTCCTGATATTTCAACATACAACGTTCTACTAACTCATTGTGTTCTTGAATTTGCTTAATAAAAGAATACAAAAAAATTAGGCAATGCAAAGTAGAGTACTAACACATGGACCATTTTACGGAGATTATACTATCTCTGCCACGCCCACCACACAGGATATAAAGTAGGCTTACAGGTGTCACAACTTGGCCTCGTGGGAAGACTGCAATCGGACTGCTTGTCTTCCATTTAAATCTCTAGTCCGCTGCGGGGAACAGGGGTCCCTAGAGTCATTGTTGGTGCCCTGTGGGGAGAGCATGAGTGCACAGCGTGTCTCCTGCCTAAAATCTCTGGTCTCCTATCGAGAAGAGGGCACCCAGAGTGTGATTTGCCGTAACACCGTTTTTTGTGGGGTTTTTTAAACTTTTTATTTTTTTTGCATTGTTTAAATGAAAAAAAAATATATATAAACTTGCTTGTTATATTAATACTGTGAAACATTGTTATGTATTAGAAACCTTGATCAATCACGTTTTAATGTTTTCTAACATTAACAATCCAAAGTTATTAGGGTTTGATATGATTTATTTGACATCTTTCCATAAAACCAATTTTAGACTAAACATAAGTAAAACATGCAAAATCACTTTTCAGAGAAACACACAAACACAAAAAAGGAGTTATGCATTAGAACTGGAAATGTCACTGGCATTAAACATTTTGAATAAAACACTAGTTTAGAGGCTTTTTCAGTTCCCAGTCTGTCGAAGCTTCGAATGAACTAAACAGAAAGAAGAAAAAATTCTTTCTACACTAGCTGAAGATGCTCGAGGCTTGATGCTAGGCCTCCCTAATCTGGTTCATCCTCCCTATATCTTTGTAGTATGTGGCTAATCGTACACAGATAAAGACCACAAGCAACAAGAATGTGGAATAATACAAGTCACAGTGTTGTGTCTGTAGTAACAGCATAATAAAAAAAAAAAAAAGTGTTTGTTTTTTTTTTAAATTGGATTAAACCACTAAACTCTGTTTTATATTCACATTAATATCCATATTAATACAGTGTTTGAACTTTACTAAAGCTTTTACAATATATGTAGTGGGTTACTGTATTCATTAATACATGTACTTATTTACTGTACTTATATAAATTGTTAGTTAAGTTGATTTATACTGTTTTCAGTTATACTTCATAATATTCAGCTTGTTACGTATAATCATTTGTTTATAATTACTTACTTACACCTTTTAACCTTAACATAATAAATTACCTTAATTGGAACAATTGTTTTGAATGGTTTAATTGATCTTTTGTATCCAAAGAACTTCAATTCAACTGGTTACAAATGTTTTCATCCACAGACAAGTGAAATGTGAGTACTCAAAATAAGACTGGAACAGTTTGCTCAGAATAAGGAAAAGGCAATATTTTCCACTCCGATTTAGGTTACTATCACAGTAATAGCAAAACACATGGTAATATTATAGGTTTCCATACGGGAAGAGCTAGATCCCCTTCAGTTTTTGTACAATGATGTCATCAGCCAGTGTCCATCATCATTCTCTACCATCCAAATGGGCATAGAGGGGGAATATATTCTTGTGGCGAGCAAAGCAAGCCTGCAAGGGGCCAACTTTCTTATTTTCGTGAAAAGTGTGGGCAGAAACCTCCACTTCCGCCCTCACTCACGTCACTTCCAGGTACGGCTAGTGAAGGGGATTTATACCTTTCCGTTTCCATATACTGTGCAATTATTGGCCCGATCAGCTGATCGGACCGTATCTGAAGAGCAAGAAGAGGTGAGTGGATGAAGGTGTAGCAATTTTTTGAAGAATTACTTTTTTTTTTAATGAATGAAGGGGTTATGACTTAGGGATCATGGTAACAATGTTATTTTAAATATTTGTAGTCTATTTACTGATACAGTATATTTTGTGGAAAAAGTGCTATGTCCATGTTTTAAATCTAATATTTTATCTATAACTTTAAATATCTGTTTCTTCTAGACATAACATAACACTTAAATGCAAAAAAATCAGGCGCTACGCCCTCAAGTGGAATGATATAGAAAGTGTTTTACAGCCCCAAATACAAGTGTGAGAAAATATCAACCCACAGCAATAAACTAAAACAACAAATAATAAGGTATTTCAAGGCGCTGTTAGATCAATAATTTTAATCAAAAAGCACATATATACCATAAAATACATGAAAATATAGTGCAATAAAATACAGTAATAAACCACTTCCGCAATAGTAGAACTCTGGATACAGATACAGGAAATATATTGAAAAAAGTAAATAGAGAAACCTCTCTGTACTCAGCTGTAATTAATAGTTACTGCGTCCAAGGAAATAGCAACACAGTCATTAATTTGTATCCAGCAAGGAGAAATTGTATCCATTGTATAGTGTATAATTCTTTACATTAGAGCAGTGGTTTTACAAACTCGGTCCTCAGGACCCCACACGGATCACGTTTTCCAGGTCAACCAGCAGGTGCACAGGTGTATTCATTACTTACTGACACATTTGAAAAGATTCACAGGTGGAGCTAATTATTTTACTTGTGATTCTATGAGGAGACCTGGAAAACATGCACTGTGTGGGGTACTGAGGACTGAGTTTGAGAACCTGTGCTTTAGAGGTGTACTGTTGTCACATAGTTGGTGTGTATTTCACATAATAATAAGTAGCAGTACAGTAGACAGATATTGTTTCTTACCGCCGCTGCGCCAGACTCGGGGCTACAGTTTAGGATGTCCAGAGTGGGGTGATGACAGCCGTAACCGGTCAGTGGTTTTAGGACACTCTCCTGAGGAAGCCGTTGACAGCATTATAGGCGGTGAAACGTGTAGAGTCGTCTATTCCTAAAACCACTGACCTGTTACGGCGGTCATCACCCCACTCTGGTTATCATAAACTGGAGTCGCGAGTCTGGAACGGCGCAGAGGTGTAGATTTGTGGTGCATACCACTACAGAGTTCCAACTCTTACCTGTTCCTAATTCATTGCAAGCAGATCATAACTGTGTGTCAGTGCGCTCTACGTTTCAGGAGCTGATCACCGCGGACACTAGATTGCTACCCGGATGAATGATCTACAGTGTTTAGACAGACAGGCAATAGGTCAACACTAGATGGGTCGTTGGTCAAATGGTTAACATGGCTTTAGGTCGACATGGTCAAAAGGTCAACACATGTTTTTTCATGATTTTAAGGGTTAGGCTGCAGAAGTGGATGGTTAGGGTTAAACACTACTGGGAATGTTAGGGTGGGGATTAGGCTTAAAATAAAAGAAAAATGTGTCGTCCAGTTGTGTGTTCATCCATTTAAAAGTTGACCATCTGGTGTCGACCTATTGACCATATAAATACTAATGTTTTGAGTTCCAACATTTTGCACAAAAGCCAGGGGTAGGCAACCTGTGGCACTTCGGCTGCCGTGGAGCTACATACCCCAGCATTCCCCGCCACAGTGATAGCGCCTGCTGAGATGTGTAGTTCCATGGTAGCATAACTACCACAGGATGCCTACCACTGTTTTTATACTTTCTGGCTGCAGACTATGGCCTGTATTCAATTTGAGCTGAGCCGCGATACTTTTTCGCCTCCCGGACTTTTTGCCTACATCGTGTGTTTTGCAGGCGGAAAAGTATCGCGCACGTGCCCGCTTATCTCCGTATTCAATTTGAATGTAGACAAAAACGGGACCCAGCGAAACTTAAATAAGCGGAAAGTACTGTCAGATTTGGGGAAATCAGCCTGACACTCCCCAAAAGATGCTCTGACATGGGGCTTCCCTATGGTACCCCCCGATTGGCTTGCTGAAGGTATTTGTTGTTTTTAAACGGGCTCAATGGCAGCTAAATAGCGTTTTTGTATAAGTGGTGAAGAATAGTATTCGGGAGGGTTTTTTGCAGAAAATAACTTATCCCAGCAAATTTGGGGTACTTGAGTATGGGGGTCAGCATATTTTAAAGTTGCTAAAGTTAAGTTGAAAAAAATCATGAAAAATCCACCTGCCGCAAGCCCCTGCAATGAAAAAAACGGGGCATACTTGGGGACCCCCCCCAGAGTGAAGTTCGCTAGTTTTTAAGTTTGTCCCCCAACATTTTTTTTTCAGCTTCCCAAATTCAAAGTGATTTTTTGGGTGTTCTTAAGTGTTTTTAAAAATTTTTGACACAGTTTACCTTTGGGGGACTGTCTGAAGACTGCACAGGGGTTCCCGCAAGGTTGCACCCCAAAACCAAAATTCTGCACTTTTTTCCGCCTGCTATTCATAGACGAAACTTTTTTGCCTATTACATTGCATTGACTTTCCGCCTAGGCGGAAAGTCTTTCAAATTGAATACGGCGATACTTTTCCGCCTGGCGAAATGATGTCATCGGCGAAAAGTTTTCGCCCAAAACACGCGAGAATGGCTTCTCGCTCCAAATTGAATACGGGCCTCAATGGGAAAGTAGCCTATGAGGTTAGCCTAGGCTAGCTTAGTAGCTCAGAGTGTTGTTACTGTTCAGGATCGCACAGACACCAGAGAAAATACTATTATATCTTTATTATAACATTAGCAACAGGCTTTCTCGTGTTATTGGGACTGGTAGGAGAAAACACTCCACACCTCAGTGTTCTGTCAGAATCTCCATACACCCACATTTTCTGCCTCTTATCCTCCAGTTCCCCACACTAAACTCCTTCCTGCTGGATGAGATGCATAACTGTACTCCCCCATTTACCCTGGTGTGGGTGCCATTAATACCTCTTTTACACCAAAATCCTGGGTTTAACCCGTGATTTGGAAAATGGTTCCAACACGGTTCACCACTTACTGTACTGTGGTTTTGCTGAAAAAATCATCAATTAAGTAGTTAAATGCTTGGTGGATGGGCTCTCAGATTATTTGAGCATATTTGGCCAAATATAATTTATACTCCATGTTAACTGTAGAGCTTATCATAATTATTTTTACTATCAGTGTTCTTTGTGCTTAGAGTGCACCTCCATTTTATTTTTCCTGCATGGCACTACAAGTCTCAGCATGGTAGCACTTCTTACGATTTTAAAATTTTAGTGTTGAGTCCAAGTCCCTTTTCGTAAGTGCTTATAACATCAGCTTGCACCATACTTGCCTACTCTTCTGGATCATTCAGGAGGCCCCTGAATCTCAGGGATTTCTGGATTCCCAGAAGAGTGGGCAAATCTCCCGGAGGCCAGCCGCCGGCTGTCTGCCCACTCTCCGAGTCAATCAATGCGAGGGGTGTGGAGTAGGAGAGAGAATAATGTTGAGAGTAAGGAATGGTCAGAGGAAGTAACGGGGGATTTGCAAATGTTAAAAAACAGTACAGAGATTTGAGAAACCAGTTTAAGGGAGTGACCACTGATGTGAGAGGGGGAGGAGGTCCATTTGGAGAGACCAAATGAGGAGAGGGAGAGAAGTTTGGAGGTAGTAGGGTCGGAGAGCTCATCAAACAGAATGTTAGTTTGAGGGAGGGGAGCCAGAGGTAATTATGCCTTCCATTCTGGCTAGATCTCCTGTTTCAACTAAAGAGAAATAGTCCTAAAACATGATGCTGGCACCACCACAATTTATACTATTCATGGTGTACCTTGGGTGATGAGCTCTATTGTCTTCAACAAACATCTCTTAAAATTAAGGCCAATAGTTCAACCTTGGTCTCATCAGATCATAACACTTTCCAACATGGTTTGGGGGTGATTCAATGTATTTGTTGCTAAAATTTAGATAAGCATGGATAATCCTTTTTTTTAAATGAGAAATGGCTTTTGTGTTTACCCGAATACGGGAGATTGTTGTCACATGACGGTAGTGACCACTTTTGAGGCTCAGATTCCTACCGCTCAATATTGAAGTAGTCCTCTCAGTAGCCTCCCTAATGAGGTTTCTCTTTCTCCCATCATCAACTTTTGAGGGAGATCCTGAGCTTGGCAATGTCCCTGGCCATTGGCCACATTTTCTCCATGTACATTTAAAAATTGTTTTATAAGCCTGCCCCGATTGGTACATTTCAACAATGAGATCTTCTGGGTGTTCTGCATGCTCCTTGCCGACCATGGCTTTCCCAATAGAATGTAACCAAGAAACAAAGCTGCAAGGAAATTCTACTGGAACAGCTAACCTTTGTTTGGGGTTAACCACAATCACTTTCAGCATAAATTTAAGTTCGTGAAAGAGAAATAGAGAGAAAAAGCACTATTTGTTGGTCTTTTTAAAGACCCGCAAACACAAATATTCTGAAATTCATCCCAGATCTAAAGGAATGCCCACAAATAGGACAGTTCTTATTCATTACAAATGTATCTGATGGTGGTGTTGCTAACGATGCTTGTGTTTGACAATTGTGTTTTTTTGTTCCGCAAAGAAAGAAATAATTAGAAGTTAATTTATGGCCTCCCATTCATCCGGCATCCACTACAGACCAGAGGCTATTCATGGAGGCGAGTAGCTTTGTGTCCAGAACTTGTCTTCAGGTTTCATACCTTCTGGCCTAATAAAAGGCTATAAGGGGTATATTTACTAAAGAATCTAGAGGGTGCTAGATAAATGTTAAGTAGAAGCTGATTGGTTGCTATGGGCAATTAAATGTTGTATTTATCTTTATAGCTATATATATTGTTAGATAAGTTGATTTATACTGTTTTTAGTTATATTTCATATTAATCAGTGTTACTTATATTCGTATAATCAGTTGTTTATAATCATTTAATTACACCTTTTGATCTCTTAATAATAAATCATCTTTAATTGGAATAACTGTTTTGAGTGGTTTCATTAACCTTTTGTATCCAAAGAACTTACATTCCACCGGTTACAATACCCCTAATTGTTTACCCTTCTTTAATTCCCTGAGCCCTGTTCATCATGTTTGCAAACACATATACATGATATGTATGATCCAATTCCAAAAACAACTCTTCATTCGGCAAAGTTTCCATCTATTACTCAATGAAAGGATATGCTCGTACAATACAGAAAAATAAGACATACATAAAAACAAATAGAAACTACCATTCTTGTTGAATAATTCGTTTGTTATTTTCCAAATGGTACAAACATGAAAAGTAAATGTGAGCTAAAGTCAATGAAGAGCCGGTTTCTGGATAAATATGTTTAATGACATTTACATCTTATATAGAATATTTTCCATCTGCAAACAAAGTTTTACCTGTTTAAATGTTCATGAACTACGTTTTCTGTAATTACCTGCAATCTTAATATGGAAACGGCTTCTCGCCTGTGTGTGCTCTTTGATGTTTATTACGAGAGGATTTGTGAATAAAACATTTCCCACATTCCGAACATGGAAATGGCTTCTCCCCTGCGTGAATTTTCTGATGGTTAACAAGACCTGAGGACCGTGTAAAACATTTCTCACACTCAGAACAGGAAAATGACTTCTCACCTATGTGACTTCTCTGATGCTTAACAAGAGAAGATTTCAGTGTAAACCATTTCCCACACTCAGAACATGAAAACCGTTTCTCTCCAGTGTGAGTTATCTGATGTTTAAAAAGAGTTGATTTCTGTGTAAAACATTTCCCACACTCAGAACATGAAAATGGCTTCTCACCTGTGTGAGTTCTCTGATGTGCAACAAGAAATGATTTCTGTGTGAACCAATGTCCACATTCAGAACAGGAAAATGGCTTCTCACCTGAGTGCGTTCTCAGATGTTTAACAAGAGAAGATTTCAGTGTATACCATTTCCCACACTCAGAACACGAAAAGAGTTTCTCTCCAGTGTGAGTTATCTGATGTTTAACAAGAGTTGATTTCTGTGTAAAACATTTCCCACACTCAGAACATGGAAATGGTTTTTCACCTGTGTGAATTTTCTGATGGTTAACAAGACTTGACTGCCGTGTAAAACATTTCCCGCACTTAGAACAGGAAAATGGCTTCTGACCTGTGTGCGTTCTCTCATGTGAAACCAGATGTGATTTCTGTGTAAAACGTTTCCCACACTCAGAACAGAAAAACAGCATCTCACCTGTGTGAATTTTGTTATGTTTAACAAGATCTGATCTCTGTATAAAACGTTTCCCGCACTCAGAACAGGAGAACGGTTTCTCGCCTGAGTGAATTTTCTCATGTGTAACAAGAGCTGATTTCTGGGTAAAACATTTCCCACATTCGGCACAGGAAAATGGCTTCTCACCTGTGTGAATCTTCTCGTGTTTAACAAGATTTGCTTTCTGTGTAAAACATTTCCCACACTCCGAGCATGGAAACGGCTTCTCACCTGTGTGAATCTTCTGATGTGTAATAAGATATGATTTGTGTGTAAAACATTTCCCACACTGCGAACATACATACGGCCTCTCACCTGTCACCGCTGTCTGATGTACTATGAGCTTTGTGTTCTGTGTAATACATTTGTCATCTATGGAACATGGAAATATTTTAGCAATTCGAAAAACTGTAGTAGATGGACCTATATTTGAGTTATCAGAAGATTTCTCATGGTTAGAAGGATCAGATGACGTATTCACACTGTAATATATTGGATGTATAATTGGGGTAATGGGGGTTTCTCCTGGAGAATCTTGTTTGATATGGTTATCTTCTAATTCACCATCTACAGATAAACTGAGATGTTCCTCCGAGATATTCCTGCTGCTGTGTCCATCTGCTGAGAATAAAATAAATAGATGGACACATTAATGTTTCCCCATAACAAGATTTATTTTCCAATAAAGAAAATATTTGCTTACTGCAATAATTTGCAATGCTTGCGCTGCTGTTCACTCTGTAACATCAAAGGAGTGTCTGGCCAAACTAAGATCTGGAATGTACTTTAAAATACTAAACCCTTGTTTACTTGTAAATTAACGCTAAATACATGTGGAAATAAAATGCTGCTAGCTCCAACCTCGGAGAATCAATGTGCAATGTGCAATGTGCAATGTGCAAGAGATGTACTAAGAAAAACACTAACAGTAGTGTAGCAGAGTGTTTGCCATGTATGGATAATACTTATATAGTGTTCATTCTAGCACCCTGCACCTGTCACAACAACCCGTGCAGTTCCACTTTCCTGCCTGGGGTGTCGCTCTCTGCTCTGGTGCTTCTAGCACACTCAGCTGATGCAACAAACTGCTGAGATACATACCCGAGTGCACTAGAAGCACCAGAGCAGAAAGTGACAGCCCAGGCAGGAAAGCTGAGCTGCACGGCGTCACAAACCAGAACCGTCCAGGTCTCTCCAGCCGTGCGCTGTCTCACCTGCCTTGCAGGATTCAGGTAACCAGATTGCCCAGGAATTAGGCTAGCTCACGAACAAACGTTTGTACTGCTAACAGTAGCGGTCCTTCTCTGTTTACAGTGACCGTGGTTCCTTTGCATAGCATCTGTGGGCCGAACGCCGGAGTTCCCCCCAAAACTGGCTATGGGCGCAGCCATTACACTGTGGATCAGCTGACCACTCAGTCTCATATCGGTAGTCAGCCAGCGGTCACATGACTCGCTCAACCTATCCCTGTACAGCCAGGGGTATAAAGGAAGCTTCCAGAGCACTCACTAAATGCCAGTGCTTTGTTGTCCACACACCTGCTGAGTACTCTCTTGTGTTCTCCACAGCAAGCTGCCAGCATATGGTTCAGTGCTGCAATAATCTACAGCACTTCCTGGCATCTCAGCAATCCTGCATAGCTGGTCTCATTCCAGTAATCCTGTATAGCTGGTCTCATCCCAGTAATCATGTGCAGCTGGTTCTGCTTCACATCCAAGCGATCCGGCATAGATGGTCTCATCCCAGCAATCCTGTGTAGCTGATTCTGCTCCGCATCCCAGCGATCCCGCATAGCTGGTCTCATCCGAGTAATCCTGTGTAGATGGTTATGCTCTGCATCCCAGCGATCCCTCAGAGCTGGTCTCATCCCAGTAATCCTGTGTAGCTGGTTCTGCTCTGCATCCTAGCGATCCTGTATAGCTGGTCTCATTCCAGTAATCCTGTGTAGCCGGTTCTGCTCTGCATCCTAGCAATCCTGTATAGCTGGTCTCATCCCAGTAATCCTGTGTAGCTGGTTCTGCTCTGCATCCTAGCAATCCTGTATAGCTGGTCTCATCCCAGTAATCCTGTGTAGCTGGTTCTGCTCTGCATCCTAGCGATCTGGCATAGATGGTCTCATCCCAGTAATCCTGTGTAGCTGGTTCTGCTCCGCATCCCAGCGATCCCGCATAACTGGTCTCATCAAAGTAATCCTGTGTAGATGGTTCTCCTCTGCATCCTAGCGATCCTTTATAACTGATCTCAACCCAGTAATCCTGTGTAGCTGGTTCTGCTCCATATCCCAGCGATCCAGCGTAGCTGGTCTCAACCCAGTAATCCTATATAGCTGGTTCTGCTCCACATCCCAGCAATCCGGCATAGATGGTCTCATTCCAGTAATCCTGTGTAGCTGGTTCTGCTCTGCATCCTAGCAATCCTGTATAGCTGGTCTCATCCCAGTAATCCTGTGTAGCTGGTTCTGCTCTGCATCCTAGCAATCCTGTATAGCTGGTCTCATCCCAGTAATCCTGTGTAGCTGGTTCTGCTCTGCATCCTAGCGTTCCCTCAGAGCTGGTCTCATCCCAGTAATACTGTGTAGCTGTTTCTGCTCTGCATCCCAGCGATCCTGTATAGCTGGTCTCATCCCAGTAATCCTTTGTAGCTGGTTCTGTTCTGCATCGTAGCAATCCTGTATAACTGGTCTCATCCCAGTAATCCTGTGTAGCTGGTTCTGCTCTGCATCCCAGCGATCCTGTATAGCTGGTCTCTTCCCAGTAACCATGTGTAGCTAGTTCTGCTCTGCATCCCAGCGATCCTGTATAGCTGGTCTCTTCCCAGTAATCCTGTGTAGCTGGTTCTGCTCTGCATCCCAGCAATCCTGTATAGTTGGTCTCATCCCAGTAATCCTGTATAACTATTTGCTCCACATACAGAGCTGTCCCATCTATGCTTCTGTCCTCACCAATAGCTGCATGAGGAAGAGCTATATTAGGCCTCCCAGGTTTTGCCCCGGTCCTCCTGACCTCAATCCTACAGCACAGTCTAGTCCTCACACATCAGCCCATCCGTGACACCCAGGTTGTGACAGGTGCAGGGTGCTAGAATAAACACTACTTATATAAGACTTGTATGTGTGTTATTCTGTGACTATGTGAAACTTGTTGTACAAAACTACATTTTCTTGCTATCATGGAAAACACTAATTTGGACAATCTGAGCTGTGAAATATAATTATAATAATAGTGGGAGAAGACATAAAAAAAATGAGTGATTAAAGTAGTTAAACACACATGGCTCAGTCGGGGTACATTAACTTTGCAAAGCCCATCGCTGTGTTACAGACTGCTGTACATACAGTAATGTGCATAAATATTGGGACATTGACAGAATTCTTATATTCACCACCACAATGGCTTTGAAATGAAACAAACAAGATGTGCTTTAACTGCAGACTTTCAGATTTAATTTGAGGGTAATTACATCCAAATCAGGTGAACGGTGTAGGAATTACAACGGTTTCTATATGTGCCTCCCACTTTTTAAGGGGCCAAAAATAATGGGACTATCGACTCATGGACAGGTGTGGGCTATTCCCTCGTTATTTCATTATCAATTAAGCAGGTAAAAGGTCTGGAGTTGATTCTAGGTGTGACATTTGCATTTGGAATCAGTTGCTGTCGACTCTCAATATGAGATCCAAAGAGCTGTCACTATCAGTGAAGCAAGCCATCATTAGGCTGAAAACTCAAAACAAACCCATCAGAGAGATAGCAAAAACATTAGGTGTGGCCAAATCAACTGTTTGGAACATTCTTAAAAAGAAAGAACGCGGGGGGGCGTGGCCTGACTAGCAAGTGGAGAGGCTGTGTTTCCTCGGAGCTCCCCAGAAAGCTGCCTCAAACCACCCCATTTCTGCTGCCCCAGTGGTCCCCCTCGCACCTCCTGATCCCCTACCACCCCTCTGACCTATTACCTGCGCTCCGGGAGTGTTACCCGGCTCCTGCAGCATCGTGGCCTACTCCTCCTCCAGAAGCCGGGGGCTCAATTTTGGAGCCCCGCAGATCAGCGGCGCCGCGACTAGCCTCAAACACCGGCGCTACCTTCCGGTCTTCTCCCTGGACTTCCCTGGTGGTGTGGGGATATGTGGAGGGGAGATATATAGCCAGGAGGCCCTCTATCAGCAGCCGCGGCCGGAGCCGCGAATCGCGGGTGGCCGCCATCTTACAAACGGCCCTGGAGACTGGCCTGCATTTCAGACCACACCAATCTGCTCACGGCCTCTCCTGATCACCTCTCCCCTGCTGTGCTGCCTCCCTCCTGTCGGATCAGCTTCTCAGCCCTTCCCTGCAGCGTGTGGGCCCCCAGGTGACTCACCTTCCTTGCTGGACCCTTCCTCCACTGTAATCCTCTCCCCTTCTGAGTTACTCACCTTGGATTGACAATCCTTACACCACTGGCAGACCCTTTTACAACCTGCGGTCCACCAACTACATCAACGTACACAGTGTTCTAACATCAAGGGTCTCCCCCACTCTGGTTACGTTGCCTGGTTACCTGCTACTAATCAGAAGGGTGAGTGTATTCACGATAAACTGAACATTTGATTATATAAAAAGGGATAAAAAGGGATTTTATAGTGGACGCGGCCTGGCGGGCAAGTTTAGCAGACATGGATAAGTGCAGATTCTGATTTGTTCACACTTTATATCACACAGACTGCACCTCCTCTTATAAAATCCGCACCTACTAGAGGCCCCTAAACTTTTTTGTTCTCCGACACCATTGGCTGGGATGAAAGGCAGCTCTAAAGCGAACACGCATACCCGACTCCAGCAGAGCTTCACTGCCGCCTATAAACCGCTTTATGTTACTGAAATAGATGTGTTTACAACCTGAAGCAATGACCCCCTGAGTGTGTTGGGGCAGTGTCCTCCTGTGGTTCTTTTCTAAACAAAGGCCGCATAAATACACTTTGTGCATATCTGCAGACGGCCACCATCTCGGGTCCTCTGTCGCTGTTCAACCAGGCCCATAGAGTCCTTTCAGTCACCATAATTACCTCTAACTACTTCCCCCCTCATCGCCATTATGAACAGGTCAAGTACTAATACCAGAAAACGTGTGGGTGGTGACATCTCTCAACACTTCCCTAAAGGTGACAAGTCGTCGGCGGCTGCCGACCCTCCGTCCCCCAGTCCTCCCCATACAGAGGGAGAGGATACACCTTCTTCAGCTCTATCCACAAAAGAAGACATAATGGCACTGCGATCCCTTATTACTGATTACAAAGAATATCTAGAGTCCAAGTTGGATAAAGCAGTTTCCTCGATCAAATCGGACTTATCCTCAGTTTCTACAAGAACCTCTAAATTAGAATCACGCCAAGACACCCTTCAAAAATTCAAAAATGAGACTCATAGGGACATCGATCACATTGTCCAGGATCTCGCTGATGTCCGTAACAAGAATGAGGATCTGGAGAATCGAGAAAGACGAAACAACCTCCGCATACGAAATATTCCAGAATCGGTGTCTCCGGATAACTTAGAGACTTATCTCCATAACATGTTCTCCTCCATTCTTCCTGACCCCCCATCAGCTGCCCCTTGAAAGAGCCCATCGAGCCCTGAGACCTAAACCAAGAGGTGAACCCCCAAGAGATGTAGTCATATGCTTCCTAAGTTTTAAGGACAAAGAAAAAGTCTTGGCCCCAACACGTGGAAAACCCCATATTCTCTATGACAACATCAAATTACAATTCTTCCAAGATCTGGCCCCCATTACAATTTTGAAACGCAGAGACTTCAAGATTTAACGAGAGCACTAAGAGCATGGGGTATCCGTTATCGATGGGGTTTCCCCTTCAAACTAATGGTTGACTTCAACGGTAAAACAATTATCATCAGAAACCCTAAAGAAGGCACAGACTTTCTCTCCCATCTGGAAGACTCCGGCCCCTCTCCAGCCGCTTCAGAGGACATATAATATGACTAAAGTTACATGTTGTTTCTTATTCCTGCTTGGATTCACTCACGATACCTGAACACTCTTCCGAGAAACATACTACTATTGGGCAGAGACTACCCTCCTCCGCCATGGGATCCTAATCTTGGACCTGAATCTCTACATAGACAGCCATTTCATATCCTTTTTCCTAATCATATTACTATGCGTTAAGATATTTGTAGTTGTTTTACCTGTTCTATTGATTCATAGTAGAATTTTTTTGCTATATATCAACTTTGTCTCTTGTAGTTGTATCTTTAGTAAGTCTACCACTCCATCGGAGCTACTGGAACGCTCTGCTCATTAGGACTTCGCATGTGGGTCCCACACGAGTAATATTATCCTATTCTTTCATTGTTTTTAAGAATATCTGACAAACATATTTGAAAGGTTTATGTATTTGTATATGCAGTTCTAATTGATATTGTAAATGATAAGTATACCCTTATCTGGGCTTTTCTACTATATGCGTTTTCTCCCCCCCCTATGACAATTCACATTGACATCTCTTCAATCGTCACTAGGTCTTCATTTACCTTTACTACACAACCACAATTGGAGGGCCAAGGCTCTCTGACACCCTCATCACTCTCCTTTATTCTCAGCATTCTTCAGTACACACAATTATTTGTTTTCTAACCTACCTTAATTAGTTACCTAAAGGTAGTTCGGATTCCCCTCCCTACTACCTTTCTGGACTACCTAGTCCCACTTTCCGAGTGTGTTTTCCCCTGCTGGACACGGGGAATTCCTATCCGGTTCTCTCCCCCTTGTCTTCCACACTTCTAATCCCTCTCCATATCTCATTTCTTTATTTTTCTTTTTCTATTCCCCCTCTGTCTTTATTTTCTTTTTCTTTCTACCTCTCAACGAATCAGGAATCTTCCACCTACATTATCCACATTGAGTATTACACTCTAGCCAAATGTCGCTAACTTTTGCCTCCCTTAATTCCAAGGGCTTAAACACCCCTCAGAAGCGCTCATCGCTCTTTCGAACTATCCGAGATCTCAAGGCAGGGATTATTCTAATCCAGGAAACCCACTTTAAAGCGCAGTCACATCCCTCACTACATACTAAAAGTTTCCCCACCGCATACTACTCTTCTAGTCGGTCTAAACACAATGGAGTAGCGATACTGATTAATAGCAAAATCCCCTTCTCTTTACACACAGTACATACAGACTCAGACGGGAGGTATATTATTTTGACAGGCAGATTAGGCAGTTTAGAATGCACGATTGTTAATATATATACTCCCAAATCAGATCAAACATCATTCTTCAAGTCTGTTTTCTCTAAAATAAACAAATATAGGTAGTCTCATTGTCGGAGGAGACTTCAACGCAGTCCTTAGCCACGAGCTTGATAAAGGTCCTACCCCTACCAGAACACGACCCTGCCCAGCAACTCGCTCTCTAAACAACCACCTCCGTGAATCGGGTCTATTTGATACATGGAGGGCCCTCAATCCCTCATCCCTCATTACTTTCTTCTCGATACCCCATCAGTCCTTCTCGAGAATAGATCTTGTTTTATGTAGTACGTCAGCCAGTGAACACCTTGTTGACTCCTCTATTTTGTCTAATGCTTGGTCAGACCACTCCATCGTCACCGCGTCCTTCGATTTTTTTGATGTTCCACCCTCACGACCCCCGTGGCGTTTGAATGAAACTCTGCTTACCATTCCAAAATTTCAGGAAAAGGTGAAGTCCGCTCTTGAGGACTAATTTTCCTTAAACAACGATCCTACTTGCACCCCTTTGGTATGGGAAACGCATAAAGCTGTTATTCGTGGGCACATCATTAATTATGCTTCCTTTAGAAATAAAGAACGTAGGTCCCAAATTAAATCCCTGACCGCAGAGGTTCAACGTCTTGAAACCGCTCATAAATGTACTCCCTCTAATTCACTATACGCCCAACTGACCTCCTCCAGGACTGCCCTTAATGCCCTTAATGCTGAAAAGACTGAACAGGCCTTACGTTGGCTCAACCAAAAATTTTATGAAGAGAGCAACAAAGCTGATTCCCTATTGGCCAATAGATTGAAGGCCCGAAAGGCTAGGACTGCTATCCCAGCATTAAACGACGACCGTGGCACCAGCCACTATAGTCCATCCACCATCAATTCTTTATTTATAAATTATTACGAACGCCTTTACAATCTCCCCCCAACAAATGAAACTAACGCTGACACCTCAACCACGGACTATTTGGCCTCTTGTAATCTCCCCCGAATCGATACCGCCACCTCTTCCGCGCTAAACGACCCTATCTCTTCAGAAGAAATTGTTTCAGCTTTCAAAACACAAAAGTCTTCGAAGGTTCCTCATTTCACCCGCACACGACTAGAGCTACCATAACCGTCATCCCGAAGCCTACTAAGGACCCCCTTTTAGTGACTAATTACCGTCCCATCTCACTACTTAATACTGATCTAAAGCTCTTTGCTAAGGTAATTGCAAATAGGCTCAACCCCCTCCTTCCCTCATTAATCCATCCCGACCAAGTGGGCTTTTGTCCCGTCCAGACAAGCATTAGACAATACTAGACGCACAATCGATCTAGTCCACTATATTAATACTCACAAACTCCCCTCTCTGGTGCTTGCTCTGGACGCGGAGAAAGTCTTCGACAGGGTATCCTGGCCTTTTCTTTTCCAAACATTGCGCCAATTCGGATTCCGAGGACAGTTTTTACAAGCCATCCAAGCCCTCTACTCCAATCCCTCCGCTACGGTCTCAGCAGGAGGCCTGCTCTCCGACTCCTTCTCAATAACAAATGGGACCAGACAGTGATGCCCTCTATCGCCACTCATATTTGCCCTTATTATTGAACCACTCGCCTCTCGTGTACGGGCCAATCCCGATATTACTGGAGTTAAGGTTAAACATTCTCAATATACCCTATCTCTATTCGCAGACGATATACTTTTTACGCTAACAAAACCACTCAACTCTCTTCCCAATCTATTTCGAGAACTCTCTATGTATGGCTCCCTGTCTGGTTACAAAGTTAATCATACCAAATCCGAAGCCCTTCCTATACATCTACCCGGCAATATGAAGTTATTATTGCAGTCAAATTTTAATTTCATATGGAAAAAAGATTCCCTCAAATATCTAGGAGTACTCATTACTAAATCCTATGATTCTCTATATAAAGCCAACTACCCCCCCCCTCATCAGCTCAATCCAGAGGGACCTACGACAATGGCAATCACACTTTCTCTCCTGGGTAGGTCGTATCAACGCCGTGAAAATGAACATTCTCCCCAAACTATTATACCTATTCCAAACTCTCCCTATTCCTATTCCCTCCCACACTTCAAACTGCACTCTGTAAATTCATCTGGAACTGCCGAAAACCCCGAATCCGTCGAGACATACTCACTAAGCGTCCCTGGGATGGAAGCTTGGGGTTACCCTCATTGCACCGCTACTATAATGCAACCCGATTAAGTCAGTTGGCCGCCTGGCACTCAATCCGCCATGTTAAGAGATGGGTTGACCTGGAGAGCGATTTAGTGGATGTACACTCAGTCTCTCATCTACCCTGGACGCCCCGTAAACATAGACCTAGATCCGCTCTTCTATACCCCACTATAGCACTGACACTTAATAACTGGGACTCCCTTAATAAAAAACTGGATCTTTCTCCACACCCTTCCCCTTTAATCCCCATTTGGAACAACCCTGCATTCCCCCCTGGTCTATCCCAAACATTGGCTTCCCCCTGGATTTCAGCGGGCATTACTAGGCTTCACCATGTAGTTGAAGTTTCCTCACCTAGATCATTCTCGGACATTCAAGACAAACATAAATTTCCCAATAAACTTCACTATCAATATTTACAAATTCGCCACTTCGCTAGCTCGAATCCCTCCACTCGCTCCCCTCCTAACCCCACAACTATAGAGAGACTATGCATGTATAGACCTAATGACAAAGGAGCTATCTCGCACCTTTATCACTTCATACTGGCGTTGAAGCCTCCTCCGCTCGAAACAGACGAGCAGGCTTGGGAATCGGATCTTGGCCTTTCTCTAGGGGAAGAAACATGGGACACTATACGCTTAACTATTTCTAAATGCTCCATCAGTGTGGCCATACGCGAGAACTCATACAAGGTATATACCAGATGGTACTTAGTGCCAGAGCATTTACATCAGATCTACCCCAGCACCTCTAATCTCTGTTGGAGAGGGTGCGGTCAACTCGGAACTTATTTTCATACGTGGTGGTCATGCCCCCTGATTGTCCCATTCTGGAACATGGTCCGTACCCTACTTTCCCAAATTCTTACCATTCAGATCTCTCTTTCTCCAGCTACTCTTCTACTTTGCGCTCCGATTGATTCCATCCCCAACACTACAAATAAACTAATCCTTCATGTTTCCTGCGCAGCCAAATTTCAAATCGCTCGTAATTGGAAAGTTCAACACACTCCCAGCCGCCAGGAGTTAATGAACAGAATCTGGTTTGTAGCAAATATGGAATATATCACCAGTCTACAAAACAATGCTGTTCGGAAATTTCATACCGTATGGAACCCCTGGTATACCTCTCAAAATTCACCTCTCCCAGGCCTTGGTTAGTTTCGACCTAATGCTTCTCATATAATTATATATGAATACATTATTTACCTGTGGCTTATTTTCTTACACTTCTCCCCCCATTTTTTTTTTTCTCTTTCTTTTTTGTTGTTTTCTGCTCCCTCCCTCCTCCTCATATAAATTCATCCTCACCCTACCCTCTACTAATTCCTTTTCTACTCCACCATACTCACGTTATAAATGGTTTTTGACTGTTAATTACTCATATATTCTGTGGCAAATGTCGTTACCTGTCTATTGTTGATATACTATTGAATAATCTTGTCTGACACATCATTTGTACAAACTACTGTGCCACCATTTATATTTAATAAAAGAATAAAAAAAAAGACCCGGAAGACCACGGAAAACAACTGTGGTGAATGACAGAAGAATTATTTCCCTGGTGAAGAAAAACCCCTTCACAACAGTTGGCCAAATCAAGAACACTCTTCAGGAGGTATATGTGTCGAAGTCAACAATCAAGAGAAGACTTCACAAGAGTGAATATAGAGGGTTCACCACAAGATGTAAACCATTGATGAGCCTCAAAAACAGGAAGACCAGATTACAGTTTGCCAAACAACATCTAAAAAAGCCATTACAGTTCTGGAACAACATCCTATGGACAGATGAGACAAAGATCAACTTGTACCAGAGTGATGGGAAGAGAAGAGTATGGAGAAGGAAAGGAACTGCTCATGATCCAAAACATACCACCTCATCAGTGAAGCATGGTGGTGGTAGTGTCATGGCGTGGGCATGTATGGCTGTCAATGGAACTGGTTCCCTTGTATTTATTGATGATGTGACTGCTGACAAAAGCAGCAGAATTAATTCTGAAGTGTTTCGGGCAATATTATATGCTCATATTCAGCCAAATGCTTCAGAATTCATTGGACGGCGCTTCACAGTGCAGATGGACAATGACCCGAAGCATACTGCAAAAGCAACCAAAGAGTTTTTTAAGGCTAAAAGTGGAATGTTATGCAATGGCCAAATCAATACCCTGACCTGAATCCGATTGAGCATGCATTTCACTTGCTGAAGACAAAACTGAAGGGAAAATGCCCCAAGAACAAGCAGGAACTGAAGACATTTGCAGTAGAGGCCTGGCAGAGCATCACCAGGGATGAAACCCAGCGTCTGGTGATGTCTATGCGTTCCAGACTTCAGGCTGTAATTGCCTGCAAAGGATTTGCAACAAAGTATTAAAAAGCGAAAGTTAGATTTAGGATTGTTTAGTTTGTCCCATTACTTTTGGACCCTTAAAAAGTGGGAGGCACATATAGAAACCGTTGTAATTCCTACACCGTTCACCTGATTTGGATGTAATTACCCTCAAATTAAATCTGAAAGTCTGCAGTTAAAGCACATCTTGTTTGTTTCATTTCAAAGCCATTGTGGTGGTGAATAGAGGCCAAAATATGAGAATTCTGTCAATGTCCAAATATTTATGCACCTGACTGTATCTAGTAGAGATTGATCGGTCAATCATATACTGGGGATTGTACACATTGGATATAATCGGCTCAGCACGGATGTCACAGCACAATTATATTAATGGGGTATGATATATAAACACATGAAACCAGAAGAGCTGTTTTCTAGTGCAACAAAGTAACAAACAACCAATACATCTGAACAAGGAGATTCTGCTGCATGAAAGCAGCCATAAGGGGGTTATGATAGAAAAAAAATGTATTAAGATACATATCCAAATAAACATACTGTATCCTACTGAATACATATGTAAACACAGGGGTTATAAATGAAAGTGATAGGTGTGACACTCAGAGGTTTATTCCCCATGCTGCAGTGCAGTTCCTAAAGGGTCACTGGGTGCTATGTGCCCAATCTAAACATTTATTCAAGAATGTTTAACTTGTGCGTTGTAGCTGTGAACATGACAGACAGCTGCAGCTTCCAGCAAGGAAGTGTGAGGGAGGGAGGGGTCAGTATTGTAACACAGTGCTGGATAAACTCCGGCGGCCGTGGGGAGTTTAGGGTCAAGACTTTGGTCACCTGCAGCCTTATGTTGGATTTGGGTCTCATTTATACAGCAGGCCTTGAAGTCCATAATTCACTGAATAGGTATTTACAGAATGTCACAACCAACATCCTCTTTAGCAGGAGCATTTTTCTAGGCAGTAAGATGTTGACTTCCATTACTAGATCTGCCCGCGATCTGCTAAGTGCACTTTAGTATCAGAACCAGGGGTATTAACTCAAACAAGTTATGGATTATGGATAATATATGTGGTAGTGTAGATGGGGTATTATGGATAATGTTAAAATTTGGAAGTGCATAGGAAGGGTCATGTGTAATTGAACACATCAGATGGCATCACTAGTGACATCCCCTCTACTGATGTATGAGATACACCAGAGAGTGTGGGGAGGAGACTGGTCAGATCTCTGGGCTGGTAACACACAGTGACATGATGTGAGGTGGAGAACAGGAGTATAATAGGGGCTGATGGCTCCTGATGTATGAGATACACCAGAGAGTGTGGGGAGGAGACTGCTCAGATCTCTGGGCTGGTAACACACAGTGACATGATGTGAGGAGGAGAGCAGGAGTATAATAGGGGCTGATGGCTCCTGATGTAAGAGATACACCAGAGAGTGTGGGGAGGAGACTGGTCAGATCTCTGGGATGGTAACACACAGTGACATGATGTGAGGTGGAGAACAGGAGTATAATAGGGGCTGATGGCTCCTGATGTATGAGATACACCAGAGTGTGGGGAGGAGACTGGTCAGATCTCTGGGCTGGTAACACACAGTGACATGATGTGAGGGGGAGAGCAGGAGTATAATAGTGGCTGATGGCTCCTGATGTATGAGATACACCAGAAAGTGTGGGGAGGAGACTGGTCAGATCTCTGGGCTGGTGACACACAGGGACATGATGTGAGGGGGAGAGCAGGAGTATAATAGGGGCTGATGGCGCGTGACTCCCCACCTGGACAGATACATTGTACTCATTAGTCTGTACTGACAGAGAAGAGTATATAATAAGAGGCTGCTGTAGTGACAGAACAAGGGGAATATGTGACTGTTCTGTAATAAGTGATTATTACTCACCTGTGCTGATATCTGTAGGGATTTCCTCCTCCTTATACTGCTGATCACCACTCACATACGTCTTATCTTCTCCCTCTATATCTTCTACCTTATTATCAGGCACATACGTCTCTTCTTCTACCTTTATATCAGTCACATACGTCTCTTCTTCTCCCTCCATATCTTCTACCTTAATATCAGGCATATACGTCTCTTCTTCTACATTTATATCAGTCACACATGTCTCCTCTTCTTCCTCCATATCTTCTACCTTAATATTAGTTAGATATTCTCCCTGAAAAAGACACAAAAATATAAAATAGCATGTCGTCCTTGAAATAGAACCCACCTAGGAAGCCACAAACAGGTGGTGGAGTGCATTCAGGAGACTTCCTACAGCAATATATAACTACTTGTGTCCTTAGATGGAACATTATACCCATTATTTCACTTGCAATCACATATCCCATATTGCTGGCACATTCTCATTCACACCAATCTCTCTATGCCACAGGTTTCACATCCATATCATAGAGAGTAACACCACCACTTCCCTGCCATCACATTTACCAACAGCTGCCCAATAACAGTTATTTATTCTTACACCCATGGCCATCACTAGGTTATGGCAGCCTTAGATCATACCGACCACTGGGCCTGATTCTGACCCGCTCACGAGCGATGTTCTCTCGCAAGCGGGTCGATGGTGCCGAAGTGATGCGCACGACGGAGGGAGCTCCGTCGTGCGCATGTGCGAGACCCGGCGAGCGACGAGGAAGTCGTCGCTCCGGGTCTCGCACCAAAGGGGGCGTGCTGTCGATGGTGAGTGACAGCACGCCCTTTGGTGGGCGTGCCGGGGGCGTCACTGTCAGACGGAGGCGTTCCCATGGGAACGCCTACCGTCTGGGTCCGGCCCCACTGACATCACTAGTGATGTCAGTGGGAGTGATTTTGGCTCTGATAGTAACACAGAGCCAAAATCACTCCAGGGCTCTGCGGTCACCGAGACCCTACCGCAGGGTCTCGTCGCAAGCCCGATGGTCTTGACCATCATCATGGACGCTCACTATAGCTGTGGGTGGTAACCCACAGCTATGCGAGCGTCCATGAGGCCGCTCCAAATACAGGTAGGAGGGCCCTGATTCAGAGCGAGCGCTCTGGTCAGAGCGTTCGGCTCTGAATCAGGCCCACTGTTCTCACTTTGTTATTATTAATAAGATATTTATACTTATCTCTCCAAACCACTTTTACTCTCTTCTCATATCTCAACTTATGTATGTCCTTAATTGTATTCTCACTCTCTATCGTAATAGCATTTCTAACTTATTTTTACATATGCTGTATCCTCCCCCATATATTTGTACGGATGAGGCTCATCATCACAGAGGTCCATCTACAGGACATGAAGACACCGCACACAGAGCAAAGCACGGCTCAGTATCACTGTGGTTTAGATGTTACTAAGTGGGGGACAGTGCTAACGGCGCACACATATTACCTACTCCAGCAGCCAAATGCATTAGCACTTCTGTGACCACATTAGTAAGGTCTGTTTTCATTAATTGACGTAATTAATTTACAGCAAACACTAGATCAGTGTATAAGACACACAGCTGCTCTACACAACATATAGTGATAAGTCACTGTGGTATCTGGTGAGACCCTAAATCCCACCTACCTGATCCTCCTGTGGGGTCCTGCGATTCTCCTCTGTAGAGTCCTGGGAATAAAGAGGACGGGGACATCTCTCTGGGGTATCTCTGTTACTGGGTCTGTCTGTAGGAGACACACAGTGACTGAGTACATTGTATATATGGAATTATCAGATGACGTGCATCTAGGTGGTTTTCAAAAGTGCTCTTTGCTTTACAATAATTGAAAGACTCCTCTTACCCAGTGATGTGAGGGGCCAGTGATTCTCCATCATCACGTCCTTGTACAGACCCCTGTGTTCCTCTATATACTCCTCCTCCTCCATAGAGAGACAGACAGTGACATCCTGACACCTTATAGGAACCTGACACACACAATGATACAGTCATCACCCAGTCATCTAAAGATGGCGTTACCCACCGAATCGAAGCACCAGAATGCAACACATTCCGGTGCTCAGTACATATGAAAAATGCGGTAAAACCCCTGAATATGCAATTATCAGGGGTTTTACCGCATTTCTGCCCTTAGTACAACCCGCCCACAGGGAGAAAATAACTGGGAGCACGTGGATGAGGAAGGGAGGGAGACCACCATGGACCATCTTAGTCGGATGATGCAGCTACCATATGCGCATCTCTTGCCGGTCACACGTCTGCGACTTTATCCTAATACCGCTAAACCTGGTGTATGCCCATTGTGTCTGACTCAGACACAATGGGGTACTTAACGTGCCGCTATAACGCTTCCCGCTTCGCCTCTTTACCGAGGCGAAGCAGAAAGCACTACCGATGAGATGTATAAACATCTCATCGGCCGGAGAGGGGGAGTGTTAACTCCCCCCTCCGGCGCTACCCGCTAGAGATAGCAGCGCATCAGCCTAGTGCTGATGCGCTGTGTCTCTGTCCCGGCCGGCTCCACTGAGCATGTACAGGATCTCGCAAGTATCGCGAGATCCCCGCGTGGATCCGGAGCCGGCATCTGCCGCAGCAGGGACAGCGATGTCCCTGCTGTGGAGATAGGGCAGCGCCAGGTTGTAGCTGTCGATAACGACAGCTACAGCCGGCCGAACGGTCATGCGTTATGACCGTTCGTACATGGCCCTGCCATCGCCGCTGCTATCTTGTATAGCGCCCCTGTCATTTACCGCCCAGACCCCCGATCATACATCGGGGAGAAGCGGTATCAGCGCACCTAACGTGCGCTGATACCGTTTCTGGGCTTCATACATCTACCCCAATGTCTTTAATATCAGTTTACAGCAGCTGCTATAATATACAGGACATGAGAGTATGTGCCACCTGTATAACAGCAGCGTAGCAAAGCCTGCGTTCCATCAGTATCATATAACAGGACGACAGGGTCTGAGTTCTTGTATAATAACAGGACACCACAGCCTGCCCTGTAATAACAGGACACCACAGCCTGCCCCACCTGCACCATTATAACAGCATAGCAAAGCTCCATCAGTATTATATACCAGCAGGACACCAGGGTCTGTATCCTTGTATAATAACAGGACACCGGATCCTGCTCCACCTGCACTATAATAACACGTCTACATAGTTTGCTCAACTAATATTACGGTATAAATTTATAGATGGATATGTCAGGCTCCCCATATAACAAGAACAGGACACCAGGGGGCGCTGCACTTGTATTATACTAACAGGGCACCAAATCCCAGGCTCCTGTATTACAGTAACATGGCATCAAAATATGCTCAACCTGTATCATTACATGTCACCAGAGTCTGCTCCACCTGTCTTATAATAATAATAATACCATTACCCGCTTGCAGACACAGTGAAGCCGCCTACTAAGCAGTCACCCGGAAGATGTTACAGCTGACGGCGGAAGTCAGGTGGAACGCGCAGGCCGGAAGTCAGGTGGAACGCACAGGCCGGAAGTCGGGTGTGTAACATGTTCTGGGGCAGGACTGGGAGGAAGTGACCGGCTCCACAGCCATAACAATGAGGCGCTTACAGCTCAGATGCATTATAGCCGACCCTCAGCAATTATTATCGCAGCAGCTCCTCTGGAAGACTCATCAGCAACTCGGGTTGTCTGGCATGAAAACATCCCTCCACATTCTTATCCTGCTCCATAGAGGTGTATCAGTGTCATGTGATGGTGTGTATATGCGTCCCAAGCTTCTATTACACCGTTACCACAGCTCCCAGTATTACTCACACTATGCACTGCAGCTCTCGTTACACACAGGGGCTGCCGGTCTTATGCCGGGTACGCACTAAGCGAAATGTCACCCGGATTGTATTGCGGATCGGAGCGACATATCGGCCAGTGTGCACTCGCTATTTTGCTGATGATGCGCGCTCCCTCGCGTCATCAGCGACATCGCTTGTCGGACCTGCTTGCAGGACCGACATTGTTAACGTGGGCTATGCTGCCGATTGCAGCACAGCCCTCGCCTTTGCTTCGTTGCAGCTAGCATCATCAAGTGTGTACGCACTTACCAATGCCGACACCCTGCCTGGCCTTGCTGCTTACGAGGTCGGTACATACTAGACATCGTCTAGTATGTACCGGCCTTTAGGAGCAGATTCAGTTAGCCGCAGGGTCTTAGCTGCGTACCATATACTCTACTATTTACGTATATACACTATATACGCCATATATATTACCATATATATTATATTACTATATATACCCCATATACGCCTATATATGCACCATACCCTCTTATATTATCATATAATCCTTCCTATTTATTTATTGTTTATTACCAGCTATTTATATAGCGCACACATATTCCGCAGCGCTTTACAGAGAATATTTGGCCATTCACATCAGTCCCTGCCCCAGTGGAGCTTACATTCTATATTCCCTATCACATGCACACACACATACACACTAACCCTCCCCCTGTGGTGCCTAACCATAACCTCCCCCCCCCCCCCCCCCGGGGGTGCCTAAACCTAACCCCCCCCTTTCCGCACCTTAAACATAACCCTCCCGGGCGGTGCCTACCCCTATCCTCCCCCCGGTGGTGGTGCCTAAACCTAACCCCTCCTCCCCACAGCCTAACCCTCCCCGGTTGGTCCCTAACCCGCCCCGTCAGGTCCCTAATCCCTCATCCTCTGCCTAAGCCTAACCCGCATACTTACCTTCAGGATGCTGGCGGTCGGGATGCCGACGTCCGTATCATGTTCCCTTCGGGATGCCGGCGTCGGCATTCTGACAGGCGTCAGGATTCCGGCATCGGTATCCTAATGTCCGGCATCCCGTCTGGATCCTGTCCTAACACTATATATTTATACCCACAGTGATGCACGTATGTTTAGCCCATCAATATATAACAATATCCCACATCCCACTGAAGGATTCCCTGTGACTGGTCAGAACTTGCTTCCCTGCATGATGTAACTCTAATATGGCTATAGTAAAAGTATCTCATTGGCGGCTTAGGAGCGCTGACACACCCACTTTTATGACTCATCTTTGTAAGCCTGTAACAAAACTTTCAACTTCAAATGACTCACACATTTGGTAGGGCTGACACGAGTTCTGTATTAAACCGGGAACAAGGTGCAGTGTGGAGCTGTGACCCGGATCAACCCATGTTCAAAAACCCAGGAGAAAGCAGGGTCCAAGCCTCAGCTTCTGTCTGAAAGTGGAATTACATTATTCGAGGACAATGCATTATGTTGCACTCAACTCTTTTCTCAGTTTATATGGCCCAGTGGGAATCTGCAGATGACCAAGAGATGGACAGAGCTCCCTTAGAAGTTTGGATTTATGTATGCTGGATATTTTAGATTTTTCTCGTTCTGCCCTGTCCGGCGCCACACCTAGAAAGGGGCACTCCTGCAGGGCGTGGCCACGAGAAAAGGGGACGTGTCTTTAAGATGCGCCCTCTTTTCATCACTCTTCGGGGAGTGCCTCCAAGCGCTCCTGTCTCTGTGATATTCACTAGCGGTGGCCACTGCCCCGCCATTTTTCTTACCCGCGGGACTACAGCCTGCAGGTGGGGACGGCACATGGCAGGTTCTTTTAGCGGGGCAGTGCCAAAAGGGCAGGGCACGTACTGTCTTTTTGAAATTGGGCAGGGTGCGGTGCGGCGCCCCCCTAAAACAGCCAAGTGGGAACGCTATATATTGTCAGATATATTGTCTGCAATTTTCTTTTCTTTTATACAGTAAATCAGCCTCCGAGATAGCCTGTGTGGCTACAGCATGTAAGGAGCACGCTATGACCGTATCGCTTGGTGACCCTTCCTGCTGCCACCTGTTTCCCAGTTCCACTAACAGAGGCTGAGGGAATCTTATCTTAAATGAGTGCAATACATTTTTTGTGTGTTGGACCCTCCTCTTTGGTGGGCTTCCTGGGTCAGGAGAGGAGAAAGGAGGAGAAAGCATAAGGTCAATCACCTCAAGGTTATGGTGGCCTTGGGAGGGAGAGGTGGAGAAGTGGTGAGGGAAAGATTAAATTAAAAAAGATGATGGTCAGAGATAAGGAGTTGAAGACCAGGTGAAGGAAGTGCCCACTCTCGAGGAGGTCCATTGAGAAGACAGTAGGAAACATCAATAGGGAAAGAAGGTCCAAAGAGAGGACGTTGGGGAGCCAGGAGACAATGCTGTCAAGGAATTTCAAGATGGGACCAAGGGTGGTTATAGATGACAGCTAAGCAAAGGTGAATGGGGTGGAAGATGAGAATAGCATGAACCTCAAATAAAGAGAATGACAGGGAGAGTCCTGAGGGTGTGAATTGGATGGAGAAGCTGAGGGATAGCTGGGCCCCCACACCACCACTTTGTCCGACCCCCTCAGGGAGTTGGGTATGAAAAGGTAATGAGTGGGTGGGAGCCAGGTTGTTACAGAAAGGCATGGCATTCCAGGGCAGGAGAGAGGGGCACAGTGCAGTAGAGTGATGTGTCTGAGATTACCAGGGTTGCTGGAGCAACCCTGGCAATCTCAGACACATCACTAGTGAGATTGCTTTTGAGCGGGGAGATGGAGAGAGCGGAGCTTAGTGGCAATCTCTTTGTAAGGTTGGCACTTTGTAGGAAATGCAGGAGTTATGCAAGTCACACTCCTTACAATCTTCCTGTTACGCCTTTTTGATCTGACCTATATGGATCTACAACAACCTCCTTTTTTTCTCCTTGATATATAGAATTACACAGTAGTAAATAAGACAACAGCATCCATGAGTGTCAGGAGGATTGAGCAGGACCCAGAGCCCCATTACGGTGCCTCTACCTCACTCACTGATACATGAAAGACTCAACGACCAGAAGATCCTGGAACGCACCAACAAGATCATTCAGTTGCTGACTGGATAGGTGACTGCTGGGAATGGGACATTATACAGTAACACCAGGGGATGTGTCTGGGTGATGACTGGAGAGGTGATTGCTGGGAATGGGACATTATACAGTAACACTAGGGGATGTGTCTGGGTGATGACTGGAGAGGTGACTGCTGGGAATGGAACATTCTACAGTAACACCAGGGGATGTTTCTGGATGATGACTGTATCATTGTGTGTGTCAGGTTCCTATAAGGTGTCAGGATGTCACTGTCTATCTCTCCATGCAGGAGTATATAGAGGAACACAGGGGTCTGTACATGGACGTTATTATGGAAAATTACCGGCCACTCACATCACTGGGTAAGAGGAGACTTTCATGTATTATATAGGGGAGAGCAGCTATGGGGCCTCCTAGATACACATCACCTGAAATTAACATATATACAATGTACTCAGTCACTGTGTGTCTCCTACAGATGGATCCAGTAACAGAGATACCCCAGAGAGATGTCCCCGTCCTCTTTATTCCTTGGATTGTACAGAGGAGAATCACGGGACCCCACAGGAGGATCAGGTAGGTGGAACTGACAGCCTCACCAAACACTAAAATATCAGTGACATCTCATTGTATGATCTGTTGTGAAGCTGCATCAATGTTACAACCTGACATTCTTTTGTTTAATCTCAGTTTATTAAATCTGCATTATCAAATTATATTTTCATTGTTATCTGAATTAATTTGGGTAAAGCCCTGATTGATACAACGTTAAAGTATAGGAAGTTAATAGAATATTGGCTGAATACTATACATAAAATATCTGTAGTGTTTATACATAAAGTAAATATTTATACAGTAATGTAACATGTTAGGTGGGAGGAGCTTCTCTGTGTGAGCAGGCAGAGACTGAGTGACAGCTTGGCAGGCTTGCTGTACAGAAGCACTATGTGGATTGGTCTGTAATGGGGGGAGAGGTAATACTTTGCTTGTTACTAGGGCTACAGTGCAATGTTGGGCTATCACTGAGCCATGTATTTTGCCTTCCCTTTCCATCTTATATCAAATCACTTGTTATTAATTTTTCAGTTTTCCCCTCCAGCATAATGCATATGCTTATAATAAAGATTTATTTCACTGTTACCAATGACACTAACGGGTCAATACCTGACTGATTTTAAAGTGGAAAATATGAAAGAGGAAGAATAGACTTATGTGAGAGGTGATCAGCAGTATAAGTAGGAGGAAATCGATACAGATATCAGCACAGGTGAGTAATAATCACTTTTTACAGAAAAGTCACATATTCTCCTTGTTCTGTCATTATAGCAGCCTCTTATTCTACACCCTCCTCTGTCAGTATAGGCTGAGGGATATGTATCTGCCCAGTGGGGGAGTCAGGAGCCATCAGCCCCTATTATACTCCTGCTCTCCTCCTCACATCATGTCACTGTGTGTTACCAGCCCAGAGATCTGACCAGTCTCCTCCCCACATGGAGTGTATTGTAACGGAATATATTTGGTAGCAGGATAGTATTCATTTGCCGTTAAGAGTCCTGAGACAAACCATTAGGTAAAAAATCGATGCTCAGTCTGACTACATGCGTAGAGTATGGTGACAGAGGTGAAAGTCAGTTGGTCACTACAGAAGAATCTGGTGACAGCAGAGCTAGTAAGTCACTGTCCAGTCCATAAACATGGAGAGAGAATTGTGATGGAACATGAGGGCCAATAGATCAGTCTATTAACATAGTATTGTGATGGAACAAGAGAGTAGATAAGTCAGTTCTCCATTACAAAATATGGAGCTTGGAGATAGAATTGTGACCTAAAATGAGCTAGTAACTTAGGGCCTGATTCAGCAAGGGACGCACGGATGCATACACACGCTCCCGGCCGCTGTGGCAATCGCAGCACAAAGATGCAGACGCCCAGCACTACATAATGGCGCCCCCTTTACCCTCCACTAATGTCCGTACTGATGCGCAAGGCTGAGAAAACATCGAGTAACATCGGAGCCACACGCAGACTAACGGAGACCTGACCCTGTCGCAGGAGTTGAGAGACTTCCTGCACGCAGAGGGACGACAGGCTGCGTCCGGCATCTCAGTGGCTAATTTATGCACGCCCCTGTAATTGGGTGTGAACGCACTGGCACGCCTGCATTCGGCCGACCACTCCCCGTAGCCACCTACAAATGGTACATCCTGTCAATCACTTTTCCCTGGGCCTGAGTATTAACTGCGCTTGCTTCTGCGGACACAGTGAGCGATTCGTGCATGCGCACAATGACCAAGACGCATGCGCAGACCGCAAACATCGGCCGATTGCGTGCACCTGCATCCGTGCGTTCCTTGCTGAATCAGGCCCTCAGTGCCCAGTATATAAAATGGGTATTGTGACAGAACATAAGAGGTTATTGGTACATTATAACTAGCAAGCCCGCACCATTAAATATATATATATATAAGCGCTGAGAAACTATCATCTTGGCAATACACAAAAAATGAACTCTCCGGCCACAATAATACACACAAGCCATACAGAGGGAGAAGGCTGCTTAGAAAAACTTCCATCCACTAGTGGCCAGCTAGAAACAGACAGGGAGAACCCTATGGGCCTGAACGGAATGGGTATGATATCCCGGCTGTCAGGGTGCAGCTGTTCAGAATACTGACACCCATAAGAACAGCGGTAAGTATTTATCTAACCCCTACCCTAACGCTAACCCTCCTTCCCTGGTACCTAAACCTAACCCCCCCAGTGCCTAAACCTAACCTCTCCCGCCCCGCACCCTAAACCTAAGACCCCCTCCTCGGTGCCTAACCCTCCCCCTAATGCCTAAACCTAACCCCGCTACCTAATGCCTTCCTGGCCCTACACCCCGATACTTACCCTTCGAGATGCTGACGGTCAGGATACTGGTGCCGGGATTCCGGCCTGAACATGCTAGCAACAAACATTCAAGACAGAGCTTACCTGTATTTGTACCCACCTGACCACTGGGCACCAGTCACCCAGCCGTGTGCTGCTTCTCTCAGGCCTGGACACACAGAATGACTGCAGCGTGATGCGGCCGCTTGTGCAGGAGATGTCTACAGCCTCAAACTCCTGGAGTGCGGCTGGGTGCTGCCTCTCTGCAGGCACTGTGTCCCGGTCACTGCCGGTTCTTTCAGGTGATCTGACTCTGGTTCACCATTGTGTTAGCTGACTGTATTTATCACAGAAGTACGTAGAGGTCAGAGTGCTGGGGAAGGGGGGGAGGGGGCGGACCGGTGCAAGCAACATCTCAATCACTGTGTGAGAGACAGGGCTGCATTTTAGTTCTAGCCAGTCCTGGAGGTCCCTTGCATCGGACGGAGCTGGTGAGTGAAAGACCCTCCCTTCTGGAATTCTTGAGAACCAGTAACGGCGGAGGGAGCGCAAATGAGCGTCCGGTCTGCCCTCCACCAATGGAGTTCAGAGAACTGCACAACTGTAAAAGAAAAGATAAAAGAAAACTGCATGAGCATCAACACAAAACATCTCATATTCTGTGAGCACTAAAAGATGACAGACGGGTGTAAAGCCCAGGAGGAGACAGCAGCAGATAAGTTTGGTTTGCAGAAGTTCCTTCTCCAGGACAGTGCCCTCTACAACCCAAGGTACCTCAGAGTCCTCTAGATTGGATGATAGAGAAATAGAATATAATACATGAGCAGCGCAGAACCCCATCACATATGAATACATGAAATAAACACATAGCAGGGCTCGACAAATCCCCAGGGCCAAGTCACCATGGCGACCAAGATATTAGTCCTGGTAACTAAGATTTATAAGAGCCAGATACACTTCTAATAAAGCTACTTGTAAAAAAAAAAAAAGGCGTGGTATTTCGTTTTGTGCCTGTCAAATGAAGAGGAGTGCATTCCCACCACATTCAGGGGGCATCAAGCCCCGCAACCACAGTGTATGAGGTGAGGCGTGCAGCAGAGTCGCTGGGTGCTGAACAGCAGTCAGAGCTGCCAGAGGAACGTCAAATACAGGAGGCTGCAAAACAGCCTGTACAACATACAACATGCTGGAGAAGACCCTAGGACTACGCTTTCGTCTGTTACGTGTGAATAAATATAATCACTTTCTTGTGACTTTTATCGCTGAGCTGTAATGCAAGCTGATGTACAGATGTGTTCTGCTACATCTTTGCTGCGTACGCAGCAAATGGCACGAGGCATGCGCCCGCAAGCGGATACGTGCACTCGCGACTTCATAAGATTGCATGGTACCGTAGCGAACGCTGATGCATGTAATCACATGACGCGATGAGTGCGCACGTTTGTAGCACGATCGGTAAGAGGACACATCTGTACCCCTGACTGTAATGCTGTATAGTTATAAGGTCATTTTAGAAGCTGGGATGCACCTGGACAAATGCACAATGAGAATTTGAGTCCCACTATGTGGCATAATAAGAATTTGAGTCCCACTATGTGGCATAATAAGAATTTGAGTCCCACTATGTGGCATACTAAGAATTTGAGTCCCACTATGTGGCATGATGAGAATTTGAGTCCCCCAATGTGGCATAATAAGAATTTGAGTCCCACTATGTGGCATACTAAGAATTTGAGTCCAACTATGTGGCATAATATGCATTTGAGTCCCACTATGTGGCATAATAAGAATTTGTGTCCCACTATGAGGGGTATTCAATATGGGAGCGAAAGCATCGTTTTTGCGTTAATATCGGAGGTATGACTTCATTATCGCAGGTTTTAGTTTTACACCATATTCAATTTCAAAGACTTATCGCAGTTTTGAAGTCTTTGATAAAAAACGGGGATAATTTTTCACCATTGAATAGGTGTTGAAAAAAAGTGCAGAATTGGGGTTTAGGGGTGCAGGCTTAAAAAAAATAGCCTGCACCCCTGGGAATGACATTTAAAAAAGAACTGTGTAAAAAAAAAAAAAAAATAGGGACACAACAAAAAATTTAATTAAAAAAAGGGGGGGAAAAAAAAGATGGGAAAAAATTGATTAACAATAGGGAAATAGATTCAGGGATATTCTGTAAGTATGCAGCAGGTGTTTTCTAGAATAGATTTATAGCGGCAGGTGCACAAATGCAGAATTTTTTAAAACTTACTTTAGGGACTTAAAAATATGCTAGTACCCATTTTCATGTACCACAAATTTGATGGGACCACTTAAAAAAATGAAAAAAATAACCTAAGTGCTCTTCTGCATCACTTCTTCAATGTCGGGAAAAAACACCTGCTGCGGCTATTTAAATCCCCGACTTTCATTTAAAGGCTAAAACGGGGGTACCCATAGTGATCGCCCATGTTTTTACAACTTTAGGGGGGTCTTAGAATTTTTTTAAGGAAAAATTCATAACTTTACGCAAATCCAACTTCGGAGGCTCCCGTTTTCGTTAATTTTATATTGAATACGGGGATAAGCGGGCGCGCGCCCGATACTTTAACGCAGGTAAAAACTCCGATATGAAACGTTAACTTCGACAGTTACCACCCACAGCTAATGTGAGCGGCCAGGATGATGGTCGCCTTTGTGGTAGGGTCTCGTGGCCGCAAGCCCCAGAGAGATTTCGGCTCTAACAGAGCCGGAATCTCTCCCACTGACATCACTTGTGATGTCAGTGGAGCCGCCCCCAAACGGTAGGCGTTCTCATGGGAACGCCTCCATCTGGGCAGCCACCCCCCCCGGCCTGCCCAACAAAGGGGGTGTGCTGTCACTCAACATCGACAGCACGCCCCCTTTGGTGCGAGACCCGGAGCGTGGCTCTGGGCCACCATCGACCTTGTTGCGAGCGCTCAGCGCTTGCGACCAGGTCTGAATCAGGTCCTCTGTCTCCTAACACTGCTTAGTAAATAGACCCCTATATCTCTAATAGCCGCTGTCACAAACAGCTGCGGACAGAGCGGACTTACTTATTCACTTCACCCGGCTGGGATCATTTGTGGAGCAGACAGCGGTTGTTCCTTCCGTGACGATTACAAGATTGGAGTCACAGGAGGTTACTTAGTAAGAACTTCTAACTATAATTAAGACTTAAGCTGCATACACACACAAACAATTTTGTTACCAACGATTTTCTGAACGATTTTCTGTCAGATTATCTGTCAGATTTTTTAAAGTGTAATGAACGATTTTTTTGAACTACAAACGATTTTTGCATATTCCCTTAATGAAAATCGTTCAGTTGGTCAGTCTGACTGAACTACAAACGTGAACGCGCATGAACGATATTCGTTCATCGTTTTAACTCATAAAGTGAACGATTTTTTCCAACGATTGAGTGATAAACTATATCGTTATCGATAATCGTTAAAAAAATCGTTGTGTGTGTATGCACCTTAACTTATTACCCGCTTCTCATATGGTTCATTCAACTTTTTATGCTGAATACAAAAATACGGGTCATCCATTATCCGGGGAAACATCATCCTACATACTCACTATCTGGCTTTCAGTCATAACATCTGGATTTTTAACATACATGTGCATATTTATTCTCCACTCAGGAGTTAAATGTTTTTCCTTTTTTGATCTGCAACAGTTGTTTATTTTCTACTTTGTAATTGTTTTTATCCCTGTTTTCCATATGATAGATGTCACCATTTAGTTAAAAAAAAACTAACCTTTTGGTCAATATTTTATTGATCCTGTGTTAATAACCTCTCTTCATTTTGGATTTGTGATCATTGTTTATGTGTATTAGTACCATACAAGACATCTATTAGCGCTCCCTGTTTTCATTTCTTCTCTGTTTAGCATACCTAGGGTTAGCCAATCCCTTCATGGTGAGCTGTTTGTAGATTTCACTCCATCTTTATCCATCTGGAGCGTCCGAGTGTGTATTTTACATACATTCCGTCTTTGCTGGTGTACATTGGTAGGAGTAAGGGTCTTCAGGCTTCATACAGGGGAGGCATCTGCGTCCTAATTGGCACAGTCTGAGATTCAGCATCACGCGTTTCTCTCCAAACAGCAGTTTCACCAGAAGTCTTCATCACTGACCCACCAAGGAGTATTTAAGCCTCACTCATCCAATAGGCTACTTTCTCTTCATCTCTGGCTGTGTTCATTTACATTCTACATTTACAATTGTAATAATACATTTTATTATCACTGAAGTCATACTACAGCATCTAAGATGGTATCTTCAGCACCTTAATACAATTCATACAAAATAAATAAAAAAAAACCTCTAGAATCTGGTGCCTTTTAGGTTGTATATCTAACAATATCTCTGTTAAAAATATATGTTTCAAAGATTAATGTAGTTTTCTAGTAGAAAGATAAAAAGATTGTGCTCCTAAAAATTACTGCAACACACTGTAAATAAAGTTCTCCACACATGTAACATATAGAAGGCTTATAAAATGGTAAACAATGGGGCTGTAATGATAACAAACATATAATAAAACTCCAAACAGCTTGAAAATCCCTTTTAGGGATAATCTTGAAAAAACAATAACATCAAACCAGCAACCCTGCAATCCTCTTGCTAGGCTGCATCCAGATGTATTCAGAGAATCGACCTAAAGAAATGCGCCACCTAAAGATTACATATGATATGCTGACTCCCCACTCACTCTCTGTAAGTATAATACCAAAATTGTTGCTAGTTTTCCAACAGATACACTCAGGGACTTCTACATAGTTGAGCGCAAGTTGTCCATATTTGCTCTCGCATTGCATGTATGGAAAGCAATTTATATATTTTCAAGTATGTTGAGTTGTACGCATTTCTGTGGCCAGACCGCCCTTATCTATAAGTTGGGTTTCATGGTTGATATCATTGTCAGTGCACACTTACACTAGCCATACCCTTGGTGCAAAATATCTGCCTGATAACACGCGTTTCAGGGCCACCTAGATGCACATCATCTGATAATCACATGATATCAGTCACTGTGTGTCTCCTACAGATGGACCCAGTAATAGAAATACCCCAGAGAGATGTCCCTGTCCTCTTTATTCCCAGGTCTTTACAGAGGAGAATCACAGGACCCCACAGGAGGATCAGGTAGATGGGATTTAGGGTCTCATCAAACACCAAAATATCAGCAACATTTTATTAAATGATCTGTAGTGAAGCTGTAGCAGTGTTCTAACCTGACATTCTTATTTTTAATCTGTTTATTAAATCTGACATCATTGGGTGGTATTCAATTGTTTCGCCCGTTTACGCGCCCAACAGGAGCTATTCAATTGTTTCTCCTGTCGGCCGCGATCAGCTGCTGGCGCACCATTTCAGCTCGCAGCCCCAGTGGGGTGTGAACTGAAATGAGCGAGAATTTACCTGTTTGGGCGCCCAAATATCACTTTTCGCAATCGCGCCCAGCACTCTGGTCGGGGGTAGCTGTTTTACGCGGCTAAACCTGACCACTTTGGGCGCGATCAGCACGAAAAACAGCAACTATTGTATAGCGCCCCACGATCTCCCGTCACTTTAGACGGGAGATCGGTCGCGCTATAACAATTAAATACCGTCCATTGAATGCTATCTTTTTTGTCTTGTTGGGTCATTTTGGTAAAGTCCTGATTGATATGTTGAAGTAATAGAGGAAGATAATTGGAGCTGCAGGTGTAATTGGGGGGGGAGGTGATATTTGGTTACTAGAGCTGCAGTGCCATGTCAGGGTATCACTGTGTTATCAATTTTACCTTTCTAGTTTGTATTTGAGCATTTCATATTGGTGCTTTATGACATTCCTGCCCACTGTCTGTAGATAAATGGGAGTGGGGTCCTTAGTTTATCCACATTGGTTCTATGAGACCCTACGCTGAAAGTAGGGGGGGGGGGGCGGTCAGAGACTTATCTCCCATCACTTGATGACAATTTTCCAATCCTTCCCTCCAGCATAATGCATCTGTTTATGATGTACAAGAGACGCACAGCAAAACTGTAATCTAGTTTGATCAGGAAGTTATAAAATAAGTCGTCAAGGGGTTAATCTCATTTCATTACATCGGACTTAGTGTTCCAAATTTTTGGCGCACATGCAGATGTGCCCTTTCTTGTGATCGGCGCCTGATCCAAAACTAAAATGAACACTATTGGACTCTAGAGCGACCAGGGTTTAACCACCACGTTTGAAATACCTCTACCAGCTGCCTGCCCCGGCAAGCCTATTCTGCTGTCCCCTTAGGGATTCTGTAGAGCACTCGGGCAGTACTGTTGGGAACAATGCAATGTATATTTATGTAGCTTAAAGTTACACTCCACGACTATACATCACACTTCTCAGGTGAATTACAGTGAATAAGGTCCCAGATATCAAATGCTAACATGCAGCTTAGCGTCCCATACACACTGCACAGTCCAAGGATAAATCCACAGGTTTTTACAACCAAAAACAAGCCACAGCTCTTAGTTGCCAAGAATAGCACACTGACTGACATTCCCATGTTTATTACACCCACCCCGATGCCTGGTTCTCGTCACACTCACATTATGAAAGTGTTGTATTATCGTTTTGTGGTTATTTAGGATGAATGCATGACTGATTTTAAAGTAGAACATATAAAAGAAGAAGAGACGTATGTGAGAGGTTATCATCATTAGAAACAGGAGGAAATCCCTACAGATATCGGCACAGGTGAGTATAATAATCACTAACTACAGAACAGATACACATATTCTTCTTGTTCAGTCGCTACAACAGTCAGAAGCATTCATCCAATATTAGACTCCTGCTCTACTCCTCACATCATGTCACTGTGTGTTACCAACCCAGAGATCTGACCAGTCTCCTTCCCACACTCTCTGGTGTATCTCATACATCAGGAGCCATCAGCCCCTATTATACTCCTGCTCTCCCCCTCACATCATGTCACTGTGTGTTACCAGCCCAGAGATCTGACCAGTCTCCTCCCCACTCTCTCTGGTGTATATCATACATCAGGAGCCATCAGCCCCTATTATACTCCTGCTCTCCTCCTCACATCATGTCACTGTGTGTTACCAACCCAGAGATCTGACCAGTCTCCTTCCCACACTCTCTGGTGTATCTCATACATCAGGAGCCATCAGCCCCTATTATACTCCTGCTCTCCTCCTCACATCATGTCACTGTGTGTTACCAGCCCAGAGACCTGACCAGTCTCCTCCCCACACTCTCTGGTGTATCTCATACATCAGGAGCCATCAGCCCCTATTATGTTCCTGCTCTCCCCCTCACATCATGTCACTGTGTGTTACCAGCCCAGAGATCTGACCAGTCTCCTCCCCACTCTCTCTGGTGTATATCATACATCAGGAGCCATCAGCCCCTATTATACTCCTGCTCTCCCCCCCTCCCCTCACATCATGTCACTGTGTGTTACCAGCCCAGAGATCTGACCAGTCTCCTCCCCACACTCTCTGGTGTATCTCATACATCAGGAGCCATCATCCCCTATTATACTCCTACTTTTTTCCCTCACATCATATTATGTGCCACCAGCTACCCTGTCACTTACAAATATGACATTTGCCCATGATCCTCCCCATGCCCTACCATGTACCTTTAACCATAATCCTTCCTGACTGCTATCCCATTTGATATTATCCATGACCTTCCTGACGACTACCACCTAATGTTATCATTGATCACAGATAGTGGTAATAATCTGTGTTACCTGAGCTAAATGTATTACCCTTTGTTGCTTAAGGATCCTCAGCCACTTTATCTCGGTCAAATACGTCCAGCAGCCCTTATTCCACCGCCCAGGACGCTGGTGTGCTGATCATGTGACTATCGCTATTGCCACACTGTTGCTATTACAGCGCGGCCGCTTCTACATTGTGGGACACTGGCTCAGCGGAGGGCAGGCTGGTGCCGTGATCACATCCAAGGCTCTCGCAGCCGGATTAATACAGGAAGCCCTGTGGACTTTGAGGACATCAGCGGAGTGAGCATATCCTGAGTTGCTGGCTTAGTTCTGGCCGATTAATACCCTCACGGAACATCCACTGTGTGTACAATCAAACATCTTTATATGAGATGGGAAATTACCTGGCTGATTAGCAGGATAAATTCAATATCATCATATATATTGTATGCTGGATTATTACCTTTGACAATTATGGATTGTACCGGGACACTCTAATTAAAGTGATGTTGTCACTAAATATATTGAGAGACATTCAATTCAATCACTATACTAGGTGCTGTGATCTTCAACATTTTAGGCAATGCTCAATTGATTTATTTAGGTCATCTTAGATAGAATTAATTATATGTATTATGTGTTATTTCAACAATTATTAATATGTATGTATATGATTAAAATATGTATTATGCAATTTTGATCGAGTCCTGAACAAATTTATATAAGTATTGGTTGTGGTGATATTTCTGCCATCTTACATAATGTGGTTTTGACATTAGCGCAGAGTTTTATATAGATATATATCTTATATATTTTCTTTCTTGCGTCTCAATTCAGGGTGAGTTTATTTCACAAACTCATTCAAATTCTCTGCTGCTGAGATTTATATTAATCTAGCTGGATATTTTTATATATTTATATATTTTTAAGTAATAAGCGCCAGAGTATTCTTTCTGTCCACTGATCTCAGCGGTGTTCCGTGGGCTCTCTTGGACGATGTGCTGAGCTCTCCCAATTGCCAGCTCTTGAATGCAGCCTCTTATGATGCTGTGAATATACTTTTTACTTGCTGTTTTCTTTTTGTAACATCTCGACGGGAAAAATTTAAAAAGGGATTCAGATGCCCAGTGCTAAGAAAACAGGTGACAGTCCTTCTCAGCCTAGTCTGTATCGTTATCTCACCCTAGACGTTGATGCTTCTTCTGAGGACGCCCCCTCTCCATCTGGCTCGTCCCATTCGCCTAATAGTACAAGATGCATGGATTCTCCAGCCCATCTCAGTTCTGACTCTGGTGCAGAAATCACCATGGCGGACGTCCTGGCTCATCTTCATACTCTCCCCATCAAAAAAGACCTCCCTTCCAGGCAAGACTTTTTGGATCTGGAAACGAACCTTCGTGAAACGGTTAAAACAAATCTCTGCGCTTCAAGCGGACATCTGCCAAGTAACTCATCGAGTATCCGACTTGGAGGACCATGTTGGGAGTATTGACACTTTCTATTCTCAATTGCATACTACTATCTCTATAAATGCTCAGGAGGATGAAGCTCATGCAGCGACGCCTGGATGATCTAGATAATAGAGGCCGCCGCAATGGCCGCAGGCAAGATGGCTGCGCCCATGCCAACAGAACGGAAACACCGCCGACCTCACCAGGCCTAGTGACAATGTGCCCGCACAGGACCACGCGCAGCCAATGCCCCTCGCCAGACACAAGCACCGCTGCCAGAGACCCCCCCGCCACAACGACCTCACAGGTAATACCATGCCGAGAAACCCTGGCCATTATAGGTGGCCTCAGGACACTCACCAGGCTTTTCTAGATGGGCAGCATGGAACATCTTGATGAGTGCAGGAGCATGGACATCTCGGGCATCGGTCCAACAACTTTCCTCTGAGCCATAGCCCCTCCAGTCTAGTAGTTACTGCAAATGTCCTCTGTGGAGATGGGAATCCAAGACCTGGGAGACCTCAAACTCTATGTCCCTCTCAGTCTGGACATGGGGAGAAGCAGACAGGACTCTGTGGAACTTGTTTAGCACCAGAAGTTTCGACAGGGAGACATGAAAGAAATTGGGGATTTTCAGATAAGGGGGTAACAGAGACTCCTTCTTAAACCACTTACTGATATTTTGAAACAGAAAGGCATTAGGTTTCGTTGTGGTTTTCCGCTCAGCGTTCAGGTTTCCCATGAAGGTCGTCGGGTTACTCTCCAAGATCCTGAAGATTTGCACAAATTTTGTTCTGCCCTTGATATCGCAAAGCCGTCCTTTGCTGATTGGTCTCAAATGTCTTCTCGCTTTGATCATCCTTGTCTGCCTGCACAACACATACCTTGGCAACTGGTACGTGGCCACAAACATGGGATACCTTCTCGCCCTGATTGCTCGGAGACTGTCACCTGAAGACTTTCTCTGACTATATGCGAGACTCCTTCATTTCCTCAGGTGATGGGACTGCCGTGTTTAGTGTTCAGCAACTGTTTTCTGTGATCATAGACTTTGATGTTCCTTTGCTGACCACTCGGGCTCCGTTGCATACCCCCATATATACATATATTGTGCTCCTGCCAAGTATGTATTTGTTTTATTTTCCTACTCAGAGGTTTTTCCCCCTTTCATATTTTACAGCAAACTTATTATATGCCTTTTGAAAATCTTTCTGTGATGCTACTCTTGTTTTACTTCCAGACAGGTTATGTGTATTCTTTTTTCACTATTTATCACATTTCTTGGTTATACACCATGTCGACAAGAGCTGTTATTTGTATAATTGTTCCTTCATTCCCGGATTGTGGCTATGGCCATCTTACCCCAGTTGAGTTATACTGCATCGCATTTTTGGATCATGGGTAGTATTAGTCAACCCATTAGGTCCACCAGAGGTTTTTGTGTCACATTAATGTTTATATCTGTTTCTGTTATTTTATGTTTATTATATGTATGTTTTTGTTTTTCTTTTTTTTTGTTCTCTTTTTTTCCATACTCCAATCCCTCCTTTTGTCACCATGTCTACTTTGCTTAGGGATCAACAGGCGATTTATGCCTCTGAAGAGTATATTCTACCACAGTTTTTTGTATCCTCCTTACCTTGGTTTCTTTGGCACCTGTAGATCGAAATTATTAGGCTTAATATCCCTGAAAAACGCTCTGCTCTGTTTAGAGAGCTTAGATCAGAAAGGGTAAAATGTTGCGTTCTTACAGGAAATGCATTTTAAATTACATACTTCTCCCAAATTAGGTAATTACTATTACCCTCAAACTTTTCGTAGTGATAATTCTCTGGGAAAATCTTTAGGCGTAGCTATCCTTCTCTCCCGTAGATTACCACTTTCTGAGATTTCCCATCACATTTTAGCGGAAGGTAGGTATCAGGTCCTCAAATGTAAGGTATTTGCCCAAATGTATACATTTGTTAATATATACTCCCCCAATTGTAACCAGTACCAGTTTTTTGCTAAAGTTCTATGCCTTCTGGAGACTCTAAAGGAGGGCTACCTTGTTTTGGGGGGTGATTTCAATTGGTCTCTAGATCCTACCCTTGACTGTCCTGCTGCATCTTCTCGCTTTTGGATACGAGACTGCCGCAGAATGAGTCAACTTCTCCATGACCATCAATTAATAGACTTGTGGAGGATACAACATCCTACTGTTATGGATTATACTTATTGTTCTGCTCCTCATTCTGTATATTTCCGAATTGTTTATTTTCTTGTTGATCACAGATATTTGCAATTCTACCCTAGCAGTGAGATTGGACAAATCACATGGTCAGACCTCGCCCTAGTGTATGCTTCTGTGAGATTCCACTTGGCTCCTCCCAGGCTGTGGAACTGGCATCTTAACAAGCTTTTACTATCTGATCCAGATGGCTTCTCAATTAGTTACTATAAAACATACAGTGCCACTCTCATGCCCCTTTTCTAAAAGGCCTGTAACGCTGTTTCGGGCGACACAACTTTTTTCCTCCAGAGTCTTGAGGCTCATATTTCAATTATTCCTAAAGATGGGAAGGACCCTGCCCAGTGCTTGAGTTACAGGCCAATATCCTTCCTGAACACAGACTTAAAATTGTTTGCTAAACTTCTTGCCAGTCGGTTGGGACCTCTCCTGCCAGGTTTGGTTCCTGGGGACCAGGTTGGATTTATTGCCGGTAGAGAAGCTAAAGTTAACAATATCAAAATTATTGATTTAATTCACCTCGCCACGTGGGTACTCCTGTCTACCGATGCGGAGAAGGCATTCACCCAAATAAACTGGCGATTTATGGAGGGTCTTCTTGGGCACTTGGGTTTGGGTCCGCATTATCTTCATTGTATACTTGCTTTATACGTACTGTTCTCCCTCTGCCAGGGTGCGATTTAACAGGGCTCTTTCCAAGTGTTTTCCAATTCAAAATGGTACCCGACAGGGCTGTCCGCTGTCCCCCTTGATCTTTGTGCTCTGTATGGAGGCCTTGGCAAGGGTGATCAGGGCGAATGATGACATCAGAGGGGTCCAGGTAGGGACCACTGAACATAAATAGGTATTGTTTGCTGACGATCTTCTTGATTCCATCTCTAGCCCCGGTGACCTATTTTTCTGCTCTCATGCACAAGTTTCAGAAGTTTGCACTCTTATCTCATTTTAAAATCAATTCTGCAAAATCGGTGGCTGTTAATATCTCAACACCTGATTCTGTAGTGACGGGTCTGAGGGCGGCGTTTTCGTTTCATTGGCACCCATATCAATTTAAATATTTAGGAGTCATCCTTACTAAAGACAATTCTAACCATTTTCAACTTAACTTTTCCCCTTTGTTAGTCCAATTTAAAACTGACTTTCTGAAATGGTCGTCATTTTGGCTTTCTTGGCTGGGCAAGCTCAATACTGTAAAAATTAATGTTTTGTAAAAAATTCTTCACCTGTTCCAAACACTCCCCATTATGGTCCCACTTTCTTATTTTAAAGAACTTCAAGGTATAGTAGGGAAATTTGTTTAGGGTTTCAGTAGGCCCAGGTTATCACAAAGGATACTTGTCCAAAGTCACACTAAGGGGGGTCTTCAACTCCCTAATTTTCTTAGTTATTATCACTCGACACACTTGGCTAGAATTGTGGCGATGTCTAGATGTCCAGCCACTAAGCAATGGCCACTTATTGAGGATCATTCTGCTAATATCCCCATCCCAGTCATTCCACGGCTTACAAAAATTCCTTGTTTCCGTCATCCCACAATGGACCCTACTTTTAAATGCTGGACAAAACTTAGGTGCTTCCCCTCTTAACCCTGGTGTTTCGCTACTAACTCCTTTGTTATATAATCCTGATTTTCCACCTGGGCTGTCACCTATTTCACTTTCTGCTTGGTCTTCTGTGGGTATTTCATATTTGGGACACTTGGTGGATGCTGGTGGACTGTGATCTTTTACAGATCTTCAGGGTGCATTTGGTCTTCCGTTTAACTCATTTTGGGTCTATCTCCAATTTAGGTATTTTGTCTCCTCGATGCCGACCCGTAAGGATTGGTGGGATCCAACTCCATTTGAGTCACTGTGTCTTTCCCAAACGACGCCTAGACATTTAATATCCATTTTGTATCAATTCTGTCTAGAGGGTCTCACCGATACTCTGCCTGCTTATGTTGCTGCATGGCATATGGACCTGAACATGGAGTTGATGGAGGACCAGTGGTCCCGGATATGTAGTTATACCTTTGCCAGCTCTTCCTTAATACAGGTACTTGAGACGCAATACAAAATTTTGTCTCGATGGTATAGATGTCCCACTATTCTCCACCAAAATATTTCCAGGTCTCTCTGATCTCTGCTGGAGGTGCAGTCAGGAACCAGGCACTCCGCTGCATATTTGGTGGCATTGTCCGGTCTTGGCTGGCTTCTAGCGGAGTATCCGTGAGATATCGGAGAGGATTACTGGTCTCCCCCATCCCGACACGCCTGAGTTTTGGCTGTTTAATTTAATGGACATGTCCTTACAAGAAATCTTTACTCCGGCATTTACTGAATGCAGCACAAGCAACTATCCCGTGTTTCTGGAGGTCTCCTGTGCGACCTCCTATTTCCAGGTGGTTACAGAGAATTGACCATTACATGACTATGGAAGACCTTACATCTTCCTCGCAATTGACTTCCTCTGCCTTTATGGCCTCCTGGCTTGATTGGCTGGAGTTTAAGGGGTCCTGAAAATATAATATCCACCTCATCTCCCCCTCCTATTTCACTTTCATAGATATGGTGACAATCTCATTTTCCCCTCCCTCTCTTTCCTTTTTTTCTTTCTTTATTTCTTTTTTTCTTTTCTAGAATTATTTATTTTCTATTTTTGTTTGTGGATTTGTATCAGGCTGAATAATGGTTACTGTGTTATTTACTTTATCTCTATGTAAACATTTTATCTTGTTGACTGTTTACTATGATGGTATATGCCTTTTTCAGTGTCTGGTACTGACTTTGTTTTCAATAAAAATAGTTTGCATAAAAAAAAGAAATATAGAAATTGCAGCGGAATTTGCAGTACTATAATTTTTTTTTTAAATGTTTTCAAAACAAGCATAAATACAATCCCATAAATACAATCCTTCCTGCTTCCTAGCAGGAAGGGGGGTCTTGCTGTTACTAAGCACTTAACAGGTGAGCAAGGTGTTTGCATAAAGGAGAGTGGTTTTCTATCCAAGAGTGCGGCTTACCATATCACTTAAGAAAATACTATACTAGTATTCCTTTTTTTCCCTACATATGAAGATTGATCGATTAACTAATTGGAAGACTGACATTGATATAGGATCATGTCCTGAAGTAGAAGATAAAGGAACTGAAAAACTGAGAGATTCCATACTATAGCTTCTAGTGTTCATTCTAACACCCTGCACCTGCCACAAGCCGTGCAGTTCCTCTTTCGTGCCTGGGATATTGCTCTCTACCCTAGTACTTGTAGCACACTCAGCTGATGTAATAAACTGCTGTGATACAGACCAGTGTGCTAGAAGCACCAGAGCAGAGTGTGACAACCCAGGCAGGAAAGAGGAACTGCACAGGTTGTGACAGGTGCAGGGTGCTAAGATGAACACTATCTTCTTATATCTCTTTATTGTAGCACCGGATATATGCATATTTCTGTTGTGCTATTAGTGGGTTTTACTAGTGTGTGTGGATTTCCTTTGCTGGTATAGAAAGATGTTTATGTTACTTATATTAGAACTTTATACTGTGACTAACATAAGAGCTGTCACCTCGTTCTCGTGTCGTAAATCTCATGAACCAAATGGGTTACTAGGTGATTATATTGGTCTCACATAGGGATTATAACTATAAACTTTCAATAAAATGACCAATGTAAAACTATCTCGGTTATTGCTGCTTTTATTTATAATGTAAATATAAAGAAAAGGGTGAGGAAATGAAGTAGTGGGTGATATCCAAAAGGTAGTAGCTTAGAATCCTCTAAAAATAGAGAAAAAAAAGATTATAATGGATCTAGGTTACTGACATTATTATTTTTATTATCCAATATCATACAGGACTTGTTATAATACACTGGTTAGACATCACATAAAAAACACTGACAGGTGAAGTGAATAACTGATCATCTAATTACAATGGCACTGTGTTAAGGGCAGGGATATATTAGGCAACAAGAAAAAACTCCATTCTTGGTTGATGTGTTGGAAGTAGGAGAAATGAGTAAGCGTAAGGATCTGAGCGACCCTGACAAGGGCCAAATTGTGTTGGCTAGATGACGGAGTCAGAACTTCTTCATAATGGCAAGTCTTGTGAGGCATTCACAGTATATCGGCAAAAGGGTCATGGGTGTCCTAGGCTCATTGATGCACATGGGCTGTGTATGCAGCTGTTTAGCCTCAGACCGGTCAGAGTGCCCATGCTGACCCCTTTCCACTGCCGGAAGCACCTACAGCCATGGCGAAAAGTTTTGAGAATGACACAAGTATTGGTTTTCACAAAGTCCGCTGCTTCAGTTTTTATGGTGGCAATTTGCATATACTCCAGAATGTCATGAAGAGTGATCAGATGAATTGCAATTAATTGCAAAGTCCCTCTTTTCCATGATAATGAACTTAATCCCAAAAACAACATTTGAACTGCATTTCAGCCCTGCCACAAAAGGACCAGCTAACATCATGTCAGTGATTTTCTAATTAACATAGGAGAGAATGTTGACAATGACAAGGCTGGAGATCACTCTGTCATGCTGATTGAGTTAGAATAACAGACTGGAAGCTTTTAAAGGAGGGTGGTGCTTGCAATCATTGTTCCTCCACTGTTAACAATGGTTACGTGCAAGGAAACACGTGCAGTCTGCATTGCTTTGCACAAAAAGGGCTTCACTGGCAAGGATATTGCTGCTAGTAAGATTGCACCTAAATCAACCATTTATCGGATCATCAAGAACTTCAAGGAGAGAGGTTCAATAGTTGTGAAGAAGGCTTCAGGGCGCCCAAGAATGACCAGCAAGCGCCAGGATGTCTCCTAAATGTGACTCAGCTGTGGGATCGGGGCACCACCAGTGCAGACCGTGCTCAGGAATGGCAGCAGGCAGGTGTGAGTGCATCTTCACACATAGTGAGGCGAAGATTTTTGGAGGATGGCAAAAGGTACAAGGATTGGACTGGAGCATCTGGAAAAACACTTGTCCGGAAAAGGACAGGTGAGCGCTACCATCAGTCCTGTGTCATGCCAACAGTAAAGCATCCTGAGACCATTCATGTGTGGGCTTGCTTCCCAGCCAAGGGAATGGGCTCACTCACAATTTTGCCTAACAACACACTCATGAATAAGAACGGTACCAAAACATCCTTCAAGAGCAACTTCTACCAACCATCCAAGAACAGTTTGGTGACATACAATGCCTTTTCCAGCATAATGGAGCACCTTGCCATAAGGCAAAAGTGATAACTAAGTGGCTCGGGAACAAAACATTGATATTTTGGGGCCATGGCCAGGAAACCCCCAAGACTTTAATCCCATTGAGTACTTGTGGTCAATCGTCAAGAGGCGGGTGGAAAATCAAAAAGCCACAAATTCTGACAAACTCCAAGCATTGATTAGGCAAGAATGGGCGTCCATCAGTCAATATGTGGCCCAGAAATTGATTGACAACATGCCAGGGTGAATTGCAGAGGTCTTGAAAAAGAAGGGTCAACACTGCAAATATTGACACTTTGCATAAACGTAATGTCAATAAAAGCCTTTGAGACTTATGAAATGCTTGTAATTTTGCTTCAGTATACCATAGTAACATCTGACAAAAAGGTCTAAAAACACTGAAGCAGCAAACTTTGTGAAAACCAATACTTGTGTCATTCTCAAAACTTTTGACCATGGCTGTACAATAGGCATGTGAGCATCAGTACTGGACCATGGAGTAATGGAAGAAGGTGGCCTTTTTTGACAAATCTCTTTGACATCATACGGATGGCCGGGTGCGTCGTTTACCTAGGGAAGAGCTGGCACCAGGAAGCACTATGGCAAGCTGGCAGAGGCAGTGTGATGCTCTAGGCAATGTTCTGCTGGGAAACATCGGTTCCTGGCCTTCATCCATATCGTACTGCTCTGGACACTGCCAAACAAACATATTTCCAATCTGTAATCTCTGCTCAAGCCTCTAACCCCAAGTGACTTTTTAATACATTTAAACTGCTTCTTACCCTTCCCTTACCCAAGCCACCTGCTACTATCTGTGCACAAGATCTTGCTTCCTATTTCAAGGACAAGATTGATAAAATCCGAAATGAAATGGTATGCTCTTCCTCAGCTAATGACCTGCTCAATTCCCTACCTGAACCCTCTGGCACATTCTCTTAATTTGACCCCACAAATGAAGATGAAGTATCTACACTCTTCTCATCCTCCTACTCTATTACCTCTCCTCTAGATCCTATACCCTCACAAATCAGTAAAGCTCTGTCTCCAGTGCTCATCCCAACCGTAACTAAAATCTGTAATCTCTTTCTCTACTGGCATCTTTCCATCACTGTTCAAACATGCAGTGATTACTCCCATTCTGAATAAACAAAATTCTGACCCTAACACTCTCTCAAATTACCGTCCTATCGCCCAGCTCCCATGCCTCTCCAAGCTACTTGAGAGACTTGTCTACACCCGCCTCACACACTTTCTTAACTCACACAACTTATTGGACCCACTTCAGTCTGGCTTTCGTTCCCAACACTCCACGGAGACAGCACTTACAAAGGTAGTAAATGATCTGGTCACTGCCAAGGCTAAAGGTCATTACTCACTACTAATTCTTCTAGATCTCTGCTGCTTTTGACACTGTTGACCACTCTCTTCTCAGACAAACACTACAATCCCTAGGTCTTAAGGATAAAGCTCTTTCTTGGTTCTCTTCCTACCTATATGATCGCTCCTTTACTGTTTGTTTTTCTGATTCTGCCTCCTCTTTGCTACCTCTATCAGTTGGAGTACCGCAAGGTTCTGTCTTAGGTCCTCTGCTATTCTCAATCTATAACACCTCTCTTGGCAAACTAATCCGCTCTTTTGGATTTCAGTACCATCTGTATGCAGATGATACTCAAATCTACCTATCCTCCCCAGATTTATCACCATCTGTATTGGTCCGTGTCACTGAATGTCTTTCTGCCACTTATCTTGGATGTCATCTCGCCACCTGAAACTTAATATTTCTAAAACAGAATTAACTATACTTCCACCAGCCAATAAGTTACCAACCTGATCTCTCGATCTCTGTTGATAACTCAACAATCCACCCTGCCCCAAAAGCTTGCTGCCTATGTGTCATACTTGACTCTGAACAGTCCTTTGTTTCCCACATTCAATCTTTCTCAAAATCATGTTACATACATCTAAAAAACCTATCTAAAATTCGACTATATCTCACACAAGACACTGCAAAAACTCTAATCCATGCACGCATTACTTGCTCCCATTCACGTTTACAGGACTTTCTTTGTGCTGCACCCACTCTATGGAATGCCTTACCACGCACAATAAGACTTTCCTCTAGTCTCCAATTCTTCAAGCGTTCCCTGAAAACTCACCTCTTTAGGCAAGCTTATCAGATTCCAGAACCCCCCCATAACCTTCATAGCTTCCATATCTAATTACATCCCCTTCACAGTCCACACATAACCTCACACATTGTCTTTCTTTCACATCCTCCTGATATTTGGCCGACATGCCTGTGTGACTGGAACATGCAGCCCACCAAGAAACTCTGCATTCTGGTTGGATCAAAATGCGATATATAGCACCTATCCTTGTGTATCAATGCCTATTTCCCTATAGATTGTCAGCTTACGAGCAGGGCCTTCCTACCTATATATCTGTCTGTTATTACACAGTTTTGTTCAATTTATGTTTCCAATTGTAAAGTGCAACGGAATATGCTGCACTATATAAGAAACTGTTAATAAATAAAAATAAATAAATATTACTTTGACATGTACCACCTACCTAAACATTATTGCAGCCCAAGTACATCTCTCGATGGCAATGGTATCACCTGATGGCACTGGCCTCTTTCAGCAGGATAATGCTCCCAGCCACACTGCACAAATTGTTCAGGAATGTTTGGAGGAACATGACAAAGAGTTCAAGGTATTGACTTTGCCTCCAAATTCCCCAGACCTCAATCCGATCGAGCATCTGTGGGATGTGCTGGAGAACAAGTCCGAAGCCATGAAGGCTCCACCTCATAACTTAAAGGATCTGCTACTAACGTCTTAGTGCCAGATAACACAGGACACCTTCAGAGGATTGTGGAGTCCATGCCCCGACAGATCAGAGCTGTTTTGGCAGCACGAAAGGGACCTACACAATATTAGGCAGGTGGGTTTAATTTTATAGCTGATCGGTATAAACTACATGAAAATAAAATGTTCCCGTTTTCAACTAAGTTTAGAATAATGGTAATTACAAAATATAATTAAGACCAGCTGCTCTAATTATAGGCCCATCTTCCTTCTGAATATGAGTATTAAGCAGTGGCGTATGTATAATGGGTGGAGTGTGTGCGGGTTACCGCACACCCTGCACCCATATTATTTTATACTCGCCTGTCAGTGGTCCCGCATCGGGTGTCAGCGCTGCTCAGAACATCGGAAAATGGCCACCGCGGCCATTGTTCCAACGTACTGCGCATGCGCAGTAGACTCCGGGCACACTCTAGTGCCCGGAGTCTACTAATGCTCCAGTGGCTGGCCAGCCACCTCAGTCGGCTGCCGGCCACCGGGGACAGAGGAAGGGGCCCTGCATGGGGAGTGCAAACGGGCCCCCTCCTTTCTTAAGACGCCCCTGGTCTTAAGCCATTTGTTTAAAATACTGGCTAATCGACTTAATTTTGGGTGCTTTGACTCAGGCCAAGTGAGAGTCATTGCAACAGGACAATCCTGGCTGAAGGGTTAAGCGATCTTCGCATGTCTTGACAAACCAGCCCCAATCATATGTCTTTGTTAAGAGAATTGGAGCTAGTCACCATATTTGATGATAGTGAGAGATGACAGTATTAAAGTCTTCACCAACTAAAAATGTTGCCTTCTGGATCTTCTGTAGGTCTAGACAATGAGTGATGTCCCTCTATTTCTATCACATTTTCTAGGTGAAACACCATGGCATTTACATGTTATAAAAGTGGTTTTATAGCACCGTGGCATTTACGTTGCTACTCAGAACAAAGTGCCCGATTCAGAGCTGTTATTTACGCAGTTGAGTGATTATCGTTAAACTGCACTTGCGTCACAGCAACTTTTTAATGCAGCGTGATCAACAATCAGGGAGGTAATGGGGAGTGATGGCAAAACGCGCCGGTTTGTCATGGCCATTTTTGGAGCGCATCACAGTCTGCATCTGCGATCCCGTATGCAATAAACATCTCCAGCGTCTCTGTTCCTGCACCCATTCCGAGTATCCATAGGGTTATGCAGACCTGCGATAATCGATTGATCTGCGACCTATGTTGCGTCTTTGTACGCAGATTCTTGCATTTGCAAAGCAGCAGGGGGGCGTCTTAGTACGTTTTTCAGCATCTGCAACATTTGCATATTTTCGCAGCTGCGATGGCTTTAGCGTATATTGATGTTAATGATGACTTGTGTATGCAAACATGGCTGGGTCAGCTGTTAGGGTGTCTAGCATAGATGGCATCAAAATGTTATAGCAGCTACACTACTTTAACCACTTGTCTGGCAGACTGTGCTTTCCCTGACATGGTCGTATCTGATACGACCAGTCAGGAAAGTTCTGTGGGCGGCTGCTGGAAAATAATTTTCTAGCAGCCGCCAATCACAGAGGGACCTCCTGGTCCCTCTGCACACTGTCCCTCCCCGTGGGCCGGCCGATCACTGCTAGCTGCGATCAGACAGCCCAGCGCTGGCGCACACACCCCGGCAGCTGCTGACAGGGCAGAGAAGGCAGCGCTGATAGCGCTGTCCTTCTCTCCTTCCCCATCTGGAGAACAGCCGCTGACAGGGCAGAGAAGGCAGCGCTGAGAGCGCTGTCCTTCTCTCCCTCCTCCAGAGAGCAGCAGCCCAGCGGCTGCTGACAGGGCAGAGAAGGCAGCGCTGATAGCGCTGTCTGTCTCTCCCTCCGGAGCTAGCAGCAGCCCAGCGGCTGATGGCAGAGCAGCCGCCGGGCAGAGAAGGACAGCGCTATTAACTAGACAGAGCAGCCGCCGGGCAAATAGGTGGTAGCACTTTTTCATCGCCGACCTTTTCTCTGCCACCGCCCTGTTAGCGGCTCCCCAGTGGCTGCAAATAGAGGGAGCAGCTGCTGGCCTATCCCTCCTCTCCCCCATTTTTGCAAGCCCCACCCCATAACCCCATGTATAAACAGCAAAGCCCTATATGTATGTATGTGTGTGTGTGTGTGTGTATATATATATATATATATATATATATATATATATACACACATATAAACTGTGTATATAAAATATATATGTATATATATATATATATATACATGCATACACACGCTATATATATGTGTATATACATGTGTGTGTGTACGTTTTTCAGCATCTGCAACATTTGCATATTTTCGCAGCTGCGATGGCTTTAGCGTATATTGATGTTAATGATGACTTGTGTATGCAAACATGGCTGGGTCAGCTGTTAGGGTGTCTAGCATAGATGGCATCAAAATGTTATAGCAGCTACACTACTTTAACCACTTGTCTGGCAGACTGTGCTTTCCCTGACTGGTCGTATCTGATACGACCAGTCAGGAAAGTTCTGTGGGCGGCTGCTGGAAAATAATTTTCTAGCAGCCGCCAATCACAGAGGGACCTCCTGGTCCCTCTGCACACTGTCCCTCCCCGTGGGCCGGCCGATCACTGCTAGCTGCGATCAGACAGCCCAGCGCTGGCGCACACACCCCGGCAGCTGCTGACAGGGCAGAGAAGGCAGCGCTGATAGCGCTGTCCTTCTCTCCTTCCCCATCTGGAGAACAGCCGCTGACAGGGCAGAGAAGGCAGCGCTGAGAGCGCTGTCCTTCTCTCCCTCCTCCAGAGAGCAGCAGCCCAGCGGCTGCTGACAGGGCAGAGAAGGCAGCGCTGATAGCGCTGTCTGTCTCTCCCTCCGGAGCTAGCAGCAGCCCAGCGGCTGATGGCAGAGCAGCCGCCGGGCAGAGAAGGACAGCGCTATTAACTAGACAGAGCAGCCGCCGGGCAAATAGGTGGTAGCACTTTTTCATCGCCGACCTTTTCTCTGCCACCGCCCTGTTAGCGGCTCCCCAGTGGCTGCAAATAGAGGGAGCAGCTGCTGGCCTATCCCTCCTCTCCCCCATTTTTGCAAGCCCCACCCCATAACCCCATGTATAAACAGCAAAGCCCTATATGTATGTATGTGTGTGTGTGTGTATATATATATATATATATATATATACACACATATAAACTGTGTATATAAAATATATATGTATATATATATATATATACATGCATACACACGCTATATATATGTGTATATACATGTGTGTGTGTATGTATATATATATACATATACACACACGTGTTATCTATACACATGGATATATACATATACTGTGTTTATACAGTGTATATATATATATATATAGTGTGTGTGGAGCCCCCCAACCGTTGTCAAACAATCGATTTTTTTATATCGATGGTTGAACCAATCGGCCATCGATGGTACAGCTGTCAATGACCAGAACTACAGTATACCATAAAAATTTAAATTTTTATGGTATATGGTGTTTAAAAAAAAAAATTGCGTTGAAATAGTTTTAAAAATATGTTCTTGACCTAATTCAATCATAAAAAAATGACAATTTCGGAGCGGTTTTTGGAAAAAAAAATCGTCAGTTAAGTGGTTAAACTGATGGTATAAAAACAGCTAAATAGTTGATGAAAGATGTGTTAGATGCTGGAGACAATGGATCTCCTTCCCAATTGCTGGGCCTAGTCTTTTCCCACCAAACTAACTTCCTCTTTCTGACTACCACCTTCACCTTTCCCCCACTCCAAGGTTACTCTTACTAAGCACAACCTTGATGCTGTTTACCTCACCCTTTTTTTCTTTTTTACTTGACTGTCTCTCAGCTCCACACTTGACTTTGCTTCCCCAGTTCATGGAATCTCCTCCCACCAAGCTCCTCCTATCGCACTTCTACCTTTATCCACCTGCATTCCCCACATACCGGTTTCTATACCACAACCTGGTATGAGATCCGCATTCTCCTCTCTTCCTCCTTTGATCCCATTCTCTCCCATCTTTGTTTTTTCTCTCTTGATGCCTGTGCTTATCTTTTTTATTTTTTTTAAATCCATTTTTTTATTTAATTTCACAGATTTATACAAAGTAAAACATAGGAGGAAAATGAGAGAAAAGAAAAAAACAAAGAATGGAAGGGGGAAAGTACATATAATACAAAATATCTAGAGATCCGTTCCTAAGATTAGAACTACCAATAGCAGTCGGGAAAATTTAGGAACGCAAGTTCAATAGAAAATAAGTACATTTCAATACTCCAAATTCAAAAGAATAGCATTGAATATACAAAGTCATATAGAAATTATATATATATATATATATATATATATATATATATTGTCCAAAGAGATTTGGCACTCTGGGTTTGGAAAAAATTGGGTGTCTTCCTAACAATAATTAGAACACAGGACTTCTCCTATGGTGGTGCTTGGTGGCATCACACCATTACAGAAAAGGAGGTGGCACTCACAATGATGAAGATCAAAATGTGTTTAAATAAGCAAAAACATGGGTACAGATAGAGGTCGACGTTTCAAGGCTCAAAAGCCTTTTCATCCATGGGTACAGTCCTGATGAAAAGGCTTTAGAGCCTTGAAACGTCAACCTCTATCTGTACCCATGTTTTTGCTTATTTAAACACCTTTTGATTTTCATCATTGTGAGTGCTGCTTCCTTCTTTTCTTTATTGGTATGATGACACCAAACAGCAACATAGGGGAAGTCCTGTGTTCTATCTCTCTCTCTCTCTGTGTATATATATATATATATATATATATATATATATAAATAAAATAGTACAATAAAAGGATACAGGGTGAATTTCGGAATTTGTAACACCACCATGGTACCAAGTTAGCTCTAGAGGGATAGTCGTTTCATATCCATTCATGCTTCCAGTATCCCATGAAGAGAGATGAATAGCTGGGAGGAATCTGGTCCCCATGACTGTACCTTGAAGTCAGAGATAAAATTAATCTAAAAGCTTAGAAATTATTATGTAGCAAAATAAATGGAATGTTTTCTAAAATAAATGCAATTTGCTCCTTTTTGAAGGAGTAATCCTGTTCAAGATATAACAGTAGCTTGTAACCCATGATAATATCAAATTATAAGTGTATAATAAAGCTACTCCCACTTTACATAAAATATCATATTTTTCTCATTTGATACCTCTTAGTAAATAAATTACTTCCATTAAATCTTTTAAATAAGAGGGTAGTAAAAATAGATCAACATATTTGGACAACCCAGACTTTAATGATTCCATGCCCGAAACTACAGGTCTTCCCGGTTAATCTAAAGGATATTTGTTACAAATTTGGTAGATTATAAAAGTAGGGTATACATGGATATGTGAAATACAAATAAATTAATTCTTATTTAAGCTGGAATCACTGATCTAATGCTCTCTTTAGGACAATGTACATCTTGCACTTGTAGGATAGTAGGGTCTTGATGGAGTTTTGTATATGTATCGGTATCTCATAATAATCTTTCTTTATAGTATGAGTCACTGTCCATGATAACAGTACGTCCACCCTTATCTGTTGGTTTTATGATCTCATTTTGTGTTAATTCTTTAAGTGTGCCTCTTTTTTTGGTAAGGTTCTTACAATATTTGAAGATCTGAGTGTCATAAGATTTGTCTAAATCTTTGATACCATCATCTGAAAAGTCTCCACATAACTTTCTTTGATGAAAGTAGGATTGAAGATGTTTGTTTTTCAGAGAGCTGTACAGATGTGTCCACATACATCTTACCTCCGTAGCTACAAGTCGCATTACCCATAACACGTGAGCAACTCAGTAGCGCCGAGCATCTTTCCGTGCAACATTTTACTTTCAAATGCATCTTGGGCCCGTATTCAATTAGATTCGCACCCACGATACTTTTTCACCTCCCGGACTTTTTGCCTATATCGCGTGTTTTGGGTGCGAAAACTTTTCGCGTGCTTCCCCGCGATTCCCTCTATTCAATTTGAAAGTACGTGAAAACGGCACCTGGCGAAACTTGAACAGGTGGTAAGTCCTCTCCAAAATGAGGTAATCAGCTTGACACCCCCCAAAAGATGCACTGACATGGGGGATCACTATGGATACCCCCGAATAGCCCTCCTGAATTTAATTGGAGGTTTTAAGTGGTCTCAATAGGTGTTGTTTTGCATATTTGCATAAGGGATGAAGAATAGCATTTAGAAGGTTTTTTTGGTGAAAATAACTAGTCCTGGCAAGTTTTGGGTACCTGAAAATAGGGGGTAGCCTATTTTAAAGTTGCTAAAGTAAAGTTTAAATAATCGTGAAAAATCCACCTTCCGCAAGCACCTGTAAAGTAAAAAACACCTGGGGCATACTTGGGGACCCCCCTGGAGTCTATTTCGCTAGTTTTTAAGTTTGTCCCCCACCTTTAGTTTTTTTGCCTCCAAAAGTACTTTTTTGGGGTGTTCTAAAGTGTTTTTTAAAACTTTTTTTTGACAGTTTACCTTTCGGGGACTGTCTTAAGTCTGCACGGGGGGTCCAGCAATGTTGCACCCCAAAGCCCCAATTCTGCACTTATTTACGCTTGCAATTCATAGGCGAAAAGTCTTAGAAATTTAATATGGCGATACTTTTCTGCCTGGCGAAATGACGTCATCAGCAATACTTTTTCGCGGATCTCGGCTTTTCGCTCCAAATTGGGCTTATTCACAAAGGGAATGATATGCGACTGTGTCACTGTAATGTAGCATTTCGCATGCAGATACACCCGCAGTTGCACACAGAATAGAGGCATGTATCATTTTATAATATTACGCATTTGAAGGTATAAAGTCGCACGAAAAGATGTTTTGTGCTACAGAGTCACGCCATGGCATGGTTAGACTAGATGGGCTGTTTAATGCACAAGGAAGTAAGTTGTATGTGGACACATCTGTAGGTGTAAAGGTTCATTGGTGTGCCCTGAATTGTCCTTCAAATCTCTGGTGGTCGCATCATTCTTGAGATAATCGGGTATCTTTACTAAAGTGAGAGTTTTTAGAAGTGGAGTTGTTGCTCATAGCAACCAATCAGATTCTATTTAACATTAAACTAGCACAATCTAGAAGATAATAGCTGGAATCTGATTGGTCGCTAAAGGCAACATCTCCACTTCTAAAAACCCTCACTTTGGTAAATATACCCAATATCATTTAAAAGTGAGGTTCCTAACATATTTGTTGATGTCTATGTAGATGCTAAATGGGTTGATATTTTTGGAAGATGCAAAAGTAAGGACTCTGTGGAGGTCCCTCTATTTGAATTTTGGACAGTGCTGCAACCCCAGCTCTGGAGACAGCACTCCCCTTCCCAGGCATTGCGGAATGAGTAAAAGGAGAGGACAGCTGCAGTAGCACAATCATCGAAGCTGTGTAGGTCAAAGACACAGGCCAAAGGAAAAGAGGAAAAGCCCACAGAAGGCAGATCTAGGGGCATATTCAATTGAGCTTGAAGTTTAGGGAGGAAAAAACCTTGCGCCCAATTTTGGATTACCGTGGGTGTGCGCGCTCCCGATACCCGCTGTATCCAATTAATAAAAGTAAAAATAAATATAAGAAAAAATCTACACTTACCTGCCTAGGGATCTCTGGTGATCTCCACGGCTCCCGGTGGCCTCCCCTCCGTCTTACTGGAGCCCCCTGCTGCTGGTAGGCTCCAGAGAGGTCCTGTAGATATGTGGGTGAAGTTGGATTAGCGCGATTTGCGGGTCTTTGAAGAGGAGGCGGGACCAAATGCCGGGAGGGGTGGGGCTTAATCACGGGCTGTACCTCCGTTAACAGGAAAAAAAATGGTTCATCAGGGGGATGTGGTCGTGGGCTGGGGACCATGTGTGGGGGCCCCGGGACGACTGCCCCTATTGCCCTGCCTACAATCTGACCCTGCTCTGGGGTGATGCTGGCAGTAGAAGCCTTTTTACATTACAAGCCTACTGTGCAGTGATGGGCCCAGGTTCAAAAATTTGCTTTGGGCCCCCCTCCTCCACGTTCAAAGTGCAGTGGGTGACTGCAGGGAGAGGTAGAGGTTGACAGGGAGAGGCAAGAAGGTGACAAGGAGAGGGTGACAAGAAGAGACAACAGGCAGTGGGTGACATGGAGAGGGAAGAGACAGTTGGTGACAGGCAGTGGGGAAGAGGTGACAGGGAGAAGCAGTGGGTGACAGAGAGGGAGAGGATGACAGGGATAGTTGACAGGCAGTGGTAACAGGTAAAAGCAGTGGGTGAGAGGGAGAGGTGACAGGCAGTGGGTGACAAACACATTATAGCACGCTGTAGTGCCCACACATTATGCTACACATTATGCCACCTGTAGTGCCCACTCATTATGCCACACTGTAGTGCCCTCACCCTCAGCATCCTCAGGCAGCCGGCAGAGCAGCAGTCACAGCCTCAGAATGAGTCACAGCCATGAGGCTGCGCTGCTGCTAAACGCCATGTCAGAGGAGCATGTGATGGGCTCCTCCAATCAGAGCTCAGCACATGCTCCCCTGACCCCACTGCAAAGACTACTAGGATATATTACCCAGTAGTGCACTGCAGTGCTGAGCCTGACTGCATTGTGGCCTGGTCCTCTCTGCATGTAGCTGCCGGCCGGCTCAGTCACAGCCTTGATGACTGCCCGGCAAGCAGCTGTACTGCAGCCTGTCATTTACAAACGGCGCCGGGCAGTGTGGACCCCTGCTGCTCCGCCGGTAGTTCCGCCCTTGCTCCTGTGCCATTAGCACAATATTACACAGCCACTGCGTGCAAAGATGCAATTTATCCATCTCTGAATCAGGCACTATATAATAAAAAAAAATGTATGGATGCGATACATATTTTCTTAATATTGTGGTGAGCATGTGATTTTAGTGTGACCTGTGTGAGGTGATAACTATGTCTCAGCTGCATTATATCGAGGCAGCACAGTGGTTACTATGTATTGCTACCTCACAATGCTGGGGTCATACTTTCAAGTACAATGAGGGCCCTATGTGTTCTCACTATTTTCCCTTGGTTCTCCAATTTTCTTCCACAATCCAAAAAGTATTGGTACAGTTGTGGCCATTAATATTGGCTGTCTTGCTCTTTTTCAAATAACTCCTAATTTCCTCTAATCATTAGTTGATATCAGCAACACTATTTGGTCTCCACAACACTTTCGTTAATATTACATCCTTTTTTTTAAAATTCAGATTGTAATACTGTATGTCCTTTAAAATCAGAAAATTTATGTAAATGACATTGGTAAAATTATTGGCTCCCTAGACTTTATAATTGAAATCCCCAACCTCCTAATGCCATGGCTGAGCTTCTCCTGCTCTTCTTGTGCTGGCTGTTTCGGGTTCTCCCACCTGTGACGGACACCTTCTTCCAACTGCTGCCTTTCAGATCGCTAAAAGTTCTCTATGGGGTATATATCTGGACTCATTCCTGGCCACTTCAGGACCATTCATAATCTTATCTTAAACCCATCCGTGGGTGCTGTTTGAAGTGTGTTTGGTGTCATTGTGATACTGGAAGACTCCATGACTTTCAACGTAGACCCAGTTTCTTAACCTCCAAAATTACCTCTGGGGGTAGATGCACTAAATCTTGGAGAGTGATAAACTACCAACCAATCAGCTCCTGTCAGTTTACAGGTTGTTTGAAAATTTAGAAGCTGATTGGTTGGCACTTTATCACTTTCCGAAATCTGGTAACCTCCAGATTTCATGACGCCAAGTATACATTTTAAGACACCCAGTGCCAGATGCAGCACATCAGCCTTGAAAGCATCACTGAACCTCCTCCAAGTTTGACTGCAGGGACTGACTTCTTTTAGTAGAAAGCTCAATGTGTACTTTAAATATAGGGGTATATTTACTAAGCAGTGTTAGGAGACAGCGTGAAAAGTGATAAGAAAGTGATAAGGTTCCAGCCAATCAGCTCCCAACTGTCATCTCACAGGCTGTGTTTGAAAAATGACAGTTGGGAGCTGATTGGCTTATCACTTTCTTATTACTTTTCACTCTGTCTCCTAACACCGCTTAGTAAATAGACCCCATAGTCATGATGCACTTAACCATAAAGTTCTATTTTGGTTTCATCTATCCACAGGACATCACTACTAGAACGATGTTGGCTTTTTGAGGTGTGCTTTGGCAACCCCCAATTGAGCCTTCATATGTGTCTTCCATTGAGTAGACAATGGATGGTGGAAGTTGAAACTGTAGTACCTTGTGTCCATAGGTCAGCAGCCTGCATTGTTTTCTTTCAATAAGATTTTTCCTTGTGGCCGCGTCCAGGATGGCTGGATACAGTGCGATGAGAATAGGACCAGCAATGTATTCGGAGATTGATTTGTAGCCCTTAGATTGGCCATGCTGGGCCACCGTCTGTCTGACCTCCTTAGATGCATCTTCCCACCTTTCCTCTGTGCTCATTGCGGTTCTCACAGTGACACAAAGCAGGAGAAAGAGTCATTGTCTCTATTATACCTCATTGAATAAACTTATTTCAATTTACATTGCAGGCGCCACAGGTCAGTTTGCATCCAAAGCGAAGGAGAATCACCTGCCTGTAATCAAATTGTTTCTAATCTAATTAAAGGTTCCAATAATTCTGTCTGAGCCATTAAAGTGTTTCTGTGAGGAATGTGACACATTTTTCAGTTGTTTCTGTTTCAATCCAAAGAGATAAATATCTGACAAATATTTACGTCTGTGCTATTGTAGGGAATTTAGACTGTAAGCTTCTATGGCGCAGGGACGGTTGTGAATGAATACAGAGGTCAGCAACTGAGCGCATCAAAGATGGCGGCCTCACACGCTGCAAAATGTGAAGTGCTTTGAATCTTATTGGCTGAAAGGTGCTATTTCAAATTTATGTGGCAGTTATGTGACATTAAAGTGACCTGTGTATGTGTACATACTGTGTGTGTGTGTGTGTGTATATATATATATATATATATATATATATATACACACACACACATATACTGGTTTCCATGTTGGATCATTACCTGCGGGGACTACTCCTTCTAAAGGTTCTAGAGCAGGCCTGGACAACCTGTGGCTCTCCAGCAGTTGTGAAACTACAAGTCACATTATGCCCTACTACAGTTTTGTTATTAGGGAATGCAAAAACTATGGCAGGGCATGGTGGGATATGTAGTTTTACAACAGCTGGAGAGCCACAGGTTGGCCAGGCCTGTTCTAGAGGTATGAAAAAAATCAGGCACTCTAACCACAGCTTTGTTAGCTTATACACGACTTCAATGATCTGAGTTGATGAAGTAATGGCCTGACTATGCTAAATGGGGACTTGTGAAAACTCAAGTGAACATGGCTGATGGGGATCTCATCTACATATTATTTCCATAGTTCACACAAATTCCCCTTTGATTGACAACAAGTGTATTACAGGTTGAGTCTCCCATATCCAAATATTCCAAAATAGGGAATTATTTTGGCATGACTGAGATAATGAAACCTTTGATTTTGGATGGTTCAATGTACACAAACTTTGTCTAAAGCACAAATTATTAAAAATATTGTATAAAATTACCTTCAGGCTGTGTGTATAAGGTGTATATGAAACATAAATGCATTCTGTGTGTATATTTGGGTCCCATTCCCAAGATATTTCATTAAGACATGCAAATATTCCAAAATACGGAATATTCTGTTATCCAAAATACCCCTGGTCCCAAGCATTTTGGATATGGGAGACTCAACCTGTACTAATGACATGCATCTATATCAAGTAAATCCTGAGATTATTGCATTTGTTTAAAAAAAAGTTAATCTACAATAAAGTATTTAAAGATACATTAGTTGTACATCAATAACAGTTGAAATTATGAAATTTAGCTTTGCTTATAGTCTTCATTCTAGCACCCTGCACCTGTCACAACTTGTGCAGTTCCTCTTCCCTGCCTGGGGTGTCGCTCTCTGCTCTGGTGCTTCTAGCACACTCAACTGATGCAATAAACTGCTAAGATTCAGAAGTTAGTGTGCTAGAAGCACCAGAGCAGAAAGGGACACCCCAGGCAGGAAAGAGGTACTGCACGGATTATGACAGGTGCAGGGTGCTAGAATGAACACTAAGCTTAGTTCATAGATAATGTAGAGATGTAACGTGAGGCCTGCGAATGGTGCTAGTGGTGCAAAGCATTACTTGCATAGAACACCTAGGGCTAAATTTACTAAAGTGAGAATTTTTAGAAGTGAGTTTTAAAAATGATGTTGCCCCTAGCAACCAATCAGATTCTACTTAACATTTAACTAGCACCTTCTAGAAGACAATAGCTAGAATCTGATTGGTTGCTATGGTCAACATCACTTTTAAAATTCACTTCTAAAAACTCTCACTTTAGTAACTTTACCCCCTAGTGCTTTGCATGTAGTCATCTTCACAATATAGAAGAATTTGTTTGTCTGAATGATATTACTAAGTTCGATAGGAATAATAGTGTGACTGAAGTGAATACAGTGAAAGACTATTAATGTACACAGGATTGAAAGAGAAGTGAATTATTGTCTGGATATTTTCCAATCCATATCAAACACACAAGTCAAACTTTTAAACCCTTCTACTTTCTGTTAGCTCGTCTATCTTTAATTCAACTATTTAAAAAAAAATCTATATTTTATCTACAGTAAACCATTAATCACATGATACTTAAAAGTAGTTTAATATAGTGGTACTAACCACTAATACCCCTTTTATACCAGAGCTAAAACCCGGGTTATTGCAGGGTTAACCCGGGCAGCTCCTTGGTGTAAAAGGGGAGAGGGTTGGATCGCTGGGTCGAGTGACCCAGCAATCCAACCCAGGTAGATAGCAAGGTTTAACACGGGAGTAACCTGTGAAACCCTGCTGTTTGTACGGCGCGCTCCGAGTCTTTATGACCTGCAGTGCACCGGAAGCAAGCCGATTGGTCCGGCTTCAGTGGCGCTTGGAGATGACGTCTTCTATAAGCGACCACTTTCACGCCGGAAAAGCCGGGTCTATGCAGACCCGACTGCGGTGTGAGCGGTGCCGACTCGGGAATATCCCGATTTGGCGCCAGCTAAATTCCGGGTCTGATCCGGATAGGGACCATGTTCCAACTCCGGGTCAGACCCGGAATTTTGGTGGAAAAGGGGTATAATTGAGCTTCAAGACATTAAACTCTAAAACATTTAAATTGCAGAATTCAACTTTTAATGAGTTCAACCTCACCAACAAACTCACCAATGAAGTCAAATAACCTCAAAACAATTGAGCTCCTGTTTGCCTGAGGTTTGAAAAAAATAATTCTTCCTTAAAAAAAATAGAACTTTCACATATACTTCCGTTCAGATAACTGCCATTGTTGGCTATTATTGGCACTTTTGTGCAAATCATAATAATGAAAACAATGTCAAATAATTCTTAAAGGTAGGAAATAGGTTCAACGTGTGCAGTAGACCTTTACAACATGTGTAATGTGCTTTGCTGAGACATGAATGTAAACAAAGAGAGCTGGTCATCTTCACACTATTTACGTGGCAATTTTCTTTTAAAGGCCGTAATGCGGTTATAAATGTAGAATTTCAGGTTCTGCCAATCCCGGTTCTTAAGGGCTTCTGGTTCAGCCTTTAAACACTTCTCACAGTCACTCTTTGCTGGTACAATACAAGATACGATGAAACGATTCATGTGCCTGTCCACTGCTTCCACCTCTGCCTGCTGCCAGGGAGTTCTCTTCTTCTGCGTAGCTTTGCCTTAAAGTGGTCAGAAAAACACATTTTTAATTGAAAAAGATAAGGAGGAGTGTGTGCTGGAATTCTGATCCCTAATTCTGAATTCTAGATCAGTATATAGACCAGAAAGTAAAATTGTTTGCACATTTTTCAATTAAGCAATTCATATTGTGTTGTCATAATATTCATTTTGAATTTTTTAAACATAACTTTCAGGAAGACACAACCGTATTTATCATGTTCTTATCAACATTTTGGATCCATTGGATAAACCAGAGGTTCCCAATGTGGTCCTCAAGGCTCCCCAACAGTGCAGGTTTTAGAGATACCCATGGTTGAGCACAGTTGACTTTGGGCCTGATTCAGAGTCGCTCGCTAGATGCGATTGCTCGCTCCCAGCGTATGCAAATCCTGCGCACGCCCAGCAAGGCAGGCGATCGCACGGCAAGTCATCAGCATGCCCACTATGTCTTGGCGAGCGATCACTTTGTGTATGCAGACGCCCACCAGCCATTCATAAGACGTCCACTTGCGCACGTCATCTCCTGGAAGTGCATGAAAACATTGGTACATCGAGCACCATCGGATGCGATCGCAGCGCTTGAGGTTGGCTGCAAGCACTGCGATCACTTTAGTATGAAATACAACCAAGTGGCGTGTACTATGACGCTGCCTGTTAATAATGCACGCCTATGAAATGGCGTGGAAACACTCAGGCACGTC